>CM070557.1:35181737-35781737 GCA_036346405.1 Phyllostachys edulis | reverse complement strand
CCGCACAATTACGGCACGACCAAGAACAAGAAGAAGAAGCAAAGAGACAAGATAGTAACCGCGCACTTAATTAATTACCTGTCTGTTTGCTTGAGCATGGCGACCATGCGGTCCTGGTAGTCGCGGTCCAGGGCCTCCTCGCTGACCCCGACGGCGCAGCGCGGCATGGCGAAGGCGTCGACGACGCGCAGCGTGAAGGCGTCCACCGCCTTACCCAGGAGCACCCCCATCACCGACACCGGCGCCTCCCGTCCCGCTGCAAGAGAGCACGCACGCACGCGGGAATGCGATCCAATCCGCATCAAGAACTCGCAGCAAGAAAGCGGCAAGAAAGAGGGTGGGGCTAGTTGGCTTCGAGTTTCTTGGCTCTGCGCTGCGCGTACCATGGACGAGGATCTTGAGGAGGGCGAGGGGGGAGACGTAGGCCATCTCGGAGGTGTTGCAGACAGGGGGGCCTTCGCCGGTGGAGGAGGAGAGGAAGGGGAGCGGCGCGGCCATGGCGTGGCGGTGGCCGAGGTCCCTTGCAGCGCGCTCTGGTTCCCTTGGTGCGCGCGCTCTGGTTTCTGTCGTGTGCTACGTGACGTCTGACGTGCTAGTGTGGTGCTAGTAGCCAACCAGTGTGCTTCTATTGCTTTCTGGAAACTGGGCCAGGGGTAGGGCCGCTGGTGGGCCGCATCCCATCGTGCTTGGGCCCGTGCGTAGCTTTGCTGTCTGGTTTCAGCCCATACAACTGGGCCGCATGTCAACGTGTAAATTTTGGAAGAAATATATGGGCCGGGCCTCTCTATGTGTAACAACATCCGTTGGGCTTATTTGCTTTCAACAAAAACAGTCGGAAAGAATCCTGTGGGCTTAATTCGGTGTTCCTTTTCGTTTGGATTTCATGGAGAACAGGTCTTGCCCATTTTATGTGCTTCTTCAAGTCTCCAATGCTAAATTAAAGCTCCTCGAGAACACTTCTTGTTTTCGTTTCCATATATATACTACTACAAATCCAAGTGGAATTAGATCGTGAAGTGAAACGCATGTACATGTATATGTGCAGCATTATTAGCACGGCTAAAAACAAATGCACACGTCCTCCGCCAGGACAAAAAATTGTCCTAAAATTGATGTTTTACCGTGCAAACTTTTCAAGCCGATTCACTCCATGTACGTGCATAAGTTGAGTACGTATACAGAGGTAGGAATTCGGAATTTTTCAGTAAACACAAGGCAAGACCTAATCGAGTGCTACTGCTAGTGTAGATAAGTGTCGTGCAGGTCTCTGATTTCTTGGGTCGCCCTGACCCATGTATTGATGTACATATACACAACCAATTATATTTTGACAGGTAGCAGGTGATGGTTCATCCATATTCCCAGTGTCAGGTGGGATCTGATTTGGCACCAAGTTGCAAAGCAAGAGCTAGATATAGAAAATGACGCACGGGATCAAATCAAAATCTCAAGAACTCGAATCAGATTCACAGACAAAGAATTCCTACAAGTTCCTCACCAAGTAGCAGTAGCACCAAATGAAAAAACAAAAAGAAGGAAAATGAAAGAATAGATAGAGAGAGAGAGAGAGGGTACAGAGAGAGAGAGGAGGAGGAGGAGGAGGAGAAGGAAAAGGCCTAAAGAGTTGCAGCGGACTGACTGACTGAGTTAAGAGGGGACAGAAGGGACGTTCGAGTTGACAGGGAGTGGGTCCCAGCCGCGGCTGCACCCCAAAATGGTGGGGCTCCCTTGTCCTTATGGTGTCCGTCTCTCCCATCCCTATTGGCTGCAGCTTTCATTGCGCCCACTCACACTGTTGTTCAAGTTTTTCTTACATGCAGAACCCTACACCATCGTATATTTATTTTTCTTCGTACACAGCTACACTGATTGATTGATACTAGCACTACTCCCTAATGCATGGATGAATTTTGGAGTACTGCTATTGTTGAACCTAGCTAATATTTAAATTAATCCTGGCTACTTTTTATACATGGGGGAGGAAAGTAATGAGGGATAATTGGCACAAGAAAAAAAATTGCATATAGTAGCATTATTGAGATGATCCTCGAATTGATATGTCTACGGCTTGAATTTTATATATTGACACCATGGATCTGAAAATCGGGTGAAAATCGATGAAATCGGATTTACTAGTGGGGCCAATAGGAATACAAATCGGTCCCTAAAAAATCGATTTGAATGAATTTTATCCAAAACATTAAATTTACATGAATTTTATTTTTTAAAATCTGAAGAAAAAAAATCGGCCAAACCGGCCTTACCGGCCACTCCGGTAAAAAAATTCCGGTTTGAAAAACCGTGATTGACACAACAAGAGCAATCTTGGTAATTTATTGGTACTCGAGATCGAGTCCACTAACTATCGAGTACCTTTTTTTTTTTCTTTCTACGAGCTAGCTACGAGAAGCATGTCAAATTGTCGACTCAGCGTGCTCCTAGTGCTAGTGCCATATACCATCGTCAGATCGTATCATCGCATCACAAATTAAAGTACCCCAAGTTTATTTTGCTATGTCTGCCTTTTTGTTCTACTTTTTTCCTTCTGTCTGGTGATAATACTACGGTTGGTGTATCACCTTTTCCTTCTAATTCTTACACGACTTGCATAGCTATATATTGGTCGATCGTCTACAAGTTGAGGTCTTGTTTGGAGTAAAATTTAAGGCTCCAATTAAACCTAAACTATCTACAAGTTCATTGTAATTTGTGGCTAGTACGTACCTTTTTTCACAAAAGATCAATGATGTTCCAAAGGTAAGAATTAACCATGCATCAATATATTTTCTAGGTGTATGAGAGAGCTACTGAGAACTGAGAACCATTTGAAAGCAAAAACTTCATTTGGAACACGAAAATTCAAAAAGAAAAAAGAAAGAACACCAACATCAATCAATACTCAATAACTAATTAATTACTCTTTTGTCAACAACAAAAATACGGATAGCTACCTTACATGTCTAGGTTCGTGGCATGTAAACAGCAAACCATTACTCCTGGCTGACAAAATAGAGAGAAATGCAAAACACGTACGTACACGGTACACCTGCTGCCAATCAGCTGGTAATCAAATTGATTTGATATCGAGTGACACATTTCGCTGAATGACACTGTTCAAGTCCCATTAACTTGACGCCTCGTACGTGATGCTATTATGTTCATAGGGTTTGAATTTGATACTCTAATCCGCCCTTTCATACCTGTGTTGACATTATACCTAATTCATACTGCTTGTGTGCATGCAGTTGTGCTAGCTCTAATAATCCACCCTTCATAGTTCATACTCTAGAGAAACAAAAGAAACACGACTAGACTAAACAAAATAATAGGAAGTATATCAGCCCTTGCACGATCCGGATCCCAAAACGAACGACACATACAGAGAGATAACAGACATACGGCCTACGTAGGTTCCAAACAGAGCCAGAAATTTCGTAGAAATACTGCAGCAAACGTGTCGATCCCAAATGATGCCCTGACACGGATCGAATTGCGCGGAATGGTAGGGACGTAGATGCAAAAGCGACCGGGGAGCTAGCAGGTAGAGAGAGAAGATAGGGCATGCAATGCACGCGTCCAGCTCCAGCTGCAGCTCTAGCTTGGTGGTGCTCAGCTCACAGTGGCACGGATCCAGGCAGGGAACTGAAGGCAAGCTCGATCAGGATCGTATCTTTTGTTTGGCCTGGGAAGAGAAGAGAAGCCAGGAGATACACACTAGCTAGCTGCCGCTGTCTACAGTGAGCGCATACACGCACTGTGCGTGTGCAGGGGATGGATGAGTAATTCCAAGTCCAACGCTGCGCTGGGCCACCGACGGGTGGGCCCGGTCCGGCCGGCAGCGATACGACGGGAGGCTGCAGCGCGTCAGAGGCGCCCCCCGCGTACGTCCATCCGGCGCAGAACCCGCGCGATTCGCGGGGCATTTCCTCCTCTCCTCCTTTCCAGCCATGGCCTCTCTCTCTCTCTCTCTGCAGAGAGAGAGAGGGAGCACTAGCTAGCTGCGCGTATAATTATTGGCAAAATTAGCGCACACTCACACTGCACTGTCTCTGCTCAGTGCACTAGCTCGCTACACGGTTACAAGTGTAACACTGCTCCCTCTCAGTCAGTTCTCTCCTTTTACCTTTACCTTTCTTCCTTGGCAGTTCATCCCAAGGTGGTGTAACATTTTTTTCTATTGTCTCAAGTACCAGTGGACTATAGCCACTCCTCCCGTGCACCAAGCCCTGACAAAACTACCTAAGGTTTTATGCCAAATATATATCTCGCGATGAGCGGCCTTTATCTAGGCAAAATATCAAACAAAAGACCCTCTTTGTTTAAGAATATATAATATTTTAAACATTGACACGATCTTCAATATGCAATTGACTATTACTTTTTATATGAATATGTTTATAAAATAATATAAAATTACTATATTATGAAAACATTTTCATGACTAATCCAATGATATCTTTTTCACATGACCAATACAAATAGTTTTTTATATATTAGTAGTTAAACTTTTAAAAAAATAACTGCACACTTTTAAAACATCGTACATTTCTGAAGGAAGAATAAGTCATTTCATTCATTTAGTTGTCAAGAGTAGAACGTCTTAGACAGCTTCTAAGTAAATGTCTTGTCCTTAAGGCTTACAGATGGATAGGACCAAGTGGTATATGTTTGCGAGAGGCATAAATCAATCTCTTATTGAAATGGGCATGTGCCGCTGTCGTAAAAAAACTAAGGACAATTAGCTGGATGATTCGCTAGGAGTTATTAGCTACACAGAGAGGTAAAAAGGGGGCTTGAACCTCCATATATATTTTCCACATGTTTCACCTACAACCAGTCTGAATAAGACTTGTATCCGAGCACAGAATCTTCCGGTACGAGTAAGCCATGACATAGTTTCATTTGGACAATTTGTAACCGCGCGTGCATGTCTACTTATATAACTTTTATAGAATTACCAATAAGGTTATGAACCGGAGGAGAATCAAAAGAGGTTACATACTTGTTCCAAGTTTCTTCCGGTGTGTCCATCATTTTACTATAGAATATATATATCTCTCTTTCTGTAATTATTGTCTTCTTCTAAGTATAGAAAAAAAAATCAAAGCATTTACTACTTCATCTTGGACAAATAATCACATATATGCCCGTCATATTTGCGAATGAGACCTTCCACTCCTGTAATAATTTATTAACAAAACGCACAATGTCTCCCATTGACGCCAAAGGTAGCTAACGGATTTGCTAATCACATGCGACTAAAAATTTGCAAAATCTCAGTCGATCTTCCTCACCTTTAGATTCACATATAGATTCGTGCTTCGGCCAAGGTCGTCATCGGCTCACCGGTTAAGGTTTCAGTTCATTGGAGCCCGGACCTTAGAGGGAGTGAGGGGCATCGGAAGCACGGCGGTGGGTGGTGGCGGTGTGGCGAGGCGGTGGCGGTGGCGGCGGTGCCGCCTCAACCACGGTATGGAGGAGGGCAGCGGCAGACAGGTCGAGGAGGAGAGACGGTAGGAGGTGGTGGCAGATCTGTCGTCGCCACCACTAGAGACGAGGAAGAAGGGTGATGGGGAAGTAGGAGGCGGAGGGGGAGGAGCACGTCGGTGCCAAGGGCGGTGCTTATGAGTCGGAGGGAGGCGGCGCAGGGGCGGGGCAGCGGTGGCCGGATGTGGGAAGCAGAGATGGGTTAGGATGTGAGGGTTTATAGTGAGAGAAGGAGGGAATCTGAGCCACACGATTTTAATCCAGTGGTGAAAAGAATCGCACGTCTTTTCCAAAATTTTCAGTTGATTGTGACATATACGCTCCTTTTTCTAAAGTAGAAGGATACTAATGACTTCCTTTTATAATCCGTTGCTGTCACTCCATTGATATAAGTAAGCTGTTTGGGCCCGCAAGTGTTGGGCTTTTAATTGACAAAAGTCGCGATCTTAAACGAAGACGTTAGATGTTAGATGTAAACGCACGTAAGTTGGTACAACTTATGACGTGTATTCAGATTAATCGAAATAATTAAAAACAACTTTTGCATGCAGGAAAAAGCAGCCTAGAAATGCGGCATTAGGTCATATTCTCGCAGCTAGCAGCTTGCTTCCGTTTTACACAACTCCTCTCAGGGTTAAGTTCTACATATGCCAATCTATTCGCTTGAAATAGTAAAATAGTTGAAATGTACGTTTAACTATATGCTTTTTTATGCCTATGTTTCAAGCTACACAATACCAGTTTTGAGTGTACACTCAGTGACATTTTAACTGTTGTAGCGTGCAGCCTTACTAGATCTAATAATCCTAATTTAATTAAACTATTTATCTGTAATACTTATTATAGATAATAATATCTTTACATAACCTTCAGAGGTACCCCTCATTGTTGATAACGAGGAAGATTATAATTACCTAGTAATCGTAAACTATTCTACTACCGCCATATGTGATCGTAAGTAATTCTACTACCATCTTATAGCCGAAAGATTTTCTACGACCATCTACTGATCGTAAGTTCTATTACGACCGCCTAATGGTCGCAAGTTTTACTACGACCAGGTCAATCACAACCACCCTATAGTCGATAATGACTACATACATGTGGACCCAATTAACTAGGAACCTTATGCACCGTGTTTAATTGCACTCAGTAGTAAATATGTGTCGTTATTCTCTGGTATAACTGCACGTATTGATCCCTGTCTCTGGCATAACCGCAAGACGAACATGGGGAATAATCCCTCTGGCAATAACTGTCATCAACGTGCGCAATTCATCATCCGTTGGGCCGCCTCCTGGCATAGACAACTGTCACCCCCTATATAAGGAATAACGCTGGTAGACGGAGAGGACAATGACACAAGCAACAGAGCAGACATGAGTCATTAGTTCTAGCCTTCGGTACCTTCTCTCTGGTTGTAAACACAATCAACACAAGAAAATAGGATTATGGTTGTTATTCTCCCAGAAGAATATTTGAATCTGTCTAAATCTATGTGTCTCATCCTGTGTAGTCTAGATCAAAGAGCCCCTTAGCATTCATTTCATAAATCCGATATTAAAACATCGACACATATAATATCGAGTTTTATGTGCTACCCAATTTACTCAAAGTCTGTAAATTGTTAGTTAAAATTGGGTATCATCTTAATTACCGTGCGCACCTGATCTAAGTTGAAATGCCACGAACCAAAAACAACCTAGCAATGCGCATGCATGCCGGCTGGAAAAAAACCGTTAGTGTGGCTCATTGGTTCGATTCAAAATTACTCTAGTTATATTCGTTAATTAGTTAAATATTTAAATAGGTCGATTTTGAATGAAATTAGATTTTGTTCGGGCTCGGCTCGTTAGCTCAGTTCTGAAAATAATTGTAAACTATAAATAAAATAATATTAAATGAAACTGGGTTAATTTTGCAAAATAAGAGAGAAAACTCGATAAGACGAGTCCGCTGGATGTCCAATTGCATGGCTAGCTAGGAGTACATGTTACGTATATTTAATTAGTTGCCATGTAACTTTGTCGACGCCAGTACGTATATATTCAGCTAGTAGCTTTCCATTAGGCGATGGGCTCTACACATCAATCGATGGATCTGGGCCAATGGATCGGAGTTGATCCAGACGGTCGCGTGAAGTCAGGTACAACGTACGTGTACCCCAGCTGCTCGCTGAGCTGAGCTGCTAATGAGTCCACAGCCTTTTTGAGTAGTCTCTTCAGCTCAACCAAAACATTCATTCGATCGATCGGCATGCAATGGACAGGCAAGGCAGCAAAGGCAGCTCATGCATGCATGAGATGAGTTGATGGAACTGCATGTCATGTAATTTCAGGGGCAGCTACGACAGCTCGTAGAATCTATCTGATCTGAAGCAATCATCTTGCAGGTCATTTGACCAGCTCGTGCCTCGAGAATAATATTCAACCAAAGTTTATTTATTGGAATACTTGGTTTTTTATTAACGTGGGTTTGTCATATTTTTTTACTAAAACCGTCGAAGGTTAGATGATCAAAATCGGCACTACACATTAACTAGCAAAACGGAATTTGTCATACTTTGTTTAGACAATAGCGTGTTGGACTTGAGTGGTAAAAAAGAATCTTGCTACAGGTGTGAAGCGAACATCTAACTTAATCAAACTTATCTAGTTTGACTATGGCAAAGTACGACAATATTTGGCTACTTGACTATGGTGAACTACGACAACATTTGGCTAAGAACTAAACGGACACTACATCTTTCAAGTTTCAACGACGACGTACGTACTTGGTCAGTACTACGCTCTTTAAGCTAGAGTTTGTTTTAATGGCTACGAACTTTGAACACAACAAGCTGATAGAAAATTTCTATCTGCTCTTAGCGGATACTATAATTTCTGTACTAGACGGTCATGGTTATTACACAGTATCTTTTAAATCTTACGTATCATGTTATCTGCTAAAACTTGTAATCAGTGACACAAAATTTCGTAAAATCTCTAGTTCTACGATATAAACCTAAATATATATAGCTACTTGAGTTCTGACAACTTATCCGTAATTTTGCGAAATATGTTCGTTTTGGAACATTGAATATTTTATTGATCCGAAAATCTTATTATATTATTATTTCTCTATCTAAATAATCTTACACGTAGTATGGAGAGCTTGTGGGGCCTTATGGATTGTTGTTGGTGGATTCTGTTTATAAATCCAATGATACGAACACAAGAGAGAGAGAGATGGGTGTAGGGGTAGCATCAAGCTAGCTTTGCATAGACCTTTAGGGTTCCAAAAAGGACAACGTAGGTGCCATTGCTTTAGGTCCCATCCAGATTCTTTTGACCATTATCCCCTGGGTAACAGATAATCTCGCTCCCATCGAATGAACATGACTAGTCCCAGTTGCTAATCTCGCTCCCAGCTTCTGATGAATGAACATGCAGACTGTATGTGCATCGAATTTAAACCTAGCTGAAGTTTGGAACACGAGAAATTTCCATGATGTCTATAGGAATTGAACTGCTTTTTATACGATTTCTGTCAAATTCTTGTGTTCCAAATGGACTCTTTTAATTATCCACATGCACGGTTACGTGGTTTCAACAATATTATGTTATTGATAATATAAGAAAAATTCCATTAGCAAACTTTGGTTTTCATTTCTTCTACTTTTTCTAATTGTTATATATTTCTAATTTATTGCCTCGTGGCTCTAATATAGAACCAATATTGTTATTTACGTGCATCTTAAGTACAAATACTATTAGTGTGTGGATCTACATATATATGGAGTACACAAATTGTGATATTATAACATATATAAATCCAAAATTAAAATTTTAGTGTTTAGGCATATGTAATTCCATTGAATATGTGAAACTAATACTTATCACCTTCTTTGAGTTGATCATGGCATGGTCGGCTTCAGATACGATACTACATGTAATCTATAATTTGAATAATTAAAATCACATAGTTATGAATTTTGAAAATTAGATTTATTTTTGTAACTATGCAATTATAGATATTCAGATATAAAAATTTAAATCCAAGATTTGAGTATCCGTGTATCTATGCACAGCTTTACAATTTTTCTATGTGGATGCTAATTGTTTCGGGATTCTTTGTTGTTCACAGAGTCCTAATTGTAATTTGTATCTAGTACGCCGTCCATGGAGTCATATTTCGGTTTTTAGTACTGGACCAATATGCTCCATGCATGTGATCCGGAGCTCTTTTTGTAATTATGCAATTATAGATATTTGGATATAAAAATTTAGATCCAAGATTTGAGTATTTGTGTATCTGTGCACAGCTTCACAATTTTTCTATGTGGATGCTAATTGTTTCAGGATTCTTTGCTGTACACAGAGTCCTAATTGTAATTTGTATCTAGTACGCTGTCCACGAAGTCATATTTCGGTTTTCAGCACCGGGCCAATATGCTCCATGCATGTGATCCGGAGTACTATTTCTAGTACAAACTCTGAATTAAAAGTTATTCACACCATATGGATGGTTAGGATTTTCCCTTTCTCTCTTATTAATGTGGGAATTTCTAGCTTTTTTCTCTTTCTCTGATTAATGTGAAAATTTCTAGCCATACAAGGGTTTCTAGGATTAATATGAAGGCTTCTAAGAGAGTCTCTAATTAGTATGGATATATATTGAAGTCGAACCAGTAAATACAAGAGTCGCCTCTAGTAGTGCATTCACATGAATATATTTCACAAGGAGTGTTAAGAAGCTACGAATTAGTACTTGATAAACAACTGAAGCTAATCATAATTAAGAGCTAGATTAGACCATAGAATTTGACAACAAACGGTATAAATCTTCCAAATTTTCTTAGCGATATGCAAATCCTCGCATGCCCTAAGAGTCAGCGAAAGTAGAAAAAAAAATCCAAACGTAGCCTTAATAATATATGCATCCAGAGCAAAGAAAATTAGTACAATTACCATTTACCATACTAAAATTTCATGTGGGTAATTTTCTCGTAGGCATGCACAGTGGCACACCGATGAAAGAGGCCTGTCAGGAACTGAGACATACCAACAGTAGGAAACACTGACACATGCACCCATGGTGAGTGTGGTCAATGGTCATGTGATTTTTGTAGTCAAGAAGTGATTGACTTGTTACAATGCCGGGCAAGGCGATTCCCTTGGTGTCCATCCTTTTGGCGACTGCACAACTTTTCCGCTGTGACGACGGAGAGAGGCAAAGTTAAGGAAGCAGAGAGATGAGTGGTCTCGATCGATCGTGTGGTCGCCGTGCACGCATGTTCTGGGTGTTGCCGATCGAGCTCGAGCTCGAGCTCGAAATGGAACGCATGCGATTGCGATCGTACGATTCTTCCCCTCCTGCCACGGGTGCCAAATTAAAGTCTGGTCTGGTCCGGTCCGGTCTGGTCTCCTTTTGTTGGGACTGGGCTTTGGATACATACATGATACATGCAGCATGCATGCATGCGTGGCGTCTCATCTCGATCAACTCTTTCTTACGCACTAGCTAGCTCCAGGAGCCAAGATTCGATCGGGAATAGCCAGCTAGTATACTGTGCACTACATGTACACTCGACCCCACCTGTCATCCATACTGCATGCTTGCTTTTTTTTTTTTTGGAGACATGCTCACAAGTCCATTAACCTCGGATTAATATAGGAGTGTAGGTACAACCACCCTCAAGCTTACAAAGGGGGGATGAACATATAGAAATTAAAAACAGTCCATGGGATAGGTTTAAAAGGACTAAAAAGAAATCAAAAGTTAGAGTTGAGTCCTTGAACAACCAAAACTCCGGTCGTCATTCTTTGACCTCCACGCCTGGAATGCTCTGATCTGCCCACAGCTCCGCCATGCTTTGTGCGTTTGCCAGCCATCCTAAGCGGCAGGATGATGAAAAGGGCCTTCTTTGATTGGAGATTTGGGAGACACCATATGATCAGCGACGGTGAGAAATGCCAGCGATCTACTTGGTGGAGTTCTAGTGGCCACCGGAAGCGAAACTTGATTGGATCGTCAGTCCCAGCGCCTGGTGAGATGAAAACTAAGGCACGGCGAGTAGGGATATCTGGAGATACAAAGAAGGGGGAATTGGTTTAATTTGGTGACGCTAAAACACCACAAGTTTTGGTTTAGGACCTAGCCACTCTCATCCGGCGCCCCCTCCTCTTGCTCTCTCATCCCCCCCCCCCCAAATGTTGTGCTCAGAAAGGGACGTAAATCGAGGACCCATAAGAAGAATATCTGGAAGAAGAGATCAATATTTTTAGACTTACCTTATTGGGAGCACCTAGAAGTTCGCTACTGCATCGACATTATGCACGTAGAGAAGAATGTATGTGACAGCTTGATTGGTCTCTGACTGAACATTCGTGACAAAACAAAGGATGGTGTCAATGTACGGCTTGACTTGGTTGATATAGATATTAGGCCTGAGTTAGCACCGACATAAGGGTCGAGGAAGAACAACATGACGAAACTAGCTACATACACGTCGATCATCATGAAGGGCTAATGTTTATGTGTCATATGTTCTGAATTTGCATTTATATATATGAGAATATGTCATATGTGAATGTGCAATTATGTATATGAGAATGTGTCATATCTGAATTTGTGAAATGGATGTGCTTGTTTCTAAAATGAATGTGAATTGGATATATACATGTACTTGGTGTGTTTCTGCTTGTTTCAGAGGGCATAGCTAGCATTTCCTGAGGCTAGCCAATAAACAGAAATAGATGTAGTAATACAGAAGAATATTACAGACGGTTCCTTAGGACAAACCGTTTGTGATCATATATCACAGACGATTTCATCTAAAGAACCGTCTGTGATATATGATATATCACAGACGGTTTCATCTACAAACCGTCTGTGATATATGACATATCACAGACGGTTTGTAGATGAAACTGTCTGTGATATATCATATATCGTCTACAAACCGTCTGTGATATATCATATATCACAGACAATTTCATCTATCATAGACGGTTTTTAGATGAAACCGTCTGTGATATACAATACATCACAGACGGTTTCGTCTAAAAACCGTCTATGATATCCAACCCTATTTATATTCAGACTCTAGGGTTTGCCACGCTCCCCACTCAAACGATTAAGTTTCATTAACATTCCTCCTCCCCAAGCCCGTCGCCACCTCCTCCTCGAGCCCGTCACCGCCGTCCTCGACGCCGCCGCCTCCTCCTCGAGACCGGCGCGCCTCCTCCCTCAAGCCCGCCACCTCCTCCCCAAGCACGAGCCGCCGCTTCCCCGAACCCGGCGCCCCTCCTCACCAAGCCTACCTCCTCCCCTCCCCCGAGCACGCATCGCCTCCTCCTCCCCCGAGCCCGGAACGCCTCCCCTTTGACACCGCCCTGCTGCTCGGTGCTCGCCGTCCTTCCTCGACGCCCAAAGTTAACAGATGCTGTTGTCAACCCGACATCCTTCCTCACATATTGCTCAGATTGTTCAGTGGCTTTGATTGCCATCTACTTCGTGAGTATCACAGTATTTCAATTTAATTACCCCTTTGCATTTGATATGTTCATATTGCAATGTGGTGTAGTGGGCTAGAGATGAATGCTCTGTAATGATAATAGTTTTGTACTGAAATTGTTTTGAGCTCTAATTGGAATGGAATGCTTACTACTGTTGATTGATCTTTAGCATTTGGTCTATTACTTTCGGTTGGTTAATTGGTTGAACCTCCAGGTTTTGTGATCCAATTCATAATACATGCTATTCTATCAGTAGATCAAGTGTTGTTGGCTGACTTGGAGAATTTACATATTTATATATCAATTATGTCATTTAATTGGTGTGTATACCCATACACATAGAGAATCTTATGATAATATGTTTATGTGTGTCAGAACTTCTATTTCTCTTGTAGATGTCGTCCGCTCATTCTTCGTCATCGTTGCCTCATGAGTCTGATGTGCTGTCCTCTGGAAAATCCAAGCGCAAGGAAAGAGGAATATCGAAAAGGCCCAAGGACCGATTTACCATCACGAGAGTCGATGCGTTTGGGACCCCTCTGAGTCCTTGCCGAGCAGCGTCCGCATTCTGGACAATGGTTGAAATAGTTGCAAGCGAACGGGTTAAGATCACCTACGATTCATGGAAGGACCAAAGATCAGAAAGATACACTGGTGACGGAAATTTTACAATCGTTCCTAATCCCGAAGAACACCAGGCCTACGTGCAATAATACACGTTCCTAGCGGCGTGCAAAGCGTGGAGGAACTTCAAGAGCACACTTATCAAGAATTACGTGGAGAAGGATCTGACGCCCTTCTAGAAGTATCCGTTCGTGGAGGAGTACTGGGAAGACTTTGTGGCGAAGAAGATGACAGATGATTTTAGTAGTGAAAGTGAGGTGCACAGGGCCCTCCAGGCAAAAAGCACGTACCCCCACAAACTCGGCACCGCTGGGTATGTGGGTAAACTCCCGCAATGGAGGGATTAGGACTAGTGTGCAAGACGGTTGGATGCCTCCCCGCCATTTGCCCAGATGTCTAATGAGCGCGCCCAATAGTGGCTAAGAGCGAGGTTATCTACCGCGTTTTCGGGAGCCATCTCCTTTCCAAACCCCTTAGACTTGGTAGTGTCCTAGCGCCTGGTAAGATATCGAACTACCTAGTTTGTAATCACTCGATAACTTTATAGGAAGTGAAATAACATGTTGAGCTCTTGCAGGAAGAGCTGAGTAGTGCACAATCTTCCCAAGGATCAATCTAGGAAGATAGGGAGAGAGATATGCTCTCTGAGACCCTAGAAAACAAGGAGCACGTACCCGGGTCGCACGAGAGGCATTGGTCTTTATGTTCCATGGAAAGATGGATTCGCAGCAGACTCTTGGGCGTTCCGGAGTAGGAAGAGAGCCAAAGCCTAGCGCAAAGCACAGCTACGAGAGGAGATTCGTGCATCCCTCAGAGAAGAGATGCGGGATATCGCACGAGAGGAGATTCGTGCATCCCTCACAAATCAGTTGGAAACCCCTACCGCCATCGTATAGCCACCCCCAAACGTCCGAATAGTCAAGGTCCAACCATAACTTAGAAATCGATAACAAATTTCCTATTGACGACATCCTGGTAATAATTATTATCCCTGGAATGCTCGATCCATTGATAGGCCTGTTGGAGTAGCTAATTTTGTATCGTTATGTAGGTGGCTACGAAGTGCAAGCTCCAAGTGAGATGTGCCTCCGTTACCTTGGATACTGCTTGGAACCAGGCGTATCCATCTAGTGTCGGGGTTTTGCTGCATAGTGTAAATATAGCGACGGGTTTCGCAAAAATGAATGTGGACGGTGTTTATGCCAATTTTGAGGTCGTCCAGCTGGAGATGCCCCCAAACGATGAGGTTGTGACTTTAGGACAAGCCATTGGAGCATTCATGCAGTGGCCCAAGAAAGATATCTGCCTGGAGCTACCTGCATCGGTGTCAACTTCACGAGAAGTATCTGCACCAGAGCTACCTGCACCGGTGTCAACTTCACGAAAAGTACCTGCACCGGATCTACCTACACCAGAGTTACCTGTACCGATGCGGCAAGGACCCGGTACATCATATGCATTTACACCTCGTCCCGGTTGACCTCTAAAATGCAAGGCGGCAAGGGCAAATCGAAGCAGCCCGATGATATCCCCTTCTTGCCATTGGCCCGGAAATTCATGCATGGCGAGCCGTTGGTCATCCCGAAGAGGACATCAAAACCCTAGGATTGGCTTCCCAGAGATTGCATGAATGGTACATGGAATAGGCCAAAAAGACGTGTGTATAACGGTACTCGGATGTCACCGTCAAGTTCAAGAAAAATCATTTTAACCACGAGTTTCAAGACTGTGTCTTCACGGTGACCTTCGATGACTTGTTCTTACTCTTCAACCTCGACCCCCTTGACGTCTCATTCATACGATGCTAGACACTGTAAGTGTGTACAATCACAGTCTACGTTCGTGTAATACCGATAAATGTCATATACAACTTCTAGCTTTTGTACATATATATAGATACATGATCGGAGAAACCACATCAAGTAAACTGTCGGTAGGTTTCCTCGACCCACACTTGGTCTCTGAGCAATGCATCAATGCCAATGCAACCTTCGTCGAGGAGTACATGGCAACGTTTTTGCTGGATCACAGCGAGAATGATTTCATACTTTTTCCCTACAACCAAGGGTAAGTGCTGCACTAGTGGCTATACTTGTTGATTTGTACTTTATAAGCAACACGAACTTAGGTTTAATGACCATGGCGACATACCTGTGTAGGTACCATTGGATTCTAATTGTAATTATACCAAAATGGAACCAGGTAAGATACCTTGATTCTCTAAATAGGTATAATAACAACTTCACAGTTGTTAAAAACTTAATCAACAGGTAAACACATTTCCTCCATAGATAACTCTATTGTAGTCTTTCCTTCTTTTGCAATGGCTAAGGCTAAGTTTTCGGAATCATGTAGTTCGTTCATCACGTACTATGCAAAGGGAGGGAAATGCAAGGGAGTGAACCTCTGACACGATTTCAAATTCTCGGTATTCGTTAGTACACATTAATATTATATAACACTTCGTAGTAATGCCTCTCGAACTAACCAATTCTATTTTTACAGTGCCACCAGCAGCTACCGGGCAACACCTGTGGATACTATGTTTGCCATAACATGGAACTACTCCTTGGTTCCCCGATGACCAAAGATCCTCACGTTTGCCAATCTTGCAACAATTATTTCATACTTATTAATTTATATATGCACGACTTTAATCTTCCTAGCGTGCAACCATCACTGAAACTCCGTTGAATAGGCCCACTTAACGCATTCAAGACAGCTTATGCCTTCTTGATGCGTGAGGTCATAAGCCCAAACGGGAAGTTCCACAATGTAGATTGAACTTGATTGTGATAAGATTGAATTTTATAAAACATGTGTGTATATTTGTTCATAAATAGTTAATTTTAGTTCACTTGAGTTAATTGATTTACGAAATGGATGTGCTTGTTTCTGAAATGAATTTGAATTGGATGTGCTTGTTTCTGAAATGAATGTGAATTGGATATGTACTTGTTGTGTTTCTGCTTGTTTCAGAGGGCATGACTAGCACTTCCTGATGCTAGCCAATAAACGAAAATAAATTTAGCAATACAAAAAGAATATCACAGAAGGCTCCTTAGGACAAACCGTCTGTGATGCATAAGATATCACGGACGATTCCATCTATAAACCGTCTGTGATGCATAAGATATCACGGACAGTTCCAACCATAAACCGTCTGTGATAGTATACATCATAGACGGTTATGAGTTAATAACCGTCTGTGATAGTATGCATCATAGACGGTTCAAAAACCGTTTGTGATGACCTCATGTCATCACTGACTCATAAATTCAGACGGCTCACAAAACTGTCTGTGATATCGTTTTTGAACTGTAGTGAGATAGAAAGATTTGACGAAGCACAACCTTAAAAGAGTGCAAGGGATTGTCGTTGTCTCGCAACCCTCTCGAACCTTTTAGAACCATCGGATACTTGTCATATACAAGAATCTAATTCTAAAGAATAACCTAGTCTCTAATCCTCTCATACGCATCTTGCCTTGGATGAGTTGGTTTGTGACTTGTGTTCGCCATGACCATCCGTTATGGTTTTATCTAGTGTCTCCCTATTTCTCCTCCATAGTGAAGTCGGATTCCTAATCCTAGTAGGATTCACATAGGATTTCTTGGAGCACACTTTTTCAAATTCTAGTTGATTAAGATATGAGTCATCATACTTAACAACGGTGTCGGCGAGAGAGTTGTACAGGGAGTGTGTCGAGAGAGAGGGGGGATGGAGAGAGAGAGTGGAGGGCGTTTGTGGATTTTCACTGGCTGATTTGTAACGAAAAAAGAAATATCGAAAAACGCTAATGGAAATGGAGTATAAAATGCAAATGAACATAGTGGTATAAAAAGGAAAGGTGGGATCAACGGAGTGGTGTAAAAAGCAACAGTGGGATCTTTTAGTGGTTATAAAGTGCACCAAGGAACTTGGACGATACACACCAAAACTGATGATCTATGCACTTGTTCGGGTAGTGGCGTTGCTCCTCTTTCTTTTTCACGGCAACTTATTAACTCATCAGGCATGTATGGGAGGGGAAGCGTGACAGGGAGCTGAAATCAATTGAGGTGCAAATATAAAATATTTAGTCTAATTATCACTACATATCTAATATACCGTAAATAATTTGTATTTTGCCAAAAACAAAATTGGATGTTCAACTGAATACCCTCGAACCACGATAGGTCCGCCACTGAGAGTTACTCATTTAAACAATTTCTATGACCTAAATGTGCAGTTTATGAGTTCGGTGACCTACTTGAGTCAAAACGGACAAGTTTGGTGAGTGCAATTTGCTCCGTATACAATGAGGACATTTTTCTCGGTGAAAGAAGGAATAGTACGTTTTAAAAGTAAATAAAATTATAAAAGGATCAGCATTAAAAAAAATGTCACAGTATAGATTGAGACAATCCATGCTGAGATAGTTGTTAAGTGGTACTCTGGAGTACCGGGCACGGTGACACTGCTGGCTAAACCCTTACCCAGTCCATAGCTCTGTGGAATTTTTTTTGTAAATAATATTATTTTCAAAGATAATTACAAAAATAAATGGCCGCCCTAAAAAATTACAAAAATAGCCTCCTGTCATCAATTCAGACAGGTAGCTATCGCCAGTTGAACAGCCGACAGAGACCCTGTTGACCACCTGTCGCCGGTCCAGCTTCCTATTGTCAATTCAACTGACGACAGGATCTCATGTATAAAACCCCAAAAATTACTCTAAATATCATTTTAATTCCAGAAAAAAAAGAAGAGAGGAGAAGGAGAGAAGAAAGGTAGCGAATCTCTGCTAGTTCGTTGTAGAGGAGAGAGATTAATAGAGTATCAGATCCGGTCAGCCATCTTGCATGTACATTTTTTTGAAACATTTTACAATATGTAAAATTATGTAGAATTAAGTACATCATTTTAGCTGTAGCGAGTAGAATTAAGTAGAATAGCGAGTAGAGCTATGTAGAATTAAATACATCATTTGGGCTGTAGCGAGTAGAATTACGTAGAATAGCGAGTAGTAGTATGTAGAATTAAGTACATAGAATTAAGAATAATAGCGACATAGAATTCAGTAGATTAAATAATTGTAGTCAAATTATGTACTACATCATTTGAGCTGTGTATAGTGTAGTTCGCCGTGCACATGTTATGAATGTTACAGCACTCGAACAATTTAGGATAAATCTGCAGAAATAGGAAGACACCTATTACAAATATGTAAAAAAATAATTCTAGCTTTATTTAGTTTCCCATTTGTGCATGATAATTATATTGTTAATGTCAAAAATTAATTTTGAACTAGAAAACTAGGAAAATAGGAAGAATTTTGTTTATTGTTTATATTTGCACTTGAAAAATATTTAAAAATATCCTTTAAATTGGAAGACAAAATTACAAATTTGTTTAAATTGCTGAGTAGCTTAAATTTGGTTTTTGTACATCTTTCATAGTCTTGACAATGCAAGCACTTAATTTTTAGGTATGGCGGACGCAGACCACTACGAGTTGCTTAACTTGGTGATTGACACGCATCACCGTAGCCGCCTCGATACTATGCTCCCCCTGGAGGACGAGGCGCCGATTGAGCTTGGCGCGTTGTGGCTGCACACACCCATCAGGGCATGGAGGCTGCACCCAGACTAGGTTCCAAGATACGTGTAGTTCTGACCTTCATGCACTTAATCGAGGTCTGACTACTTTACGTGCAATCACGTTTGTTTTTAATCGTTTCGACACAGGTTGAGATCAGCAAGCCTCCTTCCACTAGCGAGGATGGTGGAAGCGACGTGGGAGGACGACCAGGATCGCGGTCCTGGTCGTACGTCTAGGCTTTTTCATAAGACCAGGCCCAACTGACGACGCTGGTTGACCGCTGGACGCCAGAGACGCACTCATTCCACCTTCCGTGCGAGGAATGACGCCGATCCTTTAGGACATAACCTTCCTTACCAGGTTCCCCTGCACTGGCTTCCTTATGGCGGCATACGACACCCTGGCCACGTGGCGCACAGACCTCCTAGAGAGGTTCTACGATGTGCTGCCACCGGGCAGCAGGTACACGGAGTTCAGCAGCTCGCACAAGCCGATGTTGAGGTGGATCTGCCAGTTCTATGTAACTCTACGTAACAATTGTCCTCTCACATCAATTCATATGTGAACCTTGCTGACGTGTACATGTCTTCTTGCAGCCCGAGCGTATGGCGGAGAATGCAGCGGACGTCATTGTTAGGAGGCATTTCGAGGCCTATCTCGCTGCTCAGTGGGTCATGTTCTGGGTCCCACGACATGCTGGGCCGACTAGCATTACATCTGTACACACGGAGTGGATGGGTCATGTTCGACGGCCTCCCAGAGGATCGAATCGGGGTCCCACGGCGAATAAAATAGCTTATCATTATCAAGCTCAAGATTGCTCGACTAGCATTACATCTATTTTGGCTACACATTCTCGTAAATTAATATCAACAAATTTTGCTGGTGGATCTAAAAAATTGCCCTAAGTCTCTACGTGGATCGACAGTCGTCAGGGTTCAGAGATTCACCCTCCTACCTACCTTGACGCCAGAAGATCGACGGGCTAGAGAGTCGAAGATATAAGACTTGCGCGACGTAACTACCTTGACGCCAGATCCTGCATGCGACGACGATGCCACCAGTCAGAACACCTCGATTTTTGGAGCCTCTTTGAATTTTCAAAATAAAAAGAACCGCTTTTGTTTTGATGAGAATTCCAAAGCTTAACTTGAAAATTCGAATGGATTTTAATCGACTAACTCAAACTTCAACTAAAGACTCTCTTTGGTTGTTGGGTTTGTTGGAGCTTTGGTGATCCCTCCCTTCAGATCGGTTTTACCCTTCTCTCGTCCAAGCCTCCTTAGGTCTAGACCTCCCAAGTGGTTGGATTTTCTCCGCCTGCACCTCCCTTCCTGTGTCTAAACCTCACTCATGTTCATTTGAACTCACTCTCTGTTCAGCTGGAACTCCTCCTTGTCTATTTGGACCTACCCGTGTTCTTCAGGACCTCCCTGTGTCCTTTAGGACCTCCTCCTTGTCTATTTGGACCTTCCTGTGTCCTTCAGGACCTCCCCGAGTCCTTCAGAACCTCCTCCTTGTCTATTTGGACCTCCCCGTGTCCTTTAGGACCTCCCTGTGTCCTTTAGGACCTCCTCCTTGTCTATTTGGACCTTCCTTGCACCCGTGCGAGCCTACCACTTGCTTTTGATCTTTACCGCATCAGGGTCGTCCGATGCTTATTGGGCGGCCTGATCTTGGAGGCACGTTTGGATGGTCCGAACGTCCCACTCCGTTAGAACCATCCGATCCATATTGGACGGCCCGATCTGTTGGAGCATTTGCTCGGTCCGAACGGCCCAATTGCCTTGTTCTGTCCTTTAGATCTGCTGTTCACCGGACCTCCCCTTACGCTTTGACTGGCCCCATCGGGCAGTCGCACTCATCTTTCTTTATCCTTTGACCGCATCCTTTACGCATGGGAGTCTCCCCATATTTAATGCCTGTTGCATCGCATTAAATGTTTCTCCCTTTTTGTAGCACCCGTGCTATTCTTTTGTCACATCCCTTGCCTGCTTTCATTGTCCTTTTCATCAACTCTTGAACATGTGTACCCTGGGAAATCTCAATGGCTCCAGCTATATAGGTTTGGGCAGCTCTTCTTCTTTACCCTTTTACTCATTTCTACACTCTTGCCTCCTCCAGCAACTCTTGGACCTCCTCCCTTAAGCTTCAGACCTCCTCCAGCAAGCTTTTTGGACCTCCTCCAAATTGACCTAGCCTCTCTGTTGGTTTTATTCTGGAGTTTCGTTATCTTATTTGAGTCTTGTGTTGAGTTTACTTTGGTTTCCTCGTGTAGATTTTGAAGGCACTGAGGAGCAAGAGCTCTCCGAAGAAGAAGACACCCAGGCCTTTGAACAAGGCAAGTTACACTCTTGATCATATTGCACCCATTAATTCACCCTATATATGTTCCATTTTAAATGTTAATGCATGCTTACTTTACTAAGTTATTTCAATACCTGTCTTTAAACTCATAGCTATGCCTATCTCCTTTGTATGGCCAACATTGAAATTGAACCAAACATGTTGTTACCCTAGGTAAAATCTGGTTGATACAATAGTGTGAACCAGGAGCAATTGTGAAATCTTATACTTAGTCTTGTTTAGACCAAAAGTATTTGATTTGGAGAAATTTTACTAACACGATCAACTGTTATTTAAAGGTTTTAAGCCATGACATTGGGTTGTCATGGAAGCTTCTAAATGCTTTTGAAAAGCAAATGAAAGGAAAATGGATTCGGACTTGGGCGAAGTGGTTTGCTTGGCTGGTGCAATGTTTATGCACGGGGCCATGTCATTTCTATGGCCGGTGCCCAGGGTTTGTGGTGGTTGCCCAAGTCAATTGAGGACCGCCTTTGAGCGATCCTTTGCTAGGCCTATAATGGGCTATGCCTCACCGTACAACCACATGTCTCTAGAATGGGGCGTGGGACCTGGCTAACTAATTTACAAAGTTCTACCACAATTGTTCCACTTGGATGTGTGGGAGGTCTTCTATGGCCTATGGACTTTTATAACCTATGTTTCCCACTGGCGCAAGAGGGGGCTTTTCCGGTGGGTTTCTATCCAATGGAAGTGAAACCTTAGCGAGGAGGGGCTGTGGTGGAATGATGCATTGTAAAGGCCTTGTGGTGATCCCTTAGTCGCACACCTTCGGAAGTGTGTGAGTAGACAGTATATGGGGATCGTCTCATGTGGGTAAAGTGTACAACCTCTGCAGAGTGAAAACTATCGAATATCCGTGTCCATGGTCATGGACGTGCTGGCAAAAGACTACTCAAAGTTAGAGTTGGTTTTGTTTTCAAAAGGCTTTGACAAACTGGTTTTGGGATTCTATCCCATGGGTTGGGCAGGGAGCCTTGTGATAGGAGGGTATCCTTCACCATCTTGATGATGAATGTTATCCAACTGAAAACTGAGATTTACAAAATGAATTTTAGATATTGTATAACTGCCTTGGAACTTAGTATATGTAATTGAAAGAAACCTGGCTTTACGCAAATCAACCATATTATGCCTTCCCGTTTATATCCATTATGCATGTCATTCTGTTATTTGATGGGTGTAACTTGCGAGCACGGTTGTTGTGCTCATTCTTGCTTGATTGATGAATTGAGCATGAGAAGACTTCTTTGATGATGATGAGGACCAGATCAATTAGGCCGCACCCTCCAACCAATTACCTGTGGTGTATTGGATAGACTTGGTTTTGCTTCCGCTGTGTATTTTGTTTTGTTGTCTTGGCTTGTAAGCAACCTTGTAATCAACTCTTTTGCTGTTAATAAAGTCTCTCGTGGAAGTATGTTACCACTCATGTTTGCTGTGTGAACCAACCATTGATCCTTGGGACTGGTTCAGATCACAGGAGAGTTAGGACTTCTCCAAGTCCCATGATCTCCTCGGGTTGGTCTCTGGACCTCCCCCACGTATGGTCGTGGCTCTTGGGGAGGTCCTGAGCCTTAAGACCTCCTCGGGTCAGTTTTCTGGACCTCTAGAAAGTTCGGCTGGACCTCCTGGGAAGCTTAGGAGGACTACCCGAGAGGTTCTTGGGACCTCCTGGGAGGTCCTGGTGGACTCCCAGGGAGGTCTTGGAGGACCTCTCGGGTGAGGCCCCTAGCCGGGTCGCCACAAGTGGTATCAGAGCTTCTTGATGGCAGGACGTAGCCTAGTAGAATGGCCATAGCATTTCAAAGTTTATTTTATAAAACAAAGAAGAATAAAATGTTATTTTCTTACCTGGGTCATCCTTCTATCCTTACCTCCCTTCCGGTAATTCTTCTTACCTTAATCTAATCTTACCTTGTTTTTGTCTTTACACCGATTTACAATGTTAAATGGATCCTCCTTACCTTTTGAAACTTATATTAGAGGTCTCTTGGCTAGGTATGGTGCTCAAGACCTCCTTCAAGTAGTAAGAAACTTGTAGAACGATATCTCTTTATTACAAGTCTTGAAAAGCTATTTTTTTTGTTGTTTGCTTTGTTCAGTTGGTTGCTTTGCTCGTCCCCTTAGTCTCTTGCTTTCTTTCCTCACCTCTGGAGCTCGTGACAAGATGGTCACCACTAGAAATGGTAGTGGTAGCTCAAGCAATCGGAATAGACAAGCTGGGGATGAGCCTAAGAACCCAGCCTGGTGGAGCAACCAGAATAGAGGAGTTGATAATGTGTAGGAGCAACCAGCCTCACAGCCACCACCTCCTCCAACAGAAGGTCCTAGCCGGGCTCAGATGATGGCTAACCAAGCTCAGCTAATAAATCTGCTCTCCCAGTCAATTGCCAACACTCAGTCACTGCAAGCAACAGCAGTAGCTCAGCCACAAACTCTAGTTCCACCTCCTCCAAGGGCCAACATAGCAGAATTTATGAGATTGCGCCCTCCAACCTTTTTCAGCAGATCTGATCCAATGGAAGCTGATGATTGGCTTAGGGCAGTGGGCAGAAAATTGGACATGGTTCAATGCTCAGACCGTGAGAAGGTCTTATTTGCCTCCCATCAACTTAGTGGCCTAGCCTCTGAATGGTGGGATAATTTTAGCCAATCCTATGCTGATGCTCAAACCATCACGTGGATGAGTTTGTGCAAGCTTTTCGTGAAGCCCATATTCCTCCGGGTATGATGTCTTTGAAGAGGAAGGAATTTCGTTCCTTGCATCAGGGCAGTAGCACTGTCAATGAATACCTACATAAATTTAACCAATTGGCTCGGTATGCTCCTGAAGATGTTGCTTCGGATGAAGCTAAACAAGAGCGCTTCCTGGAGGGGCTCAAGGATGAGATCTCGCCTCCTTATTGCACAAGAACACTGGATTTTCAGCAGCTTGTTAGCAAGGCCATTCGGCAAGAAGGCAAGCTCCAAGAGATGGAGACCCGAAAGAGGAAGAGGGTAGCTCAGAAGTTTAATCCTGGAGGTTTTCCTAAGCCTAAGACCTCTCAAATTTCTGACCTTCAAAGACAAGACCTCCTGCACTCCTCCTCTAGAGCTCTTGGGCAAGCCCAATACCAAGCAAAGCAGGTTTCCATAAGACCTCTCTGGAAGCCAAATCCAGAGGAAGTCTCCCACGACCACCTCTATTGGGGTGACCTGTTTTTTTTGTAAGGAGGTGGGGCACTATGCTAACAAGTGTCCAAAGAAATAGCAAGCCTTTGCCTTCGCCCGAGGAAGTCAAGGAGCTCCCGCACCGGGCAGCACATCAAGTGTGAAGCCAGTAGTGCAATACACAAAGGGCCGTGTCACTCATGTCACGGCTGAGGAGGCACAAGCCGCACAAGATGTGGTCCTTGGTACATTTCCTATTAATTCAGTACCAGCCTTGGTTTTATTTGACTCAGGAGCTTCCTATTCTTTTGTTTCGAGCAAGTTTGTGAGGGGAAATGTGGGTTACCTATAACTCCTTTAGTTAACCCTATGTTAATTCATGCTCCGGGCTTGGATTTGAGGGCCTCTGCCCAAACCTTATCTTAGTGATTTCTGGAGTACCTTTTCATGCAGACTTGATAGTCTTGCAATCTCAAGGTTTGGATGTGATTCTTGGAATGGATTGGCTAGCCAAGAATAAAGGTCAAATAGAATGTACTAGCAAGTCCATCACACTCACCAATGACCAAGGGATACAAGTGGAATTCAAGTCTAAGACCTCCCCTAAGTCAAGGCCTCTTTTGACCAGCTTGAAGGGCTTGGAGTTAGAAGACCTCCCAGTGGTCAGGGAGTATCTAGATGTGTTCCCTGAGGAATTGCCTAGTATGCCACCGGATAGGGATATCGTGTTCCTCATTGATCTAGTCCCTGGGACTGCTCCTATATCAAAGAGACCTTATAGGATGCCAGCTAATGAATTGGTAGAGTTGAAGAAATAGATTAAAGAGCTGAAAGATAAGGGGTTTATTCGACCAAGCTCTTCACCATAGGGAGCACCAGTGCTATTTGTCAAGAAGAAAGATGGCAGCTTAAGGATGTGTGTAGACTATATGTCACTTAATGAGGTCACCATTAAGAACAAGTACCCATTGCCCAGGATAGAGGACCTCTTTGACCAATTAAAAGGAGCAAGTGTGTTCTCTAAGATTGACTTAAGGTCTGGTTACCACCAATTAAATATTAGACCAGAAGACATTCCCAAAACTGCTTTTACCACGAGGTATGGGCTATATGAGTTCACTATAATGTTATTTGGGTTGACAAATGCACCAGCGTATTTCATGAATATGATGAACAAAGTATTCATGGACTTTCTGGATAAGTTTGTAGTTGTATTTATTGATGATATCCTTATCTACTCCAAGAATAGGGAAGAACATGAAGACCACCTTAGGGTTGTTTTGGAAAGGCTTAGAGAACAACAGCTCTATGCCAGGTTTAATAAGTATAAGTTCTGGTTAAGACAAGTGGCTTTTCTTGGTCATATTGTGTCAGCCAAGGGAGTGGCAGTAGACCCTTCAAAGGTTGAAGCTGTATTAGAATGGAGACCACCCAAGACAATAACTGAAGTGAGAAGTTTTCTTGGACTGGCTGGTTATTATAGAAGATTCATTGAAGGCTTCTCCAAGATTGCTAGACCTCTCACTCAGCTTTTGAAAAAGGAGAAGAAATTTGAATGGATTGAAACCTGTGAGCAAAGCTTTCAAGAATTGAAGAAAAGGCTGGTCACAACTCCTATTTTAGTCCTGCCAGACATACGCAAAGATTTTGAGGTATTTTGTGATGCCTCTCATCAAGGTCTTGGATGTGTGTTAATGCAAGAGGGAAGGATAGTGGCATATGCATCTCGATAGTTGAGACCTCATGAAGAGAACTACCCAACACATGATCTAGAATTGGCTGCAATTGTGCATGCTTTGAAGATTTGGCGACATTACCTCATTGGTAATCGCTGTGAGATATACACAGATCACAAAAGTTTGAAGTACATCTTCACCCAATCAGAACATAACCTTAGGCAGAGGAGATGGTTAGAGCTGATTAAGGACTACGACACAGAATTCATTATCACCTGCAAGGCCAATGTGGTGGCAGATGCTTTGAGCCAGAAAGGGTACTGCAGCACTCTGTTAGTCCAAGAGCAACAACCAACATTGTATGAAGAGCTGAAGCATCTCAACCTAGAGATTGTAGATGAAGGCTGTGTGAGCACCTTGGAGGTGCATCTAACTATTCTGGACCAGATCAAAGAACATCAAGAAAAGGATGAAGATATCCAAGAGATTAAGAGGAACATGAGGTGGGGTAAAGCCCCAGGTTTCTCTGAAGATGAGCAGGGAGTAGTGTGGTTTGGCAGCCAGATTTGTGTGCCAAATCATCAAGACATCAAGCAACTTATCTTGGTAGAAGCCCATGGATCACCTTATTCCATTCATCCGGGCAGCACCAAAATATATCAAGACCTCAAAGAAAGGTATTGGTGGGTTAGTATGAAACAAGATATTGCTAGATACGTTGCTCAATGTGATGTGTGTCAGAGAATTAAAGCTGAGCACCAAAAACTAGTCGGTTTGTTACAACCATTGCCAATTCCCGAATGGAAGTGGGAGCAAGTGGGCATGGAGTTTATTACTAGACTGCCTAGAACCAAATCAGGATATGACTCAATATGGGTGGTGGTTGACTGCTTAACCAAAGTAGCATATTTCATACCAGTCAAGACCACATATACTAGTAATACATTGGCAGATCTGTACATGGCCAAAATTGTTTGTTTACATGGAGTGCCTAGAATAATAGTTTCAGACAGAGGGACTCAGTTCACCTCTAGATTCTGGAAGAGTTTACATGAAGCCTTAGGCATTAAACTCAATTTTAGTACAGCTTACCACCCTCAAACCGATGGGCAAACAGAGAGAGTAAACTGTTCTTGAGGACATGCTCGTGGCATGTGCTCTAGATTTCGAAAGAGCCGGACAAGAATTTGCCCTATGTCAATTATCTTATAACAATAGCTATCAAGCTAGCTCGCAGATGTCTCCTTTCAAGCCTTATATGGTAGACCTTGTAGAACACCCCTTCTTTGTGATGAAGTGGGAGAACACCAGCTCTATGGTCCTGACTTGATCAAGGAAGCTGAAGACAAGGTGAAGTTGATAAAGGAACGATTGAGAGTGGCTCACCCCGATTAAAGGAGCTATGCGAGATAATCGTCGAAGAGAGTTATCTTTTGAAGTTGTAGACTTCGTCTACCTCAGAGTGACGCCACTTCGGGGAGTTAGAAGATTTCAGACTAAAGGGAAGTTAGCACCAAGATTTGTCGAGCCATACAAGGTCTTGGCAAGGCAAGGTGAAGTGGCCTATCAACTAGAGCTTCCAGAGTCTTTATCGGCAGTGCACAATGTTTTCCCTGTATCACAGCTAAGGAAGTGTCTTCGAGTGCCAGAAGATCAAACTACCCTAGAGAGCATTGATCTCCAAGAAGACCTTACTTATGTGGAGCAGCCAATCAAGGTCCTTGACGTTGCAGAGCGGGTCACTAGGAGTAGGACCATCCGATCATACAAAATGTAGCTATCATCCAGAAAGTGAAGCCACATGGGAGAAAGAGGCAGATCTCAAGACTAACTACCCCTACCTCTTTGCTGGCCAAACTTGAATCTCGGGGTCGAGATTCCCTTAGAGGGGTAGGTTTGTAACACCCTGATTTTTGGAGCCTCTTTGAATTTTCAAAATAAAAAGAACTGTTTTGTTTTGATGTGAATTCCAAAGCTTAACTTGAAAATTCAGAATGGATTTCAATCGACTAACTCAAACTTCAACTAAAGACTCTCTTTTGGTTGTTGGGTTTGTTGGAGCTTTGGTGCTCCCTCCCCTTCTGTGCTAGTTTTACCCTTCTCTGGTCCAGGCCTCCTTAGGTCTAGACCTCCCAAGTGGTTGGATTTTCTCCAGCCCAGACCTCCCTTCCTAGGTCTAAACCTGACTCATGCTCATTTGAACTCACTCTCTGTTCTGCTGGAACTCCTCCTTGTCTATTTGGACCTTCCCGTGTCCTTTAGGACCTCCCTATGTCCTTTAGGACCTCCTCCTTGTCTATTTGGACCTTCCCATGTCCTTCAGGACCTCCCTGTGTCCTTTAGGACCTCTTCTTTGTCTATTTAGACCTCCCCGTGTCCTTCAGGACCTCACTGTGTCCTTTAGGACCTCCTCCTTGTCTATTTGGACCTGTCTCGCACCCGTGCGAGCCTACCACTTGCTTTTGATCTTTACCGCATCAGGCTCTTCTGATGCTTATTGGGCGGCCTGATCTTGGAGGCACGTTCGGATGGTCTGAACGTCCCACTCCATTAGAACCATCCAATCCATATTGGACGGCCCCGATCTGTTGGAGCGTTCGCTCGGTCTGAACGGCCCAATTACCTTAACCATCCAGACCTCCATCTTGTTAGATCTGGCCGTTAAGACCTCCCCTTTGGAGATCTTAACCGTCCAGACCTCCCCCCTTGTTGTGTCCTTTGGATCTCCTATCCACCGGACCTCCCCTTATGCTTTTACTGGCCCCATTGGGCAGTCGCACTCCTCTTTCTTTATCCTTTGACCACGTCCTTTTCCACGGAGTCTCCCCACATTTAATGCCTATTGCATCGCATTAAATGTTTCTCCCTTTTTGCAGCACCCGTGCTATTCTTTTGTCACGTCCCTTGCCTGCTTTCATTGTCCTTTTCACCAACTGTTGAACATGTGTACCCTGGAAAATATCAATGGCTCTAGCTATATAGGTTTGGGCAGCTCTTCTTCTTTACCCTTTTGCTCATTTCTACACTCTTGCTTCCTCCAGCAGCTCTTGGACCACCTCCCTTAAGCTTCGGACCTCCTCCAGCAAGCTTTTTGGACCTCCTCCAAATTGACCTAGCCTCTCTGTTGGTTTTATTCTGGATTTTCCTTAAAGTTTCTTTGGATCTTATTTGAGTCTTTTGTTGAGTTTGTTTTGATTTCCTCGTGTAGATTTTGAAGGCACTGAGGAGCAAGAGCTCTCCGAAGAAGAAGACACCCAGGCCTTTGAGCAAGGCAAGTTACACTCTTGATCATATTGCACCCATTAATTCACCCTATATATGGTCCATTTTAAATGTTAATGCATGCTTACTTTACTAAGTTATTTCAATACCTATCTTTAAACTCATAGTTATGTCTATCTCCTTTGTATGATCAACATTGAAATTGAACCAAACCTGTTGTTACCCTAGGTAAAATCTGGTTGATACAATAGTGTGAACCAGGAGTAATTGTGAAATATTATGCTTAGTCTTGCTTAGACCAAAAGTATTTGATTTGGGGAAATTTTACCAACACGACCAACTGATGTTTAAAGGTTTTAAGCCATGACATTGTGTTGTCATGGAAGCTTCTAAATGCTTTTGAAAAGCAAATGAAAGGAAAATGGATTCGGACTTGGGCGAAGTGGTTTGCTTGGCTAGTGCAATGTTTATGCACGGGGCCGTGTCATTTCTATGGCCGGTGCCCAGGGTTTGTGGTGGTCACCAAGTCAATTGAGGACCGGCCTTTGAGCGATACTTTGCTAGGCCTATAATGGGCTATGCCTCACCGTACAACCACATGTCTCTAGAATGGGGCGTGGGACCTGGCCAACTAATTTGCAAAGTTCTACCACAGTTATTCCACTTGGATGTGTGGGAGGTCTTCTATAGCCTATGGACTTTTATAACCTATGTTTCCCACTGGCGCAAGAGGGGCTTTTCCGGAGGGTTTCTATCCAATGGAAGCGAAACCTTAGCGAGGAGGGGCTGTGGTGGAATGATGCATTGTAAAGGCCTTGTGGTGATCCCTTAGTCACACACCTTCGGAAGTGTGTGAGTAGACAGTATATGGGGATCATCTCATGTGGGTAAAGTGTACAACCTCTGCAGAGTGAAAACTATTCGAATATCCGTGTCCACGGTCATGGACGTGCTGGCAAAAGACTACTCAAAGTTAGACTTGGTTTTGTTTTCAAAAGGCTTTGACAAACTGGTTTTGGGATTCTATCCCATGGGTTGGGCAGGGAGCTTTGTGACAGGAGGGTATCCTTCACCATCTTGATGATGAATGTTATCCAACTGAAAACTGAGATTTACAAAATGAATTTTAGATATTGTATAACTGCCTTGGAACTTAATATATGTAATTGAAAGAAACCTGGCTTTACGCAAATCAACCATATTATGCCTTCCCGTTGATATCCATTATGCATGTCATTCTGTTATTTGATGGGTGTAACTTGCGAGCACGGTTGTTGTGCTCATTCTTGCTTGATTGATGAATTGAGCATGAGAGGGCTTCTTTGATGATGATGAGGACCAGATCAATTAGGCCGCGCCCTCCAGCCAATTACCTGTGGTGTATTGGATGGACTTGGTTTTGCTTCCGCTGTGTATTTTGCTTTGTTGTCTTAGCTTGTAAGCAACCTTGTAATCAACTCTTTTGCTGTTAATAAAGTCTCTCGTGGAAGTATGTTACCACTCATGTTTGCTGTGTGAACCAGTCATTGATCCTTGGGACTGGTTCGGATCACAAGAGGGTTAGGACTTCTCCAAGTCCCATGACCTCCTCGGGTTGGTCTCTGGACCTCCCCTAGGTCTGGTCGTGGCTCTTGGGGAGGTCCTGAGCCTCAAGACCTCCTCGGGTCAATTCCCTGGACCTCGAGAAGGTCCGGCTGGACCTCTTGGGAAGCCTGGGAGGACCGCCCGAGAGGTCCTTGGGACCTCCTGGGTGGTCCTGGTGGACTCCCAGGGAGGTCTTGGAGGACCTCTCGGGTAAGGCCCCTGGCCGGGTCGCCACACAGGCCCAGGACAACTCTATACTCTTCGGATGCCCGCTACTTCTGCAGGTATGGCCCTTCGAGCGCTTTTAGATCGGATGACCAGAACTGCACTTGGGAGCGTACGCGGTCAGCTTGTACGCCGAGGATGACGTCATGGATCGGCCGACCATCGGCACGGTGTGGTGCTGCCGACGGGTTAGTTTCATGATCTTTCATTATTTTTTGTAATGTAATCACAATTTCGGGAGATAAGTTTCCGTTGTGGTATTCCACAGGTCACCTACATGCCGATCACTTCGTTGGGGTCCTACCTGGAGTACGTTGCGATGTTCGATCAGCTGACGGATGACCGTGTCATCTGGACACCGTACACTCAGGAGAGGGTGCACGCGCGTGCGCCCGAAGAACTGTTGAGCCTGTGGACGCGAGACTTCATGTACTGGTACACGCGGAGGGCCTTGATACACGATTTCTTCGTGGAGAAGTACAAGGTCCAACGGGTCATGCGCCAGTTCAGTCTGCGACAGAAGGTCCCAGCCCCGTGGGGGGGGATGTGGGTGTCGGCGCACGTCCATGCGTAAGTTCACGCTTTACTTCTTTTATACAATGTGCGTTACGTGCCAACCAAATAATTGTCTTGCAGTCCACAAGCACACTAGGAAGGGGGTACGTGGCACGGGCTCCTGGTTGGACAAGATGTCCTGTTGGGTTACGGCTTGGCTCAGGGCCTACGACGACCTCATCTAGGAGGATGCTCCCTACGACCCCGGGATCTACGAGGAGTACATAGAGTGGTACTCTAGTCGGACGAGGCTTCACTGTGTTCGGGTTGTGGTCGACCAACCACGACACGAGGTTGCGACGTCCAACACGTACCCACTGTCGAACCCGGGAGTGAAGGATCCCGGATCCTTTGCGTATTCCACTCTAGTCCCATGATCAGTAGCTAGAGTACACAGTTTAAACAAAAGGTGATAACATAACCATAATGCGCGATAGTCATAAAAGTCCGAGTTTATTACAAAAGGAGCATAAGTCTGAAAGTAAAATATAACGGAAGCAAAAGTAGTAAGGTAGACCACACGATTCGCCACAGGTAATCATCTAGGGGCGTAGCCTAGTCGTCCACATTCTCATTCTCCTCAGAGTAGTCATCTCCTGATCAACAATTTATTAAGCAAGGTGAGTACAAATGAATGTACTCCGTAAGTTACACCCAATAATAGATGATAACGCATGAGGGTATAACAAAGGATGGCTTATAGTGTTTATTTTGCGTAAAGCGATGTTTTCTTTAAATACTTATACTAATTTCCAAGGCAGATACTCTATAACTAAAATTCATTTTCTAAAATTCTCAGTTTTATAGTCAGATAACATTCACACAAGAATAGTGAAGGATACCCTCCTATCACATGGCTAACCGCCCAATTTCCCATGTGGATAAATCATCTGATGAAGTCTTTTAAAAAGAAAAATCAAAATCTAACTTTGAGTGGCTTTGCTAGCATGTCCTTGACCGTGGACACAGCTATTCAAATAGTTTCACACTCTGCAGATGTTATACAGCTTTACCCACAAGAGATGATTGACTTATAATGTCCGTCTGACACACTGCCGAAGGTGTGCGACTAAGTCATTATCACAAGGCCTTTACAATGCACCATTCTACCGTAGTCCTGCCTCGCTAAGGTTTCGCCTCCTTTGGATTGAACCATCCGTCGGATCAAGCCCCCTCTTGCGCCATGTGGGAATGTATAAAAGTAGGTCATAAAAGACACCTACGCAACCGGATGGCACAACAACAGTGAAATCTTACAAATTATTTAGCCAAGTCTCGCCCACTCAGGACATGTGGTATTATGATGGGGCTTAGCAAGATGCGGCTCAAAGACCGATCCTTAACTGACTTGGGCGACCTTCCAACAAAACCCATGGGTCTCAACCATACCCAATTGAGCCCGTGCATAAACTTGCACCCACCAAACATCCATTTTGCCCAAGTCTAAACCAATTTTTATTTTTGTTTTGCTTTTCAAAAATCATTTGTAAAAAGTCCTATGGTAAAACAATACCGTAGGCTCTATTAAATCATACTTGAACATTTGGCTAAATTTCCCCCAAATTCAATATTTTTGGTCTAAGCATGACCAAGCATAAAGTTTTTCAACATGTTCTAGCTCATACTATTGTATCAACTAGGTTTTCATCTAAGGTGTCAAGGTAGGTTTATTTCAATGTGGAGATTGACAGTACAAAGGATTTAGGCATAACTATAATTTAAAAACAGGTATTTAAATTACATTGAATAGAAATGCGCATGCAATAATTATTTAAAATAGAATTTAATTTATTTGAAATACCGGGATCAAATATGATCAAATGATGTAACTTGCCTTGCTCGTATGCTTGGGGATCTAATTCTTCACAAAGATCAGTCTCCCCGGAGTCATCGAAATCTATACGCGAAAACAAACCAAATTCAAATATATTCAAATAACAGGAAACACTTCGAATGAAGGTAAACATAACTAACAACATTATGAAGGATGGAAGTATTCCAGATAAAATTAATCGTACCTAGTGGATTTGATGAAGGAAATACTATAGACAAAAGTAGATAAATCTAACAGGGAGAAAGAGAGAGGGAATGTTCACAGGAACATTCCTCACTAGTTACTAGATAGGAGAGATTACCTGGTTAGGTAATACTCTCATATCTGATTTCGGGTCATGAAGGGGTCTGCTACTGAGAACGGATGACGACGAACGATACCTGGAACCTAGGTGATGTGGTTTTCCTTAGCAACCTAGTACTCACAAGCACTCTCTCCAAGCATTCTATGTATACAACCACGATGACCATACAGTCAAAATCAATAATCTTATATGTTCTCCTCTTTCGGCAGACTTTGATGGTGATTGTGTGCACATCTATTATCTGCATTCTGGCTTTGCTACTGGGAACCAACTGTTATTTGTGGTTTAAATTAGTCATCCTAGAGCATTCTCCAACTATCTTGTTAGAAGTGTAAAGGCCTGGCACCTAAGGTCAGGGGAACAATTCTACTCCTAGTTGAATTTGCCCTTATATGACAACAGCTCCCCAATCATTTCTAACTTCCCTCCATAGTTCTAAATTAATCATCAATTAACCAACAATCACTATTATTATTATTATTATTAGTAGTAGTAGTAGTAGTAGTAGTAGTAGGAGAACATTGACCTAGGACCAAAGGTTAATCACGCCCCTAATTGAGTGATTTAAGTTTCAATCAGTTATGATAAGACTTTTAGCTAGTGTGATAGATTAAATTGCTATTCAATTACTTATTCACTTTACTAACTACATAACTTAACAAGCTATTGCTAGTTTGGACTGTCACTGAACAACTACCAAACTAACTATCTAATTAACAACCCAAAATTGGTTTTTGCTAACCAACTAACTGGAGTGGTTATTTGATTAGGTGAGCTTCAAAAGCCGCGCACCAATAGACTCACAAAGAGATCTCTCAGTGGCCCACTATTCATTGACCCAAACACACCACACAGAGAGACAGAGAGAGAAGGGAGCAGAGGAGGCAAGGCACGCGGCAGTGACATGGGCGGCATCGGCGGAGGCATCGACGGCGGTGATCGTGAGTGCTAAAAACGGAACCAGGCCATCGAGGCGAGCACATGGGCCGGGGCGACACAGCATGAGGTGGCTAGTGTCGGGCTTGGGGTAGCTTGTGGCGGCCGGCCGTGAGGGAGAAAAGGGGTGCCGGTGCCGGAGGTGGAGAGGAGGAGAACTAACGCACGCATGGGAACCAGTGGGGCACGGGGAACCTTCTGGAACTGACAACGGTGATGGGGAAAGCCGTGGCGGGCCGACGGCGTGAGCCGGCGGCAGCGCGGGCTGCTCGCCGTGGGGACGCCGTTGGGGAGAGGGGAAGCCGGAGTGGGTGAGGGGAATAGGAGGAGGGAGGTGCGGAGGTGCTCCCTGGGGAATGAATCGACCGAAGATGTACCGTGGGAGGAGTGCAACGACGGCGGCGATTTCTGGCCGGAAACAGGGAAGAAGGCCCTGCGGCGTGCTCTGATGGTCGGATCCTTCAATTGGTGAGGGGCTTTAGCTTGCGGGGTCGTGTAGCATAGCGTGACGCGGTCGGTACCGGCGGAGGAGGTCGCCAGTGTGGCTGGCAATGGCGGGCGCGGCTTAGCAGCCGGGAGCAGCACGGCGGCTCCTCTGCGATCGCTAGGGGTCAAGAAGCGGGAGGGAAAGGAGAGCGGTGGCAGGGAGCGAGGGGAGCTGCGGGTTGGCCTATATAGGCACGAGGGCAGAGCGGCCGGAGGTGGTTGGCATGGGCGGCGAGGTGACGGCGCGGGCGTGGCGCACATGCAGGCACGGGGCGTGGTTGTGTGCGTGGAAGCAAAGCTCTGGCTCATGGGGCCCAAGAGGCGTAAAAGGGAGATGGCGCAAGCAAGCGCAGGAGGAGCTGGTCAGTGACTTGGGCATGGGCAAGAATAGAAGATGGGCTGAATGAAATTCGGCCTGATTGGAGTTTTGAATTTCTATTGATTTAATATTTTCAGTAATTGAAATAATTCCTTTAGGGTTTTAGAAAATAGCTAAAGATGTCCAAAAAATTAAGGGGAAATTCACAGAAATTCCTTGAGAAAATTTGGACTTAATTAAAATATTTTCAAATCAACATTGGTATTTAATTTTGTAGATAATTTATTTTGGCTTTAATATAAATAGGAAAAAGCTTTTAAAATTCCAAAAATTCAGAAAACTCAAGGAAAATAATTAAAATTTATTTTTAACCAAAATTGAAATTTTGGGATGTCACACCTACCCAGCTGGACTCTGCATTCCACCGCTCTGTACGTATTGAACGGTCCTTAATTCATATTTAATTTGCAAAAATTAGGTTTCTAACTTGTTGATTATTTGTGCAGACGGATCTACACAGAGAGGTTCTCGAGTTGGCAGCCTCCGCGCAGCAGATGACGCTGGGGGACACCAGAGGGGTCTTGTAATGGATTATGGAGAAGGCGAGACGAGGCATCCAGATTGCCACTTATCTCACGCTAAGGGACCCAGTGCACCAACCAGTGCGAGGACGAGGGGTCAGCCAAGGTGGTTAACGGTCACAGGCTCCTACCCTGGACGTGGCGGGTGTATCGTCGTGGCACCATGGTAGGAGCACCACTGGACATTTTGGAGGTGAGCATGAGACATTCACTACCACTTCTTTATTTCGAACCGCACTAGTTACTAATGGGAATCTTCTCTTGCAGGTCCTGTGCTCCACCGGCACGCAGGGCAGGAGTACGCGGAGTCGTCGGGGCACACCTTCGTGTCACCAGGTATGACTACCTTGCTTGCTTGCATAACGTCCTTTTTCGTGGTTATTGCCATGATTACATGCATAACATAATGTTTTTTTTTATTTTGAACCCCATTAATTACTAATGGCAATCTTCTCTTGCAGGTCCTGAGCTCCACTAGCACGTAGGGGCAGAAGCACGCAGAGTCGTCAGGGCACGCCTTCGTGCCACCAGGTATGACCACCTTGCTTGTTTGCGTAACTTCTTTTTCTGTGATTTTCGCCATGATTACATGCGTAACATCATGCTTCACAAGTCAACCACCATCTTGGGAGGACGATTACTTATCGCATGATGAGGCACGCTCCAGGGACTTCTTCTTGGACTAGCGTGACACCCAGTTCTCCGTGGGGGCTTCTCAGCTGCATAGTGCGCCAGGACTGACCCAAGAGGACCCCCCCTCGCAACACCACCTTAGGCTACTCACGTCGATCGGGTAGTGAGGCAGCCTGATTCTTTGACGTACTCGGACCATTGCTGGCGAGGCCAGGGGCGACACGCGGGGTGCATCCTAAGAGGGGCCGCCAGTAAATATTTGTTCCTAAAAATATCAGTTATGCCATGTAAATATTAATTTCTGTACAACTATTATTGTGCTAGTCTCGTGTTTCGATAACTCTTTTTTGCGTGCAAACCGCGACCACGTCAGGGATTCTGCATTGGGATGCCCCACACTCGACGAGTCAGCTTTACACAGCCTCGCGGACGCGATTTTCCTAATACCGAATTACAATTCAGTTGCTTACGCAGCGTCAGCTTGGTATATAAGTACTACCCCTTCCACGCCGGGTTCTCCTACATCCAGACTTCAATACAATCTAGCTCAGATGGAGAAGCACTTGGAGGAGATCCGCGAACGCAAAGGGAGTTTGCGGCCCAGGAGGAACAAAGGAGCGTGCCAGGAGGCTACCTCCCCACAATGACGCCCCCCATAGCAGCAACCCCTACCAGAACATCCCAACCGAGCATTCGCCGCAACAACCGCCCGAGGGGGAGACGCCGCCCCTCTGTTGGTGTAGGGACAGATGCAAGTTCTTCAAGTCCAAGCACCGGCTCAGCCTGGGCATACGTTACTGGGCTTTCGCGAACTACTTCTATGACTATCCCGACCGCTGTTGGGACTCTAGCCGCTATCGGCAGCCGGTAAGGACATGTAGCAGTATGTTCCCCTACCATTTCTCATTCAAAGTCCGCACTAACAACTTCTCCTGTGTACCCGTAGTCCCTAGATCCGCTATGTGGCTACCGCAAGTGGATCGACCTAGAGATCCACCCACACAATTAGTGGGCTCTCGACTATGAGGAGTGAGATGCCAACAGGGACCGCAAAAGGAGACGCAGGCCCATCTCGAGGCGTGCAGGTGTAGGAGTACAATGACGAACTCGCAAGGAAGGGCAAATGGCCCCGGTCCACGCAGTAGTCCGACCCTCTTCGTTCGTATGTCCCATGTATTTGTAATTCCCTAAAGGCATGCGTGTACCGTCCTTGGTTCATTAGCCTGCGTGGCATGTAACCCCTCTTGTCGAATGAACTGTCGTGTTGTTGTCGTTGCGCCATTTGTTCAAAATTATGCACCGTGTGTGAATTCTCTGGCGCAACGCAATATAACTTATCTTTCTACTTACGAATCATTAATACCTCAATTGTTCTCAAAACATTCTTCGTAAATTCACCGCAGTACAACAAGATACGACGATCACAAAATGTTGTTGTGAGTCTAACCCTGTCGTTAGTTGAAATGGCGATAGGTAGCTGTCGTCAGTCCAAATGACAATAGGTAGCATTCGCTAGTTCAAATAGCGACAGGGAAGCGTGACCTTATAAAAACGTTTCAAACCCTAAAATTCGGCACATGACTCACTTTTATTCAGAAAAAACAAAAGGAGGGAAGAGAGAGGAGGAGAGGGGAGGAGAGAAGTTAGCGAAGCGCTGCCCATCCGGTTGCCCACCTGTTGGGTAATTTTTTTTAACCGAATGGATTACATAGTTTTAGATGTACAGTTACGTAGTGCACTATGTTTTACATAAACTTTTTGGTGGGTAGTCTAGTTTTAGATATGTGGTTAATTATGAAAATGTTCTTTATGGTGCAGTGCATCAAAGTGCGTTAAATATGTCCGGCGTCGCTAATTTCAAAATTTACTATGGTCAGGGGACTATTATGGAGGGTCCTGGGGGGTTGATTTGTGTTATTTCCAATTGGTGACCGTGCCCCTAACAAGACCAGACTAGCGTACATAGGGCGCTGTGTCGCGGTGGCTGTTCCACATATTCCAAGTAGATCGTGATGTGTACGATCTGACTTTGAGTTGCCTTGCCCCCCGGGAAGCACTGCCCACATATCGGGAGTTAGTACAGCTGAAGGAAAAAATTCATGGTAGTTATATGTACGCATGGCGAGGGAGGGAGGGTGGAATTTGGTCCTTCTAACCCAGGCATATGCCAAGCCCACTCCTCCATCCATAGCTAAACAAGAAGGGGGTGCTGACGCTGAGAAAGAAGTCGAGGACTCCAGCCACAACACAACGCACATAATGGCTGAAGCTCCTGGAGTTGCTGATGCTGTCGATGAAGACCCTACGGAAGCAACTCCTTCGGTCAGGCAAGCTAGTGGTCTTGTTGACGAGGATGAGGAGGTGAAAGCCGTAGTACAAAGGATGGATCTCGAAGACCGGGACTACATAGCATTGTCAGAAGATGAAGGTATCGACGATGAGGATGGTGTGGACCGGCAGGCGGTTCCATCCGAGTGGAACACATACCAGTTCGACAACCTCGTCGTCAACAAAGGCTCCCGTGTACCATGGGAGTACAACCAGAGCGAGGTTAGGCAAGGAGCTATATTCAAATGCAAGGAGGCCGTGCAGGACGCGGTTAAATTCTGGGCCTTTTTGGTGTGGTGCACATTCAGAGTCGTCAAGTCTACCCCAAGAACCTACGACTTGAAGTGCGACATAGAAGGATGCCCTTAGCGAGTGCACACATTTCAGCCAGTGGGACACCCACAGGAAGTGCTCTATAGTCGTCCCTCACACATGTGTCGTCGCTGAGTCAGTGCAGTCTCACACAGGAACCTGTCTTCAGGCTTCATCACCAACCTCATGTACGGTGAGATCGTGGATAATCTAGATTTTGAGCCATGGTCCATCATTCGGGCGATTGAGGCAAGGTTCCAGTACACAATCAGCCATGCCAAGGCATGGAGGGCAAAACAGAAGGACTTGAAATCAAGGTTCGGTACGTTCAAGGACTCATACAACAACCTCTCCGGGCTACTCCGAGTCATACAAGACATGAATCCCGGCACTCATGTTGACATTCAAGATGCCACACATCGGAAGTGGCCCAATAAGAAGGTACTGCAGCGAGCATTCTTCGCCTTTGGTCCATGCATCAATGCATTCTAACACTGCCGTCCTATCTTGTGTGTCGATGACACATTCCTGACTAGAAGGTACAAGGTCCAGATACTGACTGCAATAGCGACGGACAGAAACAATCTAGTTCTTCCCATGGCATTCGCATTCGTTGAAAGTGGGAACACAGATAGATGGTTGTGGTTCCTGAAGAATTTGAGGATTTCTGTTGTATCGGGCTGTCCAAACGTATGCCGCATACATGATCGGCATGCCGGCCTGCTGAGTAGGGGTGAAAATGGATCGGATAGTTTTTGACCGATCTGGATGGAAACGGATTCGGATTATCTCGGATCGGATTTTTCTCGGATAATTTTCGGATCGGAAACGAATTCTGATTTTATTTCGGAAACAAAAACAAATACGGTAGGCATGCTATCCAGCGGATACGAATACAAATTATCTGGATAAGACTAAGTCCGGATATTCGGATTTCGGCCCAAAAGAGAAAAAGATATTTTAATTGATTTCCGAATTTCAAAAAATTTAACAAATCAAATAGCCTTTTAGAAAATAGCAAATAGAGTTAAAACATTCTAGAAAATATCACAAAAATTCCTTGAATTATTTTGAACTTAATAAAATTAATTCCAACTTAAAGTTGGTTTTTATTTTGCACATAAATTATTTTTAATTTCTAAAATAGGAAAAACCTTTTAAAAATCCGAAAATTCAAGAAATTAATTAAAATTTCCTTTTTCACTTTAAATCCAATAAAATCCTAAAAACTCAATAAATTTTATTTTTGACATTAAAAACTAGGAAATTGAATAATTTACTTTATTTAATTTTATTTCTTTTTAACCAAGAAAACTCTTTTAAATCTCATAATATCCAATAAAATAATAAATTTATTAATTTTATTTTTGGTAACATACTTTGGGATGTTACAGTCATTTGCGTATAGAATGCGTGATGACTTGTGACTTTGTGAGTTTTGACTTATGAGCTAAATATGGTAAACTAAGTGTTATGTTTGTGATGAACTAGTTAATGCAGCTTGCTAGTGTCAATATTATGTGTGGTTACTAAAAATACGAAGAATTCATGAATGTTTGAATCAAATAAACTAGTTATATATTTTCGTTAATTTCTGGCATACAATTTAAGGGGTTTTCATGTTCCGAAAAATATCCGCGATTGTATTCGTTTCGATTCATATTCGATATATTCGTATATGTATTCGTATCCGGATTTGGGAAAAAATATGAAAAAAATATGGTAGAGCCAGTATCTATCCGTATCCGATCCGTTTTCACCCCTACTACTGAGTGCAATAACTCAGCTACAACAAGAAGAGAACGTACCACTTCCGTGGGCAGATCTGCAGAGCAGGTGGCGCATGAGGCACTTAGGTGCAAACTTCTATAAATAGTTCCACGACAAGGACTTGATGAGCCTGTTCAAGCGGCTGTGTAACCAGATCTAGCAGCGGAAGTTTGAAGTACTCTAGAAGATTCTGGATGAGAGAACCAAGACGCACAGAAGGGAGGCAGTGAAAAGAGCCGCCCCAAGCGCTGACCGGACCCCCGAAGCATTGCCACAGCCACCCACAGATGCTCCCAGATTGACGAGGAGAACGGGGGCGCAGGTGAAATGCTTATCGGACTGGATTGATCACGAGCCTAAGAAGAAGTGGTCGCTGCTGCATGACTGGGGTGGTGCTCGATATGGTATCATGACAACCAATCTAGCCGAGGTGTACAATTGGGTCATGCACGGCGCAAGGTTCCTCCCATTGGTTGGTATTGTGGAGGCAATTTTCCGCATGCGCATTTAACTACTTTGTTGATGTAGCAACAACACGCCGCCACCATAGCAATGATGAGTACTCTACTCCGCCATGGTCACCAAGTACATGGAGGAGAAGAGCAAGAAGAGTGAGATGCATCGGGCATTCAAGATGGGCACAAGGGAGTTTCACTTCGAGATAATGTGCAGGGATAAAGGACGTCGTGGGACGAACCGTGAGAGGGTCACCCACGAGTGCACGCTACGCAGCATCCCGGCCAGTACATCTCTAACTATTTCACCAAAGAGGCGGTGATGCAAACCTAGAGTGGAGAGATGTATGGTTGCGCCATGGTTGGCCATTTCACTGGCCATCCGACCTGGGAGCAACTAATCTGAGCTACGGACTTTGATAGGCTCAAGGGAAAGGTTGGCCAGCGACAGGTACGACGCATCAGGAATGAAAAGGACGATGTAGAAGCCGGACGTCGTACGAAGAAGTGCTCTATTTGCAGTGAGTCTGGGCACACCTTTAAGAAATGCCCCACGAGAAATCCTCATGATGAAGGAGACATCGGCACTCCGGACGTCGCCGCGGGGACCCCATCCGGTCGTCCGACTCGAGGCAGTCCACATGGGGGACATTGAGCTCGCGGCCACAGGAAAACACGGACAGTTGTAATATGTTATTGCCAATGTTCTGAATTATCATTTTGATTTGGAAAAAATTAAGTGTTATGACGTTTTGCTGAATGCTATGTAATATCAGTGTGATTTGTCGTAATTTTGATATAAACTAAGTGTTATGTTGTTTTGCTGAATGTTATGTAATATTAGTGTGATTTGTCGTAGTTTTGATAATAATGGCAAATTCACATTTGTTTTCTTACATAATATACAGTGCATGTACACGAGCAATGTTATGCAAGAGGTTATTTCTCCAAAGTTCTCCATCGTGTATGAATTCTTGGGTGTATCGCAATATCACTTACCTTCCTACTTACGAATCATTGATACCTCAATCGTCCTCGCAAAATTCTTCATAAATTCACCGCACTAGAACAACATACGACGATCACAAAATGTTATTGTGAGTCTAACAGATTTAGTACCGTTGAAAATGTAGAAAAATCACAAAAAAACCAACTGGTTTAGGGTTTCAGCTTTCTGTCGCCCGTTCAATCGGCGACAGGGGTTAACAGGATCTCTGTCGCTAATTTAACTACCGATAGCTACCTGTTAGAGTCATTTTGGTAATTTTTTAGGACGGCTATTTATTTTTGTAATTATTTTTAAAATAATTTTATTTTAAAAAAAATCAACTGTGTTTCTGGAGGGGAGAAGAACACATAAACACAGCAAGCATTCTATCTAGTCTGGCAGTGCCAGTACAGGCTTACCATGCATGTGGAACATAATAATGGAAGGGATTACTAAGACGACATGCGTCAGAAAATGAAGGACCACGTGTGTGTACGAATGTACACACAAGCTAGCTACAGTGAACAACAGTCTGTCAGGCAGAGCCTCACGTGCAGAGCTCCCTTCCTTCCTTCACCCTCGGACTCACTCCAGCAGTCACAGAGAGAGTGAGAGACGGTTAAGAGAGGCCAGGGTGCATGCATGTAGTAGAATAGTATACCATGATCGAGTGTATGTGTAGGTATGACCGTAAGTGTGTTCGTGTTTGCTGCACGTCCTGTCCGATCAGAAGGGAAAGGTGTCACTGGCCACTAGCAGTACATGCATCATACTAGCAGGCTAGCTTACCTCCAATCAGAAGGGTAGCCCGCCCTTTTTGCATTTGCACACTGTTCATGCATTCTAGCTAGCACATACAACTACTAATCTCTCTCTCTCAATAGTATGTGCCTCCCCTCTCCGCCAAGGAACGGAAGCAAGGAGGAGACTAGGAGAGATCCTTGCACACATGCATTAATTCGCCTCAAGTAGCGTGGCGCAACAAACCTTTCCACTCCCTCCTTGAACTAACCCATCAGCCCATCCAGAGACCCGACCTCACTCTCTCTCACACACAGTTTCTCATTAGCTCTGAAATTTTAAAAGTAGTCTTCTTCCGAACGTGAAAGCACGGATGACCGACACGTGACGTATTTCGCGGTTGAAGGACGCAGAAAGAAGGTGACCAGCGCGGAGGTCAATTAGACGCAGCACCGAAGCGCGAAATGGAGGCGGGCACCTTCCGCGCCCCCAAGCACAGGAGGCCGGGGAAATTCCACACGGGAAGGAGTACTGCCGCGCTCTGGTCGGGCGGAAGCTCCATCCCGTGCTCCGGCGCCGCGGAAGGCGGCTAGGCCCCCACCTTCTGTGCCACGCCCTTTCCTCCCGCGCCCGACTGACTTGTCGCACTGGTCACCTTCTTTCTGCGTCCTCCGACCGCAGAATAGCGCCACGTGTTGGCCTCCCGTGCTTCCGCTGGGAAGAAGGCTACTTTTGGAATTTCCGTACCAACGGAGTTATTTCTGTAATTAACGTGGCACCATAGGACCAAATGAAAAAAAACTTCTCTGAAACACAAGTGCTTCCAATGCAAGGATAATGGTCGAGTTAAACTAATTTTTAATTATTTTATAATTTATCTAAATTATCTTGAGATGTTGTCTCTAATACAAACAAATCATACTTTGATTTTTTGCTATTATAGATATTCATTTTTTCATTAAATAACATTTTATTAATTTTGAACATCTATCCTAAAAATCTTAGATCCCAACACATGGAGTGTGCACATATATTGTAAGTTGAATGAATTGATAGTATGCAATCAGCTTTAATATTTCGATTTCCTACCGACCAACTCGCCCAAAATTTAATCAGTTCGAAGTCGACGTGTACTCTTAACGGAAAAGTCCAATGCACAACATAAAGAAAAATATCTTTCGATGCATGCATTACAATTACATGATGTGTAAATAGCGAGCTTGTGCAGCGAATTACGACCATAGCTGGATCGAGTTCGTACTAGATCCATTGAATTTGATGCGCCTCCTTAATTATATACGGTTGCGTCCAGCTAGGGCCGATTAAGGCCCCCCAGTCGGCCAAATTATCAGCATGTTTAATTAAGTCATTTTTATCGGTAGCTGGTGTGCAGTGCACCTAGCCCACCAAGACTAGTGTCTATCGAATTTAAAAGTACACACAGTCCATGGGCTGTGTGTATCGAATTTAAAAGTACACATGATCCGTGGGTTATGTGTATCGAATTTAAAAGTACACACAGTTCATGGGTTGTGTGCATCAAATTTAAAAGTACACATGGTCCATGGGCTGTGTGTGGTGTGTTGAGTATGTGCGTCCACTGTACTTAAAAAATCATGTTTATCAATGAATATAAATAGTTGGGTGTGAATGAAATTAAGATTCCGCGGATTTTTTTGAGTAGTACTATAGAATGCTCGATATTAAAGAGTAATACTCGTCCCAGCCAGCATCTCGAATCCGCATCTAAAATCTAAATGCTAAATGTAGCGCGTCGTTGAACAACTGCAGGGGATCCGCATCCTGCACTCATATATACCTCGCTATGTATACCATAGATCACGCTAGATCCTTCCCAATTTATCATCCCGTAAAATATGAGGAATGGGTCGTTGTTACCGTAGTACTTAGCTAGGTTAGCAACTCATAATCTAGTTGCCGAGAGCCTTAGGTCAGTAATAAAGACGTGCAAAAACTTATATTAACTAGTAGGCCTGCCGCGCGCCCGTGCATGGGGCCCACGCGTGGAGAGCGGAAAAGGCACGCATGCGTGCATGGGGCCCACGTGTGGAGAACGGAAAAGGCACGCATGGCAGCAGGCAAAGGAATAGAAAATCGCACGGTAAGGACGATGTTCAACGTGGGATCGCACGGAGCAAAATATAAGAGCGACGTGGCTATCAAAATCTTGGCTGAAGTTTCCCTTGTTTTATACCGTAGGATCCGCCGATCGAGGTTGTAATCAACCACAAGTCTTTGGAGGGAATAAGACAGCGAAGCCACCGTACAGAGATAACCTAAAATAAGCAGCATTATGCCTTGTTTGTTAAGATCTAGCTCGTACGGATTGATTGTGCATTTCCCGATCCAATTAAGCGCGCGCGCCTGTGGATTTGCACAGGAGTTCGTAGTACGGGCGTCAGGTTTGAGCGTGTGATTTGTCATCGATTGCTGCGGATTTCGAGAAAGATCATCCAAGCTTAGTTCATTGAATTAAGCTTTTAGATGGGCGATGGGTATAGATAATTCATACATAAAAGTTATTACGGATCTGAGTCTAAGGCTTAAGACTTATTTAGCTATAAGCAGAAATCAGCCGCATTAGCGGTGGCTACATAAGTTGATTACGTGACTAGTGACCTCGCAAGCAGTACTGTAACATCATCGTTGGCTACGGTTGATTGGGCCCTAAGGCGAATATTAGTTGGGTTATACGTCTTTTCTCAGAATCTTGAGGTTTTAGGTGAGCAGGTGGCTGCATGACAGTCAATAGAAACTAGGGTTTGAAAAAACATCCCCTCCGATTAGCCAGAAATTGGTAGATTCGTGGTGGCTTAGTTCAATTTCTTTCTATCCTTTAAAAAAAAATAGTTTGTGTCCCCTACATTTATGTTTACATTTGAGAGGTATTGTGCGCGCTAGCATAAAACATGGCCAAATTGGCTTGGACTAGTAATTTCAAAACCAGAGTTGAGACTTCAACCGGGTAATTTTTTACCAAATCTATATGAATTCAAGCTCTGTTTGGTACCTTGCTGCTCTAAAACAAGTAGATCCAACAAATTGTCCTTACTCCTTACCTTCATGGTTTCATGGACTATGCTTTGGAGTGTGTTAATTAATTCGGAAAATTCACAACATGCCCGTCACTGCAAGACTGAAGTGTAGACTCTACGACCACATGTCAGTGAGACAACAGTGACATATAATAAATATACAAAATTTTTAAGAGGCCAAATTAATTAGATGTGGAAGTATATACACACACGCTAGCGCTATTTAGCGCGCAACTATTCTGCGCGTGGACCGTTGCCTAGGCTGCACTGCGCGCGGCGCGCTAGCCCACTCTCCCCCCGCGCTACGTGAAGCGCACCAGCTCACGTGCTTCCCGTGTGGGATCGGCGGTAAAACACATGCGCGCGTTGCAATCGGCAGTAAAAGTCTCGGCGTCATCCAATATTGCAGTAAAACCCACACAGATCCTTGTTTTGTACATGAATATTTCTTTTCTTGTTTTAGCAATAACTTTTGATTGGAAGCTTCGATTCACAAACGGTTTACATCGGTAGCTTGGTGACGGTGAGGGTAACAGAATGATATAAGCCTTGTAAACAAAAACATCTCTCTACGTTTACTAAAAAAATTGTTGCATCGCTAAAAGTGATTTACTACAACCTTTACATGATTTTACTGCCGTCTTTGCCAACTAGTACAGGCAAGTAGACAACCAACTAGGAAACAATTGGTTCCTTGTTTTGCACGTGAATGTGTCTTTATCTTGTTTCAGCAATAACTTTTGATTGTAAGCTCTGATTTACGAACAATTTTCACCGGTAGCTTGGTGACGACATGGGTAATAGAGTGATATAAGTCTTACAAATAAAAACGTCTCTGTGCGTTTACTAAAAAAAATACTGCATCACTAAAAGAGATTTACTATAGCATTCACATGACTTTACTACTCTGTTACAGAAAGATTTACTGCAACATCCACATAACTTTACTACTTTGTCACATTTTTTTTACTAAACCTCCAAGTGGCTTTACTGCTCTGTTGGAAAAAAGATTTACTGCAACCTCTGCATGACTTTATTATCATCTTAGCCAACCAGTACAGACAAGTAGACAACCAACTAGGAAACAATCGATTACTTGTTTTGTACACGAATGCTTATTTTCTTGTTTTCGCAATAAATTTTGATTAGAAACTCCGATTTATGAACGGTTTTCATTGGTAGCTTGGTGACGATGAGGGTAACATAATGATATAAGTCTCGTAAATATAAATCTCTCTGTGCGTTTACTAAAAAAAATTTACTGCATCGCTAAAAAAGATTTACTACAACCTCCACATGACTTTACTGCCATTTTAGCCATCTAGTACAGATAAGTAGACAACTAACTAGCAAACAATCAGCTCCTTGTGTTTGTACATGAATGTTTCTTTTATTGTTTTCACAAATAACTTTTGATTGGAAGCGCCGATTTACGAACGGTTTTCACCGGTAGTCTCGCAAATAAAAACCTCTCTGTGCGTTTACTAAAAAAGATTTATTGCATCGCTAAAAGAGATTTACTACAGCCTCTACATGATTTTACTGCTTTGTTACGAAAAAAAGATTTACTACAACCTCCACTTGACTTTACTACTCTGTTACAAAAAGGATTTACTACAACCTCCACGTGACTTTATTGCCCTGTTACAAAAAGATTTACTGCAACCTCCACATGAATTTATTGCCATATTAGCCAACTAGAACAAACAAGTAGACAACCAACTAGCAAATAATCGGTTCATTTGTTTTGTACACGAATGTTTCTTTTCTTGTTTTCGCGATAACTTTTGATTGGAAGCTCCGATTCACGAATGGTTTTCACCGGTAGTTTGGTGACTACTAGGGTAACAGAATGATGTAAGTCTCGCAAATAAAAACCACTTTGTACGTTTACTAAAAAAAATTACTACTTCATTAAAAGAGATTTACTATAACTTTCACATAACTTTACTGCTCTGTTAAAAAAAAATTGTTGGACTCCACATGTAGTTTACTGACACATCCAACCATGCGCGTATGAAACAATCGTAAAAAATATATAAAAGAGATTATACGTGCGGCAATAAAATTGATATCACAACTATTTTCAACCTCATCGTAGCGCGCACAGAACGCGTGACGTCACGCGTGAAGGATCGTGGTTTAGTGGACCAAAATGACATATCCAGTGCTCTACAAAGGTGGCTTGGCCGGTGTACTATAGGCTGGCTGAACGTAGAATAACTAATTGTTATATGAGATCCAGGTAGATTGAATTTAACACGATATATCGTTCGTTGGATGCTGCTACTTCTGTAGTTCATTATCCACGTAGATTGGAAGTAAAACTTACAATGTGCATGCCGACAGAGCTCTGGTGAAACAAGTACGGTCCCGCAACATAATATTATAGTCAAACCGTCTTTCTCATCATCGTTTTTACAAAGCGCAATATCTATCCTGTCAATTTACGGCGTCCATTCATACCGGATGATGGAAATGACAAGTTTGTTGAACATAGAGCTACCTCAATATTTTAATGTAGAGTGTAAAGGCTAATGATGAATCGAACTCCATTACTTATTGCAGGAGAAAGAGGATTGCAGGCTAACATTCTCTGTCCCCTCCGCTTCGGAAACAAATCCTCCCACGTTATGCAGCAATGGTATCGTGTCATTACCATCGTAGATGTTGAATCAGAAAAGAACGTGTGAATTTATTATGCACTGTAACACTATAGCAAAAACATTATATCAGTTTATCCAAGTCGTTTTCTTGAATCAGATGACTTTTATGGTAGGAATGTCACCATAATGTGCTCCTCGGCATTTTTTGAGCGATAACGGTAGAGGAAGCCCTACACACACACACACACACACACACACACACACACATATATATATATATATATATATATATATATATATATATATATATATATATATATGTACATATATGTAGTGTATATATACATACATACACATATACATATACATATATATATGGAAGGAAAAGTAAAGAAGGTTTGTATACAAAAACAAAATTACAAATTACAAACCCAACATAGGGAGAGAGCTCAAGAAAGTGTCTAGCCACTCAACTAGAATTTGTCTATGTTGCTCTCTAATTCGATGCATCTCATTCTTTAAATATCATTTCCAGTTTGATACACTAGGGGCAACTCTCTCAAATATCCGACCATTTCTTTGTTTCCAAATTCCCCTAGCTGCAATAATAAAAATTTACATATAGAATATAGAGTCAAAGTTGGCATTGGAACGCTCTACCTTTAAATGAATGTCTTGTGCATTAACCCAAAAGGGGCCAATAATATTCTAGCAGGTGACATTGAAGGGGCAATCAAATAATAGATGATTTACTGTTTCGACTTGTTGATCTTGACATAAAACACAGTAGTGATGATCCTCCATACGAAAATGTCGTCTATTTAGCATATCTTTAGTGTTGAGTCTATCTATGAGCAATAACCATGTGAACACTTTGAGCTTCATCACACATTTACTTTGCCAAATCCACTTAAGAGGTTTTGCTGTCACAATTTGTAACATCCCAAATTTTGGAGTGTTTTTTAAGCTTTTAAAAATAAAAATAACCATTTGAATTTTCTTGGTTAATGTAACATCCCAAGTTTCACCTTCTTTAAAAATTTGTTTCAAATTAATTAATTCAATGTGTTGGACTTCTTTTGGAGTTTTTGCATTCATTTAAATTCCAAATCCAAAATTCAAATCCTATTTCCACCGTCTCAATTCAAAACTCATTGGCAAATTTCAAGATTCAAAATTTGTAATTTGAATTATCCTCCTCATTTCTTCTTCCTTCCTTCTTTTGCTTCTATCTCACACCTGCCCGCGCCCCAACCCCACCAGTGTTGAACCCAGGCCGTGCCCAGCCGCGTTGCCCACGCCGCCCACACACGTTCCGCTCACGCCGTGTCCACGTTGTTGCCATTCGTGCCGCTATCATTGCCGTCATCACCACGCTAATCAATGGCGTTGCCATTTCTCGTCTCCACGCGTCACCATCAAGCATGCTGAAAGCATCGCCATGACTCCCCGTCATGCCAGCGCCTACTCGGAGGCCGCCCTCGCCTCTAAAACAGAGCACCCGGCCCTCAACTACCCCTTTACACCCCCTCCAACACCCATCACCTCTAGAGCTCCGCCTCCGTCGTGAGCATCGTCTTCCTGAGCACCGACCGTGACCTCTTCTCGTCGTTCTTGCTACTGGGATGAGTTCTTTGCCCCTCCAATCATGTCACATTGTGTTTCCAAGCTTCATGTTCATTTTCCCTCAATCAATTTTGGATTTCGTCGTAGTTTGCCGACGCATTCGCCTTCTTCTTTCTCTCTGTCGAAACACCTCCATCGTTCGATCTCCTTCTCCGGTGACTTCCAAGCTGACCTAGGTGTGTCATCACGTGTTCCTGAGGTTCCCCCACCTTTTACCCCTCTCCATTCATCACCGAGAAGCGCCATCGCCACTGCTACCTTCTTCCCCGACGCCGACGCCGCTGCCTCGGCCTCCCCCAAGCCTTCCTGACTTCCTCTGCGTGACCGCCGTGCCCGCGCAACACTCATGCATGTGCCACCCTCCCTAGTGTGCCGCCGGCGCCGTCGGCCGCCTGCGAGCCCAAGTGATCGCCGCCAAGATCGCCACCGATCCGTGCCCCTCTGCATGCCGCCACATGTAGGTAGGAACTCACGGGGGTTCCATTTTTCCGATGCCACAGCACGCCTCTGCGCCGTCGCTCCCATGCCGCCCAGCACCTCCTCTGCTCTGCTTTGTTCTTTGTGTTTTGCTAATTAAGTCAACGACATTGGTGGCCCACATGACATACTCTATCCCCTTTCTATCTCTCTCTCACTAACAAATGGGCCCTAGGTGTCATCCTATGACTTTGTATTATAAATCAGAATATAATATTCCAGGAATATTCACTCCTTTTCAATTTTCAGGAATTTCTAATTCCTATAAACTTCCGGATGCTCGTTCTCTTTCATACCAACTCCGAATAAATCGATTCTTGCTCCTAAATTCATAATAACTCTGATGGTACTAATTGTATAATTTTTGGATTTTATTTGCTTTTTTGTTATTTATTTGTCTGATTTCGTGCGTGTAGAGTACGATACTGCCGAAGTAAATTTGGACCAACCGGACACAGTGACATTAACCTTCGGTGAAGGCAAGTCTCTTTTGACCATATTATACCTATGTTTTCCAAAATCTATTTTAAGTTTCAAAATTATTATACATTGCTACTTACATAAAATGATAAGTTCAAATCTTAGGTTGTTAGTTAATCCTAACTTGATATTACCGTCATTTGAGGTTGTTATCCATGATACATTGTCACCCTAGCATAGCAAATCCATGATATTGATTACAATATTGTTGGAATAGTTAAAATGGTAGAATTGCTTAGACATGCGTTGCCGGCCATGATCACCCATTGGGAGGAAACTATTATTACCTTTTATGCAAATCTTTTTGAGAAATGTATGGCAATAGATATTGCCAGTAGTTTTAAAAATAAAATAAAATTGTGGAAAACGTGTTTAGACTAGGGCGAGTGGGTTGTGTTTTGACTATCTCACCTTGGCCGATTAAGGACCGACATTTGTGTCTATCGAAACTGAGCACTACCGTACAACCACATGTCCAGAATGGGGAGGATCTAGCTAACTAATTTACCGAGTCCAAGCATTAAGCTCACAGGCTGTAGTTGATAGGTGTTCTCTTAATTATGGTAAATGTACTTTTATATCTTGAGATGTGCTGGTTATGGTAAATGTACTTCCATACCTTGGGTCGTGCAGCATGGTAAGTGAACTTCTATGTCTGTCGGGGCTTGCACCGTATGTTGGTAAATGAGCACCACGTTCTGGCGGGTTATCCCCCACAACGGTGAGCTCTAGGTCGATGGTAGATGACGTCCATGACTTGGGGTTGAGCTCATCGGGCGAGCTGATGTAAAGATAAGGTATTGTAAAGGCCTTGTGGTAATCACTTACTCGCACACCTTTGGAAGTGTGTGAAGTGGACATTATAAGCTAATTATCTCGTGTGGGTCAAGTTGTTCGACCTCTGCATAGTGTAAAACTATTCGAATAGCCGTGCCCACGGTCAAGGGCGGGCAAGGTGCGTTTTCACACGGTAGATTTTAGTTTTGTTTGCAAAGAATTATTTTGGGAATTCAGGAGTAGTTAGGACTCTTGGATTGTTGTGCTGGCAGCTAGAGCTAGTTGGGCAGCTAAAGCCCTACTCTTAAATGTTGGCGGCTAGAGCCTTGATACTAGTGATTGGTAGCTAGAACCTTTACTGGTGAAACAATTAATTTATTTATCGAATCTACGTTTGTCAAATGTGCTTTATAAAAACCGTTGAAACATAAAATAATGGATATGCATCTTTCCCAAGACTTGCGAGTAATTTGTGTACTCACGTGCTACACTCAAATTAAATCTCAAAAGCCTTCAACGGCACGAAAGAGGATTACGACTATTGCGCATGTGGCTTTGATGAAGGACACTTGGAACACTAGGCTACGCTCACGAGTCGAATGCCGGTGGGCAATTTGATGGGCCATTACTTGGAGTTTAACGTTTGTTGTTTCTGCTGCTGTAAGACTTAAGGCTATATGACCTTTATTGTAACAAGCGACCTTAATGTCAGTACTTTATTATTACTTTTATGTTGAATCGTGACTCGAACTTGTTGTCAACGTTGTATCCACTGTGTGCACTAGCTACTGATCAGGGACTAGTGCAGAAATACACAGAAGGGTTCAGATTTAGAAATCTGGTTCTCACAGTTAAGTCCCAACTTAATTTGAATGTTGAAAAATTAAAATCATTTAGTGTGATTAATTTAAACTTCAATTAAATTTAAAGTGTGATGAAACTTTGAACATTTGTGCATTCATAAATATCATTACATATGAGAAGGTGATCAAGTTGATCACAACTCCACGGGAGTGGAGGTGGTCCCCGATCCTTGAGGAGGATAGGCTTGAGAGTGTATCATCGACGGTTGAACACTCATGCTATACCGATGTACGCAAAGGAAGTGCATGCAGACATGTAGTGTAGAGATGCATGGAATGAAAGGTAGTTGATGATTGTGTTTGTGAATAAAGAAAGAGAATTGAATGATTGAGTATGAGAATAAAGAAAAGAGAACAATTAATGTTGATGATGATATTGTGTACTGCCGATTGAGTATCGTTCATTACTTACTATTGTGCTTGCTGAGTCGTGGACTCGCCCTTGCTTTACTGTTATTTTAGATGATCGTAGACGACGCTTCTTGGGAAGGGATAACACTTGGAACACCGCATACTCTCAATTATTTGATCATTGTCACGAGGAAAGTTTACCTTAGCATGATAGTTTATTCTTTTAAGTTATGATAAACATTGATTAATTCTAGATGATCGGTTGAAACTTGGTTATTCATTCAATAGGTTCCTTTGGAATTGGTCTTGCTTAATTCTTGAACTATTATTCTGCCTACTATCTAGAGTTTAAATTTTAGTGCTTGCCATATCTTTATTCTTATGTTATTGTGACCCGTGGACGGGTTTTAATATTGAATTGCTTGCTGTAATTTTATTGTTAATTGATGTAAATCTAATTGTTAGGGTAGTTTAGTGGCATTCCGTGCTCGGTGTTGAAATTTGGGGTGTTACTGCTTAGTATCGAGCGGTGTTTTATGTCCGTGGTGAACAGATTAATAACTTAGGTAACCTAAAATTGCTAAAATTTGTTTTAGGACTAGTAAAATCTACTAAAACTTGCTAATGGTTAATTAACTTAAAATTTGACAGACTAGTGCACAGTAGGATGGGTATGGAATGAGTATTGCTTTTACGCTTCCGATATGTTGTACTATTGATGTATGAGTTGATATTGGTTCTTTGAACTTATTGTGTGTTGTTGATTGTGTTGATAGTTATGCCAAGAGGTAGAGGACGTGCTCGTGGTGTCCGCGGTCGTGGGGGCTATGGTGGAGGTCATGGCCACGAGCATGATCTCGTGGTGCCACCGCCTGTGGCATGTGGTAGTCGAGTTAGTAACTGAGGGGAACGGTACTGTTGAGGAGGGGATTGCTGTTGACCCGCCTCCGGTTGGGGGTCAAGATGAGACCCCTGCTTTGCTGAGAGAGTTGGTGGGAGATATTCGTGCTCTCTGTCAATAGGCGCCGGCAGCCCCTACTGCTGTGACATCTGTTGCTGCTCCTGTCACCCCTCCACCTGCACCATAATTATTTACTTGAAGGTTAGCTCACACAGCTTGTCGAGCACCATCCTCAGGTGTTGCTCGTGTTCTGTTGTGGTCTTAGAGTAGATGAGAATGTCATCGATGAAAACTACCACGAACTGATCCAAATACTAAATAAAGATCTTATTCATAAGATTCATAAAATTTGCAGGAGCATTAGTCAGTCCAAAAGACATTACAGTGTACTCGTATAGACCATAACATGTGGTAAAAGTAGTCTTTGGAATATCTTCGGACCTAACTTTAAGTTGAAAATATCCAGTTCTCAAGTCAATCTTGGAGAAAAGGCATGCGCCATTCATTTGATCAAACAAATCATCAATCCTTGGAAGTGGATATTTGTTCTTGATGGTGACTTCGTTCAGATAATAATAGTTGACGCACATCCGTAGACTATTGTCTTTCTTTGTGACGAATAAACTAGGAGTTCCTCAAGGAGATGAGCTAGGGTGAATGAATCCCTTGTCCAGCTATTTCTTGAGTTGTTTCTTCAATTCAGCTAACTCATCAGAGTCCATACGACAAGGTCATTGGGATATAGGTGTTGTCCCTGGCACTAAATCGATGACGAACTTCATGTCGCGATCTGGCGGCATTCCCGACATTTCATCCGGAAATACATCAGGATATTCACATATTATAGGCACCTCACTAAGCTTTGGGATTATGATGGAATTTAGCGTAGGCTGCTGCGGTGGAGCGGCATAAGTGGAGGTAGAAACAACGTGTTCTTTGTCAAGGTTGACAAGAGAGACAATTCGTTCTGCGCAATCTATTACTTCTTTGTGCTTAGCTAGCCAGTCCATCCCAAGTATTACATCTAACCTAGATGTGTCTATCATAATGAAATTTGCTTTGAAACCTATCCCATTGATTTCCATCCGGACTGCGAAGCAACCAAACTTTGTTCGCATAACTGACCCAGGAGAATAGACTACCATATTTGAGTCTAGGAGTGTAGTCTCTATATATTGTTGTAGAGCAAATTTCTTCGAGATGAATGAGTGAGAAGCTCAAGAATCGAACAATACCAAAGTAGGTATGGAGTGAACGAAAATTGTACCTATCACCACATCAGGTGTTGTGCCAGCCTCTTCGGCGGTTGTATGGTTCAGACGGCTGCGTCCAAAGCCTTGAGCTGGCTTGGGGGCTTGCTGCCCTCCTTGACCTCGTGCGAGGCCCTGGGGTTGTTGCTGGACTCCAAAAGGTTGGGGTTGAGGTGCTGGAAATTTCTTCTTCGGGCACTTGTTTGCGAAATGCCCGCGTTTTCCGCAGACATAACAGGTAATGTTTGCTGCGCAGTCTTGTGTATCGGACGGCGGTACTCCACGGTCATATTGTTGAACCACGGCTTGCTGAGGATGAGAGCCTGGAGCTTGGAACCTGGTATTGGCGGTGTAGAAGGGCGTGCGTTTGTTGGTTGCCAAACGCGTGGTCGGGGCGCACTACTGCTTGCTGATTTCTATGTGAGCCACTTGCGCTTGCGGCTCTCAACCACTACTCGGGTGCTATCTTCAACCCGAATAGCTTTGTTGATCAGATCCTGGAAGTTGGAGACGTCATGGGCAGAAAGTGACCACTTCATCTCGTCGTTGAGACATTCCCAGAAAAGAGTAATCTTTCTCCCTTCATTTGGTATCTCGGACGTCGCATAGCGGGCAAGATAATTGAATCAGTGGAGAAACTCCATCACTGACTGGTTTCCCTGGCGGAGTTCATTGAATTCCCGCCTCTTGATATCCATGATGCTTGAGGGAATGTGGGCATTACGGAAGACTTCCTTGAAGGCGGCCCAGGTGAGAGTCTGGCCTTCTGGGAGAATAGCCTGATGGTTCTCCCACCAGGCAGCGGCTGCGCTATGAAGCTGGTAAGATGCATACAACACCTTCTCCTCATCAGTGCACTGAGTAATGACCAACTTGTTCTCGACAGTGCGGATCTAGTCATCCGCATCGAGAGGATCAGCTGCTGAAGCGAAGGTCGGTGGTCGAGTTCGCATGAACTCGCCCAACTTGGATGATGGCTGATGACGAGGATTAAAATCTCTATGTATTACTTTGACACATAATAAAAGACCATACGTCTTTGTGGTCGTAACCCCTAAGGCTAACAACCTCACTGGTCATAAAGATTCCAAAGGTTACATAATGGGTACCCTGGTTGGACAAGATCCGGTACCTAGTCTCTGACCAAGTAGCTGCTCGTAGGAGCTATGAACTGGTATCTGGATCTAATTACAAGTATATTCTTTACTGAGTGATGAATGGAACATGTGTTGTATACTCCATACCACGCGACGTTACATAATACTAAGACACTGACAAACAACCACCGTACGGATGAGTGTCTCACAGACGCTCAACCGTAGAGCGGTTGATACTTCATCAACCATCGCCTCGTTCCGACCAGTCACGATGCTTCACAATGGACGTCTTCTCCACGAGTAACTGCAACCTCTTCGGAAGTTATTTAAGAACGGAGCGCGGATGACAGGAGGATCATCTGGCATCAAAGTAGAGGATCACCTTGCATCAGATCAGAGTAGCGTAATCAACATTAGATTTATGCTCCATGTCTGATTAAATAGTATAGCAAGCATCATACTCAGTGTAACTAGGATTAGTCCACCGCCTGATCGTAGGCACCCCTGTAATAGCCAGTTCATATCAATAAAGAGTAGTCTCATTCTCTCCCAAGAAATTTGTTTTATTTTTCTCTATTTTACTTCGTAAGATCAGCGACTCAATCGTCGACAGTTGATTTGCAGCAGCTCGATCCCTCCGAAACAAGCGGTCTTAGAAATTGCATATTTTGCACCAGTTGCTAGAGCAAGAGAGTGTTTGTCTACCTTCCTTGATCAATCATGGCCAAGACTTGTGCCATGGTGGGTGGTTGCAGATTGGGCTGCGAGGGTGTTGGTACCTCGCCTCCCGGTTGTTGCGATCCGGAGGCAACTCATGCTGCCATGAGTTGGTGAACTGAGCGAGTTACCGATATCCAGTTCACACAAAATGCAGCTTAACAAACGTACGAAAGACAAGGGGGAATAAGCGTAAGCTAAGTAGGTCGGCAGGTATTCTCATCCCAACAACTTAACTTGACCAAACTGAAAATGCTTTTAAAGTATAAGGGCAGCACACATGAAATTAAACATAGGGTCAAATTTTACATGGCGCACATGCCCGTTGCCAAAAGAAACAACTAAACCAACATAAATAGCAACTTATATCCAAGTTATAGCAATATTATACCTAAGTTCATTGTACAATTTGAGAACAAGAAAAGTTAGTGAACATGTAATAAGAGCCATGGGTAAGAAATGATACTAGACAAGACAAGAATTTCAGCACGAGTTTTACCCATTTTCTAGTTTATTTTGCTAATCCCTAATGCTTAGTTTCAGGGTATTTTACCCCTTGGTCTTCATATAATTAGACCTTTATAATATCACTGAATTTAGCTCCAAATGAAAGTAGGGGGGTTATAAAGAATATTACATCACATAAATTTCAGCAAGTACATGTTCTGAAATTTTGAGGAAATACCCATCCGAAGCAGCATCTTCAGTAGTTTGATGTGGAATCTTCAAAAGAACTTTGGGTATGATGTTTTAGGGACATTTTCAAAACATTTTTAGCTCAGTTTTAAGGTCCTACAAGTTGAATACGGATCGTTATTTTTAGAGAGCATCCCATCTCTCAAAACTAGAGTTAGTTGGAATGAGGTAAGAAGAGATACTCAAAAGAATGAGTTTAGGTAAGAGAAGAATGCTAGGAGGGATAAGATTAGCAATTGCTCCTAAATTTTCAAAATCAATCCTATGATTAGATTAGGTTGCATTTTTACTTCTAAGTCCTAATCTATTGGCCATTCTATCTAGGGCTTGTCCTATAGTCAATATGGCTCTGATACCAAGCGATGTCAGACCCTCGGGCATCGAATACCTGGAGATCTTATGTGTATGCCATGCTAGTCCCAGGATTAACGGCTAGCACACACATTCACAACATTTGGTATTCACAACCATACATTCACATGTAAAGTAAAGTAAAAAGGTACTTAACTTAAGCGGTATAGTTATTACATTACAAAGGCCGACCGGCCAGATATAAACAAGTATTAAACAGAGTAGGGTAGCAGCGGAAGTAAAGACAAAAGTAACAAAATCCCTGCGGTTTGCCCATCCAACCCTCAGGCAACCTGACAAGGTACAAGGTCCTAGATAGACCCGTCACCGAACCCCTCAGTGCCGGAAGCAAAGAACGCGTCGTCAGGCGTCGGCTCATCTGCAAATTCTAAACCAATAACAATAGCAAGATTGAGTAATTGTGTACTCGAGCAAGACTTGTAGTGTATCGCAAAAGTTATATTAGATGCAAGGCTATCGAAGAGAAGGCTCTATGCTACAAGTTATTTTGCATTAAGCAAATTTTATTTGCAATATAAGTAATATTTTGCAACGGAATTTGAAAGAGCATTTTTAATGTATAGCAGGATAGTAAGTAGTAATTGAATGAATCACCAATAATAACAACTACAACTCGCAACCTTCCTTGGTTGCAAGCCTCAATTTATGTTCAGCCATAACTCGGTAGTTAATTCAACAAATCACAAACCATTTCCCATGATTTTCCCAATAAAAAAGTTTTTTGAAAAAGTCAAGACTATACCCGGCAATACTACACTTAGCACGCTCACCATCGCAAGCATGGCTATTATAATAGATTTACTCTGCAGAGGTGTGCAACTTTACCCATAGTACATGAATTCTTTAGTTTATTTGGCATATATCTATGCCACCGCTCACTTCCTTAGGTAAGCAGTCTAGAGTACGTGTCGAAGCCTTTACGTTATCTAGATCTAACCTTGCACTTAGCCCGTCGAATGTTGTTCCTCACTGAATCCGAATACACCCTTCTTGGTACAGCCATCTCAGTGAGGTTCCTAACTAAATCTGAATACACCCTTACTACTACAAAACAAGCTATAGCAGACGCCCCATCATAGACGGTTCCTATGGAACCGTCTGTGTTGGGCCTGTCGGGATGAGGCATCGGCATTGCTGGCCTATCACAGACGGTTTTATTAATAACCATCTGTGATAGGCATCTATCATAGATGTTTCTTGTAAACAACCGTCTGTGATAATCTCCAGAATCACAGACGGTTTTATACATGAAGCGTCTGTGATCTATCACAGACGGTTCTATTAATTAACCGTCTGTGATAATCTCCAGTATCACAGACGGTTGTAAACAAAGACCGTCAGTGAACTATCACCGACGGTTCTATTTAAAAATCGTCTGTGATAGGCATCAGTCACAGACGGTTGATTATAAGAACCGTCTGTGATATCCTTGCCCTATAAATACGTGGACCAGACCCCTGCCCATTCCCATTTGAGCTGCCACCAGGTAAACGCCCGAGGGTAAGCGCCACCGACAGAGAGTGAAGGGAGGAGAAGGTAAACGCCCTATAAATATGTTTGGTAAATAGGAAGCCCATTGCGTCGCCGACAGAGAGGGAAGGGAGGAGAAGGCGAGGATTATCGAGAGATAGTAGGTATTTTCATCGTGAGCTCCAAGGGTAACGATCTATAACCCTTTATGTTTGCTACAAATTAATCATTAATCAATTTAAGTATGTTTGGTAAATAGGAAGCCCATTGCACCGCCGACAAAGAGGGAAGGGAGGAGAAGGGGATGATTCTCGAGAGATATTTGGTATTTTCTTCGTGAGCTCAGAGGGTAACGATCTATAACCCTTTATGTTTGCTATAAATTAATCGCTAATCAATTTAAGTATGTTTAGTAAATAGGAAGAGTAGATGGACCAAAACTGGATGTACGATGTGAACCGTGTGGGTCAAGAGTACATTAATGGCGTGATTGCTTTTAGAAGAGCCGAAAGGTGATATGTTGAAGAAGGGATAAATTTTATGTATTGTCCATGCATTGATTATGTAATCAAGATGTTTAACAACGCGCGCAGATCGAAGCGCACTTGATTCAAAGGGGTTTCAAAAAAGGGTATACATGTTGGACCAGTCACGGTGAAGAGCAGATTATGCCAGAAGTTAATAATGACGACATCGCCGAGGAAGTCAACGATTTCCCGGATGTGGACTGTACTTTTGATGAGGATAGGTCGCATGATGACAATCTGGATCAGATGCTACGCGATGCAGAAGAGAACTACAGTGAGAGAGAGTTTTTGTAAATTCGAGGGCTTAAGGGAGGACTCGGTGAGACATTTGTTCTCTAGCTACAAGTCGAAATACACAAGGTTGTCAACCGTGCTTGAACTGCTGAAATTGAAGGCAAGCAATGGTTGGTCCGATAAAAGTTTCACGGTGTTGTTAGGTCTCCTAGCGGACATCCTTCCGGAGGGAAACGTGTTGCCCAACACCACCTACCAAGCAAAGAAGGTTATTTGTCCATTGGGCATGGAAGTAGAAAGAATACATGCATGTCCGAACGATTGTATCCTCTACTGTAAAGAGTATGCAGACATGCAAATATGTCCCGTGTGCAAAGCATCCCGATACAAGCGTCAGAATACTGCTAAGGTGAAACAAGGACCTCCTGCTAAGATGTTGTGGTATCTACCTGTGATCTCACGTTTGAAGTGTTTATTTGCGAACCCAAAAGAGGCAAGATTGCTATGTTGGCACTCGGAGGAGCGTAAGAGAGATGGAAAGCTAAGACACCCTGCTGATTCTTCCCAGTGGAGAAACTTCGATTGGAGCTTCGAAGAGTTTGGTGTGGAACCAAGGAACATAAGGTTAGGGTTGAGTACAGATGGAATGAATCCTTTCGGTAACATGAGCAGCCGACATAGCACCTCGCCCATGAATCTATGTATGTACAACCTTCCTCCTTACTGAGTAAGAAGCGAAAGTACATTTTGATGTCACTACTTATCCAAGGGCCGGAGTAACCTGGGAATGATATTGATGTGTATCTAGCACCATTGCTAGAAGATCTTGTGACACTATGGAACAAAGGGGTACAGGTATGGGATGCGTACAAACGAGAGAACTTCACTTTACACGCCATGTTGTTCTGCACCATCAATGATTTTCCCGCCCTTGGTAACTGCTTCAAGCTTCGATTGCAAAAGGAGCCAAAGCATGTCCGACCGCTTAGTTGCTACTGAAGGGTGTATAGTGAACAACTCGCAGAAAACTATGTATATGCGTCACCGTAGGTTCCTTCCCAGGAGTCACCCATACCGCAAGATGAAGAAACAATTAGACGGAAATAAGAAGAACGGTTCAGCTCCAAGGGCTTTTAGAGGGAAAGAGGTCAATGATATGGTTAAGGATATCAATGTTGTGCTTGGGAAGGGACGTAAATTAAGAACCCGTCAGAAGAATATCTAGAAGAAGCGGTCAATTTTTTAGGACTTGCCTTATTGGGAGCACTTAGAAGTTCGCCAGTGCATCGACGTCATGCACATAGAGAAGAATGTATGTGATAGCTTGATTGGTCTCTTACTGAACATTAGTGGCAAAACAAAGGATGGTGTTACCGCACGGCGTGACTTGGTTGATATGAACATAAGGACCGAGTTAGCACCAAAAGAGACCGATAAAGGACGAACATACCTTCCCCCAGCTTGCTACACTCTGTCCACGGCCGAGAGAAATAAACTGTGCCAGAGTTTGCATGGTGTGATAGTCCCGTCTGGTTACTCCGCTAACTTTAAGAAACTTGTTTCTATGCAAGATTTGAAATTAATTGGTATGAAGTCTCATGATTGTCATGTGCTGATGACACAAATGCTTCTTGTTGCAATTAGGAGTATCTTGCTGAACAAGGTCCGAGTGGCAATCTTGAGGCTGTGTTATTTCTTCAACTCAATTGCTCAGAAGGTCATCGATCCCCAAGGACTAGATGCTCTGCAGGCCGAGGTGGTGGTGACTCTATGTCATCTTGAGATGTATTTTCCTCCGTCATTTTTTGATATCATGGACCATCTCATTGTTCACCTTGTGAAATAGATAAAGATATGCGGCCTTGTGTTCCTACGTCATATGTACCCGTTCGAGAGGTACATGGGAATTCTCAAGTCCTACGTACGGAATCAATCTCGACCGGAGGGCAGCATCATCGAAGGTTATGCAACCGAAGAGGTCATTGAGTTCTGCGTCGACTACATGGCTCAGGTGGAACCGATAGGTGTGCCTCTATCTTGCCATGAGGGGAGACTAGATGGTATCGGGACCATCGGAAGGAAATCAATCACTCCCGATCTGGATACGTACGCTCAAGCCCATTTCATGGCCTTGCAACACATGACCCAAGTGTCCCCGTACATCGACGAGCACAAAGACATGGTACACCAACAGAATCCAGACCGGTCGGAGGTTTGGATCACGAGAGAGCACAACCGTCGATTCAACGAATGGTTAAAGGTGTGAATCACTGGGAGGTCATCAAGTGATGATACACTGCTATGGTTGGCATAAGGGCCACAATTTACAATTGTCACGTGGCAAGGATACGACATAAATAGGTACACATTTTATACGACAGCTCAGGATAGGAAGAGCATAGTCCGAGCGATAAAGGTGTCCGTGATAGATACATTCAAGATGCAGATGGGCTGAGGAGCTCCTACTATGGGCAAATAGAAGAGATACGGGAGCTCGACTACGTGCTTTTCAAGATCCCCCTATTTCGGTGCCGTTGGGTCCATCTCCCACAGGTGAAGGTCGACAAGTACGATGTCACTACCGTGGACCTTGAACATGTCGGATACAAAGACGAACCATTCGTACTGGCTAACAAGTTGTTCAAGTCTTCTATGTAACCGACCCGGCAAATAAGAAACGCCACGTAGTTCTTCAAGGAAAAATGAGGATTGTCAGAGTTGAGAATGTAATGGACGAGGAAGAATACAATCAATTTGACGAGTTGCCTCCTTTCGGAAACGGCGTTAGGCTCGAGGAAGAACCCAGTGAGGAAGCTAGCTATATGCGCATTGATCATCATGAAGGGCTATATTTTAATTAAGAATTTACTCCATTGTAATTAATTTATTCCATAACATCATGTGTTATGGACTTGTAATCTCTCATATATTTTGATGTTGACGTGCAATTGTCATGTGTTAATGTGTTATGGACTTGTCATCTTCGATATTGGTGTCAATGTGGACGTTCATTGCAATTTTGGAGTATCAAAATTGGTTTCACTTGATTTGAAGTTGAGTTGAATTAGATATGAATTTTTGAAGTCAAATGTGTTATGAACTTGTCACCAGGTTCATATGACAATCACTTGTCACCGGGTTATGAATTTTTGAAGTCAAATGTGTTATGAACTTGTCATCAGGTTCATATGACAATCACTTGTCACCAGGTTTTGTCAGGAGGATCCTGAGCGGTTACATTATAGAATCGCTGCGTGATAGATTTATATCACGCAGCGGTTCATAATAACAACCATCTGTGATAGCCTTTTTATAAGGACGGAACTGCTAGGGTTTTTGCTCTTACTCGTCACTTCCACTACTCTCGCGCCCCTTAAGTTCTCGTGCGCTCGTTCGCCTCCTCTAGGGCTCGCCGCCTCCCTGCTCCGAATCCAGTCCGACGACCGGCCGCCTCCCTCCTCCGACGCACGGCCTCCTCCGACTCCAGCCCGACGAGCGGCCGCCTCCCTCCTCCGACTCTAGCCCGACTCCACTACACATCGCCATCCTCCTCTCCGGCCTGTCACCGGCTCCCTCCTCGCGCCAACTCCAGCGCCTCCTCCGGTACTCCCTCGCGCCTCCTGTGGTATACCACTCTACTCGCTCTATCCCGCTCCCTCCCTTGCTCTGTGAGTATTGTTGCTTATCTCACTTTGTCCCTTTGCATTTATGTTGTGCTAGAGAATTTTTCATTCTGTGATTGTTAATCTTTAGTACAGAGAGAGAAATTGCAAAGTGGTGGGTTCTATTAATAGCCCAATGATGATTATTGCCATATTATGAGATTGAATAGTTAACTAGAATTAGACTCGAGCTTATTTAGAATTGCTTACTTTTGTTATTTTATTACTATCAGATTAGGAGTGTTAGAATAGGAGCTAACTCGATGCCTGAATTCAGCTAGCTAGCTCGCTCCTAGGGCGTTCATCCTAAACGTTCAGGTGAAATAGAGCCTACTTCGTTGATCATGACACACTTGAGTGTACCTTTGCTTCATGCCAATCCTCCACGACATGAAGCAAATGGTACACTCCAGTGTGTCGGGCTCGATGAAGTAGGCTCGGGCAAAAGATTCGTATCACTAGTTTCTATCTATACAAAGATCACAAGAGATTGTTATATATGTGATTGTTATGTCAGTCCAGTTAAGCTTTGGATAGAGCTCAAAATCTGAATTTTAGTGTTCTTATCCAATTTATTCATATACATGTGGTACATGTTTTGCATTTCAATCAATTTAAATGACTTGAATGATTTACATTTGATTATGTTAATTTAGTCCTCCCTCGTGCCTTGTCTGGAATTAATTATGCAATTTCATTCGTATACATGTGGTATATGTTTAGCATTTCAATCAATTTAAATGACTTGAATGATTTACATTTGATTATGTTAATTTGGTCATTTAAATGTCCTTGGATTAATGCTTTATTGCTTCATATTTATGCTGGAATTAATTATGATTATTTGCTAATATTGCACATGTTGAGCATATTATTCAGTTTAAATGACATGGAGATACTTCATATGTATATGTTAATTTGGGAGACTTGCAATCCATTTTATTGCATGTGTAACTTATATAGATAGCGAGTAAGCGAGATGGCAGAGGCACCGTCTTCGCCGCCGGCACCGATGAGGCCGCCGTCACCGACGCTGCCTAATGCGTCATGCTGCCCATTGACGATAATGACACGAAAGCGAGATGGCAGAGGAAAATCGCAAATGCCTGTGGGCCGACTGGTCATCACAGAGGTTAGTGACTTTGGGGTCCCTCTGAGTACCAAGAGATCAGCGGCGAGATTCCGGACAATCTGCGGGATAATTGCAAGGGAACGGGTCCCCATCACCACACCAAGGTGGAAGGATCTGACGAAAGAAGCGAGAGGCGCGCTGTGGACAGAACTTTCAAGCAAGTTCACTATCCCAGAAGCAGACATGGCACGCGTGCAACGGATAGCGATGCTCACGATGGATAAATTGTGGAGGACCTTCAAGAGCATTCTTGTCATGAAGTACGTGAACACGGGTCAGACGCCCTTCGCGAAGTATGGATTCTTGATGCGGAAAGCATGGGACGCCTTTGTGGCTATGAAGACAACGGTCGAATTTAAGGAGAAAAGTGTGGCGCACAAAGCTCTCCAGACACGAAACACTCACCCGCATAGACTCGGCACCGCTGGGTACGCGGGTAAATACGAGGAATGGGCGGCGGAGGAGGGGAACGCATTTCCTGATGTCACAGACCCACGTTCCCTAAAATTTGGTTAAAAGCGAGGGCAAAAGTCTCGTCTTGAGCAAAGATCTCTTTCACAAACCCGGCAGACCAGGAAGTGTCTCAACGTGTGGTAAATATGTCGAACTATCTAGTTGTTAATAAATCCATAACTTCATAGTGTCTATAATAACATGATGACCTTTTGCAGCGTGAATTGACTACCCAAGCTTCCGAAGGCTCCTTCCAAGCAGACAGGGAGAAGGATATACTATCTACGGCCCTCGGAAACAGGGAGCACCGGGTCGCACGCGAGGCCTTGGGGTTAACGTCATCAGAGTCATGGATTCGCATGACGACTCTTTGCGTATAGGAGTAGGAAGAGATCCAAGGCGAGCACGAGGACCGGTTGAGTGCGGATGATTCTTGAAAAATTAGAAGGAAAGCTAGCAACATTGCAAGATCAAATGAATCAACTCTGAGCAGGTTGTAAGCCGCCCTGTTAATTTGGGAGCCACCCTGCTTTCGACATCAAGTAGCGTCGCGTCCATGCATAATTCTGAACATGGCGGCGTCCAATTACCGATAGAGCGACATCAAGGTAATGTACATCTATGGAATGCACCAAAGATAGACCTATAGGGCGCCTTAGCTAATTGCGTGTCGTTTTGTAGGGCCGACACCTACAAGCTCCAAGTGAGGATGGATGGGTCCCTTTCTATTGAAATTTGTCGCGGGGATGGTGTATCCATACCAGGAAGAGGCAGTGCAGCACGGTGCCCAGCTGGCGTAGGGCTATGCCAGGGTCGAGGTGGATGTGATACATGGCAATTTCGTGGTCGTCCCGCTGAAGATTTGCCCGAATGAAGAAATCAAAACACTAGGGTATGTCGTGCACACTTTTATCCAGTGGCCCAAGAAGGACATCACCCTGGACCCAGCAGTGCCGTGATCTGGACACGACCATTCCTCTCCAACGGGACCCTCGATGACTCCACCTCATGTTTCGCCTCAGAAGGCCACCTCATCGGTTCCCGTGAAGAAGATGCCGAAGGAACAACAAAAGCATGCCGCCGTATCGGTTACCGAGTCATCTCACGGGACGACGCTGCCAATCGTTAAGGCCAACTCGAAATCGATGAACATTAAGGCGCCTCCCAAGTCCAGGAAGCCCAGGACATCCGGGAATTACTCCATCGAAGCTGTTGTTAGCCGACCGTGATATTACTCCACGCCGATATGCTTGTCGGGCTTTGCATGCAGGTACATGCGAAAGACCAAAAAGAAGGGTGCGATCTTTGGAATCACCGTCGCATACAAGGATGATCATTTCTTCAACGGGGTGGGCAACTTCGTCATGGGCTTCAACGCCTCGCTTCTACGATGTTGGACACTGTAAGTGTGTACAATCAAGTTCTGCATTCACGTAATACTGATAATTATCACATCTGATTGCTTGTGTATAGATACATGTGGAAAAATGTCCAAGAATGGAAAGAACTAGTGGGTTTCCTCGACCCACACGTGGTATCTTTGCAAACCATCGAAGCAGACCCGTCCTTTGTCGAGAAATACATAGCGGCGGCATTGCTTCGTCAGATAGACAAGAAGTACATAGTGGTGCCCTACAACGAGGGGTAAGTGTCACTACTTGCTATACAGATTTCATTTGTACTTTATACGCATCATGAACTTAGGTTTAATGACTATAGCGACATACATGAGTAGGTACCACTGGGTCCTTTTAGTCATTATACCAAAGAGGAACCATGTGATATACCTTGATTCCCTAATCCGCAACGACCACAAATTCAGCATTCTGAAAGGAATACTCGAGAGGTATATTCATTTCCTCCATACATAACTCTATTGTAGTCTTCGTTCGTTTGAAATGGCCGAGGATAACTTTTTAGAATCATGTAGGTCGTTCATCGCCTATGTTGCCAACAAAGGATTATACAATGGAAAGAGCGCTGGACTAACACACAGGATGAAATTTTCAGTACGTGCTACAACACGATAATCCTATATCATACTTCATAATAACGCGTCTCGAACTAACTATACATATATATGTAATTCTTTTTTTGCAGTGCCGCCAGCAAAAAAATGATGAGTTATGTGCAATCTACATTTGCTATCATATGCAGCAAATTCTTATAGCTTGGAAAAAGGATCCCGAGGTTTGTCAATCTCGAAATAATTATTTCCTAATTATAAATTTAAATATATGTGCTTACCACTGTACTATTGCTAGCGACAGGGGTTGCATATAGAATTAGATGGACTCGTTGATCAAGAGATCGCGGACGTTCGAGGGAAGCTCTGCAGCTTTATCATTTCAGATATCATTTCCGACAACGGAGACTTTCACTCTGTCACCGACCCAAAGTTTCACCCACCTGCAAACAATTGACTCAATTGTAATCCAATTGTAACTATAGCGACAATACTTGAACAAATTCGATCTTTTGTAATTTATTTTGAGTAATGATCCATTTGAGTTGTCAACAATTGAATATCTGTGATGTATCTGTTTTGTGCATGCTTGTTTTCAGAGGGCATGGCTAGCAATCCTGAGGCTAGCAAAAAAAACAGCAAAAATGTAGTTAGGATTATGAACTATCACAGACGGTTTTTTGTTGAAACCGTCTGTGAATGCTATTATCCTAAACGGTTTCCACTAAAAACCGTCTGTGATCCTAGAATATCACAGACGTTTCAATTTAAGAACCGTCTGTGATACGTAGAAATATCACAGACGGTTTGTAAATTATACTGCTGGTGACATTTCTACGTATCACAGACGGTTCTTAAATAGAACCGTCTATGATATTCTCGGATCACGAGCGGTTTTAGTGGAAACCGCTCGATAATAGCCTTCACAGCAGTTTCAACAAAAACCGTCGTGATAGTGCGAATTAGAGACGGTTTTGAACCGTCTGTGATAACTGCCTGTTATCACAGACCAACAAATATAGACGGTTCGAAAACCATCTGTGATGAAGGTTTCGAACCATCTGTGATGAGGCTTCCTGTAGTAGTGCCTTCTCAGTATATGAGGAGCCCTTCTCAGTACACCCATCTTTGTGAGGCTTCCTTACTGAATCTGAATGTACCCTTCTTGGTATATGGGAAACCCTTCTCGGTACACCCATCTCAGTAAGGCATCCGCCGTTATGTCGAAAATCATAACTCGATTACTCGCACGTCTCCTGCCTACCCCTCATGCAAGGCTAGATCTGGACAACTCAATTAGCTAAGGCCATCCCAGAATAGCACTATGGTTGCACAATTACGCTTAGGTCGTAAATACCGATGTTCGGTCCTAAATTGACCGGGCAAGAATCTCCCCCTATCTACTAGTGAAACTCCTTTCCCACTTTTTCAGAATATAACATAACTTGCCCACATCCAAAACAGGGTTTTGTATTTTTGTTTTTATTCAAAATAACAGAGGCACACCTCTCTGGACATTTTCATAAATCTCCCAAATTCACATTTATCATATTGTCCTATTACATCTCTTTCCGGAAAAACTATCATTCTAGTAAGCGTTTGTGCGATAGCTCGCACTCAAAATTTCCAAATGACATTATATATTGTCTAACCCATATACTAATGTCAACAAAGTAGAGATATCAACATGCCAAAAGAATTCATGCAACAAATAGGATTTACAGCTACAAATATCCCAAACATAGCATTTTAATATGGAACATACACGCATGCAATAATAAAATTCGCAAAACAAGGTACAATAAGTAAAATACTGGGATCAATATGATCAAAGGGGGTGCTTGCCTTGGTTAGGTCATTCTGGATATAAAGTTGGTTGGTCGTCGAAGATTTCGTTCGCGCAATCAATGTCTATTGCAAAAAGAGCCAGAAATCAATTAAATAATGCAAATAAATTCAAATAGTAACCAAATTAAAATATTTTTGCATATTCAGGTAGATTATGATGTTACGCGAATTTAGAGACAAAAACCAACTCATTTGGAGTTCCCTACCAAAAGTTATTAAGATTCTAATTTGGCTCGGTTTAGAAATTCCAATTAAATTGAGAAATACGCTTCCTAACTCATAAAGCGTATTCTACCACTGTTGTTATGAGCTTTATGTTTTCTAATATGGAAAGCATATTTTCCTCAACACTATAGGCGTACTTTCCAAAACCTTACAGGTGGGACCCGCTGTCAGCGGCTCGGCTCACCGCAACAGTGCATAGACTACATTCTAAGATTGGGTCCTCCGGCTCACGAACCAACGTATACTGTGCAATAAAACGGTAGGGCCTGGATGTCAGCGCCCCTACGTGAAAATCGATGGGTTAATAACTCCTGGATTCCTATTCACGGGTCCATATGGTAGTGGCGCAGGGGCATCATTAACCAACCGTGATTATTACTTGACTTTAATGGTGCTCTAAATGACCGAGATTCGGTCTAATTATTTGGCTACCGTACATGTCCGGCTTCGGACAAAACGGAGCTAGCCCAGGCGTTGGCCTCCCAGGCTCATTGCCGACGAACCAGCCCGTGGTGGCACCGTCACCGGCTAATGCCTAAAATGGAACTATACCAACCTCACTACCCTACTGCTACTGGCGGTGAGGTTCCGGCGGCCTAAGGCGGCAGCACGAAGCGTTTTGGTGGCGGAGCCCATGGCTGGAAATGTTCTTTCACAAACCGATGACGCCAACGGCTAAGTGGCATGAGCATGAGCCCCTACATGACCCCAAGGGACTTACCAGTACTAGTGTTCATGCTGGGGACAGACGGTGTGGTCTTTGCGGTGATGCCCAGCGGCGGCGAGGAGAGTTCTTCCTAGGGGAGGCAACCTACTACAAAAAGGGAAGACGGAAGTGATCAGGGTGGTACAAGTGGCTTATGAGAGAGCTTATGGTGACAAGAATCGATACTAAACTCACCGGAGGTAGCACGGCAATGGATTTTAGGGTTCTTGTCCAGATTCGGGGAAGACCGAAATGCCGGCTAGCCCTGCAAACGAAATGCTAAATTAAGTGAGGGGTTTTAGTTTGTGGCCTCTAGAACACATGCTGACGCATGTATCAAGATAGAGCTTCATTGGTTGACGACGGTGGCGATAGTGGTGCCGCGATGGCGCTCGGCTGGAATGGATGCTTGAGCCTCACCTTGAGCTCGAGTTCGGTTCAGAAAAGGAGAAGGCAGTAGAGTGTTTGCAGTGGTGAGGGAAGCTTATAGGGGAACCATGGGGCTATAAATAGCTGTTGGGGTGGAGAGGCCCGAGGGCGACGATGTGCTCGGTGCGCAGTCACTGCATAAGTCCACACACACGCCACACATCTCAAATAACATGAGTAAATAACATTGTCAATTATTCATCAACTAAAATAAAGTAGATCTAGCCACATGGTCTAACAATCTCCCCCTTGACGAATATATTGACAACACTTCAAAATTGCGAGTTGAAATTTTTGAAAGAAAAGAAACTTACGAAAAAAAAAGTTTGAAAGCTGCAAAGCAAACACTTCAAAACCACAGTGAAAACCTCCCCCTCAACATAAGGAGCTGAAAAACTCCCCCTAAACACAAGGGAAGCAAATTTCGCCAATTTTTTTAATTTCTCCTATTTTTCTCCCCCTTTGGCAATGTAATCATCAAGAACTTCAGAGAAGGAATAATTCTAAAATAAGGGAGCAAGGAGAGTAAAAATCACGAAGCTTTGTAGATTATCCAAGTCACTTCGCATTGATTTAATAAAGTAACCAAGCCATCTTTTTGAGTAGAGCTATCTATATCATATAAAGTCATATACCATATAGCAATGTCAAAACAAGTTTTTAGAATGATTAAGCAATTTAAATTAATGACAAGCATCTCAACAATGACCATACCGATTATAAGGAGCACAATGAGATATCACAATGAAAAAGTCAAAGCCTAAAAGTGAAGCAAACTTTAAATCTAGACGAGCTAGCAGTCTCATGTAACAACCTATTGCTCTACACTCAATTCTTAAACATGTGGCATGCTTGTAGCATATTTCTTTTCAATGGTGGCATGCTTGAAGCATACTTGTTTTCAATGGTGGCATGCTTGAAGCATACCTCTTTTCATTGTCTCTTTCTCATTTTTTTAATAACATGCCAAATAGAGTGAACATAAAAAGATTGCAATAAGAAACAACGAGCTTCATAGGCAAGATTTAAAATAAGACTCACAATCAAGCTAATCCTTTTCGATGAACATCGCAATGTAGTAACTATAATAAATCTAGTCAGAGTATACCGTCATGTCATGCTTTAGTTCAAATGTGGCAAAGTAATTATAACCAGTCATGATCAAAGCCACATAGCACATGAGTAAATATGATAACGAGAGCTCTACACCACATTTGATTTCAATAGCTTGGACTTGATGAATTGTTTGACAAGTATAATAAACAAAGTTTCCAAAGTTTTAAACAACAAACTCCCCCCCCCCCTCAGAATAATCCCATTGAATCACACACCCCCAACTCACTCTACAAATAATATCTAGGAATCCAGTACTGAGATACATGATATGGAAGAACAACAACAAAACTAGAACCAGAACCACGTGTGTGCGCGCAATCAGAATGCGAATTATGTGAATTAAATCCCAAAGCAGTACGTGAAGCATATTTAAAACCATCATGAAAGTCCTCTAAAAACCTAGCTTTCGCATTAGTTCTAAGGACAACAAAAGAGGTTGCACGTTTTTGTCTTAAGGCATTCAATCTTTCCTTTTTTTTTCTCTTTCTTAACAAGCCTAAAGCAAAATTCATGCAAGTGCCCACCTCTACCACAATAGGTGCAATGAAATTTAACATAATTAGAATTCCTTTAAGATGATGAGCTCGCACCTACAACATTAGTAGAAGAGCTTTGCACAAAATCAGCAGATTTAAACACAGTTTTATGAGGCTCATTTTTTGTTTCAATTAGCCTACTTCCAATGAGCTTAACTATCTTAGGTGGATTATTCATGGCATAATTAGCCGTATTAAATCCTAGACCAGTATTTTTGACACTCAGTTTTGACTTGTCTAGAATCATATTCAAAATTTTCTTGCCAAAAGAAAATCTCTCTAAGGTGTCCTTAAGGTACTCATTTTCTTTAGCTAAAGTGGGACAAGTTGTGCATTTAACCGGTTCATTCACAAGGTTCTTAGAAGCACTAGACTGAATCAATATATCTTTTTCAGCAAAATCATTAAGATGTCTAGTTAGTGCTTCTATCTCTGCACTAAGCTTAGGACAATTAGTGTAAGAAAGTGTATCATGATAAAGCATTTGTTTAATAGATTCCTGAGAAGAATTAAGTCTAGCTTCTAGCAATTCACAATTAGAGTAAGTTTTAGATTAAGCATTTGAAATACTTGACTCTAAACATGTAGAAGAACTAAACTTGAACTTTTCAATTTCATCATTGGCAAGTTTTAAATTTTCATCACAAGAATCATGTGCCAATCTTAGTTCATCAAGTTTAGCAGTTACATTCCTAAGTTGAACCAAGGTTGATGCATTAATTGTTCTAGTAGTCTCCAACTCAGTGTGTAAAACTTGATAAGACTCACAAGATTCATCATCAGGAATAGAAGCTCTAAGTCTATTAATTTCAGAAGTTAGGCTTTCAATAAGACAATTATTTTCTTTTAGTTTCTTTTTAGTTTTTTTTTCAATTCAATAGCAAGTTTAATCAAACCATCTTCAAGCTCATCATATGATGGTCTAACCTCATCGAGATCATTGTCGTCGTTGTCATCGTTGTCATTTCTGGCCATGACGCACATGCCTATGAAGTCATCATTGTTCTTCATCTTACCTTTAGTATCATCATTATCGTTGTCGTCTTCATCGCAACTCTCATATTCCACATCACTCAGATCAATATGCTCGATAGCTGAAAGAAAATTTTTAACAAAATTCAACGAAAATTGCTACCATTGATGTTGTTGTTCTTGGATGGCCGACGATGGTAATTCTTGTCTTCCTTGATCACCTTTCCCTTGAGCTTGGGACACTCCATCTTAATATGACCTGGCTCGCCACACTCATAGCACTTGATCAAACTTGACACACCACCTCGCTTTCTCATCCTCATGTTGTTGAGTGCCTTGTATGCCCGTGAGGAGATCAACACCAAATCCTCTTCAGGGAGCTGTTCGAACTGTTCCTCTGAAAAAGAAGACAAAGCAGACACAAGAAAAAAACTCGACGAAGCAGCCTACACGGGGTTAGTCACAAGTGCTAAAGATGAAGGTTTATCAATATTAGATGGCAAAGCTTTCATCTCATAGGTTTTCAAACTAGAGAAAAAAAGATCATCCATGGTTAAAGTATCTAGATCGATAGTTTGATTGATAGTTGTGACAACCATCAACCACTCAGAACCTAAAGATCTCAAAATTTTAGTTGCAATATCTTCATCAGTAGAAATAACATCAACACCGCGCAAATTACTCAATATTTTTTCAAACCGGGCAAAAAGATCATCAATACCTTCACTAGGCTTCGAGCCGCCGCCTTCGCCGCTCTTTGTCTTCGCCGCCAGTCTCCCCGTGCCACCGTGTCCACAAAACCGTGCGTGTCGTGATCCCCTTGCTCCCCTCTTGCCGCCAGTGCCCTCGCCGCCAGCCAAGACCTTGCCGTTCGCCGGCGACCTTTGGGCCGAGCGCGCCGCCGCCTCGGGTCCGACGTGGCTGCCACCGTGGTGCCTAGTCAGTGGTCACCTCAGCCCTTTTGCTGACGTGGCTGCCTCGTCAGCAAGCCTGCGTGGATTTTCCTGGTTTTTCTTTAGAAAATAAATCGGAAAATCAGGAAAATCCATATTTCATCATTTTATGCAAATTCAAACTTCTGAAGGCCATAACTTCCTCATTCGAACTCCGATTCGAGTGATTCAAATTTATAAATTCATCTAAATCCTTTATCTCCCTGTTAGTATTTATTTGAATTTTATTTGGAGTTGTTTTAATTATTTAGCTTTGTTCGCACGTATAGATTCCGGTGTTTCGGACGACTTCACAGATCCGGCGACCGAAGCACCTCTACTCTTCAACGAAGGCAAGTCGTAGACCTTTGATCATATTGAACCCAATTTATAAAAGTATATTGTTTGATATAAACATGCATTGCTAATTTTATAACAAATTGTTTCAGGAATTAGTTAATTACCCAATTGCCAGTATGCCTCCTTGATAATTTGTGAATGACATGTATCCTTGAATGACATAATTCCTTGGACACCCTAGGATGGTCAATTATTAGTTGGACATTATTGTAATACCAACATGGGTATCATACTATGCTTAGCCAATGCTTTAGTTATACGATAGATTCATGATCACATACTCCAAGAATGATTAAACTTGACTTAAGGATATATGGAATTACGGTGCGATACCACTGTCGTGCAACTGCGGTGTGAAGTCACAGTTGTGTCAATGCTGGTGCGTTGCCGCTGTTATTAAAAATTGTTGTGCCATGGCAAGGATTGTCATTTGGCCGGGTTGAACGAAATTGATTTATGCTCGGACGAGTGGGTGATGGTAAAGGTGGGTATGGAATCACATTGGGATGCGGAACGTCTCGTCTGAGCAGCCAACTAAGGACTTAACCTTGAACCATTGATCTGGGCCTTAACCGTACAACCATATGTCTAGACTAGGATAGACCTGGCTAACTAATTAGTAATGTTTTGGTTCGGTTCTGTCTTGGTTGGGAACGGCGCAAGAGGGGGCCAGAACGGCGAAACCTTAGCGGGCATAACTGAGTCAAAACAGAACTTTGTAAATACCTTGTCACGTGCTCTAGACTGCTTACCTAAGGAAGTGAGCGGTGGCATAGATATATACTGAACAAACTAGAGAATTCGTGTCTTGTGGGTCAAGCTGTTCAACCTCTACAGAGTGTAAAACTATTCGAATAGCCGTGTCCCTGGTTATGGACATGCCTAGTGATTTCACGCAAGGGGTAGACTTTTATCGAAAATGTTGGAATGGGTTGGTCGAATCTTGTAGATGGTTAATGGTTGGAAAGTGAACAGGATGTTCACTAGTTGTTTCAATGAAAATTGATTACTTATGTATTATTCTTTTAAATGGTGCTTTGCAATCTACTTTCTGTATTTACTGTTAAATATTACTTTCTGCAAAATAGCCATAAAGCTATCATTGTCAAACCTTGCATGAATATTACTTGCATACATTTCTCTACGACTTGCTGAGTACATTCAAAGTACTCACGGCTTTATGCCCTCTGGTTGATCAGTCACCGAAGAAGAACCAGGAAGCAACGAGTTCTACAAGGAAGACTACTTTGAAGACTATGCGAATTAGGTCACGTCCTCCACTCGATTGCCGGTGGGCATATTGGGTGACCTCCACTAGTTGTTTGGTTTCCGCTGCAAGCTATTTTTTGTTGGTAAGCCCTGCGTGGCGTACGTTGTAAGTCTTGACCATAAGGTCTTTTTTCCAAATACTATTAATTTGTCTGCTTCATCTATAATTTGGTTGTGTGGTTATGATTACACCAATGTACCAATGTTGCAACAGTGTGAGCTAGCTACTGATCGTGGGACTAGTTCAGAATACACAGAAGGTCCTGAGGTTGCATACTCGGGGTCCCGACAAAGGTGGTATCAGAGCCATATCGACTGTAGGACGTAACCATAGTTAGCATGGTCGTTTAGTCAAGACTTCAAAGTTTTATTTTACAAATCAAACCAACAATTAACTTGAATAGTATTCTTCTCCCATCTTACTCTATTCTTCCTCATCTTATGCTAATCTCTCCTCGTCTCATTCTTAGAATCTGACTTCTTGTCTTTTCTGAACTTAGTTTCTGAATGTAAAGTGACCCTCTTATCTCGATAATCTCTATAGGATCGAGCTTTGCTTGAAGTCGCCTACCCCTATAAGATAGACTAGTAGTGCAGTTACCCCTTCTCAATTTCAGTATCGTTTTGTCCGATAGATAGGATCTGTGGCTTGAGTGTTGTTGCCTCTCGTAGCTTTTCGGCTATTGTTCGTTGGGTTAAACCGCTTTCCCCAATTAGGTTGTCTCGTCTTTCTCCCTTTTTCTTACTCGTCCTTGCGCTTTTCCCTATTTCCTATTGTGCTTTCTTCCTCTCGTCCATTAAACCTGAGAAGATTTGTGCAGATGGCCCAGCACCACAACACCGAAGCTCGGTGACCGGTGGATCTCAACATGCCGCCACCACCACCTCCTCTAGTAGCCCACAATGAGATCGGGGTTTGGGTCAATTCATGGCAGCCCAAACACAACTGATGAGCACAATGATGCAAAATATGAATCAAATGATGACTCAACAGAACCAAACCGCAGCCACTCTACTAGCAATGATGAACCAAAGCAACCAAGCAGCTGCCATGCCGCCGCCACCACCACCGCTTTCCCCCACTCAAAGCTAGCGAAATTTATGAGGACCCATCCACCAACCTTCTCCGGCTCCTTGAGCCTTTGGATGCGACGACGGTCAGGCTGCGCTCTCTTGAAGAAGCTCGCCATTACCCTCAGACGACTATCGTGAGAAAGTCCTGTATGCATCACACCAGCTGGAAGGCACCGCGGCGAGAATGGTGGGAGAACTCTCATACCGCCCATGCAAACCATCAGAGTATCACTTGGACCAAATTCTCAGAAGCCTTCCGCCACTCTCATATTCCCGACGGAAAAGTAGAAATGAAGAAAAATGAGTTTCGTGAGCTGAAACAAGGGAACCAGTTAGTAAGTGAATACCTCAACAAGTTCACTCAACTCTCATGCTATGCTCAAGAGGATGTTGCCACTGATGATGCACGTCAGAAGCGTTTTAAGCGAGGACTCAACCCTAGCTTAAAGGTTTAAGTCGTTGGCAACGACTATGCAAATTTCCAGCAATTAGTAAACAAAGCTATGCTCATAGAAGAGTCGCGTCGTGAACTTGCAGAATCTCATAAGAGGAAGATGATGCAGCATGGTGCACAACAAGGTCATCCACAGAAAGCCAGAACGAATACACCACATCCTGCCCGTTTTGCCACTCCTGCTACATTCAAGGCCCGACAAAGACCCCTCACCCAGCCTACTCCCGCCTGCGGCTCAACAACAACAACACCATCAATCGCCAGACCAAGAAACAACAATTATGCGCGCAGCATCACCTGTTACAACTGTGAGCAACTGGGACATTATGCCAGCAATTGTCCCCTGAAGCAAGGATCATCATCTGTCAGATCCAACTCGGGAGCTACTCCGACCAGAACTCCTATACGAGGAGCAGGACGTGGAGCACCTCAGACTCCAGCTGCACCAGCCAAGTCCTCTCAGTCCTTTGGGAGAGGCCGTGTAAATCATGTCACAGTGGAGGAAGCCCAGACCGCCTCGGACATCGTGTTGGGTAAGTTCCTAGTAAATTCAGCACCTGCTACAGTTTTGTTTGATTCTGGAGCTACACATTCGTTTGTTTCTCGGATTTTTGCTGCAAAGCATCAGTTGGAGGTTTCGACTCTTAAAATTGCTTTATTAGTTCAATCTCCTGGTTCGGAGTTAAGTACGAACCAAGGTTGCCAAAAAGTAAAAATAACCATAGAAGGGGTGGAATTTGAAGCCGACCTCATAATCATTGACACCAAGTCCCTAGATGTGATCTTGGGTATGGATTGGCTTACTAATCACCAAGCAATTTTAGATTGTGGTGGTAGAAGCATCACTTTGGTCGATCTAGCTGGAACCAAGGTAAAATTTGAAGCCTCCGTAGAAAAGCATGTTGGAGTCTTAGTCTGCAGTGTCAATGCTATATCTTTGGAAGATGTGCCAGTGGTCAAAGAATTTTCAGATGTCTCTCCGGATGAGTTACCTGGGATGCCTCCGGACAGGGACCTTGAGTTTGCCATCAATCTAGTTACAGGAACTGCACCCATTTCCAAGAGGCCCTACCATTTGCCGGTTGATGACTTAGTTGAGCTGAAGAAGCAGATTGAAGAAATGCAAGATAAAGGATTTATCCGACCTAGTTCCTCACCCTGGGGAGCCCCAGTGATCTTTGTCCCTAAAAAGGATGGTACCCAGCGGATGTGTGTGGACTATCGTTTACTCAATGAAGTCACCATCAAGAACAAGTATCCCCTGCCTAGGATTGACGATTTGTTTGACCAGCTAAAAGGAGCCAGAGTGTTCTCCAAGATAGATTTAAGGTCAGGATACCATCAGTTGAAGATTCGCCAAGAAGATATTCCCAAGACAGCTTTCTCAACCCGATATGGACTGTGTGAGTGTACGGTCATGTCTTTTAGATTGACTAATGCCCCGGCTTAATTTATGAACTTGATGAATAAAGTATTCATGGAGTATCTAGATAAGTTTGTCATTGTCTTTATCTACGATATCCTAGTATACTCTAAAAGTGAAGAAGAGCATGAAGAGCACCTTCACATGGTCTTGAATAAGCTTAGAGATCACCAACTCTACGCTAAGTTTAACAAGTGTGAGTTTTGGATGAAGGAAGTTACCTTTTTGGGGCACGTCATGTCTGCAGAATGAGTTGCTGTCAACCCCAGTAAAGTCTAGGATGTGCTCAACTGGGAGTCACCCAAGTCAGTACCTCAGATCAGAAGTTTCCTTGGAATGGCGGGTTAATCTTGCCGATTTATAGAAGATTTCTCAAGAATAGCAAGACCCTTACCCAATTCTCAAGAAGGAAAAGAAATTTGCTTGGGCCTTGAGAATGTGAAGCGAGTTTTCAGAACTAAAGAAGCGTTTGACCACCGCCCTAGTGCTTGATTTTGCACGATGTTGGAAGGATTTGAGATTTATTGTGGCGCATCTCGATTGTGGTCTCGGTTGTGTTTTGATGCAAGAAAGGAAGGTAGTAGCATATGCTTCATGCCAATTGAAGCCTCATAAAGCCAATTACCCCACCCATGACTTAGAATTGGTCTGCCGTAGTGCATGCTTTAAAGATATGGTGCCATTACCTCATGGGTAATCGCCGCGAAGTTTATACGGACCATAAGAGCTTGAAGTACATTTTCACTCAAGCTGATCTTAATATGAAGCAAAGAAGATGGTTGGAATTGATCAAGGATTACAACATGGGAATTTATTATCACCCAGGCAAAGCAAATGTTGTAGCAGACGCTTTAAGTAGAAAGGCCTACTGCAATACTCTAATGATTAAAGAAAGTCAGCCAGCACTGCACGAAGAATTTCAAAAGCTCAAGCTTGAGTTAGTGGAAGAAGGTTACTTAGCTGCTCTGGAAGTTCAACCCACTCTTCAAGATCAGATCAAGAAAGCTCAGGAAGAAGATGCAGATATCAAGGAGATCAAGAGAAACATGAAGCAGGGTAAATCCCTAAGATTTTCAGAAGATGAGTAAGGCATCATATGATTCAATAAGAGTATCTGTGTACCAGATCTGAAGGAACTTAAACAGTTAATACTCAAGGAAGCGCATGAAACCTTGTATTAAATTCACCCCGGAAGCACTAAAATGTATCAAGATTTCAAGGAAATATATTGGTGGCCTAGCATAAAACATGAGATTGCGGAATATGTAGCGCAGCAGACACTTGCCCGGTGGTCAAAGTCAGGCACCGAAGCCTCTTGGACTCTTGCAACCTTTGAACATACCTGAATGGAAATGGGAAGAAATTGGTATGGACTTTATAACCGGATTGCCGAGAACCAAGTGCGGTTATGATTCTATCTGGTAATTGTAGATAAACTAACAAAAGTTGTCCACTTTATCGATCAAGACCACCTACTCGAGAGACAGACTTGCGAGAATTATACATGGCCAAGATAGTATGCGGCGTGGTGTACCAAAAAGATCGTGTCGATCGGGATCACGAGTTCACCTCAAGATTAGCGAGAAGTTGCCTGGCGTCATGGGCACTAATCAATTTGATCTGACCTACCATCCTCGATGCAGACGGTCAAGCGAAAGGGTAAATCAAATCTTAGAAGATATGTTGAGAGCACATGCTCTAGAGAACCGAACAATTTGGGATCAAATGTTACCTTCTGCCGAAGTTTTCATACCTAGCAGTCATCAATCAAGTCCGCAGATGTCCCGTTTGAACCCCTTTACGGAAGAAAGTCACGAAACACCTTTGTATTGGGTGAATCGGTGCGAAGGGCAAGTGCTTGGGCGGATATTTTGAAGGGGCCAAGATCAAGTTAGGTCAATTAGAGAAAAGTCAAGATGTTTCTCGGACGAAGCGAGAAAAGTTATGCGATAACCGCCGTCGGGATTTAGCTTTTGCACCTAGAGATCATGTGTACCTGAAGGTCTCACCTCTCAAAGGAATGCGCGTAAACGTAATAAATGGGAAGCTTCGCACCAAGATACATCGGACCATTTCGATTCTAGATGTAAGGCGAAGTTGCTTACAAGTTAGAGCTCCCATCTCAGTTGTCAGGGGTGCATGATGTCTTTCATGTATCTCAATTGAAGAAGTGCCTGTGTGTACCAGAAGAGCAGATGCCGATAGAAGCAGTTGATCTGAAGAAGATCTAACCTACAAGGAGCAGCCCATCAAGATCTTGGAAGTGTCCGAGCGTGTGACAAGAAGCAAGATCCTCCGTTTCTACAAAGTCCAGTGGAGCAATCACACCGAAGAAGAAGCCACCTGGGAGCGCGAAGAGGACCTAAAGGCTGAGTTTCCCCACCTATTCTCTAGTCAGTCTGAATCTCGGGGTCGAGATTCCCTTTAAGGGGTATAGGTTTGTAACATCCCTATTTTCTGGGCTTTTTGAAAACTTTAAAAATTAACCATTTAGTTTTATTAATTCGCTAAAGCTTAAATTGTAATTTAGAATTTTAAAAGCAATTTAATTTAAATTAAATAAAACTTCAACTAATGCAAGTTGGTTTAATTGAGTTTCGGATCTTAATTGGGTTTTTTCCTTTTGCCCTAAGTTAAAAATAATTATTTGCAAAAACTAAAAGCAAAAGTTAAGCTAAAAATATTTTTACTAATTTCTAAATAATTCGAGAGATTTTTGTGAATTTTTCTTGAATTTTTGGACGGCTTTAGCTATTTTCTAAAAAGGTTTTTGCTTTTCTGGTATTTTCTAAAATAAAAAATCCTCAAAATTTCCCCTTCTACTATTTGGGCCGAATTTCTTGACCCGTTCTCCTCCCTCCGCAGAGTCTGCGTTGGCGCTTCCACGCTACCAAGCACCTTCTCCCTCGCCACCGTCCGATTGGAATCGGACGGCTCACGGTCGCTCCGCTCACCCTCGCCCGCTTTCTCTCTCTCTCGCTGCCACGCGGGCCCCGCCCATAAGCCGCACGCCCCGCCTCCAGGTCATCTTCTACCTCCGTCCAAGCCGTCGCGCGCCTCGCCGTGAATCTCACCGGCCCCCATCACTTCCCCGCCATGCCCTAGCGACCTACCCGTCCGTCGGTTCTTGCCCATCCACCATCTCCGCCTGCCATTGCACTCCCCGCTTTTCTCCATACCGCGCCGCTCCGCAAGCCCGCCATTAATGGCTCACTTGACCTCTCCTCCTCCTCCTCCTCCTCCTCCTCCGAGCCTCCCCGCGCCTATTTAAGGCGAGCACCGTGAAGCTCTCCCTCTCCTCTCTCTTTCCCCTCTCATCGCCCTCTCTATCTCGCACCCCTCCCGCCTCGGTTGAAGCTTTTCGCTGCCGCCACCAAGCTTCGCTTCGCCACACCCGTCGCTGCCGTCGAGCCTCCTGCGGCGCCACCGACCTCCACGACAGCCGCCTCATCGTGGCGACCCCAGACGCTGCGACTCACTCTTCCGAGGCCAGAGCCCCGCCGCCTCCGCTGCTCTTCGTCTTTGCCGCCGGCCTCCCCGTGTCGCTACATCCTCAAAACCGTGCGCGTCATGATCCCCTTGCTCCCCTCTTGCCGCCAGTGCCCTCGCCGCTGGCCAAGACCTTGCCGTTCGCCGGCGACCTTTGGGCAGAGGGCGCTGCCGCCTCGGGTCCGACGTGGCTGCCACCGTGGCACCTAGTCAGCGGCCACCTCAGCCCTTTTGCTGACGTGGCTGCCTCGTCAGCAAGCCTGCGTGGATTTTCCTGGTTTTCTTTAGAAAATAAATCAGAAAATCAGGAAAATCCATATTTCATCATTTTATGCAAATTCAAACTTCCGAAGGCCATAACTTCCTCATTCGAACTCCGATTCGAGTGATTCAAATTTCTAAATTCATCTAAATTCTTTATATCCCTGTTAGTATTTATTTAGTATTTATTTGAATTTTATTTGGAGTTGTTTTATTTATTTAGCTTTGTTCGCACGTATAGATTCTGGTGTTTCGGACGACTTCGTAGAACCGGCGACCGAAGCACCTCTACTCTTCAACGAAGGCAAGTCATAGACCTTTGATCATATTGAACCCAATTTATAAAAGTATATTGTTTGATATAAACATGCATTGCTAATTTTATAACAAATTGTTTCGGGAATTAGTTAATTACCCAACTGCTAGTATGCCTCCTTGATAATTTGTGAATGATATGTATCCTTGAATGACATAATTCCTTGGACACCCTAGGATGGTCAATTATTAGTTGGACATTATTGTAATACCAACATGGGTATCGTACTATGCTTAGCCAGTGCTTTAGTTATATGATAGATTCATGATCACATACTCCAAGAATGATTAAACTTGACTTAAGGATATATGGAATTAGGGTGCGATACCACCGTGCAAGCTATCGGTCTTGAAGTCCTGATTGTGTCAATGGTGGTGCGTTGCCGCTGTTATTAAAAATTGTTGTGCCGTGGCAAGGATTGTCATTTGGCCGGGTTGAACGAAATTGATTTATGCTCGGACGAGTGGGTGGTGGTAAAGGTGGGTGTGGAATCACATTGGGATGCGGAACGTCTCGTCTGAGCAGCCAACTAAGGACTTAACCTTGAACCATTGATCTGGGCCTTAACCGTACAACCACATGTCTAGACTGGCATAGACCTGGCTGACTAATTAGCAATATTTTGGTTCGGTTCTGTCTTTTGGTTGGGAACGACGCAAGAAGGGGCCAGAATGGCGAAGCCTTAGCGGGCAGAACTGAGTCAAAACAGAACTTTGTAAATGTATTGTCACGTGCTCTAGACTGCTTACCTAAGAAAGTGAGCGGTGGCATAGATATATGCTGAACAAACTAGAGAATTCGTGTCTTGTGGGTCAAGCTGTATAACCTCTACAGAGTGTAAAACTATTCGAATAGACGTGTCCCCGGTTATGAACATGTTTGGTGATTTCATGCAAGGGGTAGACTTTTATCGAAAATGTTGGAATGGGTTGGTCGAATCTTGTAGATGGTTAATGGTTGGGAAGTGAACAGGATGTTCACTAGTTGTTTTAAAGAAAATTGATTACTTATGTATTATTCTTTTAAATGGTGCTTTGCAATCTACTTACTGTATTTACTGTTAAATATTGCTTTCCGCAAAATAGCCATAAAATTATCCTTGTCAAACCTTGCATGAATATTACTTGTATACATTTCTCTGTGACTTGCTGAGTACATTCAAAGTACTCACGGCTTTATGCCCTCTGATTGATCAGTCGCCGAAGAAGAACCAGAAAGCAACGAGTTCTGACGAGGAAGACTACTTTGAAGACTATGCGAATTAGGTCACGTCCTCCACTCGATTGCCGGTGGGCATATTGGGTGACCTCCACCAGTTGTTTGGTTTCCTCTGCAAGCTATCTTTTGTTGCTAAGCCCTGCGTGGCAAACGTTGTAAGTCTTGAGCATAAGGTCTTTTTGCTGAATACTATTAATTTGTGTGCTTCATCTATAGTTTGGTTGTGTGGTTATGATTACACCAATGTTGTAACTGTGTGAGCTAGCTACTGATCGTGGGACTAGTTCAGAATACAAAGAGGGTCCCGAGGTTGCATACTCGGGGTCCCAACAGCATCTATCACATTAATCTTTTCTCATTAACTCAAACAGAAGCACCAGTCGCAATTACCTACCGCATAGCACAAATCGTTTTGGCTTCCGAACGCTGAACAAAACGCAGCCGCCAAAGCTCAAGGAGCCGCCGCTAGCGCCTCATCTCTACCCAAAAAGTCAAAGCCATAGTGAACACCTCAATCAATCTTCTGTAGTCTCGCTAGCACGTCAATTCCCAAAACCGTGGCAAGCTTTTTGTGCAGCCGCCACTAGCAAAAACAAACAGCCAATGTGCTGCCGCCGCTAGCTCCTGGTCATTGCGTCCATCGGTAGCAACCAGCACCAAAACTCCAGCCGCTAGCCGAGAGCCACGATATTAAGCCGCCGCCACTCGCTTTTACAAGACCGCATACCCTAGTCCCTCAAGCAGCCGGCACTTTATACCTTCTAGCATTGGCACCTAAACACCTATGTACGGCCCAATAGTCCTAAGGCCCAATACATGGGCTTAACGCCCTACTACAAAATTCAATCCAATTTCTCCCAGCTTTCCAATTTTGGACACCTCAAAATTATCACGTGTCATAGCCTCCGAACTGCACCTCCGTAGCTTCAACACGCATCATTCATCTTTGATCTCCACGCGCCCTAACTCGAGCTCGACCGTATCCTCCAGCATCCTCGACCCACTAGACCATGACTTCGCACCAAGCCATCTCCCGGTCACCGCCGTAGACCATGATCGCCTCCGAGTTACCCTGCACATGCAAAGACCAAAACACCATCTTTTCCTGGCACAAGTTCTTCCCAACTTGACCAACATAAGTCCACACACACGCCACACATCTCAAATAATATGAGTAAATAACATTGTCAATTATTCATCAACTAAAATAAACTCGATCTAGCCACATGGTCTAACATGGATCGACTATTATACAGATACATGAATTAAATTGAGCCGCAAAAGGTTGACCATTCAATCAGTCTAGTTACAATTATCCATCAGCTTTGAACTACCTCGCATCTACTTTCTTCTTGGTTCCCAAGTTTCAACCTGGTATTTTGGGGAAAATAAGAGAACATTTTTAGTGGAGGGCAAACATAAAACTACGGGGACAGCACAAGTATAGATGAATGATCAAAGCCTACCAGTGATAGATAAAATTAACTGAAGATGCTACCAATATATATTCATAAATCTGAACATTAAAATGGAGAAATTTACTGGTACTACTCACAGATCAGTAGATCACTCATCCAAGAAAATAATTATGTATATACTTTGGACAAATGCTTCCTATCATTCTTGCATTAGCCAACTTGTTTTGTCCAACACCGAAATCTTGAATTAACCATTAGTTACGCATGTTGCATTCCATGGAACAAAGCACATTGGAGGAATTAAAATGCCATTGATTTACAACTCAGGACTAATTAACCATTACCAAATCACAACTCAGATCTGAAAATGAGTGGAAGGAGATGGCCAAATAATTTCTAATTCTCCAGCTCCATTTCTAATCCTACAAAGGATGGCCAAATCCAAGCACAAATATTCCAAATCTGAAGGAATGAGGGACGAAAGATGGAGGATTACCTAGGCGCGGAACGGGGGGGACGACGACCATGGCGGAGGGAGGAGGTGGCACCCAGGACTGGGGAAGGGGGTAGCGGCAATAGAGATCGGAGGTCGGATTTGGCCACGAGGAGGTTGGATCTGGCGGCGAAGACGTTGGGGCCGGTGGCGGGCGGACGGAGCCGACGTCGGTGAGGGAGCGGGGGAGGCGTGTCGTGCATCGCCAGTGTCGGTGAGGGAGCGTTGGCGTGGGAGAAAGCCGGTAGAAGCTTGTGGGTTTGGGAAGGAAAAGCAGACGCACGGGCAAGGGAAAGCAGACAGACGCGCGGGGAAGGAAAAGCAGACAGACGCGCTAGATTCGGCGAGAAGAACGAAGAACGCGTGAGGAAACGACGAGCGCTCTCCAACAGCGAAAACGTTCGACGCTAGCGTCTTATTTCTTGTGCGCGCCCGTCGTTCTGTAACACGACGACCTCATTCTCTTTCCTCTTTCTCTCCCCTCCACCTCAGCAAAAATCAAATGTGGCATCTCTTAGAGACAGCTGAAGTGGACTATTGGAGATGCCCTTAGTGATGGTTACATAGGTTGATTACATGACTAGTGACCTCTCAAGCAGTACTGTACCATTAGCGTTGGCTAGGGTTGATTGGGCCCTAAGCCAAATATTAGTCGGGTTATATGTCTATTCTCAGAATTTTGAGGTTTTTGGTGAGCAGGTGGTTGCATGACAGTCAATAGAACCTAGGGTTTGAAAAAACATCCCCTCTGATTAGCCAGAAATTGGTAGATTCGTGGTGGTTTAGCTCAATTTCTTTCTATCTTTTTTTAAAAAAATAGTTTGTGTCCCCTACATTTATGTTTACATTTGAGAGGTATTGTACGCGTTAGCATATGGCCCAATTGGCTTGGACTAGTAATTTCAAAAACAGAGTTGAGACTTCAACCGGGTAAATTTTTACCAAATCTATATGAATTCAAGCTCTGTTTGGTATCTTGCTACTCTTAAACAAGTAGATCCAACAAATTGCCCTTACTCCTTACCTTCATGGTTTCATGGACTATGCTTTGGAGTGTGTTATTTAATTCGAAAAATTCACAATATGCTGTCACTGTAAGACTGACGTGTAGGCTCTACGACCACATGTCAGTGAGATAACAATGATATATAATAAATATACAAAATTATTAAGTGGCCAAATTAATTAGATGTGGAAGTATACACATACAGTAGCACTATTCATGCTTTCATGTATTGAATAGCTATTCTCAAGACGTGGGTCGTTGCCTAGGCACATCACAAGACGATGTGCTAGCCCATGCTCCCCAGCGACGCAAAGAAGACGCACTAGCTTCAAGGCGCTTCCCGTGCGGGATCGGCGGTAAAACACACATGCACGCGCTGCAATCTACGGTAAAAGTCTCGGTATCGTCCAATCTAGCAGTAAAACCCACGCGGATCCTTGTTTTGTACATAAATGTTTCTTTTCTTGTTTTAGCAATAACTTTTGATTGGAAGCTCCGATTCACGAATGGTTTACACCGGTAGCTTGGTGACGCGAGGGTAACAGAATGATATAAGTCTTGTAAATAAAAACATCTCTATATGTTTACTAAAAAAATTATTGCATCGCTAAAAGTGATTTACTACCACCTTTACTTGACTTTACTGTCATCTTTGCCAACTAGTACAGACAAGTAGACAACCAACTAGGAAACAATCGGTTCCTTGTTTTTCTCGTGAATGTGACTTTATCTTGTTTTTGCAATAACTTTTGATTGTAAGTTCCGATTTACGTATAAATTTCACCGGTATCTTGGTGACGACAAGAATAATAGAATGATATAAGTCTTGCAAATAAAAACCTCTATGTGTGTTTACTAAAAAAAATACTACATCACTAAAAGAGATTTACTCCAACCTCTACATGACTTTATTGTTCTGTTATAGAAAGATTTGCTGCAACCTCCACAAAACTTTACTAATTTGTCACAATTTTTTTACTAAAACCTCCACGTAGTTTTACTGCTCTGTTACAAAAAAGATTTACTGCAACCTCTACATGACTTTATTGTCATCTTAGCCAACTAGTACAGACAAGTAGACAACCAACTAGGAAACAATCGGTTACTTATTTTGTACACAAATGTTTATTTTCTTGTTTTCACAGTAACTTTTGATTGCGGCTCCGATTCATGAACGGTTTTCATGGGTAGCTTGGTGACGACGAGGGTAATATAATGACATAAGTCTCGGAAATATAAATCTCTATGTGTGTTTACAAAAAAAAAGATTTACTGTGTCGCTAAAAGATATTTACTACAACATCCACATGACTTTACTACCATCTTAGCAAACTAGTACAGACAAGTACATAACTAACTAGCAAACAATCACTTCCTTGTTTTGTACATGAATGCTTCTTTTCTTGTTTTTACAAAAACTTTTGAGGGAAGCGTCGATTCACGAACGGTTTTCTCCGGTAGTCTCGCAAATAAAAACCTCTCTGTGCATTTACTAAAAAAGATTTACTGCACCGCTAAAAGAGATTTACTACAACCTCAACATGATTTTACTACTCTGTTATGAAAAAAAATTTACTGCAACCTCCACATGACTTTACTGTTCTGTTACAAAAAAAGATTTACTACAACTTCCACGTGACTTTACTGCCTTGTTACAAAAAGATACAACCTCCATATGACTTTATTGCCATCTTAGCCAACTAGTACAAACAAGTAAACAACCACTAGCAAACAATCGGTTCCTTATTTTGTACACAAATGTTTCTTTTCTTGTTTTCGCAATAACTTTTGATTAGAAGCTTCGATTCACGAATGCTTTTCACTGGTAGCTTGGTGACGACAATGGTAACAGAATGATGCAAGTCTCACAAATAAAAATCACTTTGTACATTTACTACAAAAGATTTTCTACTTCATTAAAAGAGATTTACTATGACCGCCATATAACTTTACTACTCTGTTAAAAAAAATTACTGGACTCCACTTGTAGTTTACTGGCACACCCAGCCATGCGCGTATGAAACAATCATAAAAAATTATAAAAGCGATGATACACGCGACGGTAAAATTGCTATCACACTTACTTTCAACTTTATTATAGCGCGTATTGAACGTGTGACGTCACGCATATGGATCATGAGGTAGAGGACCAAAATTGCATATTCGGTGCTCTATAAGGACGGCTCGACCGGTACGCGGTGGGCTGACCAAAACGTAACATAGAATAACTAATTGTTATATGAGATCCAGTATATTGAATTTAACACGATATATCGTTCGTTGGATGCTGCTATTTCTGTAGTTCATTATCCACGTAGATTGGAAGTAAAGCTTACAATGTGCATGCCGACAGAGCTATGGTGAAACAAGTACGGTCTCGCAATAAAATATTATAGTCAAAACCGTCTTTCTCATCGTTTTTACAAAGCGCAATATCTATCCATCCTGTCAATTTACGGCGTCCATTCGTGATGGATGATGGAAATGACAAGTTTGATGAACATAGGGCTACCTCAATATTTTAATGTAGAGTGTAAAGCCTAACGATGGATCGAACTCCATTCCTTATTGCCGGACAAAGAGGATCGCAGGCTAACATTCTGTGTCCCCTCCGCTTTGGAAACAAATCCTCTCACGTTATGTACGGTGTTATTATCACTATAAATCGTTGGATCAGAGAAGAACCCGTCGATTCATTCTGCACTGTAATAAGCACGGTAAGACTACAGCAAAAATATTGTATCAGTTAATCCAAGTTATTCTTCTCGAATCAGATGACTCAGATGATAGGAATGAATGTCACGGTAATATACTCATCTGCCCTTTTTTTAGTGATATATATATATATAGAGAGAAGGTCCATGTACAAAAACAAAATTAAAAATTACAACCCTAACATAACATAGGGAGAGAGCTCATTCTTTAAATATCATTTCCAGTTTGATACACTAGGGGCAACTCTCTCAAATATCCCACCATTTCTTTGTTTCTAGAGTCCCCAAGCTGCAATAATAAAAATTTACATCTAGAATATAGAGTCAAAGTTGGCATTAGAACGCTCTACCTTTAAAATAATGTCTTGCGCATTAACCCAAAAAGGGCCAATATTATCCAGTAGGTGACATTGACGGGGCAATCAAATAATAGATGATTTACTGTTTTGACTTGTTGATCTTGACATAGAACACAGTAGTGATGATCCTCCGTATGAAAATGTCCTCTATTTAGCATATCTTTAGTGTTGAGTCTATCCATGAGTCTATCCATGAGCAATAACTATGTGAACACTTTGATCTTCATCACACATTTACTTTGCCAAATCCACTTGAGAGGTTTTGGTGCCACAATTTGTAACATCCCAAATTTTGGAGTGTTTTTAAAGCTTTTAAAAAAATAATCATTTGAATTTTCTTGGTTAATGTAACATCTCAAGTTTCGCCCTCTTTAAAAATTTATTTCAAATTAATTAATTCAAAGTGTTGGACTTCTTTTGGAGTTTTGCATTCATTTAAATTCCAAATATGAAATTCAAATCCTATTTCCATCGTCTCAATTCAAAACTCATCGTCAAATTTCAAGATTCAAAATTTGTAATTTGAATTATCCTCCTCATTTCTTCTTTCTTCCTTCCGTTGCTTCGGTCTCACGTCTGCCTGTGCCGAAACCGCGCTAGTGCCTCACCCAGGCCGTGCTCAACCGCGTCGCCCATGCCGCCCACGCTGTTCTGCTAACACCGTGTCCACCTTGTTGCCATTCGTGCCGCCATCATTGTCGTCATCACCGCGCCAATCAATGGCGTTGCCGTTTCTCGTCTCCATGTGTCGCCATCAAGCAGGCCGAAACCGTCACCATGACTCCCCGTCACGCCCACGCCCACTCGGAGGCCGCCCTCACCTCTAAAACGGAGCACCCGACCCTCATCTTCCCCTTTACACCCCTCCAACTCCCATAACCTCCGGAGCTCCGTCTCTGCCACGAGCTTTGTCTTCTTGAGCGCCAACCGTCACCTTTTCTCGTCGTTCCCGCTACTCCAGCGAGTTCTTTGCCCCTCCAAACGTGTCACGTTGTGTTCCCAAGCTCCATGTTCATTTTCCCTCAATCAATTTTGGATTTCGTCGTAGCTCACCACCGTATTCGCATTCACAGAGATGTTGCCACAAGTAGATCGATTCGACTGGTTGGTTTAATAACCACGATCGAGCAGACCATTCGAGCACAGTCGGAAGGTAATTCGCCATGACGCGCTGTCCTCCTCCAGCTGCTCGAACAGCGGTCGTATAGATCTGAAGGAATTCGATGGGATTTTGAGACCCATCAAATTTCTCCATGTTCCCTGGTCTAAACCGTGGTGGCTAGTGAACTGCTCGGAGGTCAGGCGGGAATGCCCGACATCCGATAATTACGTCGTAACGCCTCCTTTGTAGAAAAGAGGGGTTGACGTCGCCAGGTGATCCTACTCGACGATACCCAGCAACAGGTAAATCTGACTTATGGTAAGTCTCGATCCTACGAGGGTAACACTCCTCGTACTCTGTCCGCTATTGCAGACCTCTCGGTTGGAGTGGTGAATGATCACCTCTCTTAGGAGCTTTATGATCGTCAGGTATTTGAGGAACTCTTTTCCGGTTTGGGGAACGATGCAACTTGCGGCGATCCCCATACGGTGAGTTATTCGAACGATTGGAAGCTGATGGAGTCGTACTACCACAACTTCCAGCATGATGTCGGCGGGGTCGTTCGAGCTTGCTCATCGTGCTCTGCAGCCTTCGTGCGATCTCTTCAGCGAAGAGGTCGTAGCAGGTGCTCGGGCAAGTTCTCGAGATGGGTTCTCGAGCAGATCGTTGATATGCTGAAGTTCCTAAGCTTCTTCCGACTGGTATTGAGTGCGCCCAGGCAATTTTCTCTGAACTGCAACTCATTTCCATCGGTTCATTTTAGAATCATCTATCCTTAATCCTTGAGCTTGCCTTAGTGAAGTGCGATGATCTCGAGAATTTCCCGCACGCTCATCAGAGTATTGACTCTGTTCATTGCCGAAGGTGTCCTTGTGATCGCCACGAGCGGTCGTAGGGTGTGATCTTCGGGGAACGTCCTCAGCCCTGTCTCTAGGAGAGTTATTGCTACCTGAGGGCAGGATGAAGACCTCCCGTTGATGATCTCCACTTGTGCTAGAGGCCTCCTCGCTTGAGGAGTCGTCGAATGACACCATCTGGCGACTTAGAGCAAACCCCTCCAAGAAGGGGATCGAATTCCGGGTTATAGCCGTCTCTGTCCGTAAGTGAGCCCTGCATTGGGAGGGTCAAACTCGCAGGAAGAGCATGTTCGAACGCATCCTTGGTTGGGCTAACCGGAGGGAGAGAACCACCAAGTGCTGATGAAGATCTGGAATTATGACTTCCAGGAATTGTCGCGCCAGGTCGGACTGTCTCAGGTGGACTTAAACATTTGGAGAGGGAACCCTCGCTATGCCCTGAGTCTGCCCTAGGACAGCCCTCGTTGTGGTCGGATTGACCTTTGCCCTCTAAGGAAGCTGGTTCCCCATCTGGACGTATCGTTGTGGGGGATAAGGATCCCCTCAACTCCGTCGGTGGTAAAGTCTCCTAGAGAAAGATCTCCGGGGGTGACATCACCATCAGATGATGCATCACTTGGCTCGTAGTCGAAACCGGCATCCAAGTCGATATCTGCGTAATCGGCCAAGTCGAACCAATTCTCCTCGTTCCACTCTCCTGCCATGAGAGCATGAGAACTGGAAAGACAAAGGAAAGCTGATGACTCGAAGATCCCCACGGCGGCGCCAACTGTCGGTGTTTTAGGACCGAACTTACGTAAAGATTGTTTGATTCGGGGATTCCCCTAGGCTCAAAATCACACAGAGATGGAAACACGGGGATTTTTATAAAGGTTCGGGCCTTCTCCTGGGAGAATAACAACCCTACTCTTGTGTGTATGTATTGAGTATGATGGATTACAAGATGGAGCCAAAGACTAGAGTATTGTGCTTCTAATGATCTTCGGATCCCCTTGATTGTCCTGATGATTCTGCCTTTTATATAATCCTCAAGGTGTACCGTCGCGCCTCTAGTGTAAAGACTGCCTTAATGTCCTAGATTATTGAGCCATTACTAGAGGTTATTATGGGAGTAGTAACGTTCCCACGCTGCCAGGCAGCTATCACCATAACTAAGGAGTTAAAATCGTGCCATTATTTCAGAGAATAACTATGTAATTTACTGCTCATATTTTGAATATGGTGCGGAAGATTCCCTGATCGACTAGGCCCACATGTCTCTAAGCTCTGTCGATTAGGGACTGATCGTAGAAGAGCTTACGACCAGGTGGTGGTCGTAGAAGATCTTACGACCACAGACTGATCGTAGAAGAACTTACGATCATGGGATAATCGTAGAAGGACTTACGACTATGGGGTAGTCGTAAGAGGACTTACGACTACTAGGTGGTCGTAGAAGAACTTACGACCTCTAGCTTCTCCCTTATGGCTATTAAAGGGTATACTCAAGAGTTATATGACGTCATTATTATCCATAATATGAATTATAGATATATAATAAAATGAGGATTGTTATATCCTCGTCAGGTGTCATCCTATATCTTTGTATTATAAAATTAGAATGGGATATTCAAAGAATATTCACTCCGTTTCAATTTTCAGGAATTTCCAATTCTGATAAACTTTTGGATGCTCATTCTCTTTCATACCAACTCCAAATAAATCGATTCTTGCCCCTAAATTCATAATCACTCTAATGGTACTAATTCTATAATTTTTAGATTTATTTGTTTTTCTGTTATTTATTTGTCTCGTTTCGCACGTGTAGAGTACGGCGCCGCCAAAGTCAATTTGGACCAACCGGACATAGTGACATCAACCTTTGGTGAAGGCAGGTCTCCTTTAACCATATTGTACCTATGTTTTCCAAAATCTATTTTAAGTTCCAAAATTATTATGCATGGCTACTTACATAAAATAATAAGTTCAAATCTTAGGTTGTTAGTTAATCCTAACTTAATATTACCGTCATTTGAGGTTGTTATCCATGATTCGTTGTCACCCTAACATAGCAAATCCACGTTATTAATTACAATATTGCTAGAATAGTTAAAACGGTAGAATTACTTAGATATACGTTGCCGGTTATGATCATCCATTGGGAGGAAACTTTTATTACCTTTTATGCCAATCTTTTTGAGAATTGTATGGCAATAGATATTGCCAGTAGTTTGAAAAATAAAATAAAATGGTGGAAAGCTTGTTTAGACTAGGGTGAGTGGGTTGAGTTTTGACTGTCTCGCCTTGGTCGATTAAGGACCGATGTTTGTGTCTATCGAAACTGAGCACTACTGTACAACCATACACTACTACAAAAAGGCTAATACTAGACGCCTCATTACAGACGGTTGACCAAAATAGTCAGATATATGCAATCACTGAGCGGTTTTGGTTTAGAGACCGCTCAGGTTATTCGGGTCGCGCTAAAACCGCCTCGTGAAGAGGTAATATCACAGACGGTTCATAACTAAAACCGTCTGTGAAGTATCACAGACGGTTCGTTTTTATAACCGTCTGTGATAATTCTACATATCACAGACGGTTCTAAAAAAGAACCGTCTGTGAAACCTCACAAACGGTTCTTAACAATAACCGTCTGTGATATTGCTACATATCACAGACGGTTTTTTGTTATAACCATCTGTGATAATCGCTACAGCTCCCGATGAGTTTCTTCGTCGCCGCCGATGCGTTCTTCGTCGCATCAATGCGCCGCCTCGGCTCTGCGTCTCTTCGTCGCATCAATGCCGCTTCGGCTCCCCGATGCGTCTCTTCGTCTCACGCTCTAAATTTATTCCTTGTTTTATAAAAAGGATCATCCGCCATCGAAGATGATCATCCCCACTTATACAAAAATACAGAAATGGTTGCCTCTTCTGTTTCCTTATCGCCGGCATTGATGGCCTACCTGGTCGCACTGTATGAGCACCTCTCTGGTCAGACGTTGAACCGTCTTTGCGAAGAACACTTTTTTCAACAAAGGTCTTCACTCTCCGTCCGAGAATTTACGGAGCGGGTGATGCCACCTTCCGCCGTCTTGACATCCTCCTTCGCGCGTCTTTCGGGTGATCTCCCACTTTGGCGAAGTTTACAGCGTCATCAACGTGGTCCTCCAAAATGACCTTGCACGCTCTCGTGAGGCTTGCCGTCACTTGATCTATGTCGAGGCGGCAGATATCGAGTCGACCATCCGAGACCCTCAAGCAAGGGAAGAGAGCCTATGGGCTCAATTCTTCTTAGTTCAATAGTCCGAGGGTCTTGAGACACTCGAACAAACGCGTCGTGGTGGGCGCGTTTCGAGCTTCGCTCGATCACGAACCGCCCGCCTCGACGCCGCCTACAAAGTATTGAAAGACGGAGATAGCACCTACCTCCGCCACTAGAAAAACTTTCTTTATTTATAGGTTTCTACTTTTTTAATCTTTTTGTAGCGTTACCATTAGCCATATATATATATATATATATATATATATATATATGAAAATTCCAAAATGAAAAAAAAAGTTTGGAGGTGAAGTTACTATATTAATTATATGTTGAATTATTACTATATATACCAGTACTTAAATCGTATGATGATACCTCTTTATCTATTTGTGCATACTCCAATAATGATTATAAGATACCCCAAAGTGAGTTCCATGAAAATTTTCTTTAAATTCCACTTTTTATAGCAAACTTTGTGTATATACTTCTTTTATATATGAAAAAAGGTATATAGCAAAAAACAAATGGCTCAAATGAATTTTTTTTTCAATCAAATCGCATTGGAGTATCTTATAATTGATATTTAAGTATACTGAAAATGATAAAGAAGTATAATATGTGTGTTTAAGTGGTATATTAGAAGTGGGAGTACATACTCCTAGGAGTACGAAACGGGCAGAGACGGTTTAGTGGAAAAAATTAATTAATTATATATATATCCGATCTGTGATATATATATATATATATATATATATATATATATATATATATATATATATATATAGTTAAAGTAAATTTTCAGCAGTATTTAAATGACAAAATTGACATATAAACATGTAATTTCTTCATGTCATGTAAGTTCATATACAAGATAAATATATATACTTGAGAAAAAACCATTTCACAGACGGTTCTATTATGGAACCGTCTGTGATAATTATCACTAACGGTTCCATCATAGAACCGTCTGTGATAAGTCTCTTTATTAGTAGGAGCCTGGCCGCTAGGGTTTGCGCTCGCCCTAACTCTCGTCACTCCCCAGCGCCGCTAGGGTTTGCGCCCGCCCTAACTCTCGTCACTACCCAGCGCATTTACTCTACCTCGACGCCGCCGCCCGACCCCGTCGCCGTCGCCGCCGGTTGTGACACCACTCTGAACTGCACAAGACACTCGTACGATAGTAGTCTTATGCGAGTTGAAGGGTCGTGCCACAACTACACGGTGGCGCCACCACCCAAGCCACTGGGGCTTGGCCCGCGCATGCCTCGCGCTGGCCATGGCTTGGTTCTCCCTTTCGGCCTCCTGCGCTCGGGCCCTAGCTGGGCTTTACTTTCCCCATCCTCCCTCTATTCTCCTCTAGATCTGTTGGCTTAATGTCTTTTGTTGAGTTTGATTTTTATGCTTGAGCCTTAAGTTGTGTCCTCGATGTTTGTGTGATTTATGTAAGGTGAAGGAGATGGATGTGGGTTGTCTTTGGTGGTGGGGTCGCCACCAGTGGTTGCGCTTGCATCGAGTTGTCACCCTACCTTACTCCCTCTCTGTCTCTACCCCCTTGCTCTGTGATAAAAAAATGGATAGTGCTCTGCGATGATGCCGAGGCTACTACTGAGGGCTATTAGTGTATGTGCATTCTATGCATCTTGCCTAGTTCATGTTGTGGATTCGGATGGGGCTTGGCTACAATTAACTTTTCAGATTTGTAAAGGTACGTCCTACCATTCCATTCATAATCACTACTACAAAACAGGCTATAGTAGACGTCCCATCACAGACGGTTCCTTTGGAACCGTCTGTGTTGGGTCTGTCGAACTTGGTCGGGCCGCTAGTTTATCACGAGCGGTTCTTATTTAGAACCGCTCAGATAGTCATTATCACGATGGTTCATTAATAGAACCGTCAGGATTATCACGAGCAGTTCTATTCACAAACCGTGCAGCGATAATCCACCAATCACGAGCGGTTCTCAATAAGAACCATCGTGATAATACGACGCGGTTCGAATAAGAACCGTTTGTGATAATTATTATCACGACGGTTCTAATTAAAAACCGCTTTGTGATATCCTGCTATCCTCTGCCGCGACTGCCGCGCCTCTGCGCCTTCTTCCGCTCTGGAGGTCTCAGTGTCACGAGCGGTTCTATTAAAAACCGTCATGATAGGTGCTATCATAGACGGTTCTTAACAAAAACCATCTCGATTGTTGGGCGGAAACGAAAATTTGAACATAATGGGCAGTCATTAAACTCGCTTTATATAACCTCCATCTCCTCCTCTGCGGTCTCTCCTCCTCACAGCTCATACCTCTATCTCCTCCTCTGCCGTTTCTCCTCCTCACACCTTGAGCCCCGGCCTCCGCCGAGCTTGTCGCCGGCGGCCTCCTCCAACTCGTCCCGGCCTCATCATCACCGCCTCATCCAAACCATCACCTCGGCCTCCTCCACCTCGCCCGACCTCGTCGCCACTGGCCTCCCACGACCTCGTGCGCCTTGGCCTCCTCCACTTCATCGCCTGGCCTCCCACGACTTCACTCTCTACTCCCCTTTGCTTTGTGATGTGGATTACCGAGTTGATGCTACTTGTGATGTGGGTGATGCTATTGTGATGTGTGTAGTTCATGTTGAGTTATTTGGTTTGGGCAAAAATATAGATGGTAGATCACGCACCGTTCGGTAAAATCATCATAACTTTTGCATACGAACTCCGATTGCGACGTTCTTTGGCTCGTTGGAAAGCTAACGAAAAACTCAATCCGAGGTGTGTAGTTCATGTTGAGTCAAGGTCAAATTCTCTTCGCGAGGTCTCGAAAAAGTGAAAACCCCAAAAAAAGGTCGTTTAGGGCCTCTAAACGACCTCCGGGTTTTAGCAAATTGCCGTGGTTTTTTTGCCACGAAAAAGGCTATCACAGATGGTTCTAAACAAGAACCGTCTGCGGAAACTCATCACGCATTTGTTCAATAAGAACCATCTCAGGAAAATGTCATCACGACGGTTTGTAAATTAAACCGCTTGGTGATATTCTCGATCACGAGCGGTTTTGATGAAAACCATCTGTGATAATAGCCTTCATGCAGAGCGGTTTCAACAAAAACCGCTCGTGATAGTGCGTATCACGAGCGGTTTTGAACCGCTCAGGATAACCGCTGTTATCACAGCATCAACAAATATAGACGGTTTGGAATCGTGCGTGATGACGGTTCCGAACCGTCTGTGATGAGGCTTCCTGTAGTAGTGAATCTCTTCTTTATAAATGAATGCAATGATTGTGCACTTGTGCTGATTGTCGATTGTCAATGTCAATGAGTGAATTGTAAGTGTAAGTGTTATCTGCTATTGAAGTATTCAGAAGTGTCAAGTGTTGTCTCTTCTATTGATATGTATGGGTTGTTGATATGTGATGACTTATTGGGTTGTTGATATGTATGAGCTGTTGATATGTTATATTGTTATGAGTTATGACTTATTCAGAAGTGTCAAGTGTTGTCTGCTATTGATAGTGGAAACTTGCTTGGTGAACCATGGGCTGTTGATATGTATGATTGATGATTTGCAAAAATAGATGTATAAAATGTGTGATATGTATGTTATGACTTATTTGTTGATTTGTCATTTTGTCAAGATGTCATCTGTTGCTTCTCGCCATTCATTTCACATTTGTCTGTGTAACTGTGTTCATGCTGGTCAAGTTCTCCTACCTTGCGTCCTAGGTACGTCCTACCATTCCATTCCTAATCTCTTCTCTATAAAGTCTCCAAGCAGTGGCTGCTTGTGCCTTTAAAACCGGCATTATATATATATATATATATATATATATATATATATATATATATATATATATATATATATATATATATATAACCACTATATATTGGCGTCCATGACATGAGGAAGAGGCGACAACCACAACTGCCTCATTGAGCCACTACAAATTTAAAAAGAAAGTGCTGAAAGCGTCGGGACATCATGTATTTAGTTGCCAAGTAATTGATGTCTTGACGCTTTCTGAAAGTGACATGCATTTTAAATTTGCAGGGCTCAATGAGGTTGCAACGTGGTTGCCGTCTTGGCGCTTTCGGTTCCTCATGTCATGTGACGACCCTCGAAGTGGCCGAGGACTAGGACAATAGAAATATATATATATATATATATATATATATATATATATATATATATATATATATGATGCGTTTTAAAGGCACAAGCAAATCCTCCTTGGTGGCTTTATAGAAATGTTATCACAGATGGTTTCAGCCACAAATATCGTCATGATATATCGTGCTGATCCGTCAGTGATATATCGATATCACAGGTTTGTGGCTGAAACCGTCATGATATATCGAGATCACAGAGCGGTTTGTGGTCAAGCCGTCAGGATATATCGAGCATCATGAGGCGGTTTGTGGTGAAACCGTCAGTGATAGTATGCATCACGACGGTTTGAAAACCATTTGTGATGACCTCGTATCATCACTGACCCATAAACTCAGACGGCTCAAGAAACCTTCTGTGATGACGTTTTTGAACCGTTTGTGAAGGTCTTTTCTGTAGTAGTGATATGTCCAGAATGGGGAAGACTTAGCTAACTATTTTATCGAGTCCAAGCATTAAGCTCGCAGGCTGTAGTTGATAGGTGTTCTCTTGATTATGGTAAATGTACTTCCATATCTTGAGATGTGCAGGTAATGGTAAATATACTTCCATACCTTGGGTCATGCAGCATGGTAAGTGAACTTCCATGTCTGTCGGGGCTTTCACCGTATGTTGGTAAATATCCTTTGTTCAAGTCTTGCATGAATATTAATTGCATACTGTTCTCTACGACATGTTGAGTACTTTATGTACTTACGGCTTTAAACTTTGCTGCTTAGTTGAAGAATATCATACTGCTCAAGAATTCTACGAACAAGAGTTTTATGAAGACTTTGCGAATTAGAATGTATTCTCCACTCGATTGCCTGTGGGCATATTGATTGGCCTTTCTAAGTTTCTCGTACCGCTACAAGAGCTTATTTGTTTCTTTAGCCCTGCGTGGCAAGTTTAGTAAACATTGACCATAAGGTCCAGTTATTACTACTATTTGTTATTTTGTGATCTTTTTAGTTAAGTTGATAAATGAATGGTATTTCATCAATGTTTCATGTGTGAGCTAGCTCTTGATCTAGGACTAGTTCAGAATACACAGAGGGTTTCAGATATGTCAATCTGGGTCTCGACATAATTGCATTAAGTGAATAATTGTAGAATTTTTGTGATGTATATACGACTGATTTTCAAATGTAAGTCCAAGCATCTGAACAATTGTTTATGGGAAAGAATCTTTGGATTTCATTAATTAACATATTGTACTCCTCAAAGACATCATTAGAGAGCGATAATTTGAATTTGTCTCCTATACCTGGATTATGTAAAAAAAATGCGAGAATGAACATTCCTTATTTTCGCAAATGCATATAAAGCTGGGAATCTGATGTCATAAATATTATCATTCCAAACATCTATCCAAAATAAAGCCAATATCCCAGTTCCCATAGTCATCACAGCAATGCCTCTATAAGTATTGATATATTTCATAACATCTCTCCACCAGAATGATCCTTGTATTCTTGAGCAGTGGGGGATTTTACCTATATAGTAGGTTGACCAAATCAAATTTACCCATGGTAAGTCATGTCTGTTGTAGAATTTGTGAAGGTTTTTCAATAAAAGTGACTGTTCTGGGTTTGTAGGTTTAAAACACCAAGACCCTCTTTGTTCTTTGGCCTGCATACAAGGTTCCATGCTGCTAGATTCCCCTCTTTTTGTTGAGGTCGGAGCCACGCCATAGACAATGTTTTCTTGCTCTATCAATATTGTTGATCACTGTTGCTAGAATTCTCAAAGAGCACATATAAAAGGTGGGTAAGACTGACAGAACCGAATTAACTATTTGCAAGTGACCACCATAAGATAAATAAACAGCACAACTTGATAATCTTCACTCCACTTTATCTGTTAAAGATGAGAAATCACGCACTCTTGGTCTTGTAGTCCCCAAAGGTAAACCTAGAAAAGTAAAAAGCATGGTTCCAATTTGGCATCCAAAGGTTTGTGCTAGAATTGTAATTTTCTCCTCTTGAACATTGATTGGTACCAAAAAAAGATTTATTATAATTTACCTTTAGACCCGTAAAGGTGGAGAAAGAATTTAGAATCACTTTCAAGCATAAGAGATGCCTAGCACTTGCCTCCATAATTATCAGTGTATCATCGGCATATTGTATAATGGGGAAGTCAGTGTCTATTGAAGAAGGTATTGGCAAAGTAAAGACTCCCCTTTGGTATGTTGTATTCACTATTGACTACAGAAGATCAGCTGGCAAGACAAATAGTAGGGGTGATAGTGGATCGCCTTGTCAGACTCCTCTCTTACATTGAAATTGCTTCCCTGGGACTCCATTTAATAAGATTGAAGATGCACGTGAATTAAGTAAAACCTTTATCCAATTGAGCCATCTTTCAGAGAAACCCAGTCTTTGCATTACTTCAATAATGACATTGTGTTCTACTGTATCAAAAGCTTTTTGAAAGTCTAACTTTAAGATTATGATTTCCTTCTTGGACTACTGGCATTGGTGAATGTACTCAAAAGCCCACGCTAGGCAATCTTGTATTGTTCTCTTCTTGATGAATCCATATTGATTTTTGTGAAGTAGTTGAAGAATTACTTTTTGCAGTCGGTCAGCAAATAATTTTGTCAACAACTTGAGAGAAGAATTAAGTAAGGAAATAGGCCAATAATCATTCACACCCTCTGGAGATGACTTTTTTTGGGGACTAGAGTAATATATGAAATATTTATGCATTTAAGCTGAAACTTACTGTTATAGAAATCTTCATAAAGTCCGTAGAAATCATGTTAATAATATGCGGGCACCTTTTTATGAAGTGGCCATTAAAGCCATCTAGCCCCGGAGCATTATTAATAGGCATTTCCTTCACAAGTTTATAAATTTCTTCATAAGTAAACCTCATCGTTAGAATTTCCAAATCATGCACAGGAGTGATCACTCATGTAGATCAAAAATCATTTTTGGTTGAATAGTTGTTCCCAATCTGTCCCTGAAAGAGTTCCATAGAATAGTCGCCTTTTCATTATGTCATGTGACAATGGTGTCTTCAGAGGTAACTGGCTGAGTTATTGTATTTCTTCGGTGCTAAAGCATGAAAGAATTTCGTATCCTCAATACCAAACTGTACCTTACGAATCGTGCATCTCTTTATCCAATAGATATGCTTATAGCGTAGTAGACGAATAAGATGCTTCTTTATAATAGATCTGAAATTCCACTTAGGTCTGCTTAGATGCCGTTGCTCCTATAGTCCATCCATAATGTTTATGACCAGGTTACAATGCGAGATTAAAATGGATAGATTGGAGATACTCTTGCTCCAAATTTTTAGTGCATGACGCAACACTTTGAACTTCGCTGAGAGAACCATATCCGCATTTTTAAGGTGGCAAGGCAGATTCCAATAGTATGCAACTGTGTCAAAAAAACTTGGGTGATCTGTCCAATGGTTCTCAAAACGAAAGATTTTAGCTTTCGGTATAGTAGTTTGGATAGAGACCACACATGGAACATGATCAGAAATATTTCTAGTAAGCGAATTAACCATTGTGTTAGGATAGGCATCTGTCCAACTCACTGTAGTAAAAAACCAGTCCAACTGTTCAAGAAGCAGATTTTCTTGCATATTACTCCATGTGTAAGAGCGTCCTTCAAATGGGAGCTCAATTAGACATAGTTGGCTGATAAGTCCATTGAAGATGAAACTGTCATTCATGTTTACTCCAGGTCTATTGCGATTCTGAGTTGAGTGAATAAAGTTGAAGTCCCTAACAATAAATCAATTTTTTTAGTGGTCAGGTTTTGTGGCTACATCAAAGAAGAAATGGGCCTAAGCCCGCGCACGTCGAGCTCAGCTTGAACACGGACGAACAGAGGATACTTCTGTCCTCTTTCGCCAACTGACCTACGCTCAGCTCTCATAATAAACCAATTTTCATCATCTGGAATTTGCAAGTTCTAGAACCAATTCACAAAGTTATCATGTTCTGGATTATCACGTGGTCCATAAACGCAAGTTAAAGTCCAACTTTCCAAAGAGTGAGTTGAAGTGAAATTTACTGTCAAAGCAAATTGTAAATTATGTAACATCTGCCCAGATAGTATAGAACTGTTCCATATAACCAGTATGCCTCCGGAAGCACCGTTTGACGGAGAGTAAACACAGTGATCAAAGCGTCCTGGCCAAAAATTTTTATATAAGAATCGTCAAAACATTCTTTTTTTGGTTTCCTGTAATCAGATGACATTGCAAGCACTTTCATCGATTCTCTCTCAAGAGTGCGGAGTGCCAATGCAATGACAGAGGTTACGATTCCCTTTCACAAAAGGCATCAATTTGTAGTGATTTAAATTATTTTTTGTAGTCCGTACTAACAACAATTGATATTATCTTGTAAAATGCATTCTGATTTGACCTCGGCAATATATATAGGACTCCCTAAACCTAGCATGTTTCTTGACGCAGCAAACAATAGGGGAGTTGGATTTTCTAAGCCTTAGCATCTCTGTCTACTCACTAGCTGTTTTGTTATTTAGATAATACTCACTAGGTGTTAAGACCAAGTGAAGTGAGTGACCAACACTTCACATCCTATCCTAGTACCCTACCCTCGCGCAGTTGGTCTCTAGTACTGCTCGTCTCATCTGCTCATTAAATTGTGCTCGTGTGCTCATAAATTCTCGATGATTTTTAGTTTCTTGTGTTTTTGTAGGACTATGACTCCGCGCTTGGTTGGCAACTTTTAACTAGAAAATAAATATATGACGGTGGGCAATTTGGGAATTTTGTAATTTTTTGAGGTGTAACGGTGAGTGTGGCTCTTCTTACGGCATTTACAAATTTAGTATCTCATTCGCATGACCACTGTATGGACGAACCTCGTACCAACATGTGCGTAATGCCGCATGACCATTGGGCGGATGAGCCTTGTTCGCACCGCCATCGTGCTAACAAGGTGCCACGTGTCGATGTGAGGCTCGTCCGCACGATCACCATACAGACGAGGTGCTATGTATCGTGAGGCTCGTCTTTACAATAGCTATACAGACAAGATGTCAAATTAGTAAATATCACACGAGAAGAATCAATTTGGCAATTACACCTTGAAACGATGCCATTTCTGACATGGACGACAATTGGGTATGAACAAAACATTGGCAACACTCGGACAGACTTGGCAAGACGTGGCAGCGAACTAAGCACACATATAATAGTATTTTATGTAATTATATATATTTTCTCCCGCCGTTCACTATTCATCTTGCAAAAGAAAGGAGAGTCGAAAAAAATGTAGGAGACAAAAAATCTAGAGACATCACATCTAAGAAATAGCTAATAATAATGGGTGATACATATCTCTGTTAAAATGATATACTAGAGTGAAACTTAATTTTCTCATGGGCAGCTGTTGCTAAACAACAGTATCCAATAGAGTGGATAATTATTTTTTAGAAAAGCGAGTAGCATTCAACCATGGCCAACTATCCAAAGCATTCTCTCAGGTTGCTTATAACAATTTCGAGAATGATACCTAGATTTGTTGAGTGCGCTACACGTACATTCTTATACGAATCCAAAAGAATTAGGATTCCTATTTTCTTTTGGAGAAAAATTAGGAGACACCACTGTATAAAGCTATGAGAGGTAGTTATGGAGAACACAAACCACAAATAAACTTATCCAAAGCAAGAGGTGCACGAGAAGATTAGAGACTAAGTTATTATTTAGCAGTAGATTCTTTTATAGGACGAGAATTCGAAGGTCCTAACAGGTTCGAGAGGATTGTGAAAGAGCGACAATCCATTATACTTTTTTGAGGTTGTGCTTAAGAAATTTGTGATCGGCTTTGCCAAATCTTTCCTCTCGTCGTAATTATTTCATCGCTGTTATTAGGTTATATCTAAGGAATTCATCTACTTCGTTGTTGATATCGTACATGCTCGTGCTGTATCTCGCAACTCTGATCCGATCTAGAGACTGTTGCGTATAAGAAGATGTATCAAGTATAACATGATTATTTTCTTATTTTGTTTCCTTGTTGATTAGACCTCATTTAGAATACAGGAATTTCACATAAAACTATTTAATTTTTGCGGGAATGAAAAAAATTACCGCGTTCCGAATGGTCCTTAGTCTAATAGTCTTTGGTAGTGTTTGGATGGATGAATCATGTGGTACTTGTATCGGATGGTTCGGAATATACTATGGTTCATGCGTTTGGTTGGAAGAATGGAACGAAACCATCCGGGACGAGATGATTCAAGTCAAAGGAATATACCTCAAATATGTTGAATTAACTCATTCCATGAAATCGGTGGAACCACGCGGTCCAGGATGCAGCGCATTCAAGGTGATTAATGTTTCCATCATTCTCGAGGCAATCAGATGTAAAGGTGACATATTTTAATCTCGTGATTCCACTCATCGTCTAAACAAAAATTAATAATGGGAGAGGCATGTCCCACATTGTATCATGTAATTCCACTCAACCAGTAAAGTTGAAAAATCTATCTATGGTGTTACTACAAATCCAAGTTCACGACAGGACCTCGTGACATCTCTCAAAGAAATTTTTTGTCACATCCGAATTATTTTCCTTTTCTTTTCTTTTGTTTCCTCTCTCTCTCGAATCAACACTGAGAAAAATCTAAAAAATCAAAGTGTTCAAAAATTTATGAATTTTCTACAGTAGCTAGATGATGATTTTAGATAAATTTATGCGAAAGAATTATTCCATTTGGAGTTAGCAAGTGAAAGTTATAGTAGTTTAGGTACTCTATTCAACAGCCTAAGCTAGGTTTGAATTTAGTTTAAACAAATAACACTTGAACAGCAATGTTTCAAATTTTATTTGAGTATTAGCAGCTCCTAGGAATCTCCTTGAATTATTTTAGGATTTTATGATTTTTTTGCTATTTTATAAAACCCGGTTATGTTCGGACCGTCCTATCGGAATCGGACAGTCTCGATTGGAGGAGATGTTTAGACCGTCCCAACAGCTCGGTCTGCTCGGACCGTCCGATTGGAATCGAACGGTTCCGATCGGAGGAGACGTTCGGACCATCCGAATATCTCCTCCAATCAGAAACGTCTGATTCCGATCGGACGGTCCGAATAGACTCGGGCTCTATAAAATAGCAAAACAATTTGTAAAATCCTGAAATAATTCAAGGAGGTTCCTAGGAGATGCTAATATTCAAATAAAATTTGAAATATCACTGTTCAAGTGTTATTTGCATAACTAAATTCGAACCTAGCTTAGGCTGTTGAATAGAGTACCTAAGCTAGGTTTGAATTTAGTTTTAGCTAATAACAATTGAACAACGAGATTTAAAATTTTATTTGAGTATTAGCATATCCCAAGATCCTCCATGAATTATTTTAGGATTTTAGGATTTTTTTGCTATTTTATAGAGCCCAGTTCTGTTCGGACTGTCCGATCCCGTCGGAGGAGATGTTCAGACCATCCGAACGTCTCCTCCGATCGGGACCGTTCGATTCTGATTGGACGGTCTCGAACAGACCGAGCGGTTGGGATGGTCCGAACATCTCCTCCGATCGGGACCATCCGATTCGATCGGACGGTCCGAACAGACTTGGGCTTTATAAAATAGCAAAAATACCAAACAAAATTCTAAAATCCTGAAATAATTCAAGAAGATTCCTGAGAGGTACTAATACTCAAATAAAATTTGAAACATTGTTGTTCAAGTGTTATTTGCTTAAACTAAATTCAAACATAGCTTAGGCTTTTGAATAGAGTACATAAACTACTATAACTTTCACTTGCTAAATTCAAATGGAATAATTCTTTCGCATAAATTTATCTAAGATCATCATCTAGCTACTTTAGAAAATTCATGCATTTTTTAACACTTTAAATTTTTAGATTTTTCTCAGTGTTGATTCGAGAGAGGAAACAAAAGAAAAGAAAAAGAAAATAATCAACATGTGACAAAATTTTTATATTTATTAAAATGGGGATGTGACAAAATTGTTCTACTAAGATAGGACTATCAATCCAAATACAACCCCATTCATTAAACCAAACACAATCTTAACCATCCAGGACCATCCTATCCCACTAACCAAACAAAATCATGTATCATTCTATCCCACCAATCAAACACCATACTTATATCATCTTATCTATCCTGTACCATCTCATCCAATATTCACTCTGATTCACCAAACCAAATGCACCCTTTGTGTCTTGCATTTTGCGAGGTGTTACGTGTGAACTAATCTCGCAACATTTATGACAGGCTATAAAAGTTTTTGCCTCGACAAATATACTCTTATCGGAATAAGGCCATGTTTAGAACGTTAGTTTTTTGTTTGTTAAAATCCTTCTAGCAAAAAAATTTGTTTATAGCTAGAAACTACATTACTCTAGCACAAAGAAAAAAAAGTTTCACCGCACAGTTACTTGTGACTAGCTAGATGGGGTATAGTTTCACCGCACAAAGAACACACAATGGCATGGTGAAAAAAAGAGTGGGGGAGAGAGAGATGGGTATAGAGATGAGGGAGCATTTTACTTTCCCAAGAATCTATCTTTTCATCTATTCCCAGTGGTGAAAAAGAGGAGCTAGGTAGCTGGTGAACAACAGATACACACGTCCACAGAGACAGAGACCAGAACGGGAGAACACACCAACTAGAACTAGAAGTATACTGTGACACATGCGAGCATACGTAAGGAGTAAAACATATGGAGTTGGAGGAGTAACTTGTCCTCTCCCCGGTCACCACTTACCATTAAATGACAAGACCCGGAGTTGAAAGTTGCAACAACAATTCATGCACACCACAGCACAAAGGACTAGCTGGGCTCTCACTGAACTTTCTCCAAAACCAAACTCCCCTTTCAAAGACAGCAAGAATATGTACAGGAGACCAAAAAATGCCTAGCAAAAAGGCACCAAGAATCCAGCAAGAAAAGATCATGGCACACACCATTTAATTAAGCTCCTAATATATGGAGTAGCTTAATTAATTAGATTATCAATCCATGCATCTTTGGTTTAATTTCTTTTGGATTTAGTTTAGTTTGTTTGGGTAGGGTAGCAGGAATCTTTGGCAGAAATGACATTTTTTGAGGTGTGATTAGCAAAAATAGCATCCTTATAGTTCTAATTGCAAAAATGACACTCTCGACAGTACAGTGACCGTGCGGAACCGCCACATGTTGCTTTGTGGCTAAAACCGCATAGTATTTATATGAATGAGAACGCTATTTTTACTATTACGACGACGATAATATCATTTTTTGCTAACCATGACTGCCATCTCGGCCAAAAACTCGGGTAGAAGCGCCAATAGTGCCACTAGCAGCCGCGGCGGCCATCTATACTACTATGGGGCTGTTTGGATTGGTTCCCTAGTAAGCCAAATCAAATTTTGGTAATACCAAAATCTAGGTAATGCTAAAATATATGCAAAAAAAGTAGTGGGCTAGTGTTTGGTTTGGCACCAATATGGGAAAAAATTTGGTAATACCAATTTTTCTGTTTCAAATGAGTTCTGGTTATATACAAATAGTGATATTAATTGCATGGTTAGATTGATTTATTTGTTTCAAATGATCATATTTCCTAAACCAAGTATCCGATTTACGATCCGTTTAAACCATTGTGTTCTTTGTCATTTTATCAACAAAACAAGACCCAAGTTGACATATTCTATGGCAAAAGAAAATTGATGTCATGTGGGACCCACGGCAATACCGAAATTGACTAATATGTCCTTATTCACATCCAAAGAAATGATGTCACCTAGCAAACTCATGGGCTAGTTACCCTGCCAATTTTTTGGCCACCCAAACTTTGCTTGGGAATTGTGAAGGAAAAAATTAGCTTTACCAAATTTTCATTGGTAGTATCAAAATTTGATAACAAATCAAATTCTAACCAAATTTTATATACATTACCAATATTTAATGTTATTAAAAATTTTAAGAACACACCATATATATATATATAGGAACCAAAACAAAAACTAACCTAATTTTCTAAGTAAAAACCAAACAGCCCCTCTATACATATACATCTCCCCCTCCGATACCACCGCTGTGATTTGACGCGAGAAAAAGGAAAGCCACCAGCCAGCCACACACGCGCACAGGTAAACCATATACCCACCTTTCCCCTTCCCTCCCACTCTCCATCCATCCCATTAATATGTGCTACCTCTCTCTCCTCCTCCTCCAGTCTCGCCATTAGAGGGGAGAGGGAGCGGTATAGAGAGAGAGAGAGAAGTGGCCGTTGTCCAACTTGAGCAGTTGGGTTCTCTCTCTTTCTGTCTCCTTGTTAGGATAGGGTTTGTTCATGGATCAGAGCTTTGGGAATCTTGGAGCTGGAGGGAGCAGCAGCGGCGGCTCCAAGGCGGCGGCGTCGTCCTTCCTGCAGCTGCCGCTCTCCACGGCGGCGGCGGCCACGGCGCCTATGGGCGGCGGCGCGTACTACGGCGCGCCGCTCGCGTTGCACCATGCCGCAGGGCCGTCGCAGTACTACCACAAGCACGGCGCCGGCGGGGAGATCTCGTCGGCGGAGGCCGAGGCCATCAAGGCCAAGATCATGGCGCACCCCCAGTACTCCGCCCTCCTCGCCGCGTACCTGGACTGCCAGAAAGTACACACATATTAACTAGCCCTATAGCATCACGCATCAAAATTGCAAATTCGATTTTGCAGTGTATACATGTAGTATAGTTCTGTACGTAATCGTCAATCTGCAAATTTATTTCGCAGGTCGGTGCGCCGCCGGACGTGCTGGAGAGGCTGACGGCCATGGCGGCGAAGCTGGACGCCCGTCCGCGGGGCCGGCACGAGCCGCGCGACCCGGAGCTCGACCAGTTCATGGTTCGTTCTTCTCGATTCCGATCACTGGCACAAGCACGCCAATTCCAGTTTCCATCCCATCATCATACCATGCCATGGTCGCTCACGGCTAATTAATCTTGGCGTTTCATGATCCGTTAATTCGTGTGCGCTAATTCCTCCTTGGGCTAATTAAATTGTGCAGGAGGCGTACTGCAACATGCTGGTGAAGTACCGGGAGGAGCTGACACGGCCGATCGAGGAGGCGATGGAGTTCCTCAGGAGGGTGGAGGCGCAGCTCGACTCCATCAACGTCGGCGGCTCCTCGGCGCGCCTCTTGCTCGCCGGTAAAACCATTGTTCCATCGTTCGTTGGTATTACTACTACTACATGCTTGCGTTTTTATATATGTATCTCTCGATCCATGTGTTGACGATCCATGTGCTGATCGCTGACTTACCGCATTGGGAAATGGTTATTCCGGATAATGGAGGTGGCAGCTTTGGATCATTGCCATTGTTAGCCATGCCATGCTTTGTGGGTTTGGAGGAGACCGAGGGAGAAGGCACAAGCCTTTGCATGCACTAATAATTTAACAATTAAGTATGGACTAGTAGCAGACTAGTCAAGCATAGTTTTTAGTTGGCGTCGAGGGCGTCATGGGTTTCCTCGTTTAATAGCTCTAGCCCCCGTTGTTTAATTGCTCTAATGGTGCCTACCTGCGTTATCTTATCGCCTAATGGAGTTCACACATGCTAGCCTTTTCTTTAGTTAATTGGTTTCTTTTTCTCTTTCTTCTCTCTCAGGAGTAGCACCACTACATGACAAGTGGCTACAAGCCTTGTCTTAGGGTTCCAAGGCAGGCAGGAGAATCCGCCTGTCTCGGTAGTAACCATATCTTTGTGTAGCTTCAAATCATTTGCTTCTTGCTCACTAGCGTCCCCATCTCTCATCTCTTGTTTTTCTCTTGCTTAGCATGCATCCCCATCTCTAATCTCTTCTTTTCTTGAAGTATTGTGGTTTAGAGATCAAAAGATGCATTGGGAAATGCTGTTATGGGCTAGATAATCAATGTTCCACCACTGTTCGGGCTCCCTGGAACTGTAGAAATATGCTCCATGTTGCTCTTGGTCTTTTGCCTGTGCTGCTCTATCCAGCTCTGGATCCATGTAATGTTCTTGGGATGCAGCACAGATGTGCTGGCCGTTCGTGTCTTCCGGGGTATTCAAGGGGCACTGTTGTTTGAAGGTCGGACATGTACAGTGTGCAGGCAGATTTTGTGCAGAATAATGGACTACACCGGGGGATATCTGTGGCACTGTTGTTAGACTACTGTGCATGCTTTCTCCATTGGTGTAGCATGCCCAAGGAGATCAGCCAAACTCGATCTAGGTGTTATATGTGGTTGTGGTACATGTTCACATGTAGATTTCCTTCTAGAAGAAAGGGTCAACTAAAAGTGCTATGTTCTCACTCATTTGAAATCATAGCCATTTCTATTATGAATGGCATAGTATAGGAACATATGTGATATTATTCATTTGAGCTGAGTGTCAAACTGGAAGGTCTATCTAGCTAGCTAGGTTTCTTGCATTTGATTCTCGAGGGTACCACGGTAGAAGCTAGTTACCTGTGTATAATACTAGTGTTATAGGGTGTATGACCTATAGGTGCGTACTGCGTAGTATATTCTCCCTCCGCTCTCACATACTAGGCACTATTTCACAATCTGAAAGATGCAACTTTGACTTTTAGTTTCTATAGCAATATATTTTAAACATTTATATTATTATACTAGTATCACATTTTTTGTGACAAATCTAACAATATAATTTTAGCGTGACTAATCAAGACATTTAGAAAATATTATTGGTTAAAGATTGGAAAAGTGTTTGATGGCACACTTGCTACTTGCAAAAGTGTTTTATCATGGTGGAAGTATATCTACCTTTGTGCTTGCTCATGGTGTGCGCCCTTCCATGTCTACAGGAGATGTTGCTCCTTGTATAGTGTAAAGCTCAAGCAGAGTGTATCTGTATTCTCTTTTCTAAGCTGAGCATAAATATCATGGGATGGGATCCTTGCAAGTATGCATGTGAGTTATGACAAGGCGCATGATTAGTCATTCATACTATATTTATATAAGCTGAACACTTTGGACCCAAATCTATACGATTGCTTGGATGATTCCCTTCAAATCATTTGCTTCTTGCTCACTAGCATCCCCATCTCTCATCTCTTGTTTTCTCTTGCTTAGCATCCATCCCCATCTATCATCTCTTCTTTTCTTGTAGTAGTGTGGTTTAGGGATCAAAAATGAATTGGGAAATGTTGTTATGGGCTAGATACCAATGTTCCAGCACGTACTGTTCGGGCCGCAGGAACTGTAGCAATATATTTTCGCTCTTCGTCTTTGCCTGTACTGCTCTAGTCTTTGCCTGTACTGTCTTGTCCGGTTCTGGATGCAGCACAGATGTGCTGGACGTTTGTGTCTTCCGGGGTATTCAAGGGGCACTGTTTTGTTTGAACGTTGAACATGTAGCAGGCAGATTTGTGTGGAATGATGGCCTACACCGGGAGACATCTGTGGCACTGTTTGTACACTACTGTGCATGCTTTCTCCATTGATGTGGCATGCCAAAGGAGATCAGCCAAACTCTTAAAGTGTTATTTATGGTTGTGGTACATGTTCACATATATATTTCATTTTAGAAGAAAGGGCCAACTAGAAGTGCTATGTTCTCACTCACAGCCATTTCTATTATGAATGGCGTTGGAACATATGTAATGTTATTATTCATTGGAGTTGAGTGTCAAACCGGAAGGTCTATCTAGCTAGGTTTCTTGCATTTGATTCTTGAGGGAAACCACTGTAGGAGTTAGTTACCTGGCTGAGTTTATGTATGATAAGGGATCTATCAGATCTGCTCGTGCCTATCTTGTTCATTACACAGGGATCATTGCATTGTTCAGCAAGGTTCTAGATCAGGATGGCGTTTGAATTGCGTCATTGATTGGCATCAATTATAAAGCCACCTCCCTCTTGCAAAAGGGAAAAAAATCAGGGCAACTCATAGATTAAGCAAATGACTACAAAACAAGGCATTACTGATTAATCTTTTCTAGATTATTTTCTGTTCTGATAGTCAAAATTTAACACACTGCATATCTCAATCGTTCGTAAATACCAGTTTTCCACCATATCTTTTAGTGTTACTGTTTTACTGATGTAACAGTAGAGCTTAAATTGTGTAGTTTTCATCTTGTTGCCGCAATTGATTTTCTTTGTTGAAAGTTGCAACGTTATCATTTATGTGCCCAAAAATATTTTGTAAGCACATCTGACAGGGCTTTATTTGTAGTGTAACTTTTGAAAAGTCAATCTTCACATGATTGACCGTGTCCACTCATTCAGCAGGATAATGTATTATTTTTCTGTTAAATAATTGCATATGTGTTTTCTGAAGCTTATTCCAGGCATACATCAATAAAACTAGCAAATGAACAACCTTATTACTACTACTACCACTACTACTGAACATTATTTCTTTTCATGTTAGAATTTGTGTCTGATTGATAGCTAAAGAATGCTGATAAAAACCATAATGTTTCATTACATAATTCCGGAGGTTATGAGCAAAGCCTATCTATCATTTTTGGGAAGTTAAGCTTTGGTCGCTAATTTATTATTATTACAACATGACTTCATTGTGTGCATGGAAACATAAGAGCCACCTTAACGTTTTGCCATATTCTATGATTCTATCCCTTCTTATTGACGTGTTTCTCACTCATATCAAGTCTGAGATAAGATAATAATAGTTTATGTGGACTCAACTGGCTGGTTTGTAAACATCGGCCTCACTGTTTCTCTAGAACTTGTGTCTTGTTGGTATGTTAGAGGACATCAGTATGAAAAATCTTGTATATGATGTTACTGCTAATTCAAATACGAACTTCATGGTTATTGCAATGCATTTTACTACATGGAAGTGTTCAACAGATATACATGAACAAGAACATCCGTGAGAAAGTGTTAAAAAATGACAAATTCTAGCCCCCTATTTTGCACCTGAATGGTGAACTGTATAGATAGTAGAAAAGAATATTTAGGAAAAATTTCATGAACAAAATACAGAATTGGTTTCCCAAAGAAGACATAGAATGACAGCTATTCTATAGAACTTCCAGCATTTCTAATTGGGTAGCTCTTGCTTGTTAAACAACCACATGAGATCCTTTCTCAGTTGCAATGTTCAATCCAAGGTTGTAAAATCTGTATATTGAACAATATATGGATGCATGCACAACAATTTAAATTTAGGATCACATATATTATAAATATTTCATGTGATTCCATTTTGGTCAGGTCAACTGCTTCTGTCAATATACAATTTCCTATATATAGATCTACTACTTTGCTTGCCCATCTGAACTGAAGTTATGGCCATACATGTCTTTATTTATTTTTAAGTTGATCTTGATATATTCAATTACAATTACCCTAGATAAGGTTTAATATAAGCGATATGATTGCTCTGGTGGTATGCTGAATGGTTTTTTCTGTTTGCTTCTTTCTCCATTTTTATTTATCGTGTATGCCTTTCCTGTAGGACCCATTCTCAGTTTGGCAATTCCTCATTGAAACTACGTAAAAATATGTCAATTCTCTACTATGTTTTCTTGCATGATTTTTCGCCTTTCACCAAAATAAATATTCCTTTGAACCAAGTATCACGCGAGATCTACCCAGAACAAATGTATTGTTTTGTCAAGATTATGGTCCTAGCTTTTTCGCTAGCTTCACTCTGTTCAACTTCAGTGACCAACATGAATTTTTTTGCCCTTCGGAACTGGCCTGTCGTGTAATGATCGGATTGTTATCAGTTACACCAGACAAATCAGTGTTCTTCCCATTTTCCATGTCATTTGGTCCTCTTATTCTTATCTTTTCAAGCATGTATTATTATTTTTCAATCTTATCACTTGCTTGGTGAAATTCTTGTAAGTGTAACTGTAGCTACACTACTAAAGGTGCAAGGTTCCACTGTTGCACTCTACTGTTGCATTCCTAAACGGATAGAATTGTGTACACACTGACACAGCTATGGGCTTTCTGTATCCACTCCATTGCTGTCCGACATGGTCTAAATTGAAACATGTTCGGACAATACAATAAAGCTCTGATCGACAATACATGCCATCTTACCAGGACAGTTTTTTGCCTGCAGATGGTAAATCTGAAGGTGTTGGCTCTTCCGAGGATGACCTGGACCCAAGTGGCCGTGAAAATGAGCCGCCTGAGATTGACCCACGCGCTGAGGATAAGGAGCTCAAGTACCAGCTTCTGAAGAAGTACAGTGGCTACTTGAGCAGCCTTCGGCAAGAGTTTTCAAAGAAAAAGAAGAAAGGGAAGCTCCCAAAGGAGGCCAGGCAGAAGCTACTCCACTGGTGGGAGCTGCACTACAAGTGGCCTTATCCCTCAGTATGATACTCTGATCCCTTCAATCACATATACACACACACATCATCACTATCTGAAAAAAATTACGAAATGATACCTTAATCGTGATGTCTTGACTGATGATAACTGCTGTTTTACATTAAATTGGTACTCATTTTCATCTTGGAATTACATGGAATCATATCCAAAAGCTGCATCATATTAATACTAACCTTATGTGGATGTGACGGGTAGGAGACAGAGAAGATCGCCCTTGCAGAGTCGACAGGCCTAGACCAGAAGCAGATCAACAACTGGTTCATCAACCAGAGGAAACGGCACTGGAAGCCTTCGGAGGACATGCCATTCGTCATGATGGAAGGCTTCCACCCGCAGAACGCCGCCGCCCTCTACATGGATGGCCAGTTCATGGCCGATGGCATGTACCGCCTCGGTTCATGAACCACCTCGGACTGATTGATCCAATGAAGACAGGATGGCGTCGAAATTTATCTGTATTCAGCATGCGTTGCAATGCATGGACATTGTTATGGAATTTTTTGTACCTTCTGAGCGGGTTGACAAGGGCTCGCTGTAGTGTTGATGGCTTATAGTTCTCCAGTAATATTGTTAATTTCCGACGGCTTGTAATTTAGGTGTATTTGAATCTCCTTGCACGTACCCTGGTAATTAATTTGGTGATCGTCTATTTGTATGTTTGTACGTTTCAGATTGGTGAAACATGTTCAAAGCTGCCTATCTGAATCACTTAACTATATTGCTTTTCTGTTAACAGATGGAGACAGATCTGGTCAAAATAAAGCGTAAGTTGCTCTGCACCTGTGAGGTTTTAATTCCTAAAGCTGCGCATGTGGTTTTGAATTTGTTCAGTCTTTTCGGGATTGCTAATCAAACATTTGTAGTGGCATGTAGTTGTGAATTTTGAACACTTCTAAGAGGATGGAATGATCATAACCACTTCCCATTGATAGAGGATGGAATGATAAACTCTTAGCCCTAAAAGTTCTTACCAAGAGTTTTGGATGGCGGGAATGATGGCTTATGAAGGTGAAAAATAAGGGCTTAGGGGTCAAAACGACAAAAAATAGCTCAGCGGGTAAAACTGCAGTTTGTTATGAAAGAGGTCACATAGGGTTACGTCAAAAGCTTGCATAGCTAGTCTCGTTCAAACAGGAAGTTATATCTCACGTATCGCTCTTTCCTTGTATAGTCATACTAATTACCTTGTATAGTCTATCTGTTAAATTCAGTCCAGTTATAAATTAGGAATCGCAATGGGCAGAATAGTTTATAAAATGACAGTAAATTACAACAACTAGTCATCAACCCATACACCTACACGGGCTAGCAATTTTTTTTTAAAAAAACATGAATATAGAAAGTTTATGATGATTATTTGCTGTATTTGCATAATAACAAGAACTGCACGCAGAGAGAATTTACAACCATGCATTTCAATGTGTATTACTAAAAACATGCTGAAGCAAATTTTCATAGGGTGTGAAACTTAGTTATGTGTCAAATACGTGCATAGAGAAAAAAGCTATAGTTACTTAAGCTTTGTAATAAACGGCAGTAAAATATGCTTTTTTAAAAAGCTATAGTTACATATGCTTTGTAATAAAAGGTTGTAAAATACATTGTAGTAGTTTGGAAACGTAACTTTGAATCTTACAATCGCTACAAATTACTTAAGTGCCATCTTTATCCATTCACTCCTATCCATTCCTGTTGCCTTCCTCCGTCTGTCTCCCCCAATCCCAGTTCAATTTCCTCCGCACCAACACAAACTGAAGAAGGTGAGCTACAGTTATTGAATGGTTCTGGTTCTGGTGACTACCACAGCATGGTTAGTTTTTTCTTTAATTCTCGGATGGTTGTAAAGTTTTAAGAAGCCTAGATGGAATTTGAAGATTTGGGTTGTTGTTTACTTTGTTTTAATCAGGTGTGTAATATCCGATGCTTAGGAATTTGGATCTCTGTGATCTTCCTCCAAATTTCTATATTTTATTTGGCCCCTGGTAGCGAGATGATATGGAATGAAAGAATTTAGTTGTTTCTTGAAAAAACACGCACTTTACAAACTCACCCTTTTTTTTGTACATGGTCATTCTCTCTTCTGCTTGATTGGGAAGGTGAATATTTGTTAGGGTGGAAGAATGGCCAAATTAATAATAACACTTGATTACGTTTTTTCGCAAGGAATTATGGAGGTATTTATCAGTGGGAGTGGGGGCTTGCTTTGGATTTTTATCTGTTTTTTTTTAAAAAAAAATTGTGGAGTCCGTGACGTAGACGGCTAGGAGACATAAGCATTAACCTTTTTCACCCCGATTTAGCTTTGACTGCATGAACTATGTGCGTTTCGGTAAGCCATGCTAATATCCACAGCTAATCTACACCGTATATTACACGAATAAATGGTCGGGATGTTTTTTTCTCCGATTAAGGTGAAAATTTGTAGCATTTTTTTCTTTTTTCTCCTATTATTGTGGTAATTTCTGGCCTTTTATATTCTAGGATTAACGTGGGGGTTTCTAAGAGAGTCTCCAATTAGTATAGATATAGATAGATGAAACGATTTAATCCTTTTGAGAATCAAGCTCATGAACTGTTAATGAGCTAACTAGGGCTTGGTCGCTTGGATGGAGAATTGTGGTCCCTAATTTCAGATTCACTATCGATCCTATGTGCGGTAACTCACTTCTTCAAAGCAATTTGAGCTGAGTCCCACAAGGGCATGTTGTGTATGGGGATTTTTCTAGGGAGACAAATTCAACTGTCTAGCTCATAATTAATTCTATAAAAAAAAAAGAGTGCTTGAGCCAACCTTTTTCCCAATACCATGAGGCATGAGCATTGTCATTCCATTTTCATCTTCTTTATCAGTCAATGTCGCTCGAAAGTCAAAGTTGAATGTGACCTGACGAAAGTGCGATGTGAAAAACTGACATAAACACAACCGTCTAAAAAAATCGAAAAACACAAGATAAATTTGTAAAATCTTAAAGCTAAGCATTGGTACTATAAACGGTGTTAATTGCAAGGTCCTAGGCAGCATCGTTTTCGTGATTGTGATTGTGGTAGGGTCATAGCTAAAAGATCGTGATCCCAAGGATTAAGAAGTACTATTTTACTTAGTTTTACGGAATTTAGATCCTACTTAGGGTTGGGATCAGAATGGTTCCACAAGACTGTAGGTTCTTAAATACATCGAGATCCTAACATGCTTAGAATTGCGGCGTAGCTACCTTGTTTGCATCTCAAAGCTACAAGTTGCTGCGGCCAAGTAGTCTGGCATCCCTATGCATGTGCTTTGGTAATTGCCAAATCATAATTAAGATTTCCTATGACTCAAATCACCGGTTAGCTAACGTAATATTGATTTCTCATCATTTGGTGGCTGTCGGAAGGGGTGAAAACGAAACGGATAATTTCCGACCGACCGAAAGACCAAAAGTTTACAGAGCGAATACAGAAGAGATAAATGGATATCCGACACTATATGTCCAAAAATGTGGAATAGAATACGAGATGAACGATATTCGTGTTTATGTATCCGTATATCAGGTGATATGAGGAAAACATGCTGTGACTTCACTTAAGAATAGGATAACAGATAGGTGGATTGCTGTATCTGAGCATGCATATGATACTGAGTATTTTTCCTTCGACATCTCAATGATTATTCTCTCCATGTTCGCTCTGATTGCACCTTTACTATTTAATGTCCTGTGTAGAGGTGCACAAGAAGCAAATAATATCCATCCAACGGACTGAAGGATCGCAGAGCGAATATAAAATGGAGAAATGAGTATCCAACACTATCTATATCCGACTCTGAGAAAAACTAATACGAAATATGATACATGATGAACGATATTCATTCGTATCCACTCCAATTGCACCCTAGCTGTCGGTACGCAGCAGAACTGGCACTTTCTCTGCAATCAGATTGCATCAGTTAATAGTAGTATGATCATGGTGGTCATGTACAAGATTCCCTAGGAGTAGTGTTATTTTCATATTCATAGCCTCTCTAGGAATGTTTATATATGCAACAGCTCTCCTTGACCTTGCTGTGCCTATCAACAACCTCAGGCTCAGCTCAGCTCACATGTAGTGATCAGTGGCATTATTGCAGTATTGCCCAGCGAATCACTGTACTGTTGCAATGATGACCTAACCAACTCTTCAGCCATCGATTTCAGTGCCAAAATAACTAGCATTTTGGCTGCAGGTTGTTCGGGATGCATATCTCTTTAGGATGAGTTGTGGTCACAAAGTAATACATACTAGTACTTTGTGACAGTAACACAAGAGCTGGAACAGTGTTGGCTCACTTCAGAGAAGTAGAGAACAGACAAGCATGTTGCAACTTCTTGTATCAGACTGATGCAAATGCTGTGCCAGCCAAAAGTAAAATGTTAACATTCCAATTTCATGATGAGTGCTTTAACTTTTAAAGGATTCTCATTCCTGCACTGTTGAAAGGCTAGTCTGTTCTCCAACAACTGATGGTTGAAACATAATGTAAGAAGACACCATCTGAAACTGAAACCCCAATAGACACAGCTGCAACGCAAGCACCTGTCATGTATTGGACAGCCATGGCCGAATCATTTGCAGAAATGTCAAGATCTAACGTCACAATTGCAAAATTGGCAGCCACATCTGGCTCTTGTCAGTTGGGAGGCAGAGATTGTCATGCAAATTAACCATTGCCGATCTCATCGTTCGCTGATTAGTCCCCATTCATAGTACCCAACAGGAGGCATCAACACATCGTTTTTTAGCACACAGTAGAAAGTGATGATCAGCAGCAAGTTGCATCCATCAGCCTGTGTGACCGGCAACCATATCCATCGAAACAGTGCTGCACAAAAATGGGGCAAGAGTTAGACGGTCCGTCGCGTCAGAGCACCACAAATATATTTGTTTGCGCAATCAGGATTGAAACTTTCAACTGCCATCAGTTTCGGCTACAGAGGAGTTACGGTAATGCCGAGTTGCCGACTAAACTTGTAGGGGATTAGGTATCATTATATTATGTCATCTCAACATAACTTGCCATAGTGCATGATTTGAACTATCACTGCTTATGAGCAGTGGCAACAGAGCATGCAATTACATCTCGAGATCTCATTGCAAATAATCCAGAGCTAAGCAGATTCAATGGATCTCCGAGCACACCACCGCACTCTCCTGCAGGAATTTGGAAGCCAAGATATTAATATCTAATTCCAAACTATATATGGTAGCAGCACGAGGGAGTTGAAAATATGATTACATACTTATTATAGGCCTGAATGTCGTTCTGGAACAAGTGGGCAGCCTCTAGGTTTGCTGAACTTGAGGGGTTTGGATCAGTCAAAATTGACTGCAGAAGAACAAAACATAATTGATCAGTGGTGCATTTGAACAGCACAATACAAAGAAGCTCATGACTTTCAGAAATATAAAGTGAGATCAGTACAAGCTTACATGCTACATAGCACGTCCCCACGCAAGCAAGCAAGAATTGTATCGTTATTGTACCCGTGAAAGCGCCAAGAGATATATACTAAACATTGTCACTCATATTCTTTTACCAAATCAATTTAGGAAATGCCATTTTTGTATCAAAAATTAAGAATACAGGCTTTCCCTTTCCAGACCATCATGAAAGCATCATCAGTTAACCCCAATCATCAATGGATACACATTAGAACAGAGAGATATCGAGAAATTGGAGGGAAATTCCGAAAGCATGTTTAGACAATCTAGACATAGAAACTGTGGGAAAACTCTATTAAATAAAGCATGTCCAAATAATGAAGGAAGCAACAAACACAGCAATGGCTGACGTAGCCATGTATATTTCCTTATGCATGAACGGGATTAGCCTTTGGTGAAAGGAAAGTACCACTGAAGCTTAAAAGCCCACCTGAATTGATGTGAGTATCGAGCAAACATTATGACAAGGTGACCATGCATTGTTGATGATATCCATGCAAAGTCCACCGCCTTTAGAAACTTCAAAATTTGAGCAAAATATTGTTAAAAGTATGTAAATTTAAAAGTTATGCTAACTTCGGTAGAGCACGGGGTTATCCACAAGTAGTTGATACTTGATAGTTACATCAAAGAGTCATAAGACTTCTACACCGCCATTTCCATATATAAGGTAAGTTGAGATCCACTAAGGCTTATGCAAGTAAATAAAGTTCAAATCAAAATAGCAATTAATGCCGCAAAAACTCACATATTTTCATGGAAGGTCCCAATAGGAAATTTCAAGATATATCACAAGACAATAGGTCGTAGTCTATTCATCAGAAGATCATACACATATGGGTACACTGAACAAAATGAATTTAGGCATATATCAGTTGCTTTAAGTGACCGACAGATCAATTACTTAACAAAGGATGCAAATGACTCGTATCGTGATATGTCCGTAACCAAAATAGTGTAGAATAGTACCATTAAGAACAAGGTCTGCATATGGGCATTTTAAGGAGGTAGTTTCCGTATGATTTAGAAGGTGGATGAGCTGGAGAAATACAATCCATCGTGTCGGACCTAGGAGTAACACGCTCAAATCCTTTGTGTATTTCTGAACTAATCCTATGATCAGTAGCTAATCCACACCGTAAACAAATATGGTAATATACATAAATCGCACAACTTTATTAATAAATATTAGAGTTTATTACAAGAAAGGTTTACGAGCCAACAATAAAAAACACAGTGGAAGTCGAATAAGAAGTAGTAGAGCCTAGCTAATCTGCTACAGACAATCGACTGAGGAAGTGGCCTAGTCGTCGAGATCCACACCGGTAGCGAAGTCTTTCTCCTCTGAACAACATTTTATTTGGTAAAGGTGAGCAAAAAAATGTACTCCACAAGTTACACCCATATCAGAGGTAATGCATGTATGAATATTATCAAAGAAAGGCTTATAGGGTTGTTTGTGCAAAAGCAATATTTGACACTTTAAATACAATACTAAGTTCAAAAGCTCAAGTTTTACAATATCTAAAATTTAGTTTTAACTGAATTAGTAATGCTAGTGTAGGCACCAACCGAACACTAACTTAAACACGGGCACCAACTTAGGCCTTCAACCAACAATTTTTTCTCATAGACACCCATCCATGTCATAAACTATTTTATAAAATATTTTAAAAACAAAATCAAAGTCTAATCCGTGAAAGGCTTTGCTTAGCTTGTCCATGACCGTGGACACAGCTATTCGAATAATTTGACACTCTGCAGAGGTTGTACAACTTTACCCACAAGAGATAATCAACTTATGATATTCGTCTGACATATTTCCAAAGGTGTGCGACTAAGTGATTACCATAGGACCTTTACAATGCGTCATTCTAAAGTAGTTATGCCCGCTAGGTTTCACTTCCTTTGGATTACACCATCCGCTGGAATACCCGTCTTGTGCCATGTGGGAATACATAAAAAAATAGATTATTCTGATACCCACACATCAACATGGCACAACTAACAATGGAACTTTGCAAATTAATTAGCCCAGTCTATCCCATACCAGACTTGTGGTAGTACAGAAGGGCTTAACAATCCGCAGTGGGCACCTTCCAAAACAATCCCTGGGTCTCAACAATTCACTAAATTGAGCCCGTGCATAACCTGCAGCCACTAACTATCCAGTTCGCCCAAGTCCAAACCAGTTTTTATTTTGCTTTTCAAATCATTTGTAAATTTCTATAGCACACTAATGTCATAAACACATTTTTAAACCATATTTTATTTTTAGCTGAAAATTCCCCAAATTGAATAATTTTGGGTCTAAGCATGACTAAGTATAATTTTTTCCAAAATGTTCTAGTTCATACTATTGCATCAACTAGATTTTATCTAAGGTGAAAATGTATGGATAATTCAACGTCAAGATTTGGCCATACAAATGGAATTGGGAATAACTATAAATTTAAAACAAGAATCTAAATTAACTTGAATATAAATAAGCATGCAGTAATAATTTAAAACATAATTTAAATAATTTAAAATATTGGGATCAAACAATGATCAAAGATGTAACTTGCCTTGCTCAATTAATAGTTTTTCTCAAACGATGTCGAAATCTGGCTCTACGAAGTCGTCGAAATCTATATGCAAAAAAGTCAAATTCAAACAAAATTCAAATTAAATAATTTTGCTTCATATAGCTAGATATTGATTTTAGATGAATTTAGAAATTTAAATCACTTGAATCGGAGCTCGAACTAAGGAGAACGAGCTCTCGGGAGATTGAAATTGCATGAAATGATAGAATTTAGAATTTTTAGAATATAAGGAATTATTCTTCTGAAGGGAAATCCTTTATACATCAACAGAATTTCATTTTCGATCGGAATTATTTTTGTAAAGAAAAAGGAAAAGCCACGCAAGCGCACACGTGGGCTGCCACATAGCTACCACACGGGCACTTGCGCTAAGGTGGCGATGACGTGGCGTGTGCTTAGCGGTGACGTGTGCGGTGGTGCGCGGAAACCGGTGGTTGCCGGTGATTGGCGGCACGGCTGCCGACGGAGATGGCATCAAAAGAGAGAGGGAGGCATGGGGAGTGTGATGCTCACCTCGTCGGCGCTAGGGCGCGTACGGCTCAACGGTGGCACGGTCGGGTTGAAAGCGGCAACATCACTCCGGTGGCACTATGGCGAGTAAAACGCGAGCACGAGGTAGAACATCGCGATGTGAAGCCGAAGGTGTAGATGGTGTCGTTGGAGACCCACTGTCGGCGGCGCAATCGGTGAAAAAGAGGCGCATGGCCGGCGACGACAATAGCTTGAATTCTGGCAAGGAGGAAGCGAGATAGGGAATGGGACTTCGGGGGTGTGGTGAGGAATGAGAGGGGCACCTTGTGCTCCATTTTATAGGGGCGTAGGGGTGGTCGGGGAGGAGATCGGCACGGCAGGTCCTTCGGCGGCGGTTGTGTGTTTTCGGCGGAACGACCACGAAGAAGAAGGGAGAAGGGAGAAACGGGGGCGGCGGGATAAGGAGATGGGGATGCGCACGTGGGCGTGAGATAAGGGGAAGAAAAACGGTTGGGAGTTTGAAGCTTCCAAGTGACAATGGCGGCCGGCTGTGTGGAGAAGAAAGAGAGGAAGGGGAAGGCCTGACGCGTGGGCCCCACATGGAAGTGAGAGGGAGAGAAGGAGAGGGTGAGGCGGGGTGGGCTGGGTGAAGTGGGTCGGAAAGAGGGAAATGGGCCAGGGAAAAAAGGGGATTTCGGCCCGAAAAGGAAAAGGAATTTTTAATTTGATTTTCGATTTTCAGAAATAACAACAAATCAAAAGGACTTTTAGAAAATAGCAAATAAAGTCCAAAAATTCTAGAAAAATTCACAAAACTTTCTTGAATTATTTTGAACTTAATAAAATTATTTCCAACTTAAAGTTGTCTTTTAATTTTGCACATAAATTAGTTTTAATTTTTGGAAAAAATAGGAAAGCCTTTTAAAACCCAAAAATTCAAGAAATTAATTAAATTTTCCTTTTCAACTTTAAATGCAATAAAAACCTAGAAAACTCAATAAATTTTACTCGACTTTAAAATTTAGGAAATTCATGAAAGCAATAAAACTCTTTTAAAACTAAGAAAATCCAATAAAATAATAACTTTATTAATTTTATTTTTTGTAACATAACTTGGGATGTTACAAACTATCCCCCTTAAAAGGAATCTCGTCCTCGAGATTTGGAGAGGCTAGAAAGAAAGTTGGGAATACTAGATCTTCAACTGGAATTGTCGTCAAACATACCCTACTCCTCATTTGATGGGGCTTGAGCTATGATGTTGTACAGACGTCATTTTCTAGAATTATGCGACTTCCTGTTTGCTTGTATGATGTTGGCTGTTGGAATTCTAGAGCTGACTGGATTCGCTGCCTACTGCTTCTTTGGACATTTGCTAGCAAAATGCCCAAACTCATGGAAGTTGAAGCATGTGATGCCAGTAACATCGGATGAGTTCTTTTGTGATTGGTCGCCTTCATACTTGTTGGAAGACTCTAAGCTGACTGGATTGTTCATTGCTGGCGTTTCGGTTGAAGTTGCTGGCTAGAATTTGACTTGATGCGATGAAGTTCCTCCAACTTTAGGAAAACTTCCAAGGTTGAACTTCTGCGCAACCATTCTTCTCTTACGGTTCTCCATCTCCTAGTGCTTGCCTTCTTCATGAATCGCCTTGTTGACTAGCTGCTGAAAATCAAAATAATCCTGGAAAATCAACTGTACGGACAGATCATCATTGAGTCCTTTAAGGAATCTCTCCTACTTGTCTTCATCTTTTGCAACATCTTCCGTGCGTAGCGTACTAGTTGATTGAATTTATGCAAGTACTCGTTCACTGAGCGGTTGCCCTGGCGTAGTGAGCGAAATTCCTTCTTCTTGAGGGTCATCATGCTGGAAGGAATATGTGTACGTCAGAAGGCTCGCACAAATTCATTCCAAGTGATGGTCTGGTCATCAGTATGAGATATGCTGTAATTATCGTACCACTCGGAAGCTGGTCCTATAAGCTGATCAGAAGCAAACAAAACACTCTCACGATCACTGCACTGTGAGATGTCTAGCTTTTTACCAATTGCCCGGAGCCAATCATCTGTATCCATATATAGGCTTGGTGCTGCTTGAAAAAGTTGGTGGACGCATCCTCATAAATTCTGACATGCTGGTCCTTTGATGTGGTGGAGGTGGAGGAGGAGCATAGGCTGCTGATTTTGATTTTGATTAAGTGAATGGGCAGGCAGATCAATCAAATGGGACTGGTTGGCCATCATCTGACGCCAGTCAGGTCCATTGGTTGCTGGTAGTGGTGGAATTGGAGCACTGCCATTCCCAGGGACATCATTGTTGGTGTTGGTTTCACTTTTAGAGCGACGAGTGTTCACTATCTGCTGGTTACTCCAGGAGGCTAGGGAAGGAGACAAAGGTTAGGAGAGAGACAAAAGAAGAACAACTAAGGGGATAGAGCAAAACAACACTCTCAAACGAAAGAACCAACCCAAAAACTTTTCAGAAAAACTTAATAACTTTATACAACGCTCTACTCGATCGAGACTCTTAAGCTGGTGAAACGACTCAATACACAGAATGAGCCTTGGCAAACTTAGACTATATGGCTTAGTCGACAAAATGATCTTTGATAAATCTTGCAAGACGATACTCTCTTGATGGCTTCATGTCTTGTGGTCTCGAACGTAATGGTAGGAAACGTGTTGACCATCCATAGAAATTTTCAAGTGAAAGAGGATCCATTTAACATTATAAAATTGTGAAAAGAGAATTAGGTAAGAAAGAATTGCTGTGAAGAAGCTAAAGATAGATAGATGACCAAAGATGAAGAGAAAACAAATTATTTTTCTTCTTATAAAATAAGTTTTGAAGTTTTTCAACTAACGACCATTTTAACTAAGTCACGACCTACAGTCGATATGGTTTTGATACCATGTCTGTCGAACCCAGGAGTAACACCCCCAAATCCCCTGTGTATTTCTGAACTAGTCTCATGATCAGTAGCTAGTTCACACAGTAAACAAATATGGTAACATCTATAAATCGCACAACTTTATTAATAAATATCAGAGTTTATTACAAGAAATGCTTAAAAGCCAACAATAAAGAACACAGTGGAAGTCTAATAAGAAATAGTAGAGCCTAGCGAATCTGCCATAGGCAATCGATTGCGGAAGCGACATAGTCATCGAGATCTACACCGATAGTGAAGTCCTTCTCCTCTGAACAACATTTTATTAGGCAAGGGTGAGCACAAAAATATACTCCACAAGTTACACCTATAATAGAGTTACTGCATGAATAGATATTATCAAAGGAAGGCTAATAGGGTTGTTTGTGCAAAAGCAATATTTGACACTTTAAATACAGTACTAAGTTTAAAAGCTCAAGTTTTACAATATCTAAAATTTAGTTTTAACTGAATTAGTAATGCTAGTGCAGGCACTAACTTAACACTAACTTAAACAAGAGCACCAACCCGGGCTTCAACCCACAATTTTTTTTCTTATGGACACCCATCCATGTTATAAACTGTTTTATAAAACATTTTAAAAACAATATCAAAGTCTAATTTGCGAAAAGCTTTGCTCAACGTGTCCATGACGGTGGACACAGCTATTCGAATAGTTTGACACTCTCCAGAGGTTGTACAACTTTACCCACAAGAGATAATCAACTTATGATGTCCATCTGACACACTTCCAAAGGTGTGTGACTAAGTGATTATCACAAGACCTTTACAATGCGTTATTCCAAAGTAGTCATGCCTACTAAGGTTTTACTTCCTTTGGATTACACTATCCGCCGGAAGACCCCTCGCACCATATGAGAATACATAAAAAGTAGATCATTCTGACACCCACATATCAACATGGCACAACTAACAGTGGAACTTTGCAAATTAATTAACTCGGTCTGTCTCATACCAGACTTGTGGTAGTACGGAAGGGCTTAATAATCCGCAGCTCGCAGACCGGTCCTTAATTGACTGGACGACTTCCAAAACAATTCCTGTGCCTCAACCATTCACTGAATTGAGCTTGGGCATAACCTGTATCCACCAACTATCTAGTTCGCCCAAGTCCAAACCAGTTTTCATTTTACTTTTCAAATCATTTGTAAATTTCTATGACACACCAATGCCATAAACACATTTTTAAACCATATTTGATTTTTGGCTAAAAATTCCCCAAATTGAATAATTTTGGGTCTAAGCATAATTTTTCCCAAAATATTCTAGTTCATACTATTGCATCAACTATAGATTTTATTCAAGGTGAAAAGGTATGGATAATTCAATGTCAAGATTTGGCCATACAAAATGAATTGGGAATAACTATAAATTTAAAACAAGAATTTAAGTTAACTTGAATATAAATAAGCATACAGTAATAATTTAAAACAAAATTTAAACAATTTAAAACATTGGGATCAAACATGATCAAATATGCAACTTTCTTTGCTCAATTAGTTGTTGTTCTCAAACGGCGTCGAAATTTGGCTCTCCGAAGTCGTCGAAATTTATACGCGAAAATAAGCCAAATTCAAATATACTCCAAATTAAATAATTTTGGTTTATATAGCTAGATATTAATTTTAGATGAATTTAGAAATTTGTATCATTTGAATCGGAGCTCAAACTATGGAGAACGAGCTCTCGGAAGATTGAAATCACATGAAATGATAGAATTTAGAATTTTTAGAATTTAAGGAATTATTCTTCTAAGGAAAATCCTTTATAGCGTCAGCATGACGTCAGCGCCAAAATTTCATTTTCGATCGGAATTAGTTTTGAAAAGAATAAGGAAAATCCACGCAAGCGCACACGTGGGCTGCCACATGGCTGCCACGTGGGCACTTGCGCTGAGGTGGCGATGACGTGGCGTGTGTGGTGGCGTGCGAAAACCGGTGGTCGTCGGTGATTGGCTACGCGGCTGCCGGCAGAGATGGCACCAAAAGAGAGAGGGAGGCATGGGGAGTACGATTGCCGGTGGCGCAGTCAGGATGAAAGCGATGAGGTGACTCCGACGTCGCTCCAGCGAGTAAAACACGAGCACGAGGTAGAACATCACGATGCAAAACCGGAGTTGTAGATGGTGTCACCGGAGACCCACTGTCGGCGGCGCAATCGGCGAAAAAGATGCGCACGGCCAACGGCGACAAAAGCTTGAATTCCGGCGAGGAAGCGAGATAGGGAATGGGACTTCGGGGGTGAGGTGAGGAATGAGAGGGGGCATCTTGTGCTCCATTTTATAGGGTAGAGGGTGGTAGGGAGGAGATCGACGATGGATCCTTCTAAGAAGGTTACGCTGCTTCCCATGAACAATCACGAAGAAGAAGGGATAAGGGAGAAACGGGGGTGGCAGGATAAGGAGATGGGGATGCACACGTGGGCGCGAAATAAGGGGAAGAAAAACAGTTGGGACTTTGAAGCTTCTGAACGGCATTGGCGGCCGGTTGCGTGGAGAAGAAAGAGAGGAAGGGTAATGCCTAACGCGTGGGTCCCACATGGAAGTGAGAGGGCTAGAGGTAGAGGTTGAGGCGGGGTGGGCTGGGTGAAGTGGGGCGAAAGAGGAAATGGGTCAGAAAAGGGGATTTTATCGAAAAGGAAAATGAATTTTTAATTTGATTTTCGATTTTCAGAAATAAAAACAAATCAAAAGGGCTTTTAGAAAATAACAAATAAAGTCCAAAAATTCTAGAAAAAATCACAGAAATTTCTTGAATTATTTTTAACTTAATAAAATTATTTCCAACTTAAAGTTGGCTCTTAATTTTGCACATGAATTATTTTTTATTTCTGAAAAATAGGAAAAGCCTTTTTAAAATCCAGAAAATTAATTAAATTTTCCTTTTCAACTTTAAATCCAATAAAAATCTAGAAAACTCAATAAATTTTATTTTTTGACTTTTAAAATTTAGGAAATTCATGAAAAGCAATAAAACCCTTTTAAAACTCAGAAAATCAAATAAAATAATAACTTTATTAATTTTATTTTTGGTAACATAACTTGGGATGTTACACATCGAGACTCCTTATATCAGTGAAAAAGAGAGATCTCCCAGAGACATTCTAGGTTCCTAGTTCCTACCGACAAAAATTCTGCTTGTTCACAATAAAAGTTTCTGATGTTCTTTCTTCTGCTACCATGACTAAAATTCTGGACAATGATGAGGACGGTTTCAGAAGCAATTCAAATGGCAGGGACAACAACTAGTCTGCCTCTATCAACCTTGAGCTGTGTACACTTTTTTTTTTGAAAGGGGGGATACCCAGCTTTTATAAAGCGAAATAACAATTCTTACAAAGTAGCAGACAGAGAGGATGCTGGGGATACCAGCTTACATATAACAAGCGAGGAGCACAAGGAACAACAACAAAAAGCACCAAATACATCTAGGCCAGAGTATAACAAAAACACAGAAGGCAAGCTGGAACTGATACAAACGGGTTACCCCTGTCTAGATTTCACCAGAACTTTAACCAGCCTCCCCAAGCGCAAAATGAAAACCTCCAGCTTCCCATCAGCATCTAGTTGATGAGAGTCTTCCACTGCGGCTTGGTAAGCCATAACCGCTCAAATGACAAGAGCGCATTTACGAGCGTAACAAAAGAAAAGCCAAGTCACTACAAACCCCTTAGAGACTCAAACAATCGCCACTACAAACTGCTAGCAAAATACCAGGACTTAAACGACATCAGAATCGTCCAGGCAAAAGAAGCTGCCAAAGACCACTAAGGAGTCAAGAGTAGTTAAATTTGCTGACCAATCCAATGTCACCCAAAGAAGATTCCCAAATTCTTCGGTCATTTTTTCGGATGAGTGGACGCCAATTACGCAAACAGACACAATGTTGAAAACAACTCCAATAGGTTGCTTACAAAAGTCTTCTCAATCGCTCCTCGGTTCTGATTTCCAAATGGTCCATGCATACCGCAAAACCGAATAACCCAAGATTATAGTCATTAGCACCCCTGCATTCTAACCATCCTAGATGAAAATCATCTAAAGTCTGGGGGCATATCTTCCAATGGAAAATTTCTCTGAAGCAGGTCCAAACAAAGTTAGACATTAAACATTGAAAAAAAACATGGTGAGAGTCTTCTTGAACCCCACAAAGCCAGCATTTAGTATCCCCTTTCCAGTTTCTCATCGCCATCTGATCAGTAGTAGGTAGCCTATTCAGAAACAATTGCCAGAGGAAAATCTTAACTTTCAGTGGGATCCTAGTAATCCAAATGTGTTTAAGTCTATTAGCAACAACACCCCCAAAAATACTGTGTCTATAAAGGACTTGACAGAGAACTGTTTGGAATTATCTAAGCACCAAATAACTCTATCACTGCCCTCATGCAGAATCACCCCTTGGATTAGCTCTTTCAAATTCTTCCAGAGGCTCTCTTCTAACAACCCAAAAGTCCTCACAAACCTAATATCCCAAGTACCATGAACCAGGCACTCTGCAATTTTGATGTTAGGATCAGCACAGATATTAAACAGTCTGTTAAACCTAATATACAATGGGCAATCCTCAATCCAAACATCCTTCCAAAAAATGATATTCTTACCATTGCCTACCTGATAGGAAACACCCCTGCTATAGAGACGATTCGCTCTGCTCAGATTATTCCAGAATTGAGATCCCTTACAATCAAAAGAGTCCCTGAAGTCACCCTGGGGAAAATACTTAGCTTTAAGTAAACGAAACCACAGCTCATCCTTAGCACCATTCATTCTCCAAATCCATTTGCTGAGCATGCAGTCATTCATAAGCTTGGTATTAAGGACCCCTAAGCCCCCAAAGTCTCTTGGCCTGCAAACAGCTTCCTATTTGACCATATGAAATTTAGCTTTGTCACTATTACCTCGCCAGAAGAATCTGGAACGAATACTATCAATCTTCCCATGGATCTGGTTGCTAAGTCTCAGTAAAACCCATATTATACAAAGGCCGATTACTTAAATCAAAATCGCAAGATAGTTAATCAAAATCGGCGATCTCCCCTTCTGAGGGGAGATAGGAAATTGTTCTTCCAAATTCAAATGCCCAAATTTGATGTCCCATTTTGAATGAGAATCTTCTCACCACATGACCCTTGGTCCACCTATGTCCCGCTTTAATGAGAATCTTCTAGTTTAGTCACCTTTTTAGAGTCAATCTGGATACCAAGATAAGTGAGGGTAGAGAACCCAATTTACTGCTTAAACATGTTAGCCACCCTAACAAAGCAGACTTGATGGCTCCACCCCAATCACATAAACCTCACTCTTGTGATAGTTTATTTTCAGCCCTGACATCCACTCAAAACAATATAAGAGAAACTTGAGATTCAAAATGAAAGAGTCATCACATTCCAACAAAGAAAAGCGGTATCATCAAGATATCAGAGAAGGGACCCTCCTCAATTAAATGAGATGACACCCCTTTTATCAAACCATGATTTTGAGCTTTCTCAATCATAACAGCCAATGCATCAGCCACCAGGTTGAAGAGCAGAGGGGACAGGGGATCTCCCTGTCTCAGACCCCTATGCGTGGTAAAATAAGGACCAGCAGATCCATTGATATTAATACTAACTTTTCCCCCCTGAACAAAGCTCATAATCCAATCAATCCACTTTTGAGAAAAGCCCTTGCCAACCATCACATCTCTCAAAAAACTCCACTGTACCTTATCATAAGCTTTTTCAAAGTCAAGTTTGAGAACAATCTCTGATTTCTTAGTATTTTTGAGATCATGTAAAATTTCATGAAGGGAAAGCACCCCATCCAAAATATTCCTCCCCTTGATAAAAGCTGACTGACTAGCCTTGATATTTTTGTTAACAATTCTACCCAATCGAACTGCTAACAACTTCGTAAAGATTTTGAAGCTCACATTCAAAAGGCAAATCGGCCTGAATTGCTTGATATTAATAGCATCCTTGATCTTTGGGATTAAAGAAACCACCCCATAATTAAGTCTCTTAAGATCTAGCTTCCCCTCAAAAAAATCATGCACCATTTTCATGAAAATAGGTCTCAAAGCCCCGAAAGTTCTCAGAGAAGCAGTCGAAGCCATCGTACTCGGTGTCAATCAAGAGGAAGACTTTTAATAATGTCCCAGATCTCAGCTTCAGAAAAATTTTGCACTAACTTGTCATTATCCAAATCTAAAATCCTTGATCCAGATTCCCAAAAGTTGGGTTTTAAGAACACATTCTGACCAGCTTCATGGCCAAAGAGGTTTTTATAGAACATATAAATGTGCTCTCTAATCTCCCCTTCTTCAGTCAGATTCACCCCTGCATTCTCTAAATTGTAAATGTAGTTCTTCCTTCTCCTACCATTTGCATAGCAATGAAAAAACCTATTGTTAGCATCACCTTGAGCTGTGTACACTGACATCCACAATCTCTTCAACTAAACGTTCACCGTCCTCTGGAAGCAAAATTATATAAAGGTAGGGCCCTTGACATTGGAAAGTCATTAATGATACACTGGTCGATGTTATCGATTATGCTGAGGGGAATCTTACTAATGATGTGCCAATAAGTGATGCCGATTACATTTAGAAGGAACATGGTACTTATTATGCTGTTAAACTAGTATTGCTATAAAAGTCGTTAATGATACACCAATACGACGAGTACGCTGCTAGATTATGCTGTTAAACTAGTATTGCTATAAAGTAAAAGGCAGGGAGCAGCACTACAACAATGAAGAGCCTCCAACTTCCATATGACATTAGCGGAAATGAGATTTCATGGGAAGGGCAATCCACGGCCAGAAAAGTCAGTCCGAAATGCACAATTTTGAGCAGGCACCAATCACCCACGCGCACGCCGTCGTAAGGACAGAGCATGAATGGTAACTACAAGTCTGAATTGCTGGGGCGAGCAGGGGAACAAAGTACCATTTGGGTGGAAGACCTCGCAGGTGAAGCGCACGCGGGGCGGCTTCTCCGGGTCCGGGTAGCTGTCCGCGAACGTCAGCCTCAGCCCGAACACCCCACCTGCACTCAGGCCAGCAAGTACATCAAGAAAGCTCTCAGATTCACGGCGAAATTAAGGAACGCCCGATCGATCAATTTCACGTCGCAATTGATCATTCACGAGCGAGGCGTTGCGATCTACCACCTTCCCAGGGGGATCTCATAGGGGCCGAACACGGTGGCGCTCCACACGAAGAGGTCTTCGTCGGGCACCGTTCTGGCGCTGCAACCCTGGGTTGAACAAGAAAGAAGCAGCAGCGATCAGGAGGCGGGCTGGGGGAGGATGAGGAAATGGATCGAGGAATGAATGGTTCGGGAGGGCCGCATGCCTCGGGGACCTCGGTGCGGATGCCCTTGAGGTCGGCCATGAGGCGGAGCACGGCCGTCGGCGACGAGGACGAGGACGCCACCGCCATGGGATGGGAGGCGAAACCCTAGCCCTAGGTTGTCGAGGAGGTTTGAAAGGGAGGCGTGCGCGAAGAAGGAAACGGAAGAAATGGACGGGGACGGGGGCGGGAGGCGACTGTGTGATTAGTGGCTAATCCACTGGTTTAAGTGGGTGATTAGTGGGGGGCTTTGGACAGGGCCTCGCGTTCGCGGGGATTTAGGAGCGAACCTCATGGGCCATCTCAATGGCCGAAATGTGAGCCGTAATAGCTAGGAGAAGCGTCTCAGCCTGGCCTTAGTTAGGCTGGGCCGAGCAAAGTTATGGGCTTAAGTGGGCCAATGTTCTCATTGGGCTCGTTCAGATGATTTGGAAAGAAAGAGTGGAAATAGTCCACACAAATTTACAGGTATGCTATCTACAAGTAAGGATCTTGTGGTGATAAAGCATCATTCTATGTTGCATTGGATCAACTTGCCGAGCATGCACTTACAAGTTACAATACATGTATCGGACACCACCGTCAATGTCATCTTCCAACTTGACCGAGATCACCACCATACGTGGTTACGGCGCTCGCCACCGACGACAAAGACAAACACGGCGTGACGTACGAGTCGAACCCTTCGTCTCTGCATGAGCGCTGTCACGCTGAACTTCAGTTCCTTGTGTACCAACTCCGACAGCGGCGCGTCGCCGTCGAGGTACTGCAACTTGTCGCTTCGTAGGCCTTTCGTGGGCAATCGGGTTCGAGCACAAAAGCCCTGGCTTTAGCGTCGAGGGTTGGTGGGATCTAAATATGTAAATATGTACTCTTTGTGTATATTATACTAGTCTAAGATTATACTAGTGTACATAATATCAATATAGATGATTATCATTTCACATATAGCGAATATAAGAATAAACGATTAATTTGAATAGTAAATAATGATTGTGATCTTATAATTGAGTTTACACTTATTAAGCCATGCAATGCTGAGCACTAAGTAAAGAAACGACAGCGGAACGAAAGCAACTCCAGCAGAAACTCATCGACTTGCCACAGGCAACCGACTGGGATCAAGACCTAGCGATCAACCTCCTCATGAAACTCCTCCTCAAAAGCAGGCGAAGACTCTTTGCTTCAGCTGAATGATGATTGCAGCAAGAATGAGTACTCCAAGTACTAAGAAAGTTGTACCACAGAATGCAATTATAGATGATGACTTATTTCAAAAGAAATGACTTCTATGGTTATCATGCAAAAGCAACACTTCCATTTAAATACAAATAATAGATTGAAAGTGTAATTTAAAACAGCTAACAATAATAATTTAACAAGTATTTCACAAAGCCTACATAGTCTAATCAATTTTTTCACATAGCCACATAAGTTGAGTCACACAACTATCCCTCTCAATTGTTTTATGAAAATCTACCTATAGTGTGAAATCCCCGAGCATGTCTATGATCACGGACGTGGCTATTCGAATAAATTGTTAACACTTTGTAGAGGTTGTACAATTTACCAACAAGATATAATCAGCGTAGCTAGCACTAATCATAACAAAACATTTTCGAAATTTCATCTCGACAATTGACCCTCCCAATGTGCATACAGCCGGTACCAAACCTCACACAACTTGTTGGTCCGATGCACATCGTTGGACCTAGAGACGGTGAACCGCCCATAAATGTAACCTATTACGAAGAAAAAGTCAAACCTCCACCCTAGCACACAACTTAACTTATTGTCTGAGTAGTCAATGCCGAGACTCCGTAACTTACTAAGTTAGGTCTGTCACATACCAGACATGTGGTCGTACAGTAAGACTCAGTTCAATAGCACACAAAACTTAAGCCCTTAATTGACTAAGATGAGATTGCCATACTACTCAAACATTCATCTTTTTCCAAGCACACACAGCTCCACTATATCACATATCACAATTCTTCCCACTTGCCTCAATCTAAATCTTTTTTCACCCTGTCGATTAAGTGCAACATATGCCATCAATAGGTGATAACATACAACACACAACTTTTCATAAAGACGTTTCATAATCACTTAGTCAAGTATATATTTGCAATTTAAAATGATGTTAATGACCTGTTGTATGGCTAAGCATACTAATCGTATCTAACAAACTCACGATGGAGCTATGATAATACCAACTAATAATTAACCAAGCTAGGGTGACAAATAATCATGGTAATACAATAAGCAAGGTGGGCATAATAAAGTAGGTGCATAACTAAACTAAAAGTATTAAAAAATTTGGTAATTGAAATAACATTTAATAATTTCAATCAAAGTAATTTTGGAAAACTAGGTGCAATATGGTCAAAACACAACTTGCCTTGGAACAAATCTTGGTACTGGTCTTTAGCTTGATCAAATCCTACTTTCTCAAACGCTCCCGAAGTATCAATGTCTACTCGCAACAAAAGAGAAAACACAAATAAATACAAAACAGAGAAACAAATAAACTCCAAAAATTAAATAAAAACTATAGGAAGATAGAGCTTGAATTTAGATAAATTTAGAGACTTGAATGGGCTCAATAAGAGTTTGTATGACGAAGAACGAACTCTTGGAAGTTTGTCGACTGAGAAATTCAAGGAAAAAGAAAAAGGAGAGAGAAACCTCACAAGTGGGGCCAGTTGGAGAAAGCACTTAGGAAATTAAATAAATTCCCGAAAATAGGATTAGAGGCTCATAGGTAGGGGTGGATATCGAGCCAAATACTCGTTTTACCGAGCTTTTCCCAAAATTAATATAGTTCAATTTAATATTATTTTATTTATAGTTTGGTAGTATTTTTAGAACCGAGCTAACGAGCCAAGCCGAGCTAGAGAGAAATCCAATTTCATTCGAAATCGACTTATTTCAATGTTTAACCAATTAACGAGCATAATTGGATCAATTTTGAACCGAGCCAACGACCCCACTAACGAGCTTTTTTCCACCCCTACTCACAGGTGGGACCCACGGTCTATAAACCGAGTTCACAGACTTGGTCCACGGGTTCACAGAATAGTACACTAACATGTGGGGTTCAGTGGATATCATAGGGATATGCTCATGATCTTAGGATGATGAAACAATTGGCAATGGCTTTGATGGTTTGAAGTTTCACGCGCTTTTGGTTAGAAAAGTCAGTTGTTTTTAAGCGGTCGACGCCAAGGCTGGTCTGATCGACCGCCAAAGGAACTACTACGGACCGGTTTTGTGTTGAATGTTGATATAAGTGGTGAATTGATTTTGGGATATGTCATATCCATATTTGTTAATGCATATGTGTTGCATATTGCATATTTTAGCTAACGTGGGTCAAGTTGTGAAGAACTTATTCCTGATTCGTGTTTGCTTGTCTATTGTTTGCAGTGGCTTGGAGGTCAACGACGATCAATCGGCGAGGAGGATCGAGACTAAGCTTGGAGAGCCGAGGTCCGAACGATCATGGATGCCGTGAGGTCAAGTGACTCAAGCGTGGCGAATGGATAAGGATGACCGAATCGCAGGCGATTGATCGTTGGTTTGATCAAGCGGTGCGGGGTCGGTGCAAGTGTTAAGGTGGTCCGGTGGGAACCGGATGGGAGAGACTTGCCAACACGATGAGAGCCGCCGGATCAACCTACACGCATGCGGCAAAAGCGATTGCTTCAACAGATTGGACTCGGTCTTGAAAAAGATCGAGAAGGGTATTTTAGTAATTTTACCAAATACCGCTTGGTGACCTAATGCCAACCCGCGGCGCAAGACGGTGCATCAAGAAGTGGATTAGCTCAAGAGAAGTGAAGACGACGCTTTAAGATGCGTGCGTGTATGTTCCGTTGATGTTGGGCCTTAACGGAAGCCCATTAGGGTAAATCTTTTAGAAGGTTTTTAGGGTTAGAGGCTGCCCTATAAAAGGAACAGTTGTTGGGTTATCTCGTGTGCCTGTACAAAAAGCAAAATCCCTGGCGGCGCCCTAAAGAACCTGAGTTGTGGCGGCGGCCTAGTGCTGCGCCCGGAGAAAGATGAGCCTTGGCAGCGGCTTGTAGAATCTGGGGTAGACAGAAAAATCGAGATCCATTGATGCGCCAGTAGTAATCACCGTTTTGCTTTTTTGCTTGTTGATTTGTGGTCGATCTTGTTAATTTGTTTATTGGTTTGGGATCGCCATCAATGTCATGACCACCGTTCTCTGCCTCAAGATTTTTATTTTGTTTGCTATTCAATGGTGCGATGTAATCCATGTGTTGATTTTGATTGCCATCGAACCGATCTGTTTAGTTCTTTTTAGCTTGGGCTGCCATGACTCGTCTCAATCCTTGTTGATGGCGGCGGTCGCTTTTAGATTATTTTATTGTCTTGGTCATTGCCTTGTACTTGCTTGCTCAAGACTGTGAGGTTTGATGTTGGACTTGCTGTGGTGCGACGGCAGCAGTTCACATAGCAGCGTAGCTTGAAAAAGGTTTGGCGACAGCTGTAGTTGATCGTCGTTTCTTGCCACTGCATCTTTAGGCGAAGGTTTGATTTACACGCGAATGCTAGCAGCCTTCGGAATCTGGTTTTTGGGGCATGAGCCTTGTAGCCGCAGCCTCTTTGTCTTGGCTTTAATGAAAAGGTGTTTTTCTTCTTGATCTTTTGGTTGGGATTTTTGTATTACGTGAAGTGCTTGCTCTTGTTGTGCTTGTGATTTATATGGAGCTCTAGAAAAACCAATCATTTATGTCCGATCATGTTTGTGACAGCACTAGCTCTTGCGTTGAGGGAATAAACAAAAGAGCATGTGTTTGCAAAAGGAGCGGCTTGATTTCTAGATTTGTTTATTTTGGCTGCAGCCTTTTTGCTTGACATGTGAACAGCGGCTTGTTTCTCTGGAGGTGAATGTAAGCAGCAGCACCTTGGATTTTGTGTATGCGGCTATGACATGTTGATGTGCTTGATGCGACTTTGAGTTGATTAGGTTTTTGCTTGGGGTTTGATCGATTCAACACAGTCATCCGTGTGCTCAGATGCAGATCTTCATAGCTTTTATAGCTATTGGAGTGAAAATAGTGTTGAGTTCGATCGAGGAGAAAAATAGAAAAAGCGTCTATTCACCCCCCCTCTAGTCGCCTTTCTGGTCCTACAATTGGTATCAGAGCCCGGTTAGCTCTTCTCATAGATCTTAACCGGTCTTTGGAGCCATGGCGACAAATATGAGGACTTGTGAGCGCTTCTTTGCATCTTGTCGTGGTTCTTTTGCCGATGTCCATCGTAACATGATGTTTGAACGTGTGATAAGTATAATGTCGATTGAGGAGGATTTCTCCTGTGATATTTGTGGCGAATTCTTTTGTTTTGATTGTCCTAGTTTTAGGGATGAGTCATTTTTAGAGCCCGAGGAGAATGAGCCAATTGGCATATGTGCAGTAGCTTTTGAGGATGAACATGATGGAGAGGATTTTGATGATGAGCCTTTTGATGATAATGATGACTCTTATGAGGACGATCCCCTACTCGAGCTAAGCAAGGTGAGCAAAGAAAAACTTGTAAATGTCTTATATTCATATGATCTTAAACTGCTTGCTCTTAGGAAGAAAGTATAATTGTTAGAAAAAGAGAAGGGTGACTTGTCTCATGAGCTCTCCGAATTGAAAACCTCCATGAATTCTTATGATTTATTGCTTGTAGACATGGAGAACCTGAATAACTCTCTTGCATGCCTAAAATCTAAAAATGAAATATTGAGATTAAATGCTTCTATGCCATGTGATTCTTGTATTGCCTTACATCATGAACTTGACAATGCTAAGTTAGAAATAGGCAATCTTAGATCTATGGCTAGAAATTGAAATTGATGACTTGAACGCATGCTTATTTCAAAGCATCATTAATTTCTTGCACATCTTGCATTTCTTTGAAGAGCGAGATTGAGTCTTTCTTGCGATGATATGAGCGCCAAATCTTGTGACTCTTGTATTTGCCTTCACTCGAGATTGATGTTTTAAAGATCTCTTGCTTCTTTACATTCGAGTTGAAGTCTTCTTGTGCCAAATGTGAGTCGCTTGATGTTGGTTTTTGTGGCATCGCTTGGATAGCTCTTCTTTGGTGAGTTCGACTCTCACGGACTCTTCTTGTGTTGTCCAACGATTTCTAGAGACAAAGGTGCTTCTCTCAAATGGTACTAAATCTTCAAAAGAGAAGTATCATTGCACCTTTTGTAAGAAGAATGGACACACTCTTGAGTTTTGCTTTCGCCGCTTAAAACTTGAGCATCGAAAGGCGTCGTTGTACCTCTAGGAACACACATAGCCTTTCTCATGACATGTGTGGGTCTAGTGCCGATGCGAGGACGATTTGTGATGTTAGTTCTTCCAGGACTTCTTCTTTGAGCGACAATGGTGCTTCGTCCTCTCGGGCCGTGTCTACTAGTAGACATTTACACCATTGCTCATTTTGTGAGAAGAATGGACATCTTGTTGACTTTTGTTTTCGGCGTGCAAAACAGATGCGTCGAGCTCATGCTTCTAAGTCTCCTAGTGGGCATAGTCTTTCTCATGACATGCACACTAAAGAGCCAAGCACGAAGACTCGATTTGTTGATGGCTTCTTTGACACCTTTTCTAGTGGTGTCGGACAGCACCGTGGACATGGTTTGCATAGTTTTGGTTTTGGTCCACGAGCTGCCACGAGGCAGGATTTCCGCTGTTTTCCAAGAGGTGGACCCCATTTTGTTCATCGAGGTACTCACCCACGGCGAGGTTGTGTGAGTTCTTTTGATGCTTCTGTTGGTTCTTATCTTGGTGCTTTCAAGCAAGGCCATCGCTGCTTTTCTAGAGATGGATCTCGTTTTTCTCTTCAAGTTGTCCACTCGCGGCACGCCTCCAAGAATGAGATTGGATCTTCTTGCATGGACCATCATTTGCATCATGCTAACTCACATAATGGTTCGACTGCCTCTGGTGGTAGTGTGTCCAAGGTTTGGGTTCCCAAGCATTCGCTCTCTAACCCTTCGGGACCTATGACTCGGACACCTTGCCTTTCTCATGTGTAGGTCCCAAGAACGCGGGTTGGAGAACATGGACTTAAAGATTCTGATCTTTTGCTTCATCACATGATCGGGACACTTGATGGTTCTCCACCTCAACGATGGCCTCTAAGAGGCATGTGCTTTCATGATTGGTGCTTTCACATGTTTGGTGAGCTATCTTATACCTTCATGCATTTACTTTCGTGATTATTCAATCTTGGCATGTTGTGCTTATCTTTGTGCTCACTTGTACCTTTTTGGCATGTGTTACTTCTTTGATATCCTTTATCATGCCTTTACCTTGTTTATGTATCCATGGGCTAGATTGTTATTCATTATTTCCATGGGTGTATAAGCTTGGTTTGTCAAGATGAGCTTGTGCTGTCTTGTTCCTTTATATCTTGCTCCTGTTGATTCTTGCTTATATATCCATGTACTATATTGTTGTTCATTATTTTCATGGTTACGTGAGCTGTTTTGTCATCATGAGCTTGTGTTGTTGTGTACATGATTTATCTTGCTCGTGTTGATGTTTGCTGTATGTATCCACATGTTCACTTGATATCCATGTTAGCATTCTTTATCCATGTCTTGTTCTATAACATACTTTATGCTTACATGGTTTTTGTGCCTTACAGTTAATTGTGGATGCATGAGTCTTGCCATAGCTTTCACTAGCATGCTTTACTTTTGACTGTGTATGTGATGGGTGATATGCTATGTGCTTGTTTGCTTGCTCCTATGCCTTGTTGTGGATTAAGGATAGTTTGAGTTTTGTCATGTCTTGGATAGCATGTGCTGCAATTGATTTGTTTATCTTCATGCTCATATCTTAAAGTGTTGATTATACGCTATTATGAGTTTTGGATCATCTTTTGCTATCATTGCTAGTCATGTGTCTTGGTACTGTTTCTTTAGATAATGTCTCACTAACCCAGTACCAAGGCATAGATTTCCCTTGTCTCTTTTGTGTAGTCTTTTCAGTTGAGAAGAAGAACATGTGGTCCAACAAGTGGTCAAAGACTCCAGCTATTGGTTCTTCTTCATTTGTGCATTCAATGCTGGCTATCACTTCTTGGAGGCAAAGGAATTTGAGATGAGGATGATGGGTGAGTGCAACTACTTTCTGGAGCTTCAAGGAATGAATCTTCATTCATCATGACTACATCTCACCGCTAAGCAAGACGACTTCGTGTTCGAGCTTCTATACCTTACTTTTATGTATGGTATCCCTAGTCTACCTTGCATACCATCTGGGTTGTGTCAGGTGTTGGGCTTGTTGTGTTCAGGGTAGATAGGAGGCTCTGTTCTAGCACGTGCCCTTTCTAGGCACTCTTCTTATCCCATGGTTTGCTAAAATGCATTCTTCAAACAGCCTAGGTCGAGCTTGTCTCCCAATCACTAGTGTTAGCAGGTTTTTAAGTTGCCTGTAAGCTTTTTAGTGTTGGTGTTTCGCTCCCTAGCTTTTCGAGTTGCTTTTCCTAGAGATCGTGTGGCGTTTGAAGTCTTTGTGCTAGTTTTGTGGAGTCCAAGGCTCAATTGGCAGATATCCTCTCAAAGCCTTTAGACCCAACAAGGTTTGCTACCTTGAGAAGCGAGTTAGGGATAATTTATCCCTATGGGTTGGTTTGAGGGGGAGTTGGTTCTTTTCTGGACTTTCCTTGTTCTTCTGAACCTTCCTTGTTCATTTGAACTTTTCTGGATCTTTTCTGATACCTTCTTCAAGTGGTATTTTCTTTGGATCCTTTTGACCTTTTTAGGCTTTTAAGTCTTTTGTGCATCTCATTGTATCATATTGCATACATAAGAAAAATCCAAAAAGATGCATTGTTATATAAGCTTTACCGCTTCTTTCTTTTAATTAATGAAGCTTTGCTTATTACCCTCTTGAGCTTTGGTATTTCAAATTCTTGCTCAAGATCGTGTCTAGTTCTTTGACTTGCTAGAATTATCATGCTTTCACATGTGCAAAGAATGTCTTTGCAAATTGAGCTAGCATTTTAATATAACTTGAACTAAAATTGTAATTTGTGGATCTTTTAGCTAGTTGCACAATTAATGATCCTTTTGTGACATTGGCCCTGTCAAAATTGCTTTGTTAGCTCTGGAATCTAGAATTGAATATCTTTGAGCTTTCAGTTCATTAAAGAATCTAAAACAGCCCTTGTGCAAAATGAAAAATGATCTCTTTTGTGTGAAAAAACTGATCTCACTAATTCTTTCTCTTGAGACGGCTTGCCATTGTACTAGGCACGAACTCAAGGGGAGTTTTGGATGACCTAGACCACTCTTTTAAGCTTTTTGTGCTTAAGATGGTCGTGGCAAGGCTTGAGATCTAGCACATGGCTGAAAATACAATTTGTCAAATGTGGTTGAAGCTTAGGAAGAGATTGTGAATGGCTCCTAGTCCAAGATCTTCTTTATTAAGATAGACCTTTAATCAACTTGAATATTCATTGCAAATGAAAAATAGTTGAGAATTGGGTTTGTGACAAAAACTTGAGCAAAATGATTCATTTCATGAATTTTGTCTCCTAGATGGTCTTTGCTAGCGTTTTGATCTCACATTGATATTCTGACAAGGCCATTATCACTTTAGGATACCTGTTGTTGAACTTGTTAATTTTGAAGCGTTGCTTAATTTTACCCAACAACATGTGATATATTGAGCTCATTAGCCTAGCTTTGCTATATATGTCTTATCATGATCTTGCTAGCTTTGTCAGGCTTGTTATATCTAGAGTAATGGTAGAAATGCTAGCATGTTCAATTGAGTAATCTCCAAAGCTTCTTTTACCTAAAAAGTGAAAAATCAAAACAAAAATGAAGCCACTCCATTGCACTTCATGCATGCTCTTTCTTTTGCTTCTTCCTTGCTTGTGCATTTGTCATCTCTAGATGAGAGGAAGGATGATTCCTTGATGAATCCATTGTCAAAGGGAGAAGATATAGCAAAAATGTAATGTTAATAAAGAGCTTTTTGGTTATGGGGAGAAGTTTTGTAAGGGGAGAAATGGAGAAATTGAAATTTCATATTCCCTCTTTTAAAATGATGATCATAGTGAGGGGGAGCATTCATATTGCATTCTTTTGGTCTTATTGCCTTTTCTGAAATTGAATTGCAAATCTTGAAGCCTCACAATGATCTAAGGTCAAATAGAACAATTGTTCTTCCATATGGACCCAAGTGAAGCTTTTGTGCTTTCTTTTGCCTTATCTCACTTGTTTATGCTATTCTGAAGCCAGCTTGGTCATTTCTATTGCTTTCTCTTGCTAATGGACTAAGTTGTGCCTTTGTGCGAAAACTGCGAGTTTTTTACTTTTCAAACCCCAAAACTACATTTTCTAGAGATTGCCAATGTGTTCATCAAGGGGGAGATTGTGGATATCATGGGGATATGCTCTTGATCTTAGGATGATGAAACAATTGGCAATGGCTTTGATGGTTTGAAGTTTCACACGCCGCGGTTAGAAAAGTTTGTCGGTTTAAGCGATCGATCCGCGGTCAATGACCTACGATCGGCTCACTGGTGCGGTCTCGACCGCCAAATAATCGCGGCGAACCGGTTTTGTGCTGAATGTTGATATAAGTGGTGAATTAATTTTGGGATAGGTCATATCCATATTTGTTAATGCATATGTGTTGCATATTGCATGTTTTGGCTAACGTGGGTCAAGTTGTGAAGAACTTGTTCCCGGATTCGTGTTTGCTTGTCTATTGCCGTGCAGTTGGCTTGGAGGTCAATGACGGTCAACGGCGAGGAGGATTGGGACTAAGCTTGGAGAGCTGAGGTCCAGAATGATCATGGATGTTGGGTGAGGTCAAGTGACTCAAGCGTGGCGCAGAATGGACAAGGATGACCGAATCAGGCGGTTCGGCAGCGACTAGTTTGATCAAGCGGTGCGGGGTGGGTGCAAGTGCTAAGGTGGTGCGGTGGGAACCAGATGGGAGAGACTTGCCGACACGATGAGAGCCACCGATCAACCTACACGTGGCGGCGATTGCTTCAACAGATTGGACTCGGTCTTCGAAAAGATCGAGAAGGGGTATTTTGTAATTTTACCAAATATCGCCTTGGTGACCTAATGCCAACCCGCGGCGCAAGACGGTGCATCAAGAAGTGGATTAGGTCAAGAGAAGTGAAGACGACGCTTTAAGATGTGTGCGTGTATGTTCCGTTGATGTTGGGCCTTAACGGAAGCCCATTAGGGTAAATCTTCTAGAAGGTTTTAAGGGTTAGAGGCTGCCCTATAAAAGCAACAGTTGTTGGGTTATCTCGCATACCGCACAAAAAGCAAAATCTGGCGGCGCCTAAAGAACTCCGAGTTGTGGCAATGCCTAGTCTTTGCTTGCTGTAGAAAGATGAGCCTTGGCAGCGGCTTGTAGAATCTGGGGTAGACAGAAAAATCGAGATCCATTGATGCGCCAGTAGTAATCACCGTTTTGCTTTTTGCTTGTTGATTTGTGGCTGCATCTTGTTAATTTGTTTATTGGTTTGGGACTGCCATCAATGCTGCGACCAGCTATTCCCTGTCTCAAGATTTTTTATTTTGCTGCTATTCAATGGTGTGACGGAATCCATGTGTTGATTTTGATTGCCATCAGAACCGATCTGTTTAGTTCTTTTTTAGCTTGGGCGCAGCATGACTCGTCTGAATCCTTGTTGATGGCGCTGTCGTCGGTTTAGATTATTTTATTGTCTTGGGCTGCTGTTCCTTGTACTTGCTTGCTCAAGACCGTGAGGTTTGATGTTGGACTTGCTTTGTGGTGCGCGGCGGCAAGAAGTTCACATAGCAAAAGAACAGCTTGAAAAAGGTTTGGCGGCAGCTGTAGTTGATCGCTGTAGTTGATCGTCGTTTCTTGCCATTGCATCTTTAGGCGGAGGTTTGATTTACACGCGAGTGCTAGCAGCCTTTGGAATCTGGTTTTTGGGGCATGAGCCTTGTAGCCACAGCCTCTTTGTCTTGGCTTTAATGAAAAGGTGTTTTTCTTCTTGATCTTTTGGTTGGGATTTTTGTATTACGTGAAGTGCTTGCTCTTGTTGTGCTTGTGATTTATATGGAGCTCTAGAAAAACCAATCATTTATGTCCGATCATGTTTGTGACAGCACTAGCTCTTGCATTGAGGGAATAAACAAAAGAGCATGTGTTTGCAAAAGGAGCGGCTTGATTTCTAGATTTGTTTATTTTGGCTGCAGCCTTTTTGCTTGACATGTGAACAGCGGCTTGTTTCTCTGGAGGTGAATGTAAGCAGCAGCACCTTGGATTTTGTGTATGCGGCTATGACATGTTGATGTGCTTGATACAGCTTTGAGTTGATTAGGCTTTTGCTTCGGGGTTTGATCGAATTCAACACAGGTCATCCGCTGTGCCTGTATGCAGATCTTCATAGCTTTTATAGCTATTGGAGTGAAAGTAGTGTTGAGTTCGATCGAAGAGAAAAATAGAAAAAGTGTCTATTCACCCCCCTCTTGTCGCCTTTCCGGTCCTACAGGTTCACATGTCATAGGCACGGCTCACGGTAGACTAGGTCCACCTAGGTTTAGATCTAGGGTTAGGGCTTGTGTGGTGGCTGAGGTGGTGGCGGTTGCACGTGTGGCCAATACGGGGGACAGGGCGCTAACGTGGCGGCTATTGCGACGAGGGTTGACGTGATGCGAGGTGGCGCTGGCGTGGCGCTGACGCGGCGGCCAGGTGGCGGACATGGCAATGGCGGTGATGTGGCGTCGAGAAAGGTGGTGGCGCTTGGGTCCTGATGATCACCGGCGGTAGGGGCTACGACGGAGGTCACGGAGGGGTGCATCGGGTTGAGGGGACGACGACAAACTTGATGGTGGATGTGCTGCAGCGGCTAGGGCTCGGGCTCAGGCTCGACGACGATGAAGCTAGGGCAACGTTTCAGCGACGATGAGGACAGCTTCGGGATGAGGGCGATGAGGCGACCCTGATGGTGGTGACAAGAGGTGGCGGGGCTCACCAAAATGGCGGTGATGAGGACGGAGTCATTCGGTCGGCATTTGAGAAGATGATGATGGTGGCGACACTACACGGCAGCTCGACGGCAGTGGTTACGGTTAGCGAGGGTGGCGCGGCTCATGGTAGGCACCTTGAACTCTTGCTGACCCAAAAGAATTTCAGCTGGAGACTTCATCCTAAATATTCGAGATGGCATGCGATTGATGAGATATGCCGTTGTCATCACAGCTTTGCTCCACAATCCCTTTGGCACATTCATCCAAAATATGGGTGAACGTGCTACCTCCAACAAATGTCGATTCTTCCTTTCAGCCACTCCATTCTGAGGTGGGGTTCCTGGACATGTAGTTTGATGAAGTATCCCCTCCTCTGAGAGATACGCTCTAAACTCTTTGTTAACATACTCAGTTCTATTGTCTATTCGAAGAATCCGAACCTTTGTATCAAACTGAGTAGCAACCATCCTATGAAAGTTCTAAAAACACCGAAGGATCTCGCTCTTGTTGTTCATTATATAAATCCAAGTCATACGAGTATAACAATCAATAAATGTGACAAATCACTTAAAACCACTCGCAGAAGTAACTGAGCATGGATCCCAAACATCAGAGTGTATTAATACAAAAGGTTCATAACTCTGAAGACCAATGCTATTATATGTAGACCATGTATGCTTTCCAAACTCACAAGCATCACACACAAGTTTACTTTTGTCTACTTTATTGAACAAATAAGGGTATAGATGACTTAAACTCTCAAACGACAGATGTCCCAAGCGACAATGATGTAACAAAACCTCTCCCTCAACTCCTCCTACAGCCACAGCCAATGTCGCATCAACTTGATCAATGTACAGCAACCCATTATACCTTATTCTAGTCCCAACCCTCTTTCGAGTTCTCTTCTCCAGGAAGAAACACAAATTATAATCAAAATGTGACAGTGCATTTGAATTGGTCAATGATAAAACAACTGGAAAGGATAGAACATGCAAAATGGAGGATAAATCAATAGACGGTGTGTACTCTGCAGATCCTACAACTTGAATAAGCTTGTAGGTTCCATCAGTTGTTTGGACAGTTTCAGAATGAGTATATGGAGTGTAAGATGCAAATGCACTAAGTGAACCCGTGACATGCTTGGATGCACCTGAATCTATGATCCAATCAATATGAGAGTGCTTATATCTGGATGCAAGTACATGTGCCTGAGCGCCTTCACCCACATGAGCGTAGTTGGCAAAGTTACCATAAGAAGTGGTAGTTGTTGCAGTGGAATCATGAGGAGTCTCCAATACCTTTCCTTGCTGTCACTTCTCCCACTGCATAGCTGTCGGGACCTAAAAATGCAATTATGGACCTTCTGTGTATAATGCACTAGTCCAGGATCACGCTAGTGCACACAGTGTCAACATAGATGAATATCGATCCACGCAAGATGAATAATAGAATAAACGATTAAATTAAATAGCAAATAGCAGTTTTGACCATATGGTCGAGTTTACACTTATTAAGCTATGCAGGGCTAACAGTAAATAAATAAACAGCAATGAAATAAAATCAACTCCAAAGTGAAACCCATCGACTCGCCATGAGCAACCAATCGATCAAGACCTAACGACCAAAGAACCTCAGAGAACTTCTCCTCGGCAAAGGCGATTTATTCCTCCACTTCAATTTGAATGATTGCAGCAAGAATGAGTACTTCAAGTACTCAACAAGTTGTACCACAGAAATGCAATTATAGATGATGGCTTATTACATATAAAATGGCGTATGTGGTTATTTTGCAAGAAAGCAACATTTACAATCGAATACAATAATAGATTGAAAGCGTAATTCAAAACAAATAAATAATAATAATTTAAAAAGTATTTTCACAAAGGACACAAAGCCTAATAAATTCTTTCACACATCCATATAAATTAAATCACACAGCCTAAACCTTAGCGAACTTAGTCGCTGAGGTAACCTCCGCAACCACGCGGGCGCCCTCTCCTTGTCAGAGACTCGAAAACATGCAGCATCTGGCAACCGTCCTCGATGACCCGGATCGGTGCAATAGGAGCAGGTGGCTCGGGTGCAGGCATGACCGGCTCCTTAGGCTCTTCTGGTTCCTTTGGCGCTTCGGCCTCCTCCAGATCCTCCTCTGGTTCCTTAGGTTCCTCGGGATCTTCTGGCTCTTCTTCTGGATCCTCCTCTGGTTCTTAAGGTTCCTCGGGCTCTTCTGGCTCTTCTTCTGGATCCTCCTTTAGCTCTTCTAGATCTCCTTGAATGTACAGAGCTTCTTCTAACGCTGCGATCCTCTCCTCAGCCATCTGTAGCGTCTCATAGACACATTCCAGCTCCATAGTAGTAGTGTCGATGTTTTAGAACCGATCTTACGTAAAGATTATTTGATTTGGGGGGTATCCCAGACTCAAATCATGTAGAGAGAATGACATAGGGATTTTTATACAGGGTCAGGCCTTCTCTAGAGAGAATAACAACCCTACTCTTGTGTGGATATAGACTCAAATGTCATGTCTTGTGCTCCTGATTACCTTCTCGACTTCCCTCCCCCTGCCGTCTGATGATTCAACCTTTTATATAGCGCTCGAAGTAGGCGGTGGTTTCTCCAGTTCAAAGGGTGCCTCAACGCTTCAGATGATAGAGCTGTTACTGAAGATTATTGTGGGAGTAGTAATGTTCCCATGTCGCTAGACAGTTATCACCAGGACAGAGAGTTAAATCATGCCATTATTATAGAGAATAACATCATAATTAACTGTCCATATCTTTAAATATGGTGTAGAAGATTCCCTGATCAACTAGGCCCACATGCCTGTAAGCTCCATCGACTAGGGATTGGTCGTAGAAGAGCTTACGACCAGGTGGTGGTCGTAGTAAAGCTCACGACCACAGACTGATCGTAGGAGGATATACAATCAGGGGATAGTCATAGAAAAGCTTACGACTAGGGGATGGTCGTAGAATAACTTATGACCATGAGCTAGTCGTAGAAAAACTTATGACTGTGGGGTAGTCGTAGAAGGACTTACGACCACGGGGTGGTCGTAGAAGAACTTACGACCTCCGACTTCTCCCTTATGAATATTGAGGGGTATACTCAAGAACCATATGACGATATTATTATCCATAATAAGAATTACAAATAAATAATTAAATGAGGATTATTAAATCCTCATCATCTAGCCCCCCAGCTTCAAGTGAAAATAACTTACTTCAAAAAGGAGCCGTAGATGATCTTACGACCGGTAGGTGGCCGTAGAATGGCGGTCGAAGGAAAATCTCTTCGACCGGTATTTCATTTGACCAGAAATTGACTTGGCCAAGAAAGGTGTTGGAAATCTTACAACTTATAAGGTGGTCGTAGAAGATCTTATGACCACAAGATGGTCGCAGTACTGTAATCGGAAGTAAAACCTTTCCGACTGCTGTTTCATTTGATCAGAAATAGACTTGGTCAAGAAGGTAATTTCGCTTGAGGTGTAAAGACATACTCGGTTTTCTTGAGCAGATAAATTAAAGAATCTCAATTGACTCTCATAGACCTGTCTGTTGGAGCGGTTCCCGAAGAGGTGGCAACCATTGGGTTGCCATATCTTTAACTCAAGCGTGCGGTTATAAAAACTTACCGTGGGTGAGACTTAGGGTTTTTTACCTTTCCCCAAATCGCTTCCACTATTCATCAAGTTCTTGCATCCTCCATCGCCAACCAAATCGTACGGCCTCCCGAGACCTTTCCAAATCTAAATCTCCTTTTCTTGAGAAAAATGGCCGGAGCTGTTTCCCAGTGGGCCGAATCGGAGATGGACGCGACCAAGATGAAGACTTTGGTCGTTGCTGAGAAGATCCCGAAGAGGGAGTTTGTCAAGTGGATTGAGGCTGCTGGGCAACATTGGCTATCGGGGGAGATTGGGCAGATTCTCGTCTTCCAAGCGTACTATAAGTGTGGTCTTCGATTGCCTGCTCACTCTTTCCTCACACTCGTACTCGAACACTTTGGGGTGGAGTTTGTGAAACTCATTCCCAATTCCATCACGATGTTGGGTGTGTTCGTTTAATTGTGTGAGGCCTACTTGGGATTTCGGCCGACTTGGAGTTATTCCAATACTTCTACGGGATGACCAGGTTAGCGAGAATCATCGGTAGCTGCAGTTTGAAGCTCCACGACGAGAAGTCGAAAGAGTACATTCAGATGTTCACCCGGTCGTCATGGCCAAGATAGAAGAAGTGGTTGTTCTACTGGGAGACGACTAGTGAAGACAGCCTCTCTTTCACCGGGATTGGTGCCGAGAAGATTCCTTCCTGGGATTCAACTTCCAAGGATCTCGGCCGAATCGCCCCTTATATTCAAGCCATCAAAGACTTGAAGGAAGATGGGCTTATCGGATGGCACGTGGTGAAGTATTTCATCACGCACCGCATTAGCCCTCTGAAGAATAGGACTCATCCTATGTGGATGTACTCGAGGCCGCAAGACCCGACTAGAGATTACGAGAAGGGTAAGTAAATTTCCAATCTTAGCCTTCTTTCTGTCGATTTCGAACTTAGCTATTGAAAGTTTACTTACTCCTGCAGATCTCTCACAAGCGGAAATTGACGTTCAAGTCAAACTCATTTGTGAGAAATCCCCGCCACCCAATGTGGTGGCTCCTGAAATATTGGTAGTCCTGTCCGCAGAGGACAAGATGGAGTGCCTAAAGGTCATCAAGAATTGATTCCATCTTTAGGATCTTGTAGTCGTAGAAAAACTTACTATTAGGTACTGGTCATAGGAAGACTTACGACCAGAGAATTGTCGTAGAAAAGCTTACGACTAGGTGCTGGTCATAGAAAAACTTACGACTGCTTAGTTATATTTCTTTTTCTGACTTCTATAGAAAGTAGGCATGGAAGACCGTCAAGACGATGAAGAGGTCAAACTGATGGTCGTCGGCGCGGTGGCGGAGCAAGCCAATGCTCCTCCGGCCAAAAAACGTTGACTCGTGAAAGTCGCCAACAAGGGAGGCGCATGTTCAAGCTCTACTGCTCCGACCGGGCTCTTTGCAAAATTCATCAGAGACATGGTCGCCGCAGAGAAGGCAAAGGCGGTCAAGTGGCTGAAGCACTCAAACACAAAGCCCACAAGATCAAGGTACTCTTCTACAATGACAATAAGACTTACGCAGCTTCTGCCTGTCGTGGCTTTGTCAAGCAACAAGAAAAAGAGAACTAGAATAGTTTTATGTCTTTTGTGAAGAAAATTGTTGCACCAGCAGTGCCTATGGTTGAGGGCAGTGCTGCCCTTGGGGTGGTCGAGACAAGTCTCGGCCATCCGGAGAGCTAGGAGGCTCCAGGAGCGGTAGTGCTCGCTCAAGACCCACGACTAGACGTGGTCGTGGCTGATCTCATTCCTCAACTCGAGTTTCGACCAGACGTGGTCGAAGAGAAGAAGTCGAAGAAATCTTCTTTAGGGAGGGTTTATTCTAGATTCAAGATCAAATCCAGCACACGGAGGTATGTGAAAAGACAAAAGTATAAGAACAACATTTACCTTTTGCTCTTTATCATTTGACGTGTTTTCCTTTATGTGATCTTAGCCCGACTCCTCCAGCCCTCAAGGATGTTCCTTTCGAGGGATCCACTGCTATTTCTCGGACAGTCAGAGAAATGACAGTGGCGGTGGTCGAAGGGCCGTCCACCGTCCGAGTGGTGGAAGAAGTCGTTGCTGCCGAAGCAACTGCGACCACGGGAGTGGTCATAGAGGTCGACGCGAAAACGGTGCATGATGCAGCGGAGGCATCAGGCCAAGGCGATGGATTGTTAGGCCATCGCACCAGGAAGGAAGTCGCTATAGACGTTCCCCTGGTTCCCAAGAAGGAGCTGACGTCACCGAATCAGAAGAAGAAGAATACAACAACTTCTTTTTCTCGAAGTTCTTTGGCCCAAATTGCTAGGGGATCTTCGCTTAGATCTCAGAATCGAAGTTTCCCACCCCAAGGATATTCCAAACAGAGGGAATGTTTTCGACGACGAGCATCTCAAAAGGTGTGGTGGAATCGGGTTGAAGAGATCGATGAATTGAGGAACCCTACCAAAGTACTCTCCATGTTTGCTCGAACGAGCATTAACGTAAGTACCTGCTGCCCAAGATTTTCATGTGTGATTTCTCTCGCTTCTCACCGTCTTTCTTTATGCAGAGAGATCTAGAGCAAATTGTCATTGTTACATAGTACAACCGACAACTTGTGCAGCTGCGACAGGAGAAAGCGAAACTCTGTGAGTAGGTAGAGAGATGATAAGTTACTGCTACTCGTAGTCGTTTATGTTTCGACCACTTGCACAATGTTTTTGGGGGTTGTTGTACAAGAATTACGACTAGGTACTGGTCGTAGGAGAACTTATGACCAAAGAATTGTCGTAGAAAAACTTACGACCGGGTACTAGCCGTAGGAGAACTTACGACCAGAGGATTGTCGTAGAAAAACTTACGACTAGGTACCGGTCGTAGAAAGACTTAAGACCGCTTGTTCTATGCTCATGTCTACTCTTTTCCTCTATAGGTTCAAGAGCGATGAGAAGACCTTGACTGATTCGCTTGACTACGAGAAAGTCGAGATGAAAAAGCTAAAGGAAGAGAAAGAAACCCTTCTAAAGAAGCTTCAGGAGGCAAACTCTGCAATTTAAAAGTTGCAGGGACGAATAAATGGTAAGTGCTAAACTTAAAACCGCTTATGACCTTCTTTTCTTTTTCTAACTCTTATTCTTTTTCAGAAAAAGAGGTCAAAATGGGGAAGCCCAAAACCGAGGTCAAAGAAAAGATGAGGTCAAAGAAAAGACCATGGTTGTTCATAAGATTTCCCGTATCGCCAAAGAAAAAGATTAGGAGGTCAAATCGTGGGAGGAGCACTATGCAAAAAGCACTGCCTCTCATGATGATGAAGTCAAGAAGTTAGATTCTTAACTGGCAGGTAAGCAAGTCTTTACCTGCGAGCAGTTTTGTTTTCCTTTTGGGGTTATTTTATCTGACTAGTCTTATTCTTTTTAGAGCAAGCAGTCGAAATAAAATAACTCTGTGAGGCTTCGACTCGTAATCATGAGGAGATGAAGTCGATAAAGATCAACCTTCAGGACAACATTTCTCTCTGAACAATGTACTCAGTGGGCTACGTGCTAAGAAGGTCAGTCCTCATGAAGACATGATAATTGCTCACTCTAGTACCATTGGCGAACAAGTCGGGACTTTGCATGAGTTGGCGATCACTCTGAAGACCAACTAAGCTGATTCGATAAAAGAGGCGGTCAAAGGTGGAATAAGTTTTGTTCTGGCAAAACATAAAGGTCATGACCCCAATCTTAATCTGCAACCAATCAAACCCGACTTCGACTGCTCTTAAGCAGAAGCGGAGTGGTTGGTTGAAGATATGCAATCGATCAGTAAGGAAGTCATGGAGGATATGCAAATAGGATCTCCCTCATCAGAGTAGTTTGTACTTGAAACCTGTAAAGACAATTCTTTGTTGTTGATATATATAATCCTTTCTTCTTCCTACAAATCATCTTGTTGAGTAGTTAGTAACTCATAAGATAATGAATGGAAAAAGAAATTAAGACTAAGAATTGAAGTCATATTAATAACTTTATCTTAGCCCCCGACAATTTGCTTAGTTTATTTAGATAAACTAAGTAAATAGTGTGAAATGGGTTTTCTTAAAAAAGAGATTATGTTTAGCTAAGTTATAGTTTTTGATCATGATTATCATGCACTGGTCGAAAGAGTAGGAACAAGTCAACACTATGAAGTTCCTTCTAGTGCGCAGGACCACGTGTAGAAAAGAAAGGTTTCGACTAGGTGATGTTACCTTCTCCAACCAGGTTAATCAAATCAAGAGCGACAACTTAAGTTAGACAAACGTTTGGAGTATCTTAAAAATTTGTTCGACCTATTCCAGTACACTCGGTAGGTTCGATTTGGTAGCAAGAGTTAGAAACAGGACAACGCTAGGAAGTTCCTTCTAGTGGGTAGGACCACGTGCAGAGAGGAAAGATTTTGATTAGGTGTTGTGTCTTCCTCCGACCAGTTGAAACGAAACAAGTTTACTAAAAGTAGTCGAGCAAATTTACAAAAATGTACTCTGCTTATAGTATTTTTTAAAATGAATGAAGAAATAAACTAAGGTACTAAGAGTTGACTTTGAAAATATTTCGACCATGTGTATTGAACCCGAGCTCTTTGTGTTGGCAGCAAAAAGGGAGGAAGAGTCGACACTAGGAAGTTCCTTCTAGTGGGCAGGACCACGTGCAGAAAGGAAAGATTTCGACTAGGTGATGTTACCATCCTTTCAACCAGTGTAAAGAAAGATGGGTACTTGTCGTACAAGGACTTACGACCAGGGTATTGTCGTAGAAAAACTTACGACTAGACACTGGTCGTAGGGAGACCTACGACTAGGGAATGGTCGAAAAATTGTGAAAGCGCTACTCAAAGTAAGACAATAAAGATAGAAAGAACCTGATACTTTATTGTAGGGTTGGTCGGTTACGCATAAAATTTATGTAACTGGTCGATGTTCCATGAATTGGAGAGAATTCGACCGTCTTCCATTGCTAGTCGTACCGAACCTGGTCGCATAACTTTGACCACCGTGTAAGAACCTTCCCACTTGGGGGAAAGTTTATTCCGATTAGAATGAGATTGAATTTTCTTCAGTACTAAGTCACCTACAGCAAGGCTGCGAGGTTGGACCTTACGATCATAGTATTTGTGTAGGGCTTGTTGGCAGACTCGTGAATGGATTAAGGCTTGATTTCTCTTCTCTTCGAGCAGGTTGATGTCATCCGCTCGAAGTTGTTCCTTGTAATAGCCCAAAGTTCTGTTACCAAATTAAAAATTATTAAAGATACTATTTTGTTGGATTTTCTGAAATTTGAAAGAGTTTGATTGCTTTATTTGAATTTTTGAAGTTTTAAAAATAAAAACAAAATTTATTAAAGTTTTTTTAGTTTTAGTTGAAAAATAAAATGTAATTATTTTATGAAATTTTAAAAGCTTTTCTTTAAATTGTTTAAAGCCAAAACAAATTTAAATCCATAATAATTATAGAGACTTCTATGAATTTTTCTATAATTTTGGAATTTATTTGCTATTTTCTAAAGCCTATTTGAATTAATCTGATTATTTAAATTAAGAAATCAATTTGAAATCCCTAAATCACTTTGGGCGAATATGCAACTGTGCAAATTGACCCCTCTCTTTCTCGCCCAAAAGGGCCCAAGACCACCCACACAAATCATCATAGGACTGCTTGATTAAAATCCGACACCAAAGAATCGCCCGCTCTTCCCTCTCTCTCTCACCCAACCGGCCCCACCCGCCAGTCCCTCCCTCTCTCATTGTCACAGGGGCCCATGCCCTTCGTCCCATGCACTTTCTTCTCAACGTCTGCTGCGCCAAAACCGCCATGGGCGGTCAACACCGAGCTCGCCAACGGGCCGCCTCCAACCGCCCCGCTTTCTCCGCGTGTGCGCGCACGACTCGCACCCACCTCCGCACGACCCCCACGCTCTCTCCCCCTCTTCTTGCGCGTGAGCCCAAGCCCGTAACTGCCGCCACGATCTCCACCTCCTCCACGCCACCTCGAAGCCCCTCGGCCCCTATAAAAGGCAGCCCCGGGCGCCCCTCTCTTCACCCATCCCGACGCCGCCACCTATTGTCATCCCCCCTCTAGCGCCCCAATTTCGAAGTTTTCTGCACGATCGAAGAAGTTTCGGATTCGATTGCGCCACACCGAGCCACTCCGCTTCGCCATCCGCACCGCCGTCATCACTGCTGCTATCGCTGGTCGGTCGCCACTCGCCACCGGAGGAGCCTTGAAGCCGCCACTTGCTGCCGCCCGCATCCGCACCGCCGCTTCTTCCTCGCCGCCGGCCGCCCCTCTCCTCGTCGTGTGGGTGAGCGCACCAGAACCGCCTTGACCTCCTCTCTATTTTGCGCACGTTGCCGCCCGCCGCCGCGCACCGTAGCGCCGCCGCCGTCCTCGCAGATGTGGCTTTGCCACGCAAGCGCCACCGTGGCGCCACCTCACGCCACGTGGGCACCACGTCGCCAACCTTACCTGCGTGGCGCCACGTCACCCTCACACCGCCACATCTACGCAACCCTTGAGCCCAAAAGTCCCGTGGACTCAGTTCACGTGAACTGTGTCTATGACACGTGGGGCCCACATGTCGGGGAGTTATTTTAATTCCTTTAATTATGAGAATCTCAGGGCTGACGTCAGCCTTGGGCAATAAATGGATTTTCCTTTAGAAAAATAATTCGGGAAATTCATTTAAATTGCAGATTTAGGTTTAAACTTGTAAAATTCATATCTTTTGCATCCAAACTCCAAATTGGGTGATTCAAATTGCTAAATTCGTATACAATCATTATCTAGCTAAATAAAGTAAAATTATTCTATTTGGAGTTAGTTTGAATTGTATTTTTGAATTTATTTGATTTTTATTTGAATTTGTCGTACTTTCGCGTATAGACTTTGATGATTCCGGAGAGGTAGATCCTTCTGAGGAATTATAATTTCAAGACTTCAATGAAGGCAAGTTATAACCTTGACCATATTGCTCCCAGTATTTTAAAGCTATTTAATTCAGTTTTTAAATTATTAATTGCATGCTTACTTTTATTAAATTATTTCAAGTCGCTGTTTAATTACTTAGATATTCCAATTGTTATTGTATGGCCAATTTTGAATATTGAAATGTCATTCCTTTGTCACCATAGATAAATTGGTATGGAAATTATTCATGCTTAGCAAATGCTTAGACCATGATTTTGATGTTTGGGAGGATTTAGCCAAATCATTACAAAATTGTTTAAACTTGAACCTATGGTATTGTTTTACCATAGAGTTATTGTAAAGGTGTTTTTTACTAAAATAAAATCAAAATGGTTTGGACTTGGGCGAAACGGATGAATGGTGGGTGTAGGTTTATGCACGGGTTTAATCTGGTCAAGATTAAGACCAAGGGTTTGATATTGAAAGACGCCCAAGTCAATTAAGGACCGGTCTTTGAGCCGCATCTTGCTATACCTCACCGTACCACCACATGTCTTGTATGGGTAGGACCTGGCTTAATAATTTGTAATACCTCTTAGTTCTTTGTGCTATGTTGTATGTGTGGGTGTCGGTCAGACAGTAGTCCCACCTGGCGCAAGATGGGGCTTCCGGAGGACGGTCAGTCCAATGGAAGCGAAACCTTAGCAGGCATGAGTACTTTGAGGTAGAACATTGTAACGACCTTGTGATAATTGCTTTGTCACACGCCTTAGAAAGCATGGATTGGCCGACACAAAGAGCATATTATCTCGTGTGGGTAAAGCTATACAAACTCTGCAGAGTAGAAACTATTCGAAAAGCCGCGTCTGCGGTCATGGACATGCTAGCAAAGCTACTCCGAGTTATACTTGTTTTTGGTTTTAAAAATGATTTCAATAGATGATTTTGGATGGATAATCCTTGTGGTAAAATTGGGCGGTTAGCCATGTGATAGGAGGGTATCCTTCACCATTCAAATATGGAGGTTATCCACACTATAAAACTATCATTTAAAATCTGATTTTAGATATAGTACAAAAATGGCCTTGGAAATTAATATGATTATTTAAAATTGAAACAGCTGCTTTATGCAAATAAACCCTACCAATACCCCTTGTTTACCTTATGCATGCATTCAATCTGTTACTTGACGGGTGTAACTTGCGAGCACGGTAGTAGTGCTTACTCTTGCTGAATAATCTTTATTCAGGAAAAGACCTCTATCCAAACGGTGAGGACATCGATGCTTAGGCTACGTGCCCCCAGACGATTGCCTGTGGTGAATCGTTGGGTCTACTACTACTGTTTTTCTTCCGCTGTGTTTTACTTTATTTGGCCTCAGGCCCTTGTAATAAACTCTGAATAAATATTAATAAAGTGTGTGATATGTTTTGATTATCACTTTTGTTTGACTGTGTACATTAGCTATCCTGGACTAATGTATGAACACAGAGAATTCGGGATCCTTCGCTCCTGGGTTCGACATTCCTGGATTGAGTCGTTGAAAGTTTCGATCCTTGTTGACCTGATCTTTAGTTCTGGTGGAAGCATGTCTTCGGCACCGAAAACTAGAGAAAAAGGTGTTTCGCTTGTAGCCCGACTAGTAGTCGTACGAACTGCACATGATACTGAGGGTAATTCTTGTACCCAAGCCCCCGAGTGCTTGACAAGCTGGTCGAAGACTCGAGTTTTGATTCCCTACATTATTTGGCCATTCGCACTTTTGACTGCCTTATTGCTTTGACGATGGGTAATAGAGGTGTAACACAGTTTGGTACCCAACTCGTTGCAAAATTCTTGGAATTTTGCGCTCGAAAATTGCTTACCATTATCTGTGATTATTCGACTTGGGACGCCAAATCAAGTAATAACGCTTCTCATCATGAACTATTTTGCTGCTTCCATTGTTATCCCAGTCACAGGTTCGGCTTCGATCCATTTTGTGAACGTATCAATTGCCACAAAGAGGAACTCGAAGCCACCTAGGGCTTTTGGGAACAGTCATAGGATGTCGAGACCCCAGGTCACAAAAGGCCAAGATAGAGAAATTATTTGTAATGCCTGAGCCAGTTCGTGTATTTGCCTGCTATGAAACTTGCATTGTACACACTTCTTAACCAGCTATTTGGCATCATAGAGGGCTGTTGGCTAGTACAAACCTTGTCGAAAGACCTTTCCGACCAACGTTTTGTAGGAAGCATGAGTTCCACAGATGCCCCTGGGTATGTTGTGAAGTAGGTTTAATCCTTCTCTCTGCGATATGTATCGCATGAGTACCCCTTGAGTACCTCGTTTATAGACGACTCCTTCGACCAAAGTATACATTTTGGCCTTTCGGGATAAGCGATCTGCCTCGAGATCATCATCGGGTATGGTACCCGTCTGAAGATACTAGTAGATAGGATTCATCCTGCTATCTTCGTATTCTAGAGAGGCTGTCTCAATAGGAGTTGTCTCTGGTGTTTCGACCAGAGACGGCTTCTGGAGCTGCTCCAAAAAGACTCCTTTTGCTACTTGTGAACAGGAAGAAGCCATTCGAGCAAGATGATCTGCGAGAAAATTATCCTTTTGATGGATAAATTATACCTCAAAACCGAAAAAATGCTTTTCAAGCTTTCAAACTTCTGATAAGTACCGAGACATAGGCAGATTAGAGCACTGGTACTCTTTTCCGACCTGATTCATAACTAGTTGAAAGTCTCCTCTCACGAGTAGTCGTCGAATCGCGAGCGCTTTTGCAGCTCGTATGTCAGCCAGCAAACCTTCGTACTCGCCACGTTGTTAGTGGCCTGAAAGTTTAATTGAATGGTATACTTTAATGTCTCTCCGGTAGGAGATTACATGACCACCCCAGCCACTGAGCCACTTAAAGTAAGTGACCCATCAAAGTACATCATCCACTGATCGTGGGTATCATACTGGGATCCTGAACAGGTTCAGGATTTGTCCATTCGGCGACAAAGTCTGTCAAGGTTTGGGATTTAATGGCCATTCGGGACATGAAATGGAGGTCAAACTCCCCAAGTTTTACTAACCATTTTACCATGCGCCCCGCTGCTTCCCTGTTCTAGAGGATCACTCCTAAGGAAAACTCAGACGTCACAATTATCTTGTACGCTTGAAAATAATGCCGCAGTTTCTCAAAGACATGAGGAGGGCATATAGAAGTTTTTCAAGCTGAGAGTAACGCTTCTTAGGCCCATGCAAAACTTCACTTACGTAGTAAACTGGTCGTTGGATGTTTTCACGTTCTACGACCAGTACTGCGTTTATTGCCTGTGGCGTGGTAGCTAGATAAATTAAGAGCGCCTCTTCTGGTTTGGGAGAAATCAAAATAGGAGCACTCATAAGATACCTCTTGACATCCTCAAAGGCAGTGTTTGCCTCTTCTGAGCACTCGAAACCCTCATGCTTCCTTAGAAGTTTGAAAAAAGGTAGTCCTTTTTCTCCCAGTCGTGCTATGAAACGACTTAAAGCCGCCATGCACCTTATGAGTTTCTGGACTTATTTCTTCGTGGTCGGAGGGCGCATTTGCACGATGGCCTTTATCTTTTCGGGATTTGCTTCGATTCCTCGTGCAGAGACAAGAAATCCAAGTAATTTTTCCGAAGAGACTGCAAACATACACTTCCCAGGATTGAGTTTCAGGCGATGTTTTCTGAGGTTGTCGAATGTTTCTTGCAAGTGGGAAACAAGATTAAGTGCTTGATGCTTTTTATGACTAGATCATCAACATAGGCTTCCAAATTTCAGCCTAATTGAGGTAAAAAAGTCGATTGCATCAAGCGTTGAAAAGAAGCTCCAACATTTTTTTAGTCCAAATGGCATTTTTACATAACAAAATATTCTAAATGGAGTAATAAATGTGGTCTTTTTGTGAGAGCCGCCGGGCGATTTAATTTGTAATACTTAACCTTTCAACCGGTTCCAGCATTACAAACCAAATTTTCCCGCTCTCGGCGTATATGTACTTCCCAGAATACAATACACATACCCCGTACAAAATTTAAGTATCAACATCCATACATGTGGGGGCCCAAAAATGCAATTCTGGACCCTTCGTGTGTACTGCACTAGTCTAGGATCATGCTAGTGCACATAGTGGTAACATCAGTGAAATATCATTTCCATATACAAAGACGACTAATAAATAGGCAAATAACAATAAATATCTGAGTAAAGACTTTAAGGTCAAAGCTTACAATTGATGCCTCGGATGCTTAATAGCTCGATTAAGCTCAAACGAGCGTAACGGAATAACCGGTGAAGCCCATCCATATGCCCATAGGCACCTACCGGGTAGTAGCGACCTAGTTCTCCACGATCCTTGAAGTAGACCTTGTTGTCGATGATTCCTTCACTACATTGATTTATTATAGCAAGCATGAGTACACAACCGTACTCGCAAGTCATACCACAGAATGCAATTTATACATGAGGCTTATTCCAAAGGATTGGCTTCTGTGGTTCATTTGCAGAAATGCAACATTTGTAATTTGAATATGAATAATAGATTGAAAGCATAATTCAAAACAAATAGACAATAATAATTTAACAGCTTTTAGTTCACAAAGACATATAGCCTAATCAAGTTATTCACACGACCATATGACTTAGATCACACAAATGTCCTTCCCAACTATTTTATGAAAATCTACCCTCGTGAAATCCCGAAAGCATGTCCATGATCATGACGCTATTCAATAGATTGATTTACACTTTGCGTAATTTATACACTTTGCCCACAAGATGCAATCAATTTGTACAGAGTGATCACAACAAAACCTTTCGAAACTTCATCTCAATCATTGATACTCCCAGTGTGCTTACAAACCATCGACAACCCCACACAGAAGTCGATCGACACACACCGTTGACGAGGAAGCAAATAACCGTCCCACGATGTGACTACTTGGTAGCACACCTCCACCCAAGCAACACAGCCTAACCTACTACCTAAGTAATCAATGTCAAGAATCCATAACCTACTAAGTTAGGCCCATCCCATACCAGGCATGTGGTTGTACGAGAGACCCAGTTCAATGGCGCACAAAGTTAAGTCCTTAATTGACCAAGGCAAGACTTCCAATTTCACTACAAATCCCTATGCACACAGCTTATTATTCCCGTGCACACAACTCCACCAAACGTAGCACACAGTATCCACCATTTGCCTCAGTCTAAATCCTTTCCCACCCTGTTGGTTAAGTGCAACACATGCCATCAACGAGTAATAGCACACGGTACACATAGTTTTTATCACATAGTTCCATAATCACTTAGTCAAGTTTATATTTGCAACTCACATGAGATGATGACTCGTGGCATGGCTAAGCAATCTACTCGTATCTAACCAACCCACATTGGTGCTATGATAATACCAACTAAATAATGAACCAATCTAGGGTGACAAAAGATTATGACATAACAATAGACAAGGTGGATATAACAAATGGGATTAATAACTACACCCAAAAGCATTTAAATAAATATTTAAAGTAAATGCAATAATTTGAATCAAAGTAATTTTAGAAAACTAGGACTCAACATGATCAAAGGTATAACTTGCCTTGCTATAGTAATGATGATCTTATTTAACTTTAATCTTCTACTTCCTTGATCTTCAACTCCTTCTTGATCAGAACTTCCCCAAGTATCAATGTCTACTCGCAAACAAGCAAATAAAGCAAAACAGATAAATAACAGAGAGCAAATAAACTCCAAAAATAAATAATAATATCAGATAAATAGATCTTGAATTTATATGAATTTAGGAATTTGAATGGACTCAATCGGAGTTTAGATTCAAAAGATATGACTCTCGGAAGAATCACATGAAATGATGATATTGAGAGAGAAAAGAATATTCAAAAAATATCCTTCGGATAAAAATAAATAAAAAGAATTAGAGACTTACAAGTGGGGTCCACTGGTAAGTGAGAGAGAGATGAAATCAAGGAATGACATGTGGGACCAACTGGATAATTGGATTTCAGAAATTAAATGAATTTTTGAAAAGAACAAGGAGGATGACAGGTGGGCCATTGGTCCATAGACCAAGTCCACGATCTAGGGTTTAGGGTGCATGGTGCAATAGGTTCATGATAGATTAGGTCCAAGGCTAGGGTTTGACTAGAGTTGACTAGCAAAGGGGCCCCGCAGGTAAGAGAGAGAACTAATTTAGGGTTTTTAATTCACGGTGGGCGAAGTTCACGAATAGGCAACGGCACACGAAGTGCAATGGGTCGTAGACTAGGTTCTTGGTGGATGACGTCCGCATGGTTTCGGGCTTGGGTTTGGGCATGGTAAGCTTGTGCAGCACATACGTGGCATCCGCAGGTGCACGAAAACCGAGGTGGCAAGTTGTGGTGGCTGACATGGCGTATGTGTCACAGTACCAACGTGGCTGCCATGTAGGCGAGAATGCTGACATGCTATTGGCACAAGTGCACATGCATGGTCCTGATTCGGATTTGGAACATGGGACCCGTTTGTCATAGGGACAAAAGAGAGAGAGGCCCACACGCAAGAGAGACACAGCAGTGGGGCAGCCATGACCTTCTCGGGTCGACGTCGACGGCGACGAGCGGTGGTGAAGGCGCCCCATCGGATCCACGCGGTGGTGGTCTTTGAGCACGGCGGCTTTGGCGAACTCGAAGGGTGACGTCAACGGCGCGATTGAATGCGGCACCAGCGGGTCGGCCAAGGTGAGAGTAGACCTGTTCATGGGCGGCCCGGCCCGAGCCCGACACCGTCTCGAGCCAAGCTTGATCGAAAATCGCCCCAGCCAAAGTTCTACCACAAAAACCCTAAAATCAATTTAAAAAGAGAAAATCTATATATTTAATGCTGAAAATGAATTAAATATTAGTTTTTTATTTTGAAAAATGATTAAAATAATACTTTTAATCGAAAAATCAGGTTTTGGTAGGCTTTGGGCTCGAACTCTTGATTTTCAAGCCCAGACCAAGCCCGGCAGTCTAAGCGGCAATGACTCGGCATGGCTTGAGGCGGTGGAGGAATGCGAGGCGGCGCTACGATTGGAGGATGGAACGACGGCGCGACTCCAAAGAGAACCAGGGCGACGAGAGCTGGCGAGGTGGAAGAAAGAGAAGGAAGGGGACGGGGCCTCACCGGTGAACGTGGACGAGCTCGGGGCGACCCAATGGTGGCAGCGGCTTGGATCGAGAGTAGGATGGCGCTGGGGTGCCGGATCGATGTCGGGGAGCACGGATCCGGGACGAGGGCGGCACGGTGATCCCGCAGGTAGGGTCGGTGAAGACAGGGCCTACCGAGTCGGTGACAACGAGGAGCTCTGAAATGATGTCACTAGCGATGGCGGCTCGGGAACAACCCGACGGCCTTGCGCTGCGCGACAGTAACACCTACGGCGGTGGTGGTGCCTGGGGCATCGAGGGCGGCGGGTGAAGGCGGAGCAAACGCACGCGGAGCGGTGCCGGCTCCGAGGAAGACGACTGAGGGTGGCGGTGCTTGGCAGCGCAAGAAGGCGTCTCAGCGAAGGATGAGCTTGGCACACGGCGGCGGCCGAGCGGCGACGCCAGAGAGGGACGACGCTTTATACGGCCTCGGAGGCGGGTAGAACACGGACGCCAGCGGCGGCGCCATGGAGATCGTGATCACGCACGCGTGCGTGGGCCGCGCTGCTTAAGCGTGGCGCCATCGCAGTGGCCCCGGCAAAGGCGTGCCCGATCGCTAGGGTTGGCCGGTGGGCCAAGCGGTCGGGCGCTTTGAGCAGCCAGGCGCCGTGAAGGGGTTTGGGGCCGAGCGGCGATGCGGGCCGAGGCAAGCGGCGAAACGGGCCGAAGGAGGTGGAGCTTACGTGGGCTGGCGAAAGGAGAGGTGAAGTGGGCCGAAGCCAATTCGGCCCACAAGGACAAACTGAGATTTAAATAGTTTTCTTTTTAGAAAATAGCCGAAAACACAAAAGGGCAATTAGAAAATAGCAAATGCACTCAGAAAAATTCTAGAAAATATATCCAAGCATAGAGAATCCAAATAAAATAGTTTTGATAATAGTTTATGTTGAGATTAATAATATTAAATTGTTTTTGATTTATGAAAGTCCTAATTAAGCTTTATTAATTCAAATAAAATTGGTGAAATTTTCCAGGAACCTAAACTACTCAGAAGATTTTTGAAAAGCCAAATTTGGGGACGTTACAATACACAACATAATACATTATTGAAATTGGCATAATTTACAACATATATGTCATACAAAAGAGAGTTTTGCAGCGGAACATTGCCATAAGATGGCTGAAACAACACCGATCAGTTTGCCCTTACCCACAAGGCAACTGACAAGAAACGTCCAAACTAATCGTCCAAAGGGTAGTCGGCCTAACACTCGTCAACCCCTTGGGGGTCAACCTCCTCTGCAACTAATAAACAATGCAGTTGAGTAAAAAAATTGTATTCACAAGACTTATGTTAACAAACCTATACATAGCTACATGCTAGCTTCAATCAATGGAGAAGGTCATATGGCTCATTTCGGCATAAAGCAGCATTTCAGTTGTAATAGTTAATAGATTGAAAGCAAGTTTAGCAAAATAGTTTTAGTGATTCAAATAACAAAGTGACAACAATAATAACATAATTAACAACCTAGAGATGACTTACCACAGTCACCACAAGAATAGTATAAATTACCCATTCGTACCACCCAAATTCAAGTTTTATCGAAATGTTAAATCTAACTCCCGAATGACCTCCCCAAGCGTGTCCATAACCAGGGACTTGGCTTTTCAAAAAGATTAAACCCTGCAGGGGTGTACAACTTTACCCACATGTCAGACCGCTCCTTATGCCACGCGATTTAGCACACTTCCGAAGATATGCCGGCAGAGCTAAGTCCTACGAGACGTTTTCCAATGGAATGAGCTAATTAATTAAGAGTCGCGACGTATGGCGTTTACCTTCTGTGAACCGCCCACTACCGAGCTCCCACAGGGACCTATACATTGTGTCGGAGACATTGGCCCAGCCGTAGCAACTGCCAATGCTCTTCGAGCGAGGGAACCACCAGGAACCTCTCACCCGTCACATGCCCGACACAATAATGACACATTTCTTTTTATCCACCTAAACCTACCACCAGCGACTCATTAATTAACACTCCCCAGAGTACTAAGTCAAGAGGGTCCCCATATGCCCTCATGTGGTTGCACGCAATAATGCTTGGTTTAGTGGGATGAGATATTCGGTCCTTGTTGATTCAGGCACACAACCACACACCCCATAATCACACCAACAACCATGTGCCCAAATCTAAATCCTTTTCATTTTCAGTTTTAGTTTTTCCAAAATAAGATAAAAACATGAGTACCCTGACAAAATATATAAGTAATGTTGTAATGACCATCGCCGAAGCGATGATCCCAGACTACCGTTCTAAGCATGGCTAAGCGACAACAACTCGAATACTACAATATAAAGTGACTAGAGCTCATCCATCGAGCCCTAAATCACAACGAGTATAACCTAGGTTCAGTAGTAAAAGATGGATGATTTTCCTAAAGTTCAAATTAACTAAGCAGGTGAACTATCACAACTAATAAAATGCTTGACAACATAGCATGCATACATACAGTTGAAACATTTGAAATATTAACATGCGAAAATAATGGGATCAACGTGCATCAATGGAAACTGCTTGCTTGGCTGAAAAAAGTCCACTTGCTGCTTAGGATCACTCTCGTATTCAAAAGTATTGTCGGTACCTAACGATCGAACAAAAGAGCGAATAAGAATGAATAACACTAAAACAATCAAACACAAATATTTTTTCATAAACAAAAAGATCAAGATTTTATAAAATTTCAGAAACAAAAATAATCTTATTTGGTGTTAAGATGGAATTTCTAGAAAAATTTCAAGTTAACATGATTTTTACTATAACAATTATTCCTAATTGGAGACTAAATCTAATCCCAACATTTACGGTGGCAGAGACAGGTTCAAAACCTATTTCGTATTAAAGTGCAAAAAGAATGAAAACCAACAAAATTGGATTCACTCAATTTGGAGTTAAAATGAAATAGATATGAATTTTAGAAGTTTATTGAATTATTAGTGCAAGAATAATTCAATTCGAAAATTCGAAAAGGAATTAATCCTTTTGACACATGTGCTGAGCCAACCCACGGTCACTGACCGGTGGGACTAGAGAGAGGCGTTTGATCAAGTTAGCTTGACCCGGCCAAGAATCGATTTATTTATGTCGGCGTGCATTTCTAGAATACGTTTTCCATTTTCAGAAAGCGTATTTCAAGAAATGCGCAAAATCCTAAACAGCCGAGACGGCCCACAAGACAGTGACTCAGGGATTCAAAAATGGTTCAATTAAAACTCTAATGACACTTAACCTCAGTGGGGGTCCACATGTCATACAGAGATTAGTGAAATGATTAACCTTGATGACTTCAACCTTTACCCTAACACGCAGCTTAACGGCGGCGAGGCGGAGGATCAAGCGATTGAGTGGTTATCCAAGCTTGAGGAAGACATGCACAGGTGCGCAAGGACTCCACAAATCTGAAGGCGGTGACACGGGTGCTTGAGGAGGACGGTGGCGAGCTGGCGGCGACCGGAGGCGGAGACAACGACGGGCCCTTCTCGGAGAGGACGCTATAGACGTCTAGAAACTTCGAGAAGGCGCGCCTCGGGTGCGCCTCAGCTCCAGGAGCAAAATCCCCAAAGTCTCGTCGCTAATGGATGTCGGAGGCGGCGAAATTTACGGTGGCAGAGGACCTGGTTTGGAGAAGAAAGCGAAATTACGGCGAAAGAAAGCGAAAGAGAGCAAAATGATAGGCTCTAAAGGTTAAGTAATGGCCGGTGATGCCTCCCGTGTGGACACGCGTGCACTACATGGCGCAAAAGGGCTTCGTGGCTGCCATGCACAGCGCCAGCACACGAGCTTGAGCGGCGATGGAGACGATGGCGGTGCTGACCAGTGGGGCCCGCCCGTCAGCAACCCAAAAGAAACAAGGTGTGATGAGTCAGGTTCAATTGGACGGTCTAGATGACTTTGATTAAAAATGGACGGTCCCAATTGAGATGGACGTTCGGATGGTCCGAATGGCCCAATAGATCTAGTCCGTTCAATTTAAATCGGACGGCTCATATGAAGAGGCACGTTCGGACGGTCTGAACGACCCAATCAATCCAATCCGTTGGGGCTTAATCGGATGATTCAAACGCTTATGCACTTCAACGACCTGGACCATTGAGATCAAATTGGACGATCCACAGCGAGAGGGGCGTTCGGGCAGTCCGAACAGCCAATGGATCCATTCCGTTGAGATTCAATTAGACGGTCCACAGCGAGAGGGGCGTTCGGATGGTCCGAACGGCCCAATGGATCCAGTTCATTGATCTAAAATCGGACGGTCCACACGATTTCGCGTTTGGAGAACTAGGCGCGCTAGGGTTAGAGTTGAATTTAATTTTGACCGAAAACAAACAAGTTTGACCGAGCTGTTTAAAATAGAAATAAAATTCTAAAAATTATGAAAATTTTTGTGGGTGCTCTCAGGTTCATCTAGGGCTTAGAAAAATTCAAAACAACCACTTTTGGTTTTCCATTTGGCTAAAATAAAATCTTTTTCAAATCAGCCTTTCTGATTCGGTTTGAATTTTTGAAGAGGTCAAAATAACTTTGAAAAATTCTAGAAAAATTATAATATTTGGCAAAAAATAATCTAGTATTTTACAAAATTTCTTTAGATATTTTGATACACAATTTTTTCTGAAAAAGACTAGAACCATGGATTCAAGTCACAAGTTTGAATTTTAGAAACAAAAATTTAAAACCAAGTACAAACTTGTGATTTTCAACAAAAGTTTTTGAACTCTCATACTTTTATACATTTGAAACACAAACCAAAGTTCAGGATGTTACACTTTTCTTCATCTTCTATACACATATTAATCTGATGGTAGCCAGAATATGCATCCAGAAAACTTAATGTTTCACAACCGGCAGTAGAATCAACCAACTGATCGATACGAGGTAAAGGGAAATCATCTTTTGGACAAGCTTTATTAAGATCAATGAAGTCTACACACATTAGCCACTTACCATTAGACTTCCTAACCATTATAGGGTTAGCCAACCACTCTGGGTGGTCGACTTCTCTTATAAAGCCTGCTTTAAGTAGCTTGTCCAATTCCGATCTTATAGCATTTCATCGATTAGGGGCAAATCTCCATAATTTTTTTTTATGGGTACTTTGTCAGGTCGTAAAGCTAGCCTATGCTCGATCACCTCTCTGGGGACTCCGGACATGTCGGATGCTTACCACACGGAGACATCTACGTTTGTCCGGAGGAAAGTGATGAGGGCAGGGCGTCTTCTTATTTGGGGTTGGAAGTATCCCCAATGTGAACAGTCTTCGAGAGCTCCTCTGGATCCAGAGGAACCTCCTTGACCTGTCGTTCAAATTTTAGGTGTGCGACTTTTAGGCTTCCATTTGCTTGGTCGAAGGTCGCCTTTGTTTTCTTCTCGAGTTGTTATCTGGCCAACCATCTCGAGGGATCGACGATCACACGTATGCGCCATATTTTTATCACAGTAAATTGTGATTACTCTTTTAGGACCTAGCATCTTAAGACATTGATACCCATAATGAGTAGCCATTAAGAATTTTGCCAAAGTTGGTCGTCCGAGTATGACGTTATATGTCGTATCGAAATCGATCACATCAAAGGAGATCTTCTCTATCTTGAAATTAGTTGGAGAACCAAACGTTAAAGGAAGAGAAACTTGGCCAATAGGTTTGGCTGAAGACCTCAGTACAATACCATGAAAAGAGTATCGCACCGGTCTTACCTTAGTTCTGGGTACTTGCATCTCATCCGTGGTACTCATAAACAGGATGTTTAATGAGCTGCCACCATCAACCAACACTCAATTTACTCGACTGTTGTTGATGGTGGGCTCGACAACGATCGGAAACCAACCTGATCGAGTAGAAGGGATCGGGCAGTCACTCTTCTCGAAAGAGATGGTGACTTCTGACCACTTCGGCGGCTTATTGATAAAAGGTGGGTCAATGGAATTTACCTCACGTTCGACAGCCTTAAGCTGTCTTTTTGACTCGTATGCCGATGATCCTCTATAGATATGCTCGATGGTATGCTCAGGATCTTGGAATGGCATCTCCTCGTCGTCATCCGACTGCTTACGACCACTTGCTTGCCATACCTCCTCGAGAGTAGGAAGCGGTCCTTCGCCATTGTAGTAGTCTTTGAGTTTTCGTTGGAAAACTCAACAGTTGTAAAGGTTATGTCCTTCCTTTTTATAGAAAGGGCACCACCTAGCCTTGTTGTTCTTCCTTTCGCGGCGCTTGTCCTTACCTCGATTGGAGTATGGCTTGGAGCCTTGAGGCTTCTTATTGTTTACAGGCCAAGACTTCTTTAGAACTGTTGGCTTGAGGCTTTTGACCCTTTGCCTTGTTCTTGGATTTCTTGGTCTTCTTATCCTTCTTCTTGCCATTTTTGTCCGCCTCTTGAAGAATTTTATCATCTCGATCAATAGTGGTGTTCCATTCGATTTGCTTCAAATTTCGGCGGACGGTGGTAGGAGGATTTAAAGCGATATCCTCCGAGATCCTTCTACTACGGACTCTCTACTTAAAAGTTCTAATGACAGAAGAATTAGAAACTTTAGGAATGGAATTTCGAACCTGACTGAAGCATTGAACGAACTGGCGTAGAGTCTCGTGGTCAATTTGTCTCATCCTGTGTAGGTCGTCCTCTTTCCCAGGGCGATGGTAGGTGCCCTAGAAATTGGCCAATAGCAGGCCGCAAAGGTGTTGCCATGAATAGATTGACTCGAGTGGTTGATTTAATAACCACGATCGAGCAGATCCCTCAAGCACAGTAGGAAGGTAATTTGCCATTGCATGCTCTCCTCCTCCTACTGCTCTGATAGCGGTTGTGTAGATCTGGAGGAATTCAATGAGGTTTTGAGATCCATCAAACTTCTTCATGTTCACTGGTCGAAATCGAGGCGGTCAGTGAACTGCTCGGAGGTCGGGTGAGAAAGCCCGATATCCGGTAATGACTTCTTGACGCCTTCTTTGCGGAAAAGAAGGGTTGACGTCACCTGGTGATCGTAAACGATGATACCTGGTCATAGGTGGACCCGACCTGTGGTAGGTCTCAACCTTATGAGGGAAATACTCTTCGTATTCCATCTGCAGTTGCATATTTCTGTGTTGGAGTGGTGAACGATCACATCTCCTAGGAGCTTGTTGATCATCAGGCGTTCGAGGAGCTCTTCTTTGATTGGAGTGAATATCAAGAGAGCGTCGTGACCTGTTGTCGCGCCGATCTTCACGTGGTGAGTTGTTCGAACGGCTGGTAGTTGATGGAGTCATACCGCTACGACTTCTAGGTTGATGCCGACGAGGGTGCTCGAGTCTGGATATCGTGCTTATAAGCCTTTGTGTGATCTCTTCGGTGAAGAGGTCATAGCCAGGCATTCGAGCAAGTTTCTGAGATGGGTTCTCGAGAAAATCATTGATGTGCTGGAGTTCTTGAGCTTCCTCTGACTGATAGTGAATGTGCCTAGGAAGATTTCTCTGAGCAGCGATTCTTCTCTGTCGGGTTGCCCTAGGAACATCCGTACCTGGTCCTCGAGTTTGCCTCAATGGAGTGTGAGTATTTTGAGAATCTCCTTCATTCTCATCAGAGTATTGACCCTGTTTATCACCGGAGGTGTCCTCGTCATCACCACGAGGGGTCGCAGTGTGTGATCGTCGGGGAGCATCCTTAGTCCTGTCTCTAGGAGAGTGATCATTATCAGAGGGAAGGACAAAGACCTCCTATTGATGATCTCCACTTGCGCTTGAGGCCAAGGTGCTCCTGTCGGATATATTGAGTATGCTGGTTGATGGTCGAACTCGCAGAGAAAGTGTGCTCGACCCCATCCTTTGTGGGGCTAATTGGAGAGAGACGACCACAAGGTGCTGATGAAGCTCTGGAATGATGGCTTCCAGGACTTGCTGTGCCAGGTCAGATTGTCTCAGATGGACTTGAACACTTGGAGGGGGAACCCTCGCCATGCTTTGAGCTTGTCTTGGGACAGCCCTGATTGTGGTCGGATGGACCCTTGCCCTCTGAGGAAGCTGGTTCCTCATTTGGACGTAACGTTGTGGGGGAGAAGGATCCCTCCTCAACTCCATCGGTGGTATGGTCTCTTGGAGGATGATCTCTAGAGGCGACATCACTATCGGATGATGCAATACTCAGCTCGTAGTTGAAGCCAACATCCATGTCGATATCTGTTTAATCGGTCAAATCGAACCAGTTCTCCTCGTTCCACTCTCCTGCCATGGGAGCATTAGAGTTGGGAAAAAATGAAGGAAACCTGATGACTAGGAATCCCCACGGTCGCCCAACTGTCGGCGTTTTAGAACCGATCTTACGTAAAGATTGTTTGATTTGGGGGGGTCTCTAAGACTCAAATCACGCAGAGAGAATGATACAGGGATTATTATTCAGATTCAGGCCTTCTCCGGAAAGAATAACAAACCTACTCCTGTGTGGATATATTGAGTATGCTGGTAACAGATCAAGAGAAAGACTCAAATGTCATGTCTTGTGCTCCCGATTGCCTTCTCGATTGCCCTCCCCACTACAGTCTAATGATTCCACATTTTATATAGCGCTCGAAGTAGACGGCGGTTTCTCCAGTTCAAAGGGTGCCTCAATGCTTTAGATGATGGAACTGTTATTGGAGATTATTTTGGGAGTAGTAACGTTCCCACATCGTCAGACAGTTATCACCAGGACAGAGAGTTAAATCATATCATTATTCTAGAGAATAACAGTGTAATTAACTGCTCGTATATTTAAATATGGTGTAGAAGATTTCCTGATCGACTAGGCCCACATGCCTGTAAGCTCCATCGACTAGGGACTGGTCGTAGAAGAGTTTATGACTAGGTGGCGGTCTTAGTAAAGCTTACGACTACAGACTGATCGTAGGAGGACTTACAATCAGGGGATAGTCGTACTAATGCTTATGACTAGGGGATGGTTGTAGAATAACTTACTGTTGGAAATATGCCCTAGAGGCAATCATAGAGATGATTATATTTCATTATATTCATAATATTGGATAATATGTTATCCTGTTCCTTGAATGAATCATTGGTTATGAAGATTAACAAGTATGTGACTTGTTGGTGAAACTCTTTTAACTTATATGATGTCATTCTAAATGGATCCCTGGTTGGATGTCATTGGTCGAAACACTATTGACTCTATCGACCAGCACATTGTATTGATTGATGACCATGTTTTACCGGTAATAGGTATAGGGATATTGATGAGGACATCCCAACCTTCAATGACCACGCTGAAGATGATCATCTCCGCGACCAAGATATTCTCAAGGACCAACAATATCAAGGACCAATCACGAGAAGACGTGCTAAACAAGTACTTGATCAGGTGAACGCTAACTTAGGACTTATTCTAGATCTCAATAACTTAGTAGTGCTTCCAATGTCCTCTTCTTTAATTAAACTCAGGTTCATTGGAGAGGAACAAGGAGGTCCAGAAAATCAACGAGTTTTGCAATCATTATCTGCATGAACTATAATGATTCCAGCCAGCATACACCAGACCAATGGATAGATTGTCAAGTCTATTTTCCTACGCTTCAAACCGTGCATCATTTGGAGTTATGTAATGAAAGTTATGGTCATTTTAGTAACAGTTGCACATCCTGATAAATGCTGCGTGAAAACTGAAGAGTCAGGGCAAGGCGCACCAACCTATCATGTTTCACTGTGCATAACCTATATGGATGGAAATATAATCAAGTCTATTTTCACCTCCAACAAACGGCTCGTCATTTGTACTTCCGAGGAGAGAATTATTGCTGTTTTACTGAAGACTGCGCAGAAGTTGAGCAGACGCACGAGAATTCGAGAAGACTCCTTAAATGCTTCAACCAGTTGGCCTTTCACCTTCCAACGTGGTGACTTATGTTCATACCCAGCTAGGAGGGTTGTTCCTAGTATATATACCCCTCTACCCCCATCCGTGGAGATACTTTTGAGTTTTCAACAAACCGATATATGAAATTGCAGCAGGACTGCTGAGTGCCTTGCTCCTTTGTTCTTGTGAGTTCTCTTGGATTCGCAAGAAGATTCCTCTGGGATCCCCTAATTCGTGCTCTACGCTTCCGGCGTTTTGTGTGGATTAGTTCCGGATTGTGGTTCTGTGATTGTTCGGATAGCAGGTCGGAGTCCAGAAGGTTTCAGATCATCTCTCCCCAACAAGTGGTCGCATCCAACCTTGGCAGGTTAAAACTAGTTACCTTTGTTCTTCAACCTACGCCATGAAGATCGGGCTTGCACCGTGTTTGTTTTTAGTTGTTAAGCTTGTTGTTTAGTGTCAAAAAAACAAGAGAGAAAGGAAAAAGAGAACAAAAAAATGAAAAAAGAAAAAAAATATAGAAGAAGAAAACGAAGGGTTGTGTTGCGGTTGTCAAACTGCAAGTTTTAGATTCATGCTCTGAATTTTTCGGTGTTTTGGACCGGTGACATTCACGTATCCATTGCGTGGTTTATGGCACTTGATTCTAGTACTACAACCCTCCTTGTTTAGCCCACCAAGCCCCACTAAAACCCGAAGCCGGTTGTTTTGATTCGTCTCCTTTGAATCGTTTGACCACATCCAAGGTACTGCCACTCTTGCACTCTTCCTGTCCAATAATGTGAACACATGTTAGAGAACATGGGGTTGGATTGACCCACCTTGAGACACTATTGAGATTGTTATGATTCTATTTGTCGTTAGTTGGTCTCAAGTAATGATGATGTATAATCCTTAGACTTGAGATCAGCATGGTTTCCTACATGTGTAATAGCACTCATAGGGGTTGCCAATCGCTACTCGTAACTGGGTAGTTATAAAGGTAGCTTTCGGGTATGCTATGAAACATGCAGAGGAATGTGACTGGTCGGATATAGGATTTGCCCCCTCCTAACATAACAGGAGAGATATCTTTGGACCCCTCGTTGTGGTCGGATAGAGTAAGTGCATGGCCATGCTACTAGTGGTCGAAGTGTTCAACCACATGAAGTTATCCGACACTCGATCGAGAAAGTATTGAATAGTCCATAGATGACACAACATCCCACCTGGAGTTCAACCAGACATCGTGAGGCAATGGGAGAGTACACAAGTAGGTCACTTAGTTCGATCAGTTACGGACTGGTCGTATGGAGATATGAGCTGGTCGTAGACTGGTCGAATATAATCACAGAGTGGTCGTAACTTGGTCGTAAGGAGTTACGAACTAGTCGTGACCAAATACGAACTGGTTGTATAGAGATAGGACCTGGTCGTAAGTGATGAGGATCTAGTCGTAGATCATATTACATTAAGGTTCGTCCAATATAATTTGTGTGTATTCAGGAATTGTTATGTCCTGCTAGGACCGCTAACGACTCGTGGTCGGAAAGGGTTTCCAAGTCACAACTGATTATGTATGAACCTACAGGGTCACACACTTAACGGGTTGGAACAAAACGTGTTCAGATAGGATCCGTCATGAGCACTATATAAGGAGATGCTTGAGGCTATTGGGCGCCCGGGGGGGGGGGGTGGGATGAACATAACCGACAAGACACAGAAAAGTCGTGAGTTGAGTTGTTCCATCGAAACCCTAGTCGCCATTTTCCTGAGAGCTCTGCTGTGCGACTTGGTGCTAGCACCCCAGCGTACAGTTGTTCCTTCCCTGGACGTGTGGATACCATAGAGGCGCTACTGCGGTTGCTGTTGCGCTTAAGGACGATCCGCAATCTTCATAAGGAACTGCAGAGATCGCTGGAGGAGACGATCGACTCGCGATGATACTAGACAATCGACTACGACTACTACATCGACGCGCTCCACGTTGGACCAGGCTGCTCCAACTCTTCTTCCGCTACTCTGCGCGTCTGGTGGTAACGACCTGTGATCATCTACTTGCTTGGCTTCCTAGTTTACGTGGTAGAAATTTTAAATTGTTGCTATCGTAGCCTACCCGTACCCTAACAGTGGTATCAGAGCCATCCTGCATAGTTTTTGATCTGGATCGATCGCATATACTTGATTTGTGGTAGTAGTAGATTGGATCTATTACTGGTCGGGTCTAGTAACCTAGATTAGTTCATATAGATGGAACGATCTAGGCACTGGTCTATAAGATCGATCGGTTTTCGGTGGTAGTAGATGGGTCTACGAGAAGGTATGAGCTAAAAGGACCAGATGGTTTATTGCGCTTGTTTACGACCACTCTGCATAGCACTCCTATCGGTCGGAATTTCGCAATCGGAGTATGCCGCAGTGTGTGGTCGTATCAAGGCAATGATCAGATTGGTTCGGAATAAGGTTAATATGATAAATCTGATGATTTCGAAGGCTCAGTTACGTGAATAAGATTCATGTTTCGAAAAAAAATTCCGAGAGCGCTGCCCTCGAGCAGCGAGGACCGCCGTGCTGGGTAGTCGTACCGCATGTTGTAGGTGGTATATGTTCATGTCGCCTAATAGAATTGGATTCCATGAATAACTCGTTTTTGCAAGGATTGATGTGAATAGTATGACCCATGATGTATGAGATGCATGTATGTGTGTAATACTCATGACCTGCGTGTCATGCTTATTGGAGCCCAAGGCTATCTATATTTTTATAACGGCATGCGTGTCGACTTGTGATGCTTCTTCACTCCTTGTAATTTACTAATAGTGCTGTTAGGAGTAATGGCTTAGTGGGAGTACTTGGAGGAGTTGACCACTTGAAGACATGTCGAATAGGATGCATGGCGATGGAGATCACCATGTGGAAGGGTCATACTATATCACAATGCAATTTGATTGTCTGTGAATGCCTTTATATTCATGTTCATTTATTTTTATGCATGTTATTTAAATGCTTTTAACATGGTAGAAGTAAAATTCCCTCACATAATATTAAGTTAAATTGATGTCCTCCCAATTAGCTGCACCATCCAAAGTCATGTATTTTAATGGTAGGTCTTGCTAAAGCAGAGTACTATTAATATTCCTAGACTAGATGGGTTTGTGTTAGACACTTACACGCATAACATTGGTTTAACTTGACAAGGTCATCATAATGGTTATAGACCTTGGGGCATAGGGTTGGGTGCCGGAGCATAGAGATGCTGTCTAACAACAAGAGTCATATAGAGATATGATTAGCAAAGGGTTGCTTACCAAATTCACTAATCCTCTAGTAGTGATGCCAAAGCTTACTAGTAGATTAACTGATTGTGGGTCTTGAATCACTAAATGTCATAAAGAGGGATATGGTATTTAGTGGGAGTATCTTTATTAAATTTTTTAATAGAAGTTACTGTTCTTGAACATATGTCTTAGTTTTGCATATTTTATGTTGTAGATCATGGCACCAACTGCCGTACCTACATCCAGTTTTGCATTAGTTCGATACTTGATAGGGAAAAACTGAATGGAACAAATTTTGTGGATTGGTCCCGCAACCTAAGAATTGTTCTTAGGCAAGATAAAAAGGAACATGTTCTAGAGGAACCAATTCCAGATGTGCTCTGAAAATCTCATTGCTACTCTTAAAACAGCCTATAAAAGGGCATGTGATGAGTCCCTTGATGTTAGCTGTCTCATGCTTGCTGCTATGAACTCAGACCTTCAGAAGCATTTTGAGAACATAGAGGCCTACGATATGATCGTGGCACTCAAAGGCATGTTTGAGGCACAAACAAGAACTGAGAGATATGAGATCTCAAAGAAATTGTTTGGGAGTAAGCTAGCTGAGGGAAGTTCGGTGAGCCCACATGTGATCAAAATGGATAGTTACACACAGAGCTTGGAAAAACTTGGTTTTCCACTTAGTCAAGAGTTGGCTACAGATTTAATTCTTGCTTCGCTTCCTGCAAGCTATGGGCAGTTCATTTTGAACTTCCATATAAATATCTTAGACAAGAATCTCACCGAACTGCATATGATGCTTAAGACTACAGAGGACAGCATTAAGAAAAGCAACTGTCATGTGATGATGGTGCAAAAGAATACAAGCTTCAAGAAGAAGGCTAAGACTTGGGTCAAAGGTAAGGGCAAGACTAAAGTTTCGGATGAGATCCAAACTAACAAGCCTAAGCCCAAGACTAAGTCTGCCCGACTCAAGAGAATGAATGCTTTTACTGTAAAGAACTAGGCCATTGGAAAAGGAACTGCAAGAAATACATGGTTGATCTGAAAAGGAATGGTGGAACTAAACCTTCCACTTCAGGTATTAATGTTATAGATGTTTTTCTTGCTGACTCTTCTGTTAACACTTGGGTATTTGATACCGGATCGGTTGCTCATATTTGCAATTCGATGCAGAGTCCAACAAAGAGTATGAGAATTGCAAGGGGCGAGATGGATCTTCGCGTCGGGAATAAAGCAAGAGTTGCTGCATTAGCCATTGGGACTTTGCCATTACTTTTGCCTTCAGGATTTATTATGAAACTAAATAATTGTTATTATGTTCCAACCATAAGTGAAACATCATCTCTGCCTCATGTTTGATGGCAGACGGTTATAAATTCATTATAGAGAACAATGGTTGTTCTATATTTTTGAATGAAATGTTTTATGGCTATGCTCCTGTTTTGAATGGGTTGTATATTTTAAATCTTGATGATGCACCCGTCTATAATATTAATGCAAAGAAGCTTCGGCCTAATGATTTGAATTTCACTTTCATTTGGCATTGTCGTTTGGGTCACATAAGTGAGAAACGCATGAAGAAGCTCCATGATGATGGAATTCTAACTCATTTGATTTGGAATCATTTGAAACATGTGAATCTTGCCTGCTCGGAAAGATGGCCAAGGCACTTTTCACTAGTCGGAGTGAAAGGGTGTCTGACTTGTTGGCACTCATACATACTGATGTATGTGGACCAATGAGCACGATAACTAGAGGTGGTTTTCAGTACTTCATTACTTTCACTGATGGCTATAGTAGATATGGATATATCTATTTAATGAGGCACAAGTCGGAATCCTTTGAAAAGTTCAAGGAGTTCTAGAATGAGCTACAGAATCAACTTGGCAAGACAATCAAATCTTTATGATCTAATCGTGGAGGTGAATTTTTGAGCCATGAGTTTGTTGATCATTCGAAACAATGTGGAATTGTTCCACAGCTTACACCACCGGGCACTCCACAATGGAATGGGGTATCCGAGTGGCGTAATCGGACCTTGTTGGACATGGTTCGATCAATGATGAGCCAATCAGATCTACCGTTGTATTTTTGGGGTTACGCTCTGGAAACTGTTGCTTTTACTTTAAATAGGGTACCATCTAAATCAGTAGATAAGACACCATATGAGATATGGACTGGGAAGAGTTCTAGTTTGTCTTTTCTAAAGATTTGGGGATGTGATGTCTATGTTAAACGTTTGACGTCTGATAAACTTACACCCAAGTCAGATAAATGCGTCTTTATAGGATATCCTAGGGAAACCAAAGGATATTACTTCTATAGCCGGGAAGAGGGCAAAATTTTTATTGCCCGAAATGGTGTCTTTTTGGAGAAAGAGTTTCTTTCAAAAGGAGTCAGTAGGAGAAATGTGCAACTCGAAGAAATTCAAGAAGCATCTGAAAGTGTTTCAACTCCCACTAAACCTCTACAGGATGAACAAAATATTGTTGAACCTGTAGATGAGGCATCAGCCCCACGTAGATCTAAAAGGTCACGTTAATTGCCTATAAGGTATGGGCATGATATATTATTATTGAATAATGATGAGCCTAAGGCTTATGAGGAAGCGATGATGGACCCAGACTCTGAGTCATGGTATGAGGCCATGAGATCTGAAATAAAGTCCATGCATGATAATCAAGTTTGGAACTTGGTTGATGCACCTGATGGTATTAAGACCATTGAGTGCAAATGGATTTTTAAGAAAAAGATAGATATGGATGAAAAAGTTCACATCTATAAGGCACGACTAGTTGCGAAGGGTTTCAAACAAATTTAAGGTGTTGATTATGATGAAACCTTCTCTCCTGTCGCGATGCTTAAGTCTATTCGGATCATTCTAGCTATTGCTGCATATTTCGACTATGAGATATGGCAAATGGATGTCAAAACGGCTTTCCTTAATGGAAACCTAAGTGAGGATGTGTACATGACACAACCTTGAAGGTTTTATCGATCCAAAGGAAGCTAGAAAGATATGCAAGCTTAATAAATCCATCTATGGATTGACGCAAGCATCTCGGAGTTGGAACATTCGTTTTGATGAAGTGGTCAAAGGGTTTGACTTCATCAAGAACGAAGAAGAACCTTGTGTTTACAAAAAGGTTAGTGGGAGCAAGCTTGTTTTTTTGATCTTGTATGTAGATGACATACTACTGGTTGGAAATGATATTCCAATGCTTGAATCTGTTAAAACTTTATTAAGAAATAGTTTCTCAATGAAAGATTTAGGAGATGCGGCATATATTCTTGGTATAAGGATCTATAGAGATATATCTAAGAGGCTAATTGGATTAAGCCAGGATATGTACATAGACAAAGTTTTGAAACGGTTCAATATGAAAGATTCCAAGAAAGGTTTCTTGCCCATGGCACATGGCATTAATCTTAGCAAGAGTCAGTGTCCGTTGACCACTGATGAGCGAGACAAAATGAGTAGAATTCCATATGCTTCGGCTATTGGATCTATCATGTATGACATGTTATGTACACGACCAGATGTATCATATGCTCTAAGTGTTACGAGTAGATACCAAGCTAATCCTGGTGAAAGTCACTGGACAGCTGTGAAAACATTTTTAAGTACTTGAGAAGGACTAAGATGTGTTCCTTGTTTATGGCGGTGATGAAGAGCTCGTTGTAAATGGTTACACCGATGCAAGCTTCCAAACCGACAAAGATGATTATTGTTCGCAATCTGGTTTTGTATTCATTTTGAATGGAGGAGCAGTGAGCTGGAAAAGTTCCAAGCAAGAGAAGGTTGCTGATTCTACGACAGAGGCCGAGTACATTGTGGCTTCTAAAGATGCGGAAGAAGGTGTTTGGATAAGAAAGTTCCATGCTGAGCTGGGTGTGGTTCCGAGTGCCTCGAGCCCAATGGATCTCTATTGTGACAACAATAGAGCCATTACTCAGGCTAAGGAGCCTAGATCCCATCAGAAGTCCAAACATATACTCAGGCATTATCATCTTATTCGCAAGTTAGTGAATAGAGAGGATGTTAAGATATGCAAAGTTCATACGGATTTAAATGTTGCTGATCCGTTGACAAAGCCTCTCACACAACCAAAGCATGAGGCGCACACAAGAGCTATCGGTATTAGATACATAAATGATTGACTCTAGTGCAAGTGGGAGACTATTGGAAATATGCACTAGAGGCAATCATAGAGATGATTATATTTCATTATGTTCATAATATTGGATATATGTTATCTTGTTCCTTGAATGAATCATTGGTTATGAAGATTAACAAGTATGTGACTTGTTGGTGAAACTCTTTTAACTTATATGATGTCGTTCTAAATGGATCCCTGGTCGGGTGTCATTGGTTGGAACAATATTGACTCTATCGACCAGCACATTGTATTGATTGATGACCATGTTTCACCGGTCATGGGTATAGGGATATCGAATCAATAATGTGAACACATGTTAGAGAACATGAGGTTAGATCGACCCACCTTGAGACACTATTGAGATTGTTATGATTCTATGTGTCGTTAGTTGGTCTCAAGCAATGAAGATGTACAATCCTTAGACCTGAGATCAACATGGTTTCCTACATGTGTAATAGCACTCTTAAGGGTTGCCAATCGCTACTCATAACTGGGTAGTTATAAAGGTAGCTTTCGGGTATGCTATGAAACATGAAGAGGAATGTGACTGGTCGGATATGGGATTTGCCCCTCCTAACATAACAGGAGAGATGTCTCTGAGCTCCTCGTTGTGGTCGGATAAAGTAAGTGCATGGTCATGCCACTAGTGGTCGAAGTGTTCGACCACGTGAAGTTATCCAACACTCGATCGAGAAAGTATTGAACAGTCCATAGATGACACAACATCTCACCTGGAGTTCAACCAGACATCATGAGGCAAAGGGAGAATACACGAGTATGTCACTTAGTTCGATCAGTTATGGACTGGTTATATGGAGATACGAGCTAGTCGTAGACTGGTCGAACGTAATCACAGAGTGGTCGTAACCTGGTCGTAAGGAGTTACGAACTTGTCGTGACCAAATACAAACTGGTCGTATAGAGATATGACTTGGTTGTAAGTGACGAGGACTTGGTCGTAGATCATATTGCATTAAGGTTCGTCCAATATAATTTGTGTGCATTTGGGAATCGTTATGTCCTGCTAGAAACCGCTAACGACTCGTGGTCAGAAAGGGTTTCCGAGTCACAACCGATTACACATGAACCTACAGGGTCACACACTTAACGGGTTAGAACAAAACGTGTTCGATAGGTCTCAACCTTACGAGGGAAATACTCCTCGTATTCCATCTGCTGTTTCAGATTTTTGGGTCGGAGTGGCGAACGATCACCTCTCCTGGGAGCTTGTTGATCATCAGGCATTCAAAGAACTCTTCTCCGACTGGAGTTAAGGTTAGGAGAGCGACGTGACCTGTTGTCGCGTCGATCTCCACGCAGTGAGTTGTTCGAATGACTGGTAGTTGATACAGTTGTACCGCTACGACTTTTGGGTCGATGCCGTTGAGGGTGCTTGAGTCTGGCCAGCGTGCTTCAAGCCTTCATGTGATTTCTTCAGCGAAGAGGTCATAGCTGGGCGTTTGGGCAAGTTTGGGTTCTCAAGCAGATCGTTGATGCGCTGGAGTTCCCGAGCTTCCTCCGACTAATACTAAACGCCCCAGGCAGATATCTCTGAGCTGCAATTCTTCTCTGTCGGGTTGTCTCCGGATCATCCATATATGATCCTCTAGTGTGCCTCAATGGAGTGCAATTATTTCAAGATTTCCCTCACGCTCATCAGATTGTTGACCCTGTTCATCATCGGAGGTGTCCTCGTCATCACCACGAGGGATCACAATGTGTGATCGTCGGGGAGCGTCCTCAGTTCTATCTCTAGGAGAGTGATCATTATCTGAGGGAAGGACGAAGACCTCCCGTTGATGATCTTCACTTGCGCTTGAGGCCTCCTCGCTTGAGGAGTAGTCAAAATACACCGTCTGGTGACTTGGAGCAAGCCCCTCCAGGAAGGGGAATTCTAGGTTATAATCGTCTCGTCTGTAGGTGAGCCCTACGAGGGGATGGTCGAACTCGCAAGAAAAGCATGCTCGACCCCATCTTCTGTGGGGCTAACTAGAGAGAGATGGCCACCAGATGCTGATGAAGCTCCGGAATGATGGCTTCCTGGACTTGCTGTGCCAAGTCAGACGGCCTTAGATGGACTCAAACATTTGGAGGGGGAACCCTCGCCATGTTCTGGGTCTGCCTTGGAACAGTCCCGATTGTGGTCGGATGGACCCTTGCCCTCTGAGGAAACTGGTCCCTCAATTGGATGTATTGTTGTGGGGGATAAGGATCCCTCCTCAACTCCATTGGTGGTATGGTCTCCTGGATCTGGTGAATGATCTCTGGAGGTGATATTACCATTGGATGATACAATACTCGGCTCGTAGTTGAAGTCGGCATCCATGTCGATATCTGCGTAATCGCCAAGTCAAACTAGTTCTCCTCGTTCCACTCTCCCGCCATGGAAGCATTAGAGTTGGGAAAAAATGAAGGAAACCTGTTGACAAGAAGATCCCCACGGTCGGCGCCAACTGTCGGTGTTTTAGAACCGATCTTACGTAATGATTGTTTGATTCGGAGGGTCTCCAAGACTCAAATCACACAGAGCGAATGACACAGAGATTTTTATACAGGTTCAGGCCTTCTCCAAGAGAATAACAACCCTAATCCTGTGTGGTTATATTGAGTATGCTGGTTACAGATCAAGAGAAAGACTCAAGTCTAATGTCTTGTGCTCCTGATTGCCTCTCCCTACCATCTGCTGATTTCGCCCTTTATATAGTGCTCGAAGTGGGCGGCAGTTTCTCCAGTCCAAAGGACGCCTCAATGCTTCGTGATGATGAAGCGCATCGAGATTATTGCTTTGTAGTAACGCTTCCCATGTCGTCAAAGGTTATCATCAAGACATAGAGTTTAATCGTGTAATTATTCCAGAGAATAACAACGTATACTAACTGTTTAGATACCCTAATCAATTGTGCCTACTTGTCTACAAGCTCAATCAATTATAGGATGGTCGTAGCTGACCTGGTCGTAGAAGGACTTACGACTATGGGGTGGTCGTAGAAGAACTTACGACTATGAGGTAGTCGTAGAAGGACTTACGACTATGGAGTGGTCGTAGAAGAACTTACGACCATGAGGTAGTCGTAGAAGGACTTACGACTATGGGGTGGTTGTAGAAGAACTTACGACCATGAGGTAGTCGTAGAAGGACTTACGACTCCAACTTCTCCCTTATAAACATTAAGAGGTATACTCAAGAACCATATGATGGTATTATTATCTATAATAAGAATTACAGATAAATAATTAAATGAGGATGATTAGATCCTTGTCAAGTTATAGAATAAATGTTATTATGTTCCTTAGATGAATTATCATTTATAAAGATTAACAAGTATGTGACTTATTGGTGAAGCTCTTTAACTTATATGATGTTATTCTAAATGTATCCCTGGTCGGATGTTACTAGTCGAAACACTAGTGACTTATCGACCAACACATGTATTGATTGACGACCATGTTTCACCGGTCATGGATATAGGGATATCGAATCAATAATATGAACACATGTTATAGAATATGGTGTTGGATTGACCCACCTTGAGACACTATTGAGATTGTTATAATTTTATATGTCATCAGTTGGTCTCAAGCAATGATGATGTATAATCCTTAGACCTGAGATCAGCATGGTTTCCTACATGTGTAATAGTACACTTAGGGGTTGCCCAACGCTACTCTATAACTGGGTAGTTATAAAGGTAACTTTAGGGTATGCTATGAAATATGCGAATGGATGTGACTGGTCGAATATGAGATTTGCTCCTCCTAACATAACAGGAGAGATATCTCTAGGCCCCTCAATGTGGTCTGATAAAGAAAGTGCATGGTCGTGCCACTAGTGGTCGAAGAGTCGACCACATGAAGTTATCTGTCACTTGATCAAGAAAGTATTGAACAGTCCATGGATGACAAAATATATCACTTGAAGTTCAACCAGATATTGTGAGGCAAAGGGAGAATACACAAGCAGATCGTTCAGTCTGACCATATACCAACTGGTCGTAAACTGGTCGGACATGATCACTAACTGGTCGTAAGGAGTTAAGAACTGGCTATAACTAAATATGAACTATCATACGAAGATACGAGCTGGTCGTAAGTGATAAGGACCTAGTTGCGGATCATATTGCATAAGGTTCGTCTGATATAATATTTTTGTGTATTTGGGAATCATTATGTCATGCTAGGAACCGCTAAAGACTCGTGGTTGGAAAGGAGTTTCAGTCACAACCGATTACACATGAACCTACAGGGTCGCACACTTAACAGGTTGGAATAAACGAGTTTAGTTATGATCCGTTATGAGCTCTTTATAAGGGGATGCATGGGGCTATTGGGACGTATGTGAGTTGCTCCACCAAAACCCTAGTTGCCATCTTCTCGAAGGCCCTACCGTGCGCGTTGGTGCTAGCACACCAGCGTACAGCGTTCCACCTCTGGATGCATGGGGCTATTGGGGCTATTCCACAACTTGCACAAAGAACGTGATAGGTTGCTGGAAGAGAGGATCGGTACCGAGGACGATAGACGGTCGACTACGACCACTACATCGACACACTCGATGTTGGATTAGGCTGCTCCAACTCTTCTTCCGCTGTACTGCGCGTCTAGTGGTAACGATCTATGATCTCTTGCTTGCTTAGCTTCCTAGTTTACATGGTAGAATTTTTTGAATTGCTAGTGAGTGTAGCCTACTCGTATCCCTTCAGTGGTACCAAAGCCATCTCATGTAGTTTTTTTACTTAGATCGGTTGCATATACTTGATATGTGGTAATAATAGATTGGATCTACTACTGTTCTGATTTGGTAACCTAGATTGGTTCATATGGTTGGAACGATTTAGGCACTAGTTGATAAGATCAATTGGTTTTTGGCGATAGTAGGTGGGTTTGCAGGAGGCATGAGTTGATAGCACTAGATGATTAATTGCACTTGTTCATGATCACATTACATGATACTCCTACCGGTCGGAATTCCGCCATCGGTGTATGCAGCAATGCGTAGTATGGAAGTAGTGATCAGATTGGTTCGGAATAGGGTTAATATGATTAATCTAATGAATTTTTAAGGATCGATTATGTGGATAAGATTCATATCCTGGAAAAAAATTTTCCAAGGGTGCTGCCCCTTCGAACCCCTCCCGCTAACCGGCTAGCGGGATCGTCGTGCTAGGTGATCGTTATCGTGTTATATAAGTGTTATGTGTTCATGTCACCCAATAGAATTGGATTCTATGCATAACACCTTTGTAGGGATTGATGTGAATAGTATGACTCATTGTGTATGTGATGCATGTATGGATTTTTCATAGCTTGCATATCATGCTGTGTTATAGCCATCGAGCTACATATTATTGTATAATGGTCTGCATGCCGACATGTGATGCTTGATATTATCATATGTAATTCATTAGTAGCTTTTAAGAGTAATTGTTTAGTAGATGAATATGGTGATTTCAAACATGATGGCTCGGTGCACATGAAGCATGGTGACAAAGATCGTCATGTTAAGGACCATACTATTTCACAGTTTAATACGATTATCTGTGAATGTTAATTTTGTTCTGTTATGCTATTCATCATATTTTTATCATTAGATGTTCTAATATGGTAGAGTAGTATCCCTCAAGAAAAATTAAGTTAATTTGATGTATTTCCAATTGTTGCGTCTATCACGATTTTGATCGTTAATTGGTAGGTCTACCAAAGTAGGATGTCATTAACTATCTTAGTAAGATGAGTTGGATGTCGGACACCCATATGTATAGTATTAGCTTAACTTGTCAAGTCTATCAAAATAGTTTAAGATCTTGAGACATAGTGTTGGTCGCCGAGGCATACTAATGCCACCCAACCTAGGCACCCAGATGCCTCATGTAATGCCACCCAACCAAGGCACCCTGACGTTTATGAGAAGATTATTAGTAGAGGAACGAAGTCAAGCAAAACATGATGCGACTAATTTGGTCCAATCAGTATGAGACAAAAATAAGCAATCCTAATTGCCAACTAACGCATCTGTGTGTTATTTATCTGCTTGGACCGCTTTATTTCAGTTTTTTTAGACGACTACTTAGTTAAGTTCAATTGAATTGACTAGTAGTTTCATACGCATGACCTAATACAACAATACATAAATAAGACACCAGTAGCACTTCAAGTACTTTTCACTGGTATACATACCTCGAAATTTATTTCTGAAAAAAATGGAACAGCTTCTTTTGTCTGAAATCCTTCCAAAGCTTCAATTATTAATTTGAAGAGAAAATTGTACTATAAATCTCTGAACTTGTAAGATTATATCACTTAGCTCCCTAAATTTGTATTTTACTTTCTTAGGTCACTGAACTTGCGAGGTTGTGCAACTTAGCTCACTGAACTTGCATTCAGCCCCCTGAACTTGCGAGGTTATGTCACTTAGCTCTCTGAACTTGCGTTGAAGTGAAGTCCATCGGATGCGATGCCAGCGACTTCGTCCCCTCCGAGTCCGGTGGACTCGTCGCCATCCTGTTCCGACCGTGTTCATCATCCTCGTCACCTTATGTTGACAAAAAACGGATTTTTCAGCCCAGGAATGCACTGTGCTCTCCTATTCGCTGGAGCTCCACCGCTGCAGTTTGCCACTAGCCCTCACCCTTGCCTCTTCTGAGTTGACCGTGAGAGAGAGAAGTATATTCCCAATGCTAGAATAGGGGCAGAGTATTTCTCTCTCTCTCTCTTGGTGATTCGCCAACCCAGACTTTTCTATTAGCAAATGACCAAATGGACTTTGTGCATGGTGAGTAGCTTCCACTACTACAAAAATACTAATACTGGACGCCTGATCACAGACGGTTCATCGAAACCGTCTGTATTAAACACAATCACAGATGGTTTTTGTTTAGCGACTATTTGTGTTACTTTCTGCGCTAAAAACCGTTTATGAAGAGGTAATATCACTGACGGTTTATGTTGAAAACCGTCATGAAGTATCACATTTCAGTTCGACAAAAATCGCTCGTGATATTGGGTGTCACAGAGCGGTTTTTGTCGAACCGCTCTGTGATACTTCAAAGACGGTTTTCAATATAAACCATCTATGATATTACCTCTTCACAGATAGTTTTGGTTGAAAACCATTCGTGATAATTAACTCATCACAGACGGTGCAGTGTACATAGCTCCCCAACAGAGTCTTCTTGTTCTACATCTTTGGCGCTACGGTAACCACGGGAGATCTCCAAGCCCGGTGAGTCCATCGCCATTCCGTACCCGGTTTGAGTATCGCCTCAGCTTACTGAGCCCGCTCGTGTGGTCCATTTCAGCTATTGTCGCCCATGCCGAGCATCACCGTGGACCTCTCTGTCACCGCCGCCGCCATCGACGCCAACTCTTCTCCGGTGAGTCCTCGACCCCCACCAAAGTTGATTTCCCCACCTATATGTCCCCCTAAAGCTGTGCATGTGCTTGGTTTTAGTTTATTTCCACCAAGAAGACCTGTCACTGAGGAGCTTGCCGCCGTCTCCTCTGTTCACCGATGACCAGCTGTCTTGGACCTTCCCCGACTTCGACTAGCCGCCTTGGACCTTCCTCGACTTCATTGACACCTTTCTCGTGATCGAGGAGAGCTACTGGAGCATAGTCATCCTTTAATTTGAGTAGTTTCAGGCGTTTACGCCGAAATCGCTAGTGAAGCCCATGGCGCCACCACGGGACATCACCGTCGGTTCACCTCAGGCGACCTTAGGGCTCCGAGCCATGACTATTAGCAATGCGATGTCACCCTAAGCCCAATTCGAGCTTCAAATCCTACCGTTTTTTAATCATTTAGTTAATAAACTAACGAATCTATGACATGTGAGACCGCCATAGATTTTATAAATAAAATCATGAAATAAAAATGAGTCACTAACAAGTAGGGCCCACATGTAAGTTAATAAAATCCGAAAAAAATGTAAAAATAAAAAAGCCACCTTTAGTTCAGAGAAAAATGCACTTTCTCTGTTGGAAAGCGTAATTAAGCCCCAGAAAATACGCTTTCGAAGTCGCCCTTTTATTTATTTCCAAGGTTTTCAATATGAACCGTGTGATAGACTGAAGTTGGATGTACGCTGAGAACCGTGTGAGTGAAGAGTACATTAATGGCGGTCTGCTTACAAGAGCCGCCGAGGAGAATATGTTGAATAAGGGGCGAATCTATGTATCGTCCATGCATTGATTGCGAGAATCAAGATGTTTAAGAACCGAGCGCAGATCGAAGCACACTTGATTCGAAGGGGTTTCAAAAAGGGTTATACACATTGGACCAGTCACGGTGAAGAGCATATTATACAAGAAGTCAACGATATGCCACCGAATGATGTCGATTGTGGTTCTGATTTGGATAGACAGCACGATGACAATCTAGATCAGATGCTTCGCGATACAGAAGGGAACTGCGATGAGAGGGAGTATGTTAAATTCGGGGCTTGATGGAGGACTCGGAGAAACCTTTGTTCCCGGGTGCAAGCCGGAATACATAAGGTTGTCATCCGTGCTTGAACTGCTGAAATTGAAGGCAAACAATGGTTGGTCCGACAAGAGTTTCACGGGGCTATTAGGTCTTTGTTGGACCAAAACGGCGACTAGAGGGGAGGGTGAATAGGAGTGCTATCTATTTTTTGCTTTGATCGGATTCAACATGATCTTGACTCCAATAGCTATGAGAGCTATGAAGATCAATATATAAGCATAGTGAAAGACTTGTACTAAATCCAATTCAAACCCCCAAGCGCAATAAAAAAAACATGCTGATGAACAATGCCGGTAGTACCGGTGAACAATTGCGGTACTACCGAAAATTATAACTACTGCAATGAACAGTGCGGTACTACCGGATGAACAGTAAAACCAGACAATGAATAGGAAAATCACTCGAAAACGAAATACAAAATTGGCATAACTTTTGATCCACAACTCCAAACTTCATGAAACTTGAAACATACCCTCTCTAGGATGTCAGGAACCTATTCCAACCAAGGATCATGAATATCATTGCCAAAGTTCCAACCTTTTTCCGTTTGAGTGAAGGTTGCTTCAAAACCGAGCCAAAATCAAACTTTGATCTAAAAGCTTGCTCATGGGTAAGGATGATCAAGATGATCTTATATGTATTCCCACATATCACAGCAAGCAAGATCACCACAAGAAACCAAAGGAAAACCAAGGAATCATCAAAAACCCAAAATCACCAAAAGAGAGAGAGAAAGAACAAACACAGAGTCATCTTGAAGAATCTTGCTTTCATTGATTGGAGATTGAAGTTGGTTTACAACTACTCCATCATGAAGGACAAAGACTCAACCCTTGAGCACACAATCAATCCAAGTCTCTAGAACCCTAATCTCTCCACTTTTCTCTCCTAACCCTAAAACACAAACTAGAGTTTTAGATATGAGGGTTGGAGGGTGCACAACCAGCACCCTCCCCTTTTATAGTGGAGATAAGGCTAAGAGAGTAAACCCTAATGGGCACCCGTTAAGCCCACACACAAACGGTTTTCACTTACGCACGCATTTCAAAGCGTCGTCTTCATCTTCTTTTGACCTAAACCGCTTCTCCTTGCGCCGTCTTGCACCGTGGGTTAGTAAAAGGTTATCAAGGTGGTATTTAGGTGAAGTTACCAAAATACTCCTTTTTGATCCTTCTCCGAAGACCGAGTCCAATCTTCATGAAGCAATCTCATGCTTTGCTACGTGTAGGTTGATCAACGACTCTCTTCATGTCGGCAAGTCTCTCCCATCCAACTCCCACTAAAACCACCAAGGCACTTGCACCGACCCCCGCACCGCTTGATGCAACCCGTCGCACCGAACTTCCCGTTTGGTTATCCTTGTCCATTTTACATCATGCTTGAGTCCATTGACTTCACCCGGCATCCTCAATCGTTCTGAACCTCAGCTCTCCAAGCCTAGTCCTAGTCATCCTCACCGTTGACCGTCGTTGACCTCCAAGCTTTCTGTACAACAATAGACCAAGAAATCGATTCCAGAAACAAGTTTTTCGTAACTTGACCCACGTTGGTCAAAACATGCATCATACAACACATATGCACTGAAACCCATAAACTTGACCTAACTTACTCACATCTCCGCCAAATTTGTCAACGAACTGGACAAAATCGATCATACCGCCATGTAACCAGTGGAACTACCGCAGTGCGGTAGTATCACTCCCAAACTACGGTCATACCGATTTCCAAGGGAGAAGAATTTCCCAAAACAACATGCACTCTAGAAAAATCATACCGCCATCTAAGATCCTGTATTACCGCTCTACGGTAGTACCGCCAAACAAATTGCGGTCATACCGCGCTGCGGTAATACCGTTCCTCAAATGCGGTATTATCGATTTTCCTGAACTTCACCGAAAACGAGTGTTTCGACAAACCCTCAACACCATTGCCAATTGTAACATCATTCTAAGATCATGAGCATATCCCCATGATATCCATAGTCTCTTAGTGGACATGCTTCTGGAGGGAAACAAGTTGCCCAAAACCACCTACAAAGCCAAGAAGGTTCTTTGTCCATTAGGAATGGAAGTAGAAAGAATACATGCATGTCCAAATGACTGTATCCTCTACCGTAATTAGTATACAAACATGCATGTATGTCCGGTGTGCAACGCATCCCGATACAAGCGTAAGAATTAATCAGATGACGACAAGGGAATCGAGGTGAAGAAAGGACCTCCTACTAAGATGGCGTGGTATCTTCCTATAATTGCCCTTTTGAAGCGGTTTTTTGCGAACCCAAAGAATGCAAAACTACTGCCTTGGCACTCAGAGGAGCGTAAGAATGACGAAAAGCTAAGACACCTTGCTGATTCCGCCCAGTGGAGAAACATCGATAGGAGGTTTGCAGACTTCGGTGCAGTACCGAGGAATATAAGCACTACAAGATGAACACCCCTTTACCAACGCATATATGCGTTGGTAAAAATCCAAATAAGTGTTGGCACGGTCTCTACCAACGCATTTACGATGCATTGCCATTGAGGCTGTTGCGAGAGTCTATTACAACAGATAAATAAGCATTGGTAATAGATATGAAAAGGCGTTGCGAAGTAGCAACAGATATAGTCATGTTGTAACTACACTTGTATGCGTTGGTACTTACCATGCATGGATGACTTTTACTATTTTAACGATGGATATAATTATATTGTCACAACGCATAGAAGCGTTGGTACTTGCCATACAGATGAGTTTTGCTATTTTGGCAACAGATATAATTAGGTTGCTGCAACGATTATAAGTGCGTAGAAGTCAAAGTAAAAAAATCATTATCGGTCATAGCATGGTTAAAAAGAACACTCATATATTATAAACAAATTGTTGCATTACACAGAGAACCATCCACATAAGACATGATATAAATATTTTACTTTAACATCATTTCCTAACAGAATGAAATCTAAATGTAATGAAGATCTTGAACATCATTTCCTAACAGAATGTAATTTAAATGTAATGAAGATCATCTGCCTATGTCATTATTCTCCACATTGCATTGAACATGTCATCCATAGTATCATCCATTTATCTTATCAACCTACAATGAAAAATTAGAGTCCATTAATGCACCATTAGGAAGAAACAAAATCACAATATTAAAGTAACAAAACTAAAAGGAGCACCATACATAAGTTGATGGACACGCAATATCAGCTCCTACTGCATGTCCAATCAATTTGTAGCCTTTATATGGCCGTATCAATTCTTCACATTTCGCAATTGCAAGATCGACATGCACCATCCAAAATTCATTTCCTAGTCAAGCGCCATCAAGTTTATCTTTTAGATCACAACTTATGATTGTAGCAAGAGCCACATCCTTATTTGCATTTTTCCACTTCTTCAAGAATACTTTAGTGCCAACCTAGTCCACACATATAAGTACATGATCAAATATTTTACAAAGGATGCGAGTTAAATATTTTAGAGAATCACATATCAAATAAACATAAAGATTGTCGATCGCTATCGAATTGGTAGCCAACCAATTAAATGTATCACATGTTGTTTCTACAAAAGATATTATGTGGAACATTATTATGCAATTTAAATACATTATTAGCAAAATAGAAATAGAGGTTTTTTTGTTCTAGACGTCATGCTAATAACAAGAGGTCAAATAATTAGAAATAAACATTGAAGTACTGAATAGAACAGAATGTCTGTTCATATTTAATTATTTGCTAAATATGTAATCAGCAGAAACATAATTGCTAAGAATAATTCTTACCACTTTAATTGCATCTCAGGTTCTTGCTTTAGCAACAACTACGCAAACAAAACATATGAACGCTTCATTTTTGTCTCACAAAATCCTATCTGTTGTCATATCTCTTATATAAATACCTATCAAAGATAACATCACCTATTTTAGTACATGACTGGTGGAAACCACTTGTAAAATCATAGTTTTTTTCAATCTTAAAACACACATTGATACATCTAATAGGGAATAAAAAGTACTAGCGCACATAGAATCATCTTACAAGGATAAGGATAAAGTGGATAAGGATAAAGTACCAGCGCACATAGAATCATCTTACAAGGAAAAAGTACCAGCGCACATATAATCATCTTACAAGGAAAGACAGAGATGGATCTTATTAAAAGAAAAGTGTCTTATTAAATACAAAAGAGATGATGAGGATCATAGATTGAGAGTGATGTGCAGTTGTTCCCGGTTACTACTTGGTAACTAGCTTACCATCCCAGGAGGCGACGACATTAACTTACTTTTCACTTACAGCCTTGGGTAGTACCAAACAAAGACACGTACAGTACCAGCATAATGTATTTCTACTCAACCACAGTGAGTTACGAACATTATATAAATGAGCAAACCTTGTCTGAAGAGGAGCGTTTGCTTGGTGGTTGCAAATCGTCATTCTGGAGATCATTTTGCTTGCTCTGCAGTGAAAGAGAAGAAATGAATACTCTCTTAAACCTTAGTTGGAAAATAATACTATTTCCATACACTATCATCGTATTATTTTGCTGCACAACCATGCTAAATTCTTGACCGGGGCAACCACCATATACTCTCTGTGTACAATAATAAAAATGAGTGTTAGACGATATTTATTTAAGCAGTTAGACGATATTTATTTAAGCATTTTATATTTCAATGCACAGACTATGGTTCTTTTATAACATTGTAGATGTCATTGTTACTTTGCACATCAGCATAAAATTGAACATTGGACAGATGTTTGACATTTGTAGTAGAATAGTTATATAGATCAACAATGAGTAAGATGAATAGTTTCTAGAATTTAGCTACGTACTTTCCTTTTTGAATTTTGTCCATCGACATGATGAGCATCTTGGGGTATAGACACCGGATCTAAACTTTCCTGTAACAAAATAAATTAGAACATACAGTGAATAATGGAGAAGATATTCTGTTGCAACACACGGGCACATAACTAGTTTATTACAAAGATCTGGTCGGTGATGTGTCACTCCCGTAATTATGTGCCATAGCATGTTCTAATTTTTACCCAAAAGGATCAGCAAGACAATGAATCTCATTGTCAATTGTACACCATACCTTGGAAAATTGATTAATCTCAGCTTTTGTATCTTCTGATTGCAGGCCTGTAGGATTTGGGATGCAGTTCCACCTCTATGTTCCTATTGCAAGATTAATCTGGTGTTTATTGGTAACTAATAACTGATCAATTTGATTGTTATATATGCTTGGCTGATATGACGTGGTGATGGTTCACAATGCCATTAAGCAAGGGCAATAAACAATTACCTTTATCCAAGAAGGCAGATCATAACAATGATTCTGCTACTATAGTGGGTATGGCAATATCAGTGATGGTGGATCAGAATGAGTTATATGGTGGGTTTGTGGATTCTCATGCTGCTCAAGTCCATTTGCGCTATAGAGGATCCAAGCAATTCTCCTCCATCTCATCTCCTCCTCGGAGACCGCTAGAGGACATATGAAGTTCTTTGAGTGACGGATCACTGTGATGATGGTCGTGCTTGGGTGCTTACATCTGGATTCATATCATGAAAACAAGGATTATGCTTCATTCCAATTTGGAATCGTGTGTCAAGTTTCTGTGGTTGGGCTAGATATCTTGTTTTGTTCCTTAACCATGTTGTATCATCTCGAAGGAATGAAACTCCTGTTAAAAACATTTTTAGAAAACATACACATCTTTTGCCATGTCTAGAGCCACAAAATAATAAAGGAGGATCCATACATGTAATTCCCAATACCCTTTTCACATTAGAAATGGCTAAGACTCCCTAACTCATATCGGATATTCAGATAAGAAACATCAACAACAACAGTCATATCATTTAATCATATAAGAGGAAACATAGAAAGAACAAAAAAAGAATCGCAATGCATTTGAGCTGCAACATATTCTTTGTTTGTTACAGGTACACTTCCCTACCAGTTTCAGATGAACACAGGGCTGCTACCAACATGTGTCACACAAGATATACAAACTGGCAAGCTTCCCCTTCATTTATCTTGTTTCCCAATTAGATGTTTTATATGTGTAGGAGACAGACTACACATTAGTTTATCATTTACATACGCAAAGGACAAAAGAAAACTCGGATGTCGCACAACCATGTCTTTGAATGTACACTGCACCCATCCATCCAAATGTAAGGTCGAGCACCATTCTGCTCCCCGCATCAAAATGCACCTCACATAGCCAAGAATTTTAAAGAGCTTATCTTTAGAACTCCGAATCACATAATTTACCAAAACGTTATGTCAATATGGGATCCATTACAAAGATTACACCCTCACTCTCCATAATTCATTAAACAAGAAAGATTCTAGTAAAATTCGCATCTTCTGTATCCCCAAGGCCCCAACACATCACATTCAATAAAAAGCAGTTGCTGCTACCTGTTGTGTAAAGCAAATAACCTTGTTCTTTGTGGATCCCGGAAAAGAGGCAATCTTTACACAGAGCAACATACATGCAAAAACCAATGAATCATAGCAGTAATTCTGAAGTGAAGGCGAAGACCGCAGCATTTGTTACCAGGAAGTTGGGGTACACGAATACCATGGGCTCCCACGAGATCACCTCCGTCCACTGTGTGCCCCGCTATCCCAACCCCTCGCTGCTTCCAACAACAGAAACGATCGACAGGATCAGCAAAAGATTGAACCAAATCTAGACAAGTACAACCCTCTCACTCACCGAGGTCGCGGCGCCACGAGGGCGCATGGGCGGAGTCGGTGGATTCGCCTCGCCACCGGTGGTGGCGGGGGGCGGATATCGGGAGTGAGATGACACCGGCGGCGATGAGCGCGAGGAGTAAGGCGAGGCGACGAGCAGCCTGATGAGCGCGACGTCAGACGGGCGAGTCGCGCCACCGAGCTTAGGGAAGAGGTGCAGCGGGTGGATCCCGCGCATGAGCGGGCGTGACGGCGCCATGGACGAGACTGGAATGGGTGATAGATAGATCTCCCACGCGGGAGGTGGAGGTGGGTAAGCCAAGGGCCGCCGTCGCCATTGGAGCAATGAGGAAGTTAAGGGGGTGGGGGTGCGGTGCGGGTGGGCGGTGGGAGTGGGATGACTGCCTTTTCCTTTAATTTGGCTCAAACGTGGGAGAGGTGGCGTATCTACTAGTGTTAGCCTAATGAGTCCGTTTGCAATGAATGTTAGATCCGTTGCTAGCTATTCGTTGGTGTATGGGTGTTCTTGTAGTAGTGAAGGTTTAGATTGAGTATAGATGAAATGAATCCTATCGGTAACATGAGCAGCCGACATAGCACTTGGCCTGTGACGCTCTGTATCTACAACCTTCCTCTTTGGTTGTGTATGAAGCGGAAGTATATTTTGCTGTCGATACTTATCCAAGGGCGGAAGCAACCTGAGAATGATATTGATGTGTATCTAGCACCATTGATGGAAGATCTAAAAATACTGTGGATTGAAGGGGTACACGTATGGGATGCGTACAAACGAGAGAACTTCACTTTACGTTTCTTGTTGTTCTGCACCATAAATGATTATCCTGCTCTTGCTAACCTGTCGGGCCAGAGTACAAAAGGGGCCAAAGCATGTATTCACTACTTAGATGATACCGAGAGTGTGTGGCTGAATCACACGTGCAAAACCGTGTACATGCGTCATCGTAGGTTCCTTTGGGGGGCTCACCCAAACCGCAAGATGAAAAAACAATTCGACGGAGAGAAGGATGACAGTTCAGCTCCAAGGCATTTAAGTGAAAAAGAGGTCTATGATATGGTTAAGAATTTAGATGTTGTGCTCGGAAAGGGACGTACCCGTGAGAAGAACACATAGAAGAAGAGATCAATATTTTGGGACTTACCTTATTGGGAGCACCTAGAAGTTCGCCACTGCATCGACGTTATGCACATAGAGAAGAATGTATGCGATAGCTTGATTGGTCTCTTACTGAATATTCGTGATAAAACAAAGGATGGTGTCAACACACGACTTAACTTGGTTGATATGGACATCAGACCTAAGTTAGCACCAATAAAGACCGATAAAGGATGAACGTACCTTCCCCCTGCTTTTTACACTCTGTCCAAGGCCGAGAGAACTGAACTGTGCCAGTGCTTGCATGGTGTGAAAGTTCCGTTCGGTTACTCCGCCAACATGAAGAAACTTGTTTCGATGGAAGATTTGAAGTTAATTGGCATGAAGTCTTATGATTGTCATATGCTGATGACACAAATGCTCCCTGTTGCAATTAGAAGTATTTTGCCAATCAAGGTCTGAGAGACAATCATGAGGCTGTGTTATTTCTTTAACACAATTGCTCAGAAGGTCATCGATCCCGAATGACTAGATGCTTTGCAGGACGAGGTGGTGATGACTCTATGTCATCTTGAGATATATTTCCCTCCGTTGTTTTTCGATATCATGGCCTATCTCATTGTTCACATTGTGAGGGAGATAAAGATGTGCGGACCCGTGTTCCTACGTAGCATGTACCCATTTGAGAGGTTCATGAGAATTCTTAAGTCCTATGTACGGAATCGATCTCGGCCAAAGGGCAACATCGTCGAAGGTTATGCAACCAAAGAGGTCATTGAATTCTACGTCGATTACATGTCTCAGGTCGAACCGATAGGTGTGCCTCGATCTCGCCATGAGGGGAGGCTCGAGGGTATCGGGACCATCGGAAGGAAAGCAATCACTCTAGATATGGATGCGTATGTTCAAGCCCATTTCACAGTCTTGCAACACATGACTGAAGTGTCCCCGTATATCGACCAGCACAAGGACGTGCTTCGGCAATAGAATCCGGAGCGGCCAGATGTTTGAATCACGAGACAACACAACAGTCGGTTCAACCAATGGTTGAAGGAGCGACTCGCTAGGAGCTCATCAAGTGATATGCTGACATGGTTGGCAAAAGGGCCAATATTTACAGTTATGACATGGCGAGGATACGACATAAATGGGTACACATTCTATACGCAGGCTCAGGATATAAAGAGCACTAACGAGCAATGGTGTCCCATAGATGCATTCAAGACCGATGGGCTAAGGAGCTCCTACTATGGGCTCATAGAGGAGATATGGGAGCTTGACTACATGCTTTTCAAGATCCCTCTATTTCGGTGCCGTTGGGTCCATCTCCCACAGGTGAAGGTCGACAAGTATGTTGTCACTACCGTGAACCTCGAACATGTCAGATACAAAGGCGAACCATTTGTACTCGCTAACCAAGTTGTTCAAGTCTTCTATGTAACCGACCAGGCAAATAAGAAGCGCCACGTAGTTCTTCATGGAAAAAGGAGGATTGTCGGAGTTGAGAATGTAGTGGACGAGGAAGAATACAATCAATTTGACGAGTTGCCTCCTTTGGGAAACGTCATAACGGCCGAGGAAGAACAACGTGACGAAACTAGCTACATACGCGTCGATCATCATGAAGGGCTCATTTTTAAAGATTAATTGAACAATATATGTGTATGTACGTTCTAATGAATGGTTAATTTTAGTTCATTTGAGTTAATTGATTTGTACTGTGAAATGGATACGCTTGTTTCTGAAATGAATGTGAATTGGATGTATATACATGTACTTGTTGTGTTTTCTGCTTTTTAAGAGGGTATGGCTAGCATTTCCTGAGGCTAGCCAATAAACAGAACTAGATTAACCACTACAAAATAAAATCACATACGGTTTCATATACAAATCGTATGTGATTATATATCACAGACGGTTCCTTGGTAAAAACTGTCCGTGCTACATCATATATCATAGACAATTATTGATTGGGCTGCGCTCATATATCACGGATACATCATATATCATAGACGGTTATTGATTGAACCGTCATGATGTCCATCCCTATTTATATTCGAACTCTAGGGTTTGCCCGCGCCCCCCACTCAAACGATTAAGTTTCTCAACTCCTCCCTCCTCCCCCGAGCCCGTCGCCACCGTCCTCGATGCCGCCTCCTCCTCGAGCCCGGCGCGACTCCTCCTCCGAGCCCGTCACCGCTGTCCTCGACGCCGCCTCCTCCTCGAGCTCAGCACGCCTCCTCCCCCGAGCTCGCCGCGCCTCCTCCCCTGAGCCCGCCGTCTCCTCCCCTCCCCTAAGCCTGGCGCGCCTCCCCTTCGATGCCACCCTGTTGCTCTGGTACTGCTCCTTGCTCGTCCTTCTCCTGGACGCCCAAAGGTAACCAATGCCGAGTTGCCGACCTCAACGCCCATTTCTCTCACTTTTTCTATCAATAATCTGTCATGCCGTCATGGTCCTCATTAACTCATGATAATTGCGCTGGTATCTGGTTCAAACACTGAGTAGTATGAGGTGTTGTACTTGTTTTAGAAATTTGTATTTGTTCTAGTTAGTGATTTATATGGTATTTGTTTTGATATTGCTACTGGAATATATTGCAATGTGGTGTGGTGGACTTGAGATGAATGCTCTGTGATGATAGTAGTGTTGTACTAAAATTGTTTTGATAATCGGGTTTGAACTTGAGCTCTAATTGGAATGCTTACTCTACATCTGAGAGCAATATCAAAATGTTAAATCTTAGCTTTATACTCATTTCATTTGTTCACATGATGTTTGTGTTGAGCATATTATTCCTATTAAATAACTTGGAGGATTTACAAGTTTATGTCAATTATGTCATTGTATTGGTCCTAATTTCTTCCCTACATATCCCTATTATTATTAATTGGTGTGTATACCCATACACATAGAGATCGAATCTTATGATAATATGTTCATGCGTGTCAGAACTTCTATTTCTTTTGAAGATGTCTTCCGCTCATTCTTCGCCATCGTCGCCTCATGTGTCTGATGCACCGTCCTTTGGAATATCCAAGCGCGGTAGAAGAAGAGGAATATCGAAAAGGCCCGTGGGTCGATTTACCATCACGGAGGTCGATCAGTCTGGGACTCCTATTAATCCTCGCCGAGCAGCGTCTGCATTTCGAAGAACGGTCGGAATAGTTGCACGGGAATAGGTCAACATCACCTACGATTCATGGAAGGAGTTGACCAAAGTTCAGAAAGGTCAACTGCTGACGGATATTTTTCGATCGTTCGAGATCCCGGAACAACACCAGGACTCCATGTGACGACACGCGTTGCTACAGAGCGTGCAAAGCGTGGAAGAACTTCAAAAGTATGCTTGTTAAGAACTACGTGGAGAAGGATCTGAGGCCCTTCCACAAGTATCCGTTCTTGGAAGAGTGCTGGAAAGACTTTGTGGCAAAGAAGACGACAATAATTTTAGGAGTGAAAGTACGACGCCAGGGGCCCTCGGGCAAAAACAAGCACCCCCACGCACTTCGCACCATTGGGTATGCGGGTAAAACCCCGATATGGAGGGATCAGGATCAACAGGCAAACTATTCGAATGTCTCCCCGCCATTTGCCGAGATCACCGATGAGCGTGCTCGAAACTGGTTAATGGCGAGGTTACGTACCCTGTCTACGGGGGAAATCTCCTTTTCAAACCCCGCAGACGAGGAAGTGTCCTGGCGCCTGGTAAGATATCAAACTATCTAGTTTGTAATTACTCCATAACTTCATAGGAAGTGAAATGACATGTCGGGCTATTGCAGGTAATGTTGAGTGCACAATCTTTCTAAGGCTCATTCCAGGCAGACAGGGAGAGAGATATACTCTCCGCGGCCCTGGGAAACAATGAGCATCCGGGTCGCATGAGAGGTGCTGGTCTTTATGTTTCATGGAAAGATTGGTTCCGAGGGGACTCTGAATCGTACCGGAGTAGGAAGAGAGCCAAAGCCGAGCGCGATGCAAAGCTATGAAAGGATATTCGTAAATCCCTCAAAGATAAGATCACTTAATCCCTCAGAGATGAGATCGATGATCACGTCAGAGCTGCGACGCAATGGCAGATGGAGAGCTTTGAGGAAAGGCTTAGGGAAGTTTAGTTGTAAGTCCCAAATCAGTTGTAAGCCCTCGCCCTATTGTGCTAGCCACCCTCCCAAACTTCCGAGTAGTCATTCCAACCTAACCCTACCCCAATAGGCGGCATTTACGATTTCTTGTCGATGGCATCCAGGTAATAATTATTATCTCTGGAATGCTCAATCCATTGATAGGCCTATTGGAGTAGCTAATTTTGTATCGTTATGTAGGCTGCTCACGGCGCAAGCTCCAAGTGAGATATGCCTCTGTTGCTCTAGATGCTGCTTGGGGCCAGGTGTATCCATCTGGTGTCGAGGCTTTGGTGCACGGTGTAAATCTAACGTCAAGTTTCGCAAAAGTGAATGTGGACGGTCATGACTCTAGAGCAAGCCATTGGAGCATTCATCTAGTGGCCCAAGAGGGACATCTGCCTAGTGTCAACTTCACGGGAATGTCCTGCAACGGTGCCAAGTCCATGAGAGCTGACTGCACCGGAGCTACCTACACCGAAGCGGCAAGGGCCCGATGCATCAGATGCATCTACACCTCGTGCTCAGTTGACTCTTGTGAAGTTGACCTCTACAAAGTGAGGCAACAAGGGCAAATCGAAGACGGTCAACTCCTGTTTTGATATCCCCTTCTTGTCGTTGGCCCAGAAATTCATGCTAGGCGAGCCGTTGGTCGAGAGGTTAGACAACCCTATCCTAAGATTGGCTTGCACGAGATTGCATATATGGTACATGGAACAGGCCAACAAGACGGATGAACAACGATGCTCGGGTGTCACCATCAAGTTTAAGAAGGATCATTTTAACCAGAGGCTCAAGACTGTGTCTTCACGGTGATCTTCGAGGACTTGTTCTGTCTCTTCAACCTCGACTCTCTCAATGTCTTACTCATGCGATGCTAGGCACTATAAGTGTGTACAATCACGGTCAATGTTCGTGTAATACCGATAAATGTTATATATAACTCCTTACTTTTGTATATAGAGACATGATTTCTGAAGCCGAATTAAGGAATTCACTGGTAGGTTTCCTCGACCCACACATGGCCTCCGAGCAAACCATCAAGGAGAATGCAAAATTCATCGAGGATTATATGATAGAGTCATTGCTGGCTCACCATAACAAGGAATTCATACTTTTGCCCTACAACCAGGAGTAAGTGTTATACTACTGGCTATATTTGTTGATTTGTACTTTATAAGCAACACGAACTTAGGTTTAATGACCATAGTGACATACCTGTGTAGGTTCCACCAGATTCTAATTGTAATTATACCAAAATGGAATATGGTAATTGACGAAGATCTAATAATCCTCACTTTATCTTTTATCTATAATTCTTATTATAAGTAAATATGACGTCATGTGGTCCCTGGGTATACCCCTTAAATTTACAAGGGAGAAGCCTACTAGGTGGTCGTAAGTTCTTCTACGATCACCCCTATAGTCGTAAGTCTTGCTATGACTACCTTATGGTCGTAAGTTCTTCTACGATCACTACCCGATCGTAAGATATTCTACGATTACCTCATAGTCGTAAGTCTTGCTACGACTATCTTATGGTCATAAGTTCTTCTACGACCAGGTCAGCTACGACCATCTTATGATCAATAAAACCTACAGGCAAGTGGGTCCAATTGATTAAGAATCCAAATAGTCAATATCGTTGTTATTATGCGAAATAATAACACGCATTACCCCATTATCTCGACAAGTAATCGCGCGGGCGGCGTGAAGGAGTTACCAGCCCGATGATTACTACAAACGTGCGTCCGTTATTGGATTTGATGAGACGTCTCTTCAGCAGGGGAAAACGGCTATTCCTTCACGACTATATAAAGGCAACGGTTAGAGAGGAAAAGGGAAGAAGGCGATCAAGGCGTATGCACACGCTATCGAGGGCTATCAGGAAGACAAGTACTATCCTTTGTAATAGTCTTAGTTTTTCTCCTGATTGTTCAGAATACTCTCAATACCATACACACACAGGAGTAGGGTTGTTATTCTCTCCGGAGAAGGCTCAACTCGTATAAAAATACCGTGTCAATCTCTCGTGTGATTCTATTCTAGGAGACCCCCCGAATCAAACAATCTTTACGTAAGATCGGTTCTAAAACACCGACAGTAATATACCTAGATTACCTACAGAGGGCCAAACATGACTTCATAGTTGTCCGGCATTTAATCAACAGGTAAACACATTTCCTCCATAGAAACTCTATTGTAGTCTTTCATTCCCTTGCAATGGCTAAGGCTAACTTCTTGGAATCACGTAGGTCATTCACCGTGTTCTTTGCTAAAGGAGGGAAATCCAAGGGAAGGACGCTGCGACACGATCTAAAATTCCTGGTACTCGCAAGCTAGTACACATTAATCCTATATAACACTTTGTAGTAATGCCTATCGAACTAACCAATTCTATTTTTGCAGTGCCACCAGCAGCCGCCGGCCTGCAACCTCTGTGGATACTATGTTTTCCACAACATGGAACTACTCGTCGGTTCCGTGATAACCAATGATCCTCAGGTTTGTCAATCTTGCAACAATTATTTCATACTTACCAATTTATATAAGCACGAATTTAATCTTCCTAGCGATAGGTTGCAAGCATCGCCGAAACTGCGTTGGAACAGAGCCAGCTCATAAAAATTCGAGGATAGCTTGCGTCATTCTTGAACAGTCAGGTCATAAATCCAGATGGGAAGTTCCACAATGTAGATTGAACTTGATTATGATAAAATTGAGTTTAATGGTACATGTGTGTAAATGTACATGAATGGTTAATTTTAGTTAATTGATTTGTGAATTGGATGTGCTTGTTTTTGAAATGAATGCGAATTGGATATGCTTGTTTCTGAAATGAATGCTAATTGGATGTATACAACTTGTTGTGTTTCAGCTTATTTTAGAGGGTATGACTAGCATTTCCTGAGGCTAACCAATAAACAAAAATAGATTTAGCAATACAAAAGAATATCACAAACGGCTTCTTAGGATATATCGTCTGTGATGCATCATCTATCACAGACGGTTTCATCTACAAACCGTCTGTGATGCATCATCTATCACAGATGGTTTCATCTACAAACCGTCTGTGATAGTCGACTATCACAGACGGTTTTGAGTTAATAATCGTCTGTGATAGTATGTATCACAGACGGTTCGAAAACCGTCTACGATGACCTCATGTCATTACTGACCATAAACTCGGACGGCTCACGAAACCGTCTGTAGTGACGTTTTTGAACCGTCTGTGAAGATATTTTCTGTAGTAGTGTTCTGCTCTAGCACTGTGAATGTATTTAGCTCTCTCACGGTGACCCGAAGAGGCAAAGCACAAGGCGGGCGAAGAATCCGTTTTTTGGCGACAATGATGAATCTGGTGAACGGTGGAGCTCCACGAATATCGTTGGCGACACAACGAACCTCGCTTCAACACAAGCGTTCTGGGTTTAGAAGAAAGTCCGTTTTTATCGGCATGAGTTTAGTGAAAGAATGATGAATCACGGTTCTAGAACGAGGTGGCAAATTAAATCTAGAGTCCACCACGAATCGAGAGGAAATCGTCAAATGCCGTGTGCGACTTAGTTTGCCTATGGCGCCTTCGTTTTTGCTCAGTAATTGGCAACGACTTGATGTTCTTCGCCTGTGGTTTTATCTTCTGGATACAACGTGTGGAGACGGAGTTGGCCTCAGGCCGTCGGAATAATGGTCAGATTTAAAAGCAAGTTCAATAATGTCAAGAATCAGCAAATTTATTTAGTGGCATAACCTAGGCCGCCAGGTGTTGCTCGTGAGGATTAGATGATTAATTAAAGCACACCGGTATAGACTTCCCATGCTTAATTACACTTGAAACAGATTCATCATGGGACCTAGTATATCGACCTGTGCATACCGAACATCACACACAACAAGCAGCAACGCCAAGAACACTAAAGAGCGAAGAGTACTTCATCTCATCTTTCTCCTGAAAGGCTGGTCATCATGCTTGCCATCGACGAAGGGTACGACATGATGTACGAGTCGAACCCTTCGTTCTGCATCAGTGCAAGCGTCTGAAAGCTTTGGTGTGTCGGCGCCAGCTCCGGCAGCGGCGAGTCTCCGTTGAGGTACTTGATGACTTGCCGCACACTGGGCCTTGCACTGGAGAGAGGGTGTGAGCACAGTAATCCTAGCTTCAGCGCCAGGCATGCCTCACCAACATCATAGTTTCCATGGAGCCTGGTATCCACTGTCTCAGTCAGCGATCCTCTGCGCCAGTGCTCAACCACCCAGTCGACCAACACGAGTTGGTCGCCCTGTGAGTTCTCCGTGATGGGCCTTTGCCCGCAGGTGACCTCGAGAACGAATATGCCAAACGCGAACACGTCGGTTAGAGGGGTCGCCTTGCTGCTGCGACCGAGCTCTGGAGCTAGGTACCCTATCGTGCCAACCACATGCGTCGTTTGTGGGTCGTCGCCGTGGTCATACAATTTTGCGAGGCCGAAGTCGCCCAGCCGGCCGTTCATCTCGCCGTCGAGGAGTACGTTGTTTGCCTTGATGTCTCGATGGATGATCACTTTCTCCCATTCCTCGTGGAGGTAGAGCAACCCTGACGCAATCCCTTTAATGACCCGGAGCCTCTGATCCCAATCTAGAACCGGCTTATCACCTCCACCGTACAGGTGCTTATCAAGGCTTCCATTTGGCATGTACTCGTATACCAATAGGAGCTCACCTTTCCTCCTACAGTAACCAAGTAATTGCACGAGATTACGGTGCTGTAGGTGGCCAATGCTGACAACCTCTGCAACGAATTCCTTCATGCCCTGCTTGGAGTCGTGTGACACCCTCTTGACTGCGATCTCCAGGTTAGACACCGGAAGCACCCCCCTGTATACCCTGCCAAACCCTCCGACGCCAAGCAGATTCTTGCTCTTAAATCCATCCGTAGCACGGAACAAATCCTTGAACGAGAACCGGTGCGGCCCGAACTCAACCTCCCAATCTTCGCGTAGCTCGGTGTACCTCAGCCGTCTCCGTATCAGGAGAACGGCAATGGCGCCCACGGCGAAGATGAACGCTGCAGTCGCTATTGGCGGTATGATCCTTGCCACCCTGGGCCGGTGCTTCGGGCTAAAGCGAGGCAACTTCGGCAGCTTGGCGATGTCAATGGCCGGAGCAGGTCCGTTCATCGCGAAGCTCCAGCCAAGAATGTAGTGTCGCGAGTTGAACGAGCCCGTCGCCGACGAGAAGCCCACGTACGCCATGTCGGTGAGCACCGTGGAGAGGTCGTAGGTGGTAGAGAGCAGCGGCTTGGTGGGTTTGACCATTCTGAGGGGAGCCAAGGTGACGTTGACCTGTTTCTCCTGGCCGTCGTAGTCGACCCACGCTTGCATCGCCTCGCCGCTTGCGAGTGTTAGGTTGTGGAAGCCATTGTTGCCGTAGTAGCCGGCGCTGCTGGATTCCACGGAGACGAGGCTGTTGATGTCGATACCGACGTGGTTGCCGTCGATGTCACGGAACTCGTTGTTCTGGGCGGTGTCGAGCTCGACGCCGAAGATGTGGTCGGCGGCGTCGCCGTTGCTGCTGTCGTTGACGAGGCCGAGGTACTGACTCTGGAACGCGGCGGAGAAGTTGTAGCTGCCCGGGGCGACGAAGAGGACGATGCCGTGGCCGCAGGCGTCAGGGTCGGGGCAGAGGATGCCGAACACGAAGGAGGCCGAGAAGGACCGCGCTGCCGCCGTCGACGTCGACGTGCCGTTGCGAGCCGCCGGCTCGCGGAAGCGGAACGGGGCCGGGTGGATGGCGTGGGCCTTCTGTCGGAGCGTGCCGTTGGTGAGCTCGAGAAGGCCTGTGGGCGTGACCACGGCCGCGCCGTCGAGGGTGAGGTTGGCGCCGGCGAAACCGGAGTAGGAGAACTGGCCGCCGCTTCCATTGCTGCAGGCGACAAGGTTGACGCCGACGAGCAGGGAGCACAAGCAGATGATGAGTAGTTTCTTGCGACCGTGAGACATGGGCATAGCTAGTTTCGTGTGGTGCAGAGGAGCGAGGCGAAATCGTCGAGTGCTTGGTGATGCGTTGCGTACCAGAGAATTTCGTGTAGGAAAGCTTGGGTCAAGCGTAGGAATGGACTGCTCTAATGAAAATTCAACGGGAAATCTTGCCTGACGCCAAGGGCGGAGGCAGCACCCCTTCAGTCCGGGCAAATCTTGCTTGACGCCAAGGGTGTAGGCAGCGTCCCTCCGGTCCGGGCATCTATGTGGGTTTTACTTTGCGTTTCGCGGCTGGGCTTGGGAGACGAGTGAGCGGTCTTAGTCTTATGGTTTGACTATAGCTGTGAACTTGCCCAGGCTTTAATAGACTTACCTATAAGTTTAAAAAAAGTTCTAACTCCGTCACTACCTGACGCTTCTCTCAAAAGTGAGTGAGACTACACGACGGTGACATGTCTCTGAGCATTTCATTTCCAAATTGTATGTGGCGACTTGTCTGTTCTTTGGAATTTGGATGGTAATCCTGTCGATGACTCTCATCAGCAGCTAGGTTAGGTTTCACACCAGTCCCACAAATGTTATTAATATTCAGACTTCAGAGTAGTACAAGTTACTAATACCTTCTGCAATTCGTCCTTGACCCGGGCACCAATCGAATGCAAAAGGAATGTGAACAGTAGTCCCAGGCACAGCAACGTCCTTGATCGGGCACCAATCGAATGCTCAGTCATGTCATCATTCTACTAGATTGTTCCTGTATCTCCCAGGCTTCCAAATTTCGCTGAAATTTCGGCCATTTCCCTGGAGCTCGAGATTTTACACTTACGGTCAAAAAAAAATTCGGTTGCATATGAATGCAGACCAAATTCAAATAGAATTCAAATTTTGGTCAAAATTCGTCATTTTTTAATGAAATTCAGTCAAATTTGAATGCCAATTTCGGCCATTTGCCCGAATTGAATTAGAAATTGCCGAAATTTCGGTAATTTCGGCAACTTCGCTGGACCCCGAATTTTTTGCTCAAACGAAAATGAAACCCTGGTATCTTCTAGATAATTGTATTTCGAGGTAGATATATAATAGAAACTAGCTCCCTGCATTGGATTATCTTGGAGACACAGACTGCTCTGAAGAATCTGTTCCACGTAAGATAAAACGTTGACAAACTAGTTTACACTGCTAAAAAAGGTGAGCCGAGTATTGAGGAGAAGAAGAACAAAAAAAAAAGAAGAACTATTGGGATACATTTCTCAGCATTCAATCAGAATATAGGGTTTTTTCGGGGGCAAAACCAGAATATACTATATGTATACGTATTGAAATTTAGTTGTGAGCGCCTTTGATGCGACGTTTAGGTAGTGTCGTAGATACAAACTAGACAGTAGAGAAAAATGAAACCCCAAGTTCCCTGTTAATGCAAAGGGAAAACCCTAAAGACCCTCAAAGGTGGAAAACAGTATTAAAGTGTGTTAAAGATATGTCTTTATTGCTAAAAAAGGTATTCCCTTATTACATGGGAAAGAGCATATTTATAATGTTATATCCATGGTACATGATATTACAATTATACCTATAAAAAGGTCCTACATCTATAAGGGCTTCAGGTTCTTTCCACCTCCTTAGGCGTAGCCTCCGATGCACGGTAGATCCTCATGGGCTTGAGCTTGGTCCATCACATCTGTACTCTTGGTTTATAAGTAGCTTTGATTCCTTGGCTCCATATAAAGTGATCTCGGACGGGGTCCCTTGGGACCCTTCATTCTAGAGTGGTGCACTCTTCTACCGAGGTACCTCTGGCTCGATACGTCGCCATATTGTTAGGGCCGGTGGGCCACCTACGACGGGTATAACCCATCGGAATGGTGTCAGAATGCTTGAATGCAAGCAGAGCTGAGTCTGGTGAAGCACCGCACGAGGAGCGCGAAGATTAGGGCCTCTTATCTCGTCCTGGCTCGACCACTGGCGAATGGGAAGATTTACCCTGTAAGAAGAGTTTACCTCTGCATTAGGTAGGCATGAGGTTCTGGCGCCTCTGTCTGAAGTAATGGGCTTATATGGGCATATGGGCCGAATTGTCTGGATGTTAACCGCTCGAGCCCATGGGCCCTCTAAACCATCTTTCCTTCCTCTCGTGCAAAGCCATTCGGCCGCCGGCCATCTGCTTTGCCGGCGTGCGGCGGCTCACCTCCCGTCGTCCGCCCTCGGCTCCCACCGTACCCTATCCGGCTCGCCGACTGCCCGCCTTGCGTGGGAGTCTCTCGGCGCACTACGCACGGCCGAGGCTTATTTTTTCTGCGGTGCGGTCTGCCCGCCGCTGCACGGCGGCGGCCCGCCGATCAACAACGCAGCGGCCACGCCTTCCTAGGCAGCGAGGAAGCAAGTCTGGGTAGCGGCCGCCATCGTCCCGCGGCAGTAAGGCTCCAGCCGCGGCAACAGACCTCGTCGGCCTTAAGCACAATTGGTATATCTATTCCTATGGCCCTAATGTTTTATCTGCCGGTTTCATTCCTACTATGATTTCAAAGCTAGATGAGTTTATGTGGGGAATTGCAGAACTAAGTTGAGATAAAATGTGCAATCCTAAAGTCAGCCAACGCACGCATACACAAAATCTATGAGTATGTGTGTAATTTAGGGTCTAAATTGGTAATGTTAAATTAACACAAAATGCTATGATTCAATCAAAATTTAATTACAATGCTATTAGGTCCTAGTTCTAGCAGTTACAACTCGCCCCATGGCTGCTGATTTCTGGTTCTGGCGTTCTGCCACCAAATATTGGATACGGATATCTGACGGATTACACTCACTGTATATCCCCTATGCCACATTAACATTCAAATATCCAATGGATGTTCACCCCATACCAAATATACAAGAAAGCACCCGATAACAATGCTAAGGACTGTGAATCTTTTTTATCTTCCTCCTGAGAGGCTTGACATTGTGCCAATGCTCGTCATCAGCTGTGGATATGACATGCCGGAAGGGTCAAATCCCCTGTTTTCCATCAAGGCTAGCATGCTTAAGCTCATATTAGTTGGTGTGAACTCTGGTAGTGGCATGTCGCCATTGAGGTATTGCATGACTTGTTGCATACTAGGCCTTGCGCTAGCAAATGGTTGTGAGCACAAGAGCCCAAGCTTTAGCACCAGGCATGCCTCATCTATGCTACAGATTCCATGGACCCTCTTGTCTATTGTCTCCACCATTGATCCTTTCTGCCAATGTTCAAGTACCCAATCAACCAACATAAACCGTTCGCCTTGTGCATTCTGCTTGACAGGCCTTTGTCCGCAGGTGACCTCAAGAAGGAGTGTGCCAAAGGCAAACACATCTGTAAGAGAGGACGCCTTGCCCGTGCGCACCAATTCTGGGGCTAGGTAACCCATGGTACCAACCACATGTGTGGTCTTTGGGTCAGTACCATGATCGTACGACTTTGCAAGGCCAAAGTCTCCTAGCCGTCCGTTCCATTCGCTGTCAAGAAGCACGTTGCTTGCCTTGATATCTCGGTGGATAACAACTTTATCCCACTTCTCGTGGAGGTAGAGCAAGCCACATGCAACTCCTTTGATGATATGAAACCTCTTAGCCCAATCCAGTGAGGGCTTGCCCTGTTCACAATGTAGGTACTTGTCAAGACTACCATTTGGCATGTAGTCATAGACTAAAAGAAGTTCACCTTTTCGCCTGCAATAGCCAAGTAATTGCACGAGATTGCGGTGTCGAAGGCGGCCAATGCTAACAATCTCAGTAATGAACTCTTTTGTTCCTTGCTTTGACTCATGTGACAACCTCTTCACCGCAACCTCCAATTTAGACGTTGGAAGTACGCCTTTATACACCTTTCCAAACCCTCCTGCACCGAGTATGTTCTTATTCTTAAATCCTTCTGTGGCAAGGAACAGATCCTTGTACGAGAATCTATGTGGCCCAAACTCGATCTCCCAATCTTCCCGTAGCTCATTATATGCCAATTTCCTCTGCGCAAGTAAAATGACAATAGTTCCAGCAACAAAAATGAATGCTGCAATGACTACCGGCAGAACGATCTTCATGACCTTCGAGCGAGGCCCTGGGCCAACACGAGGTAACTTTGGCAGCTTGGTGATATCAATGCCTGGAGCAGTATTGCCCATGCTGAAGCTCCAGCCAAGCACACAATATCTTGAGTTGATTACGCCAGTTGCAGATGAGAAGCCAATGTATGCTGTGTCTGCGAACACTGTTGAGAGGTTGTAGATGGCTGAGACTAGTGGCCTTACAGGTTTGGCCATTTTGATGGGAGCCAAGGTTACATCAACCTGTGTGACCCCTCCATCATACTCCACCCACACTTGCATAACCTCACGGCTAATGAGTGTCAAGTTCTTGAACATACCATTTTTGTCATCATAGAAGCCAGCATCCTGGGATCGCACAGAGTGGAGACTATTGATGTTGATGCCAACATGGTTGTCGTTGATGTCCTGGAACTCACTGTTTTGGATGGTGTCAAGCTCAACCGCAAAGATATGGTTGCTTGTGTTGCTGTTGTTCTGGTCGTTGAGGAGCCCTAAATACTGGGCCGACAGCGCACTGGAGAAATTCTTGTTTGTGGCGATGAAGAAGGCCATGCCATCAGCACTCTTGTCAGGATAGGCAGAGAGGATGCTGAAGATGAAGCTGACGGAAAAAGACTGCACACTGCCGTTAGGCGATGCAGGCAATTGCAGAGGAGTTGGGTATAATGCATGGCCTTTGAGGTTAGAGGTGCCATTTGTTAGCTCGAGGAGTCCATCTGGTGTTATTGTGGCAGTTCCATCAAGGCTGAGGTTAGCTTGGGTGAAGCCGGAGTAGACGAACTGGTCAGCAGCAATGGTGAAGGATGCAAGGTTGAGGCCAAGGAAGAGGAGTTGGCATAGAATGAAACACTTATGTTTCTTGTCAGGCATGGGTGTAACTTGCGACAACTCAAGAAATACACAAGAACAAAGCATTTTGTAAGCTAACCGTGCACAATGGTTTGCAGTTGCCCTCTACCTCTAGTAGTCCGTTTGTTATTAATTTGTAGTGGAATGGACTCAGCCAACTAGGCATGATTTTGCAAATTGGTGTTTCTCATCTACATTTCTTTCACACATATGCCATTCTATGGGAGAGTCACTGTCAATAGTTAATGAAACCAATGAGATTGACTTACTCGTTCAGGTTTCGTCAAACATGTGTTGGGCCAGCTGATTTTCCTAAAACTTTTTTTGAAAGATTCAATATTACAAGAAACATATACATTTTTTGTGTGCTAGAGTAATCAAATACAATAGCTTCTCTTGGTTCTTGCTATTTTGAGAGCAAGTATATTTGGACAAAAGGGACATTTATCACGTCTTTTTGTTTAACTTAAAACTTTTTGATTCAACTTTCCATGAAAAAGATCTTATTTGGTCAAAAGTCGAGACTAATGTGAACTACACAGAAAAAATCCCAGTGGTTACTATCATAGTTGATTTTTTCAGCTCTACTTTCCAGCCAAGTGCTCAGTAAGATTCAACAGTGCTATCAAAGTGTCAACTATTAATGTGAACTGCAGAAAACTGATATGACCTAATGTATCTCTGAAGACGACTTCTGACCAATAAAATTTCCTTTCGGATTTCCAATATTCACATATCATCCTTTAGAAAGTGTCAAGAAATGCATGTCGTGCTAGGATTTGGTTCCAGTTGCCATCACTGCAGTCATTTCCCCCCAGTCTCACTGGCCATGTCTATAATTTGTGTTTAGTTGGACAAGACCTTGTCCAGTTATATTGCATAAACTTAATTCCTGAAAGACAAGGATATTTCATATTAATGCGAACACCACGTAGGGGAATCTAATGAGCATATGAACAATGAGAAAGATAAAGTAGACTAGTTATGACAGTCTAAAACCTACATAAGTGGTGGTGTTAACTCTATCTTGTCAATCTACAGAGAAGAATATATGGAGATTGTCATGAAGTTTGTTCTTTCAATTTCATATCATAAAGTTTTTCTAGATCACGTCATGATAAATAGGATGTATTGGTGTAATTCGGGAATGGGTTTCATTCACAGATAAACTTCCGATGACCATAGACTTACGGAAGGAACAATAGATAATTTTATCTTGTTAGTTCGTTTTCTATTCTTTACAGCAATGACTACCAATGAATGTTTATTTGAAACTAATCTTCTGCACACAAGTGGAGAATCATCACTGAGTTTGTTCATTTGACAACATTTTTTATTGGAACCCATTGTAACATCCCGACCCGCCACCTGGCCCAGAATGCTACCACCACACATTATTCATTACAAACTTTGTGCAGCTAATTTAAACACTAGATGTGATACAACAAAAGTGGAATATTTAGGAAGGATGGTTTGCATGAGTAACTACTTGTGACGTGGATGAACTATTCTCCCTTCCCGAAGTATGTCATCTGCGATGTTTACCTAAAAACCAATGATAAGCAAGGGTGAGTCCGAAGACTCAGCAAACACATAATAGAACGATAAACATTGTCACATAAACATAAACATAATTGTTTCATTATTTCCTATCACTATCTCTTCATTAGTGCAATGCATCATTATTCTACATGCACCATCATGCTCAAGCTCATGCTAATGCTCATATGCATCTCATCAGCTGATACCGGTATCGCGGAGTGTTCACCCGTCGATGACACACTCTTCCCCTATCTTCGTTGGGATGGGGTCTTTACATTGTGGGACTTTATCTAGTCTTTACAGATGTAAGACTTCATCTAGAGCACACCGGATTAGTCATGTATCTTTCTCACCGACCTCACTGGAATAGTTACATGATTTTCTCACCGACCTGGCTCATGTATTCTTTCCATGATGCAAATGCACATGTCCATTGTCATTAACATGATTCATCATTGTCATCATTATCATTGACAGGGTAACCTCATTGCTCACCTCGTTCCATCATTATTGCCATTACCATAAGCATTATTATATAAGCATCAACATATAAACATCATCGTATGACGCAACCATCACATATTTCATAGCACTTACAGGCTATCGCTTTACCATACACTTGCCTGTTAACCAAATAGAGCGGAGCAACGTGCAGATAGCGTCGTTCCCGAACCTCCACCTGAACAGGCGTTCAGCCAGACACAATATAGGGTAGCAATACACGTACACATATGAACGTCATTGATCCCTACGTGCAAAACGACACGAACAAACCCCTCTCATCGGGCATTATCCCACTAACCCAGTGCCAAAAATAAATAATAACAATTGGTTAGAAATCAAGTCGTCAAATCTTGCGAATAAAAAAAATTAGGTGCACGGCCCTAAATTCTTTCCACTTCTTCCTTTTCTCTCTTTCCCCCTTTCCTTCTTTTCTTTTCTTTTCCCCGACCGACCCCATCCTCCTGGTCTCCCTTTAACTCTTCATCTTCCCCTCCTCACCACTCATTCTCTCCCTCTCTCTTGGTGACTCACCCCGGCCGAGTGGCTTCACCGAAGCCGCCGCCTCTTCACCGGCCGCCTCATGAGCCGCCTCCGTGCCGCGCCCAACGCCGCCGTCGACTCCTCATTCTGCCTCCTCCTTTGGCTCGCGCCCTCGTCGCTTCCTGGTGCCGAGCCCGCGCCTGCTCCTCCTTCTCGCCTTTGTGTCCGCGCCACCTCCTGCTGCAAGATTGGCTCGGCTCGCTCTGCCATGCTTCGCCTTGCCGCCTCGCCCGGCTCGGCCTCCGGCCGTCGTGTGCCTCCCCTATATGCGTCGCCGCCTCCTATGAGCTCCACCCCCAGGTACGCCTTCTCTTACCCCTCCCTCCCCTTGTTCTTTACGTATGCTAGTGGTATGCGACCAATGGATAAGATGGAGGGACAGAGCGACCTACTTGGTTTGCCAGTTTAGGGGTGGGAAGTGGCGACAATGCTGCCTCTGGTGGCTGTAGCTTTTCTTCTGGGTGGTGCTTCCCTGGTGGGTGCCTCTTCCCTTGGTTGCTTCTCTGGTTATAAGCCTCCCGTGGCTTGGCTGTGGGTGCCTTCGGTTGGTCTTATCCCTTACCCTCTTCTCTCTCTCTCTCTCTCTCTCTCTCTCTCTCTCTCTCTCTCTCTCTCGGCTTGGTGAAACATGAGGTTTTACCTCATCGTCAAAAAGCTTGCGGGTTAAAAAAAATGGCATTACATTCCACCCCCTTAACAGAATTCGACCCCGAATTCTGGTGTTCAATAATCCACACGAAAGAACAAAATAAAACAATTGTACATAAAAATAACTCTAACTCGTACCCGTAGTGAACAACTCCGGGTACTTCTCACGCATGCGAGACTCCAATTCCCAAGTCGCTTCTCGCTTAGATTGATGTGACCAAAGCACCTTAACATACTTTATCGATCTGTGCCTCAGCACCTTCTCTGATTCCTCCAGAATCCGAACTGGACGGGACTCGAATGTGAGGTCTTGCTTAAGAGACAACGGTTCTAGCACGATCGCATGCTCTGGATCCCTTAAGTACTTTCTCAACATAGAAACATGGAACACATTGTGCACTCCTTGCATGGACTCAGGAAGGTCCAGACGATATGCCAACTTTCCAATTCGTGCCAGAATCGAAAATGGCCCCATGTACCGCGGGCTAAGCTTCCCTTTGGTACCAAATCGCACAACTCCTTTAGTGGGACACACTCTCAGGAGCACCCAATCCCCCACTTCGAACTCTAAGTCGCACCTCCTTACATCCACATAGCTTTTTTGCCTACTCTGGGCAGCTAACAAATTCTGTCGAATCTCCGTCACTCATTCCACTGTTTGCTGGACCCAATCCGGATCCAGAACAGCCTTCTTGCCTACCGCATCTCAACAAAGTGACGATCTACACTTCCGTCCATACAGAACCTCGAATGGCGCTGTCTGAACACTGGAGTGGTAGCTGTTATTGTAGGCAAACTCCCAGTTCTTTAGTTTATCGTCAGCTCGTTTCTTCCTCCCGACTTATCCCCTCCCCAAATCCGTCGTCGTCGCGTCGTCCTCGCCTCCCGCCGGCCCTCTACACCGGCCTAATCCCTGCGCCATCATCATCCCCGCGTCGTCCTCTCCCGCACTGGCATCCTCCCCTGTGCCGGCCTCTTCCCCGCGCCGGCCTCGTCCCCACGCCAGCGTCTTGTCCGCCGACCCCTGCTCCCAGCATTGTGAAGGTAAAATATTCTAGGCTATTTTCGCAAAATTGGTTCATGCTTGTGTTGTCTTGAGTTTAGTGAAGTTGGGTTGCAATTTAGCTCTCTAATACATGCATATTGCCGTGGTGGTTGAATGGTATAGCTGGTAATCGAAGAACATCATTTTGATTCAAAGTATACTATACCAGATTAATAGTCATTATGGTTAGGAGTCAAATTAAAGTTCATGGTATAGTGTTCAAATATTCATTGGCCTCCAGTGATAGCCTTTCCCTTTTTTGGAACTTTTTTTTTATTAATTAACCCTTTTTACATTTTTATTTTAAAGTTAACCTCCAGTGCACTTTATTTCAAATTCTGACCCCTTTGGTCACACCACCATCCGTGGCGTGATAAAATAACGTTGTCACGCGGTAGAATAAGTCCACTAAATAGCACTTTTTGTCACGCCATTGGTTGTAGCATGACCAAACAACACTGTTAAGCCACAGGTAGTGGCGTGACAAGAGATACGGGCGGCGTGACAGTGTTGTTTTGTTACGTCACGGGTGGTGTCGTGACCAAAGGGGTTAGAATTGGAAATAAAGTGCATCGGTTGTTAACTTTAAAATAAAAATTAAAAAAGGGTTAATTAATTAAAAAAACATTTTTTGATGTTTGGGGCAAGGAGGTAGAGAAGAGAGGAAAAGTCTATGTTAATTGCTTGTTTGATTCATCTGGCTGGAATCTCCTTTAATAGGATGGCCCCTAACAATCATATCTATAAAGATGGAATAATGTTTCTAAAGAAGGAAATCTGAAAGAAGGAAACATTATCTCGAATGAAGGAAACTATATCTCTAAAGAGGAAAGTAAATACTTAATTGCCATTTAAAGATAATATGCCTAATTTGTTGTTCAGTCTCCTCCTTCGACTTTTCTTGCTGTTGCTGCATCCTCCAGGAGTCCTATTGCTGCAACCCTCTTGGTCCGGCTCCTCCTTTGGTATGTGAGACTGACCATAACACCATGACTTAGCACGATTGCAATTGAACTATTGTCCACTTGATAAATTAGTCCAAGCACACAATTCCCTATAAGGCTGTAATGCTTTGGAAGTTCGATGTATCTCACTTGAACAAAACCATTTGAAGCTCAGTGCTGATGAGATGTAATATTTTGTTTTTAACTAGGACCATATTAGTTGCTTGTCATTCCAAAGCTTCTTAGTCCTAGCATTAGGGTCGAACTTGTAGTTGCTAACATCTCTGTGTTACTATTGTCCACTTTTGCTTGACGAAATCTGTAGTTTCTCCCTTCGTCATCGCATAGTCTCTGTGTGACTATGCTGGCCATTTGTCAATGATGATAGTACCTCCTACTCTGGACTCTCATCGATCATTCTAGCTTACATTGTTATGAACTTTAGTTCATGGAGGTAAATACTGCACGGATAGAGGCTAGATGGCAAGACATTGAACCGACCCTTAATGCCCAGGAGTCCGATTTAGGGTAATGGATTGGGCCCCCTTGCGTTCCTCCCTTGGCCCAAATAGCCCTTTGGGTCGCGTGGGTTGACTCGTGCTACTGTTCACTACAGAAACAACATAATATTCCGGTTAGAAACAATTGAGTTCTATATAATTAAAATGGCCCGTCAACGTTCTAAAAGTAATCAAGTGTAATTAAATAAAACAAATATAGGCTGAAGGCGAAAAAAGGTGACTTATCTCCTTTCTGCATATCAGATTTCCCGAACGAGCGGTTCATGGCACTCCGAGCGTGTAGCTCTAGTGTACCCAGGAGCGAAGTCCTGGGCGTACTCAGGAATGAGCCCTGAGCGGTCCCAAACACGTGGTTTCGGCGGTCTCGAGAACGGGATCTTGAGCGTACCTGGGCACGTGGATTCAATGTAGTGTAGGCCGAACTCAGAGGCAAGCTCTGAGCGGTCCCAAACACGTGGTTTGGGTGGTCTCGAGAACGGGATCTCGAGCGTGACTGAGCACGTGAGACTCAGATAGTGTAGGATTTGGATCTTTTTTGCATCTCATTGTTTCTTGGTGTTATTCATCCACTGTGTATGGCCTAACACACCTCAATAAAGGGTTAGCATCTGCCGATCACAATTGGCCCCCATTCAAAATTGACAATGGAGTATCTCTTTCTCAATCATTGTTAAACAACCCGAAAACTTCATTTAATAAGACGAATTGTTTCATGTTGACTGTAAACCATTATGCTCGTTACCATAACTACAACATAGTACTGTCACAGTACAAAACTAAAAATAAAGTTGTAATTGACCATACGTTTATATCTTCAAACTGCTAACATGTTGATTGTGATATTTCATACATATGGCATGCGGTACTGACTTTGCAATATTTTGTTGGATGTAGATGGATAAAGTTGTACGTGTATGTACCGATGAGCCGATTAGCCAAACGGGTAGTGATGCCGACTTTGGTGGCATGGAAACGGCCGTTCTTTTGTTTCGCGAATCACCAGACTTTCGAACTCTTCTGACTAGGATTAAGTCGACCTTTGGATGGGATGAGCTCGGGGTCGTTGTTGGACTGCAGGGGCGATATGATGCTAGTGTGGGTTGTAAGGTGCACATCTGTTTGCTGCCAATCTTATCCGACGATGATTGGGATGTGTACAAGGATCTTGTGCTCGCATCTCAAGTCCGGTCGTTGGAAGTGGTGGTAGAGAGGAGAATCGTTGTAGAGGATTTGCCAAACAATTCGGATGTAGTGGATGGCAACACGACGAAACTTGAATCCGGTATCCATCTTTCGCAAGGCCCCCCATTGGAGGAGCCACCTTCCGAAGAGATCGTTGGCGTCAGTGTTAACAACGATGCCCCCCTATTGGTGGATCTGTCACATATGCCTGTTCCTACCCCGCAACATGTTAGTGACCCCGTGACTGATTTCAATGGCGATGTAATGAATAACGAGCTTGAGGAGGAGGTGTTCCGAGATAGAACAACCCGTGAAGTAGAGTTCGACAAAGGATGGAGCTCGACCGAAAACGAGGTTCCTGCACCGCTTTTCTCCTCTGAGGAAGGGTGGGTTCTTCGTAGTGTTTTGGGTGAGGTCCCATCGGTGCATGCATTCGATGATGTCAGAATGACTGATAAAGCGGTTTATGCTAATGGGTTGAAGAGCAGGAATGACATTGCTGATACTGATAATGACCTAAATACGTAAGAACATGTTGTTTCTAAGCATGGATGATATGAAGGTTTGGCTGCAAGAATACTCGGTGCGGCACCATCGTCCGTTCGTGAGTGACACACTCCGATGCAAACAAGAGGTACACCGTGAGGTGCGAAAGGGGGTGCAGATGAAAGGTATGGGAGCGCAAAACTAGGGACAAGCAATGAAAAATAGCGAACGTGAAGCAGCCTCACTCTTGTGGGGCTGCTAGAGTGTTAGGGGAGCACCTTCAGATGACCGCTAATTTCATTGCAAGATGCATTACTGGGGTTATGGCTGTCGATCTTGATGTGATCGTCGCCACCCTCGTTGAGGTTATACTTGGGTTCATTAAGTACCGCGTGAAGTACGAGAAAACATGGAGAGCCAAGTAGAGAGCGATGCAGTTATTGTGGGGTGACTGGAAGGAGGCTTTACGGGTTGCTTCCTCGAATTCTAACCGCTATGCAGGCCAAGAATCCGGGCATAGAGTTTTATCCTTTCCACGGGAACCGAACAGAACCCGACGGAGGGGTTACAAAATATGTTCTTGGGCGGGTGTACTGGTCATTTGGGCAATGCAAAGAGGCCCTCAAGCATTGCAAGCCCATCATATCAGTTGTCGCCATGTTCCTAACTGGGAAGTACTATGGTGCCTTGATGCTCGCCGTTAGTATTGATGCGGAGGATCAGCTGATTCCATTAGCATTTGCACTGACAAAGGGTGAGAACAATGCGAGCTAGGAATGGTTCATGGATATAGTTCGTCTATGCCTCGTTGGGCCTGGATGGGTTGTTTGCATCGTCTCGGACAGGCACCGTGGGATTCTGAATGCTATGAGGAGCAGACTTTACGGACACCCCGATGTGTAGCATAGGTGGTGCATACGTCAGCTAGCTGCTAATTTCTTTAAGCAATGCAGTAGGGAAGATCTCACAAAAAAGTTCAAGCTGTTGTGCGGATGTTTCAAGAAGAAGGACTTCGAGGTCAAGTTGACGGAGCTTAGGGGACTGACCAACGAACGGGGTAATAAGTGGTTGGACTAGGTCTTGCAGCAGAAGACGAAGTAGGCACAGGCATACGATGAAGGTGGCTATCGGTATGGTATGATGACAACGAACATCTCGAAAGTGTTCAACAACATTATTAAGGGCATCCATGCTATGCCAGTATCTGCTATCTTGGAGTACTCATTTCGGAAGACCAACTCATACTTTGTGGATCGGTGGACCCGTGCAAGGGATGCGTACAACGCCAGCCACCGTTGGGGTGCAGCTGCTGCCAAGCACCTTGCTATCATGGAGGCAAAGTCATGCAATCAAGAAGCGGAGGAATACGATCCCACTTTGCATATATACGCCGTCAGGGCAGCCGGAGGCACATCGATTGGGGGCAAGCGTTATGGTGGCTGAAACCATAGAGTCAACCTGACAACGGGAGACTGTACTTGCATGGTCCCGACGTTGTTACATGTCCCATGCCCTCATGTCGTCACCGCCTGTCGCGTGCGTGGCGTAAGTTACCTTTCTAACACGTTCATTGCAGAAGAATTGTCAAAGCTAGCCACAATGACGACTTGGGAGAATAGATTCGAACCTTACCTTGATCCGTCACATTGGCCACCGTACGTGGGGGAGGAATACATTCCCGACAAAGATATGATGAATAAGCGACACAGTTGAAGGAAGAGGAAGAGGCTTTGTAATGACATGGACCCCTCACAGCAAGGCGGTAAGGACATGTACTGCCTTGGGGACTTCGATGATGCCACAATAAGCAACAGGTGCTCGAAGTGTCACGAGTACGGACACACCAGGGCAAAGCACGTGAGTAAAGGATTCGGTCGCGTAGGGTAAAGGCGGTCTTTGCTCTCGTGTCAGACCCTTTGAGGTAACCACTATTCTTTGTTGTCGAAAATGGTGCTTTTTATTGATAGAGTTCACTCATTTGCATTTTCTATATTGTTTTGTACCTCATGTGATCTTACAAAATCCTTTCCTATAATGCAGATTTCGCGACCGACGCTGTGATATCGTTGCTCCTCTCGAATCTGATGGCGACCATGCGCCCACCGCATAGCCGATGATGGTGTGGTGAGATTTGCTAATCTTTTATTCCATCATGCTTCCAACTAATCCCCCATATACTTGTGGTTTCACTTATTTATTTACGTATCTCTCCTACAGGTACTCTAGCCGCTTCACCCTCGCACCCACACCCCTCTGCATTGGGATGAGCGTTACGAGCCACACGTCCGCTAGGCCGGTCTACGTGCTTTGGCGCGGACAGTCATCAACGGGCTCTCCTGTATGGACGGTACTGCGCTTACTGCACTGGTGGACCGGTGGCGCCCGGAGATCCACACCTTCCACCTGCCGTCAGGCGAGATGACCATCACGCTTCAAGACGTCGACATGATTCTTGACCTCCCCATAGACGGCCTTGTAGTGACCGGGGACATCAACAGCGTGGGTTGGCGAGACCGGGTGGGAGAGTGGCTTGGAGTGCGACCGGAGGACCCGCCTACTGACTCGAGGGCAACCGGCCATCCACGGTGCTTGTGTCCTGGCTGCATGCGCACTTCAACGTGTGCTCACCGGGCGCAGATGATGACACAGTGCGGCACTTCGCACGGGCATGGATCTGGCATCTTCTCGGCTCCTTCTTGTTCCCAGATGGTACCGGCAACGCCGTCTCCTGGATTTACTTGCTGATTTTGGTAGATTTAGCAATGGCATGGACCTACAGTTGGGGTTCTGCCACACTGGCGTGTCTCTACTGGCATTTGTGTGACGCTTGCTGATCAAGGAGTGTGGACGACAACTTGGGTCGATGTACATACCTCCTGTAGGTCTGGATGTGGGAGCGTTTGCCAGTCGGTTGGCCCGCACGTGCTACCTTGCAGGTAACCATTTATTCAATTCGTCATAGATGTCACCTTCCACAAAAAGTCCAACTGAAATCTATCTTCCTGCAGGCATGGCCCCTTGACGACCTTGCGTCTAGACCGACGGTAGCCTACCTTTGGAGCTCCATCATTGCACCTACTGGGCGTCCGAGGTTGTGGTACATCGCGTATACAAACGAGCTCGATGTCATCACGTAAGACCAGGTACATACCTCATAAGTTACTTTGCTTGCTACTCTCTTCGAACTATGATTTCATCGCTACTGTCTTATACATGTGGTGCAGGTCACGTGGTTGCCATACACCCGCGACGAGGTCATCGAAATAGAGCTAAACCCGATGTGCGAGCAGGACATCACCTTGTGGATGACACTCTCACCGCTGATCTTCTTCCATGTGGTGGAGTACCACTTGCCCCATCGGTTGATGCGTCAGTTTGGGAAGCTTTAGGCCACGACGCCAATGGTGTTCTCGACACATCTAAATCTTCACAGGTAAGGGTACCTACCGCCGTTCCTTTGCAGCTTCCGTAGCGATTTTAATGCTAACAATTCGATTATGGGTGTGGCAGGATGAACCGGATGCGGAGGTACCGCCACACCGACTAGGGCACCTATCACCGTGTCTACTTGTTGGAGTGGGAAAATCGGGCGAATCGGTCCATGGACGAGCCGTCGGTTCATCAGAAGGCTTAGTTTGTTCGCTACCTACAGTGGCTCCACGGCGTCACGCACCTCCAGCTTAGACCGGCCATGACCGATGCGGACATAGGGGATGGGCACTCGTCCGAGGAGGATATCGTGGACGATTATGACGAGTTCACACGGACAGGTACGCAGCCGGAGAGGGCCCCCATCAACGGCTATTACGTGAGTACATTTAATCCCAGTACTATTATGCGAACTCAGGGTGAGCAAACTAATTTACTTTGTCGAACTCTTTCGTAAGGAACGCAGCTCGCACGCATAACCAACGAAATTTGGTGAGGCCCTCGGGATACCCGGGGTTCGGAGGGAGCTTCAGTAGCTTGAGGATTTTCTTTGTAGTAGCTGTTGGACTAAAAAGGTGACTAGAGGGGGGTGAATAGGAGCACGATCTCTTTTTCACCTTGATTGAATTCAATACTAAATTGACTCCAATAGCTACGAAAGCTATGAAGATCAATATACAAACATAGTGGAAGACTTGTATTGAATCCAATCAAAACCCCGAAACAAATAGACCAAAAACAGAAAAACTAAAATCCAAATTAGTTGGGCGGTCTGACCTCTAGCTAGTTGGCGGTCTGACCTCCAACTAGAAATCGGTCTGACCTCCAGGCCAATGAACAGTAAAATAAGCTCGAACTCAAAAACACAAAAAGGTCTAACTTTTGATTCGTGACTCCAAACCTTACCAAACTTGAGACATACCTTCTCTAGGATGTCAGGAATCTATTCTAATCAAGGATCGTGTAACAGCCTCAGTTTTAATGAACAGTAATAAAATGCTTTTTATAGCATTTCTGGTCATTTTTGAAAGTTGGGCAATTTGTTACAATTTAAAACCTCCATTTTCGCTCCAAATCTTAGCCTTGTTTTGAAACTTCAAAAAAAAATGCAAGTCTATGCTTGTATTGAGACCGAGAAGTATTTTTGTCAAATACTAGAAAATTTATCTTGAATAAAAATGAATTTTGTCAAATTTTTAGAGGTTATTTTGATCTTAAGAAAAATCTTTGTTCTCTAAACAAACCTATTCGGAAAAAAATATTTATTTAAGTATTTGTAAACCAAGAATAGTGGTTTTCAAATTTTATCTGGGACATATATCATCCCAGTAGCCTCTCTACAAAATTTCGTGATTTTATAAATTTATTTGATATTGTTAAACCTCCGGTCAAACTTTTGAAGTTGGTTTTTGGGTTTAGTCAACTTTAAACCCAACCCAAGCCTTTTGGGCACTGTAGCAACTCGAGCCACTTTGGCCTAGTCCAAACTCGTGCCTATGAAATTGGCTCTGTCATGTTCGCGCTCAGCCAAACCCTAGGGCACTCGTGAGCCGTCCGATTCTTAATGGGCCGCTCAGATCTCTTGGGCTGTTCGGACCCTCCAAACACCTCACACAATTTCCATCATTAGATTTGAAGCGGACGGGCTTGATCAATTGGGCCGTTCAGACCATCCGACCGCGTCACCTGTGCCATGCAATCTAGACCGTCCATCTCAAATCGGACGATGCGTATTTTATCGGGCCATGCCATTTTTAAATGGAAAAACCCAACGCGCGCGAGCCTATGGATTTAAATTCAACCGCCACGATCAACTGGGCCGTTCGGACCGTCCAAACGCGCCATTGATCGTGAGCCGTTGTATTCAAAATCAAGCGTCAGGATCAATTGGGTCGTTCAGACCATCCAAACCACCCATTGATCTCAGTTGTTTAAATCTGATCCAACGGTGCCGCTTTGTTTGCGTTGAAACTCAAAGTGCACAGTTTTGCGTGGCCGTGATCTAACGCTCCTCAGCGAGTGGGCCGTTCAAACTGTCCGAAGCGCCCATCTATCCTAGCCCTTGAATCCAAATCCAACGGTGCCGCTCTTATCCTTTGAAGCTTTGAGCGTGCATTCTTTAGTGACCCTTGGATTTCTATCGCACGGTCAAGATCAATTGGGCGTTCGGACCGTTCGAACAACCCATTGGTCTAAGCCGTTCATTTTTTATCGAACTTTCAACTCTAGTTTGAGCTCACTGTTTCATATCTTCGCTAAGGCTGACAGTGGGGCCTGCATGTTAGTGACTCAATGTCATCTCCTCCATGCCATTTTGCCAGCACCGAGCTCGTCGCCGTTGAGGTGGCAGTGCGTCGCGATTTTCGCAGCATGCAAGTGACACTTGGCGCTATTTCGCTGCCTGGAGGACATGCATGAGCTTCCTTGTCTTCTCCGGCGAGATGGGTATAAAAACCTTACCTTTCTTTCTCGGCCATTTTGATGCCGCAACGTTTCTTCCTCAACTCAAGTGTATCCTTCTAGCTCTTGCACTCTTGTTTATCTCATTCGATGCCTTGTTCCTCCTGTTAATGAGAACTTTTGGCATTGTCTGTAGATCAAAAACGCGAGCTTGTCGTTTGAGCTATCTAGAGCACGCTGGAGCACTGCCATGGTGGATTTCTTTGCTTCGGTGAGCTTTTCTTTGGTTCATTCGCGTCACATTGTGCCTTGTGAGCTCAGGAGCAAAACCCCTCAATAAATTTATTTGTTGATTCATAGGATCACCAGGAATTTGGATTTTCCCCTTTTCGGTCAACATCGGTTCTAGCTTCCTATCGGTTCTAGCTTCCTCAAATCCAAACTGATGAGCCATTGATCAATCCCTTCTTTTTGAAGCATCTAGGAGCTTTACTTAAGCTATCTTGATCACTCACTCTTTGAATCCTTGATCGGATTACCTTGTCGTGGTGAATCTCTTTATTGTCATTTTCGGTCTTTCATATCCTCGGCAAGCCCTAGAGCTTCTCTGGTCATTTTCTAAGTCCAGGTAGCTCCCTTTTTAATCCTAGTAGCTTAAGCAAAAGTCTCTTTGCTTAATATGCTCTCAAATCGACAAGTCCTTTGTAGCTAGTTCTGTTGTCGGTTTATCAGTACAAAACTGCAGTTCATTCTTAGCTTTTAATTCTTGTCGGTTAGTACTAGCAAGTATTAATCTAGGTTATTACCTTCATTAAAAATAGTTTGTAGCTTAAACATTTTGCTAGTTTGCACATTAATATTCTGATCATGCATCTTCTCAGCATTTTTGAATTTGTTATTGTTCTGGATGTTCATTTGCTATTTTTCTGATTAGGATCTGACTTAGCCGACGTGAGTGAAATTGTTTTTGAAGTTCCAGAACCTGAACAAGTGGTTTATTACCAAGGCAAGCATCCTCTTGCACCATGTTGATCCTAGTTTTGATACTTTAGATTTTTAAAAATATAGTGATAACTGTGTGCATGCTATTTTTGAAGTATCTTTAATCTATGAGTAGTTAGTTAGATTCCAATGATTGTGGCTTATCCTGAATTAAACTCATACACTTATGCTTAAGTTAGAATTCTTGTAGTGGTACTTTGTTTTTTAGATATTTGCTTAGCAATGCAAGTCTGTAGAACGTTAGTGATTGACAAGCTTCTCTTGTCAGTCATGGGAAACACCAGTTAACTTTTATTTTCGGTTCTTTTGTTCAGTTTGGGTAAAACTGAATTTGAGTTTGTCTTTTTCTGTTTGATAAAATCTTGGTTTAGATCTAGACAAGTGGATGCTAGTGATGGTGCCTTCGTGCACGAGACTTGGGAATGGGGTAGTCTTGTCCGGATCGTTAAGGACCGAACTTTGACTGTCAATTCAAGTACCTTCGTTACTTCCACACGCGTGTATGGTATTTGCTTGGTTAAGTAAGGAGATGGCGTTATTGAGTTGAGGAACTGGTGGAGTGAGGACATTTGTAAAGTTTACGTGTTCGTAGGGTGCCGAGTTCAATTCTGTATGTGCAGGGGAGCACAATTTTATTTTTGTTCATTGAATCGGCATTCCCGACATAACATGTGTGCCCCGGTTAGTAGATGCTATCCGCCGTTTGTACTAAGCGGGATTAGTCGCACATGGGTGATTCAACTCAATAATGTCAATTTGCTGAAAAATACCGAGTCTTGGTTTACCTGGCCGGCATACCTAAGGTAGTATGCTATTATCCGGAGGCTTACGGGCTGACCAAGTCGTGTGGGTAAATATGTACACCTCTGCAGAGTTAAAACTATTCGAATAGCCGTGTCTACGGTTACTGACAACACTTGTTTTGATGGACAACTCAGTATAGACTTTGAAATAATTTTTATGTTATGGGTCTACTGGTTGCGGCATGAAGGGTATTCGTGCATGTTTTGGTCAAAGTGGACAGCCACTTTGATATTGTTATGTTTGTGAGTAAATTCTCTTTTACTTACTGTTTTAGTCCAAACTTGTTTATAAAACTGCTTTAGCAAAACTTAGCAAGTGTAGGATTGAAAACTTGGCTTCATGCAAAACTATTGCCATTACAACCTTCCTGTTGTCAGTCTTATGCATATTAATCTCTAATCCTTTGTATAGGTTCTCCTAAACACATTCTTTTAGTAGTTTTGTGTAAGTCTTGCGAGTACCTTTTGTACTCAGGTGCTTTAACAACTTGTTGCAGGTGAGGACTGTTACTTGTATGAAATGCCTGTTAGCGCCGATCAAGGCGACGCTAACGAGTGAAGTTGTTTCTATCCTCCACTCAGTTGCCTGAGGGTTATGAGGGCACACTTGGTGGCTTTTGCTGTTTATACTTTTACTTCCGCTGCAAAAACTTGTGTTTGATGCTGCTGTTCGGTGGCTTTTGATGAAACCGAACCAATCTTGTAAAGTTTTGTTATGTATATGTTATCTGTATGCCTTGTATGACATGGTACAATGTTGTTTAGGATATATGTACAATAGTCTTGATCATGGGAACTATTGTAAGACATATATCCGGGAACCTAATATTGGTTGTGTCCCTTGTCTAAGATTATGCTTCTGGTATAATTCTTTAACTTGGAACAAATCCAATACCAGGGGTCCTCACAGCGTTGGTATCAGAGCCATACTGACTGTAGGTTAGAAATAGCATGACCGTTAGCATTAGTAAGTCTTCTGTGAAATTATTTTGATAACAAAATATTTTCTACAAGTTTAAGTATGATTTCTTTTATTTCTTACCCATCTTAGTATCCTTTCTTACCCCAACTTTCAGTTGGATTTATAAACTATTTTGCTCACTTACCTTGTCTTTTGTCTATAGATGAGTGGGTGGTATTTGGTTAAAGAGACTTGTGCCGAAGACGTGGATGGATACCCGGGTTTGCTGCGGGACATGATGTGGCGGTCTAACTTCACCTACCAACCGGAGTACGCCATCTATCGCCGAGACCGAGGACCCGGGATGGAAGAGTACCGAAATTTGTCATCAACGTTATTGCTAGGCAATTGTGAGTAGCCTTCCTCATCAGATCAAGTACATGCCATACGAAACCATGGCTATCCAGGAAGCTACTAGTGGGATGATGAGCCTTCTTCGTCATAATTTGACGGAGCTGTCTCAACCACCTCACTATCATTTTCCTAAGCGAGGCCTGGGCGCAGAAGTGAACACGTTCGATAGGATTCAGTTTGGAGAAGATCCGCAGGTGTGCCAGTTGGCAAGGTTGGTTCACATTATGGACCAAGTCCATCGCTGCCTGGTGTACGAGCTGTGGGAGACTCGCCACCGTCTGATAGAAGCTCAGGAGTACCTCAGGATCGGTGTTAGCATAAATCGCGTTCCTCGTAACGTGCTTTATGGTAACAACGAGACCTCCCCAGCTACTTCTGCACCACCAAATCATCGACTTCCGGAAGTGGCGGGGCTTGTACCTGCCTATGGACAGCATCGCCAAGCTCGGATGTCGGCAGGCTTTCCTCGCACTCAGCGGCCGGCACCCCCTGGAGGTCAAAATCTTTTGCTAGGTTCTCTGAGGCGTCTCATCAGTCCGTTGAACCCTATAGACACCGGCTCACCTGAAGCCCATCTTTTAGATGAGTTTCTAGTGAATTTCAACCGGGATGACTTTGCTTAGACCTTGGTTGTTGAGGGCTTGTGGCATAGAGTTGTAGACCACTTGTAGTTGTCCTTTAAATAAATGTAATAGGATAGCTTTTGTATTATTATGTTGCTATGTTGTAAGACTTTGTTTCGGATCATAGCCACGTTGTCTGCTGACATATATGGTTGCTCTGTACGAAACTTATTGTGCTATTTAATGGGTCTTGTGTTTGTTTGGTGTTAATTCTGGTGCACTTCATATCATTATGCATGTTCAGTTTAGTACTTCCCTTTTTCTGTCTAGACTTTTTGTTTGTGCTTGTACGAGTGTACTCTTGTTGTGTTGCTAATAGTTGTGTGGCAACAGAATGATAGGACCTACTACTCGCTCGCGAGCACAACAAGAAGAGGGTTCCTCACCCCCGCGATCCCGTTTTGCTTCTGCCACTGATCTTTACCCTCATGGAGACCAGGCAGAACCGTCTAGTCATCATGGTCAATAAGGTGGTCAGCATGAGGAACAACTTCCTCCGCCGCCCACCATGGCTGATGTGCTCAAGCAGATGAGCGCAACAGAATGGATCAGACGCGTATCCTGGAGCAGATTGCGCGCAATACTACTTCAGCTCCCGCACTAGCTAGAGACGTTGGAGGACATCGGGCACAGGGAGGTCTCGCTGAATTTTAGCGGACTAACCCGCCGGTATTCTCCAGCTCCGAAGATCCCATGGAAGCTGAGGACTGGCTAAGGAATATTGAGAAGAAGTTGTTGATAGCTCAATGTTTTAAAAGAGAGAAGGTATTATTTGCCAGCTATCAGTTAGAGGGCACAGCTAGTGCGTGGTGGGACAATTTCCATGCCATCCAGCCAGCCGGACACGTCCCGACTTGGGACGAGTTCAAGGAAGCATTTCGTGAAGCCCATATTTCTGAGGGAGTTATCTCGATCAAGCAGCAAGAGTTTCTTGCTCTTAAGCAAGAGCGGAAGACCGTGACCGAGTACCTTCATGAATTCAATTTCCTTGCCCGGTATGCACCCGATGATGTTTCGACAGACCTTCGTCGTCGAAACAAATTCATGAATAGCTTGACTGAAGAGCTGCAGATGGATTTAGCAGTCCATGATTTCAGAAATTTTCAGCATCTTGTCAAATAAGGCCATTATAGCCGAAGGCAAGGGCAAGGCCTTGGATGAAGCATGAAAACGGAAGAGGGCTGCACAGATCGCAGCTAGTGGTAGTTCACCGAGGCCACGCTTGTGACAACCTCTACCTCCTCGAGCTCCAGCTCCATCTTCTCCGAGGCCGCCTGTGTTCGCACCTTGTCCATCTCCCCTACTGGCCAGCCGAGAGCCACTGGGACTCAGCCACAAAATGCCAGTAATGTCAAACCCGGTGTTATCTATTTTCACTGTGGTTGTCCTGGACACTATGCAAATAATTGTTTGGCAAGGCAGCGAGGGCTACCTCCAGTTCGGCCTACTCCAGCACCTCCTCAGAGGCCGCTGGTCAAATCTGACCCAGCTCAAGCTCACGGTCGCGTAAACCAGATTACTGCAGAAGAGGCAGTTGATGCGCCTGATGTCGTCCTCGGTATGCTCCTTGTTAATTCCAGTCCAGCTACTGTTCTTTTTTATTCTGGAGCATCCCATTCTTTTGTCAAAAAGCATTTTGCTGATCTTCATCAATTAAGCATGCATACACTCCAATTGCCATATCTTATTAATTCACCTGGTTCGGTTTTTAAAACCGATCAAATCTGCCGAAATGTTAAAATAGAGATTCAAGGGGTAGAATTTCTAGCAGATTTGATAGTATTGGATTCTCAAGGGTTGGATGTTATCTTAGGAATGGACTGGTTGTCCAAGCATCAGGGTAAAATTGATTGTGCAAGTCGGTCCATTTCTGTTTCAAATGAAAACGGCATTCTAGTTGTTTTTCATTCCAAGATAGTTGGTTCTCATCTTTATTCTTTGGAAGCTAATACCACCCCTACTCTGGAGATGGTACCAGTAGTTTGTGAGTATCCGGATGTCTTTCCTGAAGATCTTCCAAGCATGCCCCGGATCGTGAAGTGGAGTTCATGATCGAGCTAGCACCCGGTACTGCTCCAGTATCCAAAAGACCTTATCGGATGCCTCCCAATGAGCTGGTCGAGTTGAAGAAACAGCTTGGGGAATTGCTTGACAAAGGATTTATTCGACCGAGCTCCTCGCCTTGGGGATGTCCGGCTATCTTTGTCAAGAAGAAAGACAAGACTTTACGGATGTGTGTGGACTACTGTCCGTTAAACGAAGTCACTGTCAAAAACAAATATCCTCTCCCTCGCATTGATGATCTGTTTGACAAATTGACTAGAGCCCGAGTCTTTTCCAAGATTGATCTGCGGTCATGTTATCATCAGATCAAAGTCAGGGCTGAGGACATTCCTAAGACAACATTCTCTACTCGCTACGGTTTGTACGAGTATACTATCATGTCCTTTGGTCTGACAAATGCTCCAGCCTACTTCATGAATCTCATGAATTCGGTATTCATGGATTACTTGAATAAATTTGTTGTCGTGTTCATTGATGACATTCTCATTTACTCCAAGTCTGAAGAAGAGCATGAACAACATTTGAGGCTCGTGTTGGAAACACTCCGTAAGCATCAACTGTATGCAAAATTCAGCAAGTGTGAGTTCTGGCTCAAGAAAGTTAACTTTTTGGGACATGTGTTATCTGAAGGTGGTATCACTGTTGATCCAAGTAAGGTACAAGATGTACTAGACTAGGGTCGGCCCAAAAGTGTTTCTAACATCCGAAGCTTTCTTGGACTTGCGGGTTATTATCCTAGGTTCATAGAAAATTTCTCCAAAATTGCAAGACCTTTGACTCAGCTTTTGAAGAAGGAGAAAAGTTTGATTGGTCAGCCGAGTGTGAAGAAAGTTTTCAACTTTTGAGAGAACTCCTGACCAAAGCTCCAGTTCTTACTCTGCTAGATATTCACAAGAGTTTTGATATCTATTGCGATGCATCTCACCATGAACTTGGTTGTGTTCTCATGCAAGAGGGGAGTTGTGGCATATGCATCCAGGCAATTGAGGCCTCATGAAGTAAATTATCCTACTTATGACTTGGAATTGGTAGCCGTAGTCCATGCTCTAAAGATTTGGCGATATTACCTCATCGGTAATCGTTGTGAGATCTATACTGATCATAAGAGCCCAAAGTACATATTCACTCAATCTGATATGAATATGCGACAAAGAAGATGGCTCGAACTGATCAAGGACTAGATATTCATTATCACCCAGGCAAAGCCAATGTAGTGGCCGACGCGTTGAGCAGAAAGTCGCAGTGTAACTGCTTGTCGGTAGCACCTCTTGCTAAAGGCTTGTGTGCGGAATTTCAGCGCCTAAGTCTTGAGATGGTTGAAGAAGGATTTCTCGCTGCCTTAGAAGTGAAATCCACACTTGAGGATCAGATCCTTGAGGCTCAGAGAGCTGATGTTGAGGTAGCCGAAATCAGGAAAAATTTGAAGGCGGGTGAAACCAAAGAATTTTCTGAAGATGCCCGAGGTATTATTCGGTTTGGCAACCATTTGGTGGTACCCTCAGATCCCCAGTTGAGAGAGCTAATTCTTAAAGAGGCTCACAACTCCAAGTTTTCTATACATCCTGGTAGTACCAAGATGTACCAGTATTTGAAGAAAACATTCTGGTGGAACTGAATGAAAAGGCGCACAGTATGTTGCTGAGTGTGATATTTGTCAAAGGGTCAAAGCCAAACACTTGAAGCCAGCTAGTACCCTTCAACCTTTGCCTATTCCCTAGTGGAAATGGGAGGAGATCGGTATGGACTTTGTTACCGGCCTTCCAAGGACTCGGAATGGGTCTGATGCCATTTGGGTGATCATTGACCGTCCGACGAAGGTTGCTCATTTTATTCGTGTCAAAACCACCTTTAATGGTCATTAGTTAGTCGAGCTCTATATCTCCATGGTCAGTGAGTTGACCGGCTGATATGAGTTGTATGGTTAGTTTGGGAACATAAGAAACAGTAGGAATATGAAAAGAGGAATTGAAAAGAGTGCCTCATCCTGCAATAGAAAGAGATGTACCATCTGCTGTCTAAACAGTGATAGGAGCAGCTAAAGGACGAATGGAAGTGAGACTGGTGGAATCAGGTGTCATATGAAAGGAAGCACGAGTCAAGAATCCAAGGTGATATACGAGGAAGAAGTAGAAGGTGGCCTCTCACTAGAAGGCATGCGTGAGAACAGAACGGTGCAAAAGCGACCATGCGATGTAGCGATGTGAGAAACTCTTGATGTCGAAGCACGGAGCTCCTCACGAGAAGAGGACCCTACGACATAAATCCTTCTTCTTCTTATAGTAGAACTGTGCTTGATGTCCATCCTTGTTGCAATATATGCAGTGTACCCTACCAACATCAGCTGTCACTGGTGAAGGCACCACTGATGAAGGAGGAGCTGCAGACGTAGCGGGTGTAGAAACGGGAGGAGCTGCCAGAATCGAAGGAAATGACGGTGACGGCAACAGACCCGCAACACGAAGGCAAATCTCCTCAACACGAACAGCGACAAGGGCCTCCAACAAGGTCACACGAGGGTGGCGTGCCAGCAACTGAGCACGTGTCTACTCATACACAGCCCGGAGATGGGTCAAGAAGTTGTAGATACGACGAAGCTCCAGGTGAGACTGCTGACGCTGACAGCACTGACACATGTGATAAACATCTAGTCCCAAAGAGTCAATTTAACGCCATACCGCGGACAATTGGGCATAGAACTCATCCACAATGGCATCTCCCTGCTGCAGCGACTACTCCTGATGCACAACAGAAAGATACAACGAATCACCAAACGGCTCGTAGCGGTTGCACAGATGTGTCCACATCAACTGTGCTAAAGCCAAACCAACCACATCCTCAGTGAATTGCACCTCCATACTAGCAACCAGAATAGCAGAGGCACGAGCATCCTCATCAATCCATGTCTTGTAGGCAGCATACTGAGTCTGAAAAGTCTCCATGACATCGTCAAAAACCTCAGATGCCTTTGTATGAGCGTCTTTGGAAGCATCCTTGAGTCTGAGGCTCGGCCCGGAGGCGAGGCGAGGCGGACAAGGCAACTTCGCCATGAAAACTCCCAAAGACGCCGACGGCGCATGCGGAGGCGCATATGCTAAAACCAGTCCCGATAATTGAGACCATCGAAGATCACCAGGTAGCGAGGAATGGAAATAGTGCCCATTGGTAGGCGACGCTGGATGGTGCGGCGACTAGGGCAACGAAGTCTAACAGGCGGCGCTGGACGGCGGTTAGAATGACGTACTGATTTTTTTCTCTCTATTTTTTATTTTAACCGAGCCGGTTCACGTACAAAAGAGCCCAAGGCCCACACGGCCTGCTAGCCACACACACGCATGGGGGAACTAGGGTTCCCCTGGTAGCGGCGGCGGAGCGGGCGGTGGCGGTGCGGCGTCCGATCGGCGGCAGCGGTGTGGCGGAGTCAAGCAACGCGACGGTGGCGCACGTGGCTCCGGGTCATCCCGAGCGCCAGCGGTGGTGCGGGCGGAAGCCCGAAGGAGCTCTCAGGGAGGCGACGTGAAGCTCGGAGACGCGCCCAACCATGTGGAGGCGGCGGGAGACCGAGAGGGTGCCCGGCGACGGGAGGTCGGCAGAAGCCCGAGCCGACGCACAACCACGCGGAGGCGGCAACAGCTCGAAGAGCACATGGCGCACGCGGAGGAGCTCTCAGGGAGGCGACGCGAAGCTCGAAGACGTGCACAACCACGTGGAGGCGACGCGGGAGCCACAGGGCGCACAGCTCTCCCGCAGCGGTGCAAGCAAGAGGACACTCGGAGACGCTGCGGGAGCCTGAGCCGCTCTGCGCTTGGGAAGGCGGCGCTTGCAGATCAGCAGCGGCGACCGGCAACGACAAGCGACGGGTGGTGGCAGAGGACACGGGAGGGGCGGCGGCGGCGGTGGCGGCCGGCAGAAAGACCGGCGGCGGCAACTGTAAGACCCTAACCTTAACCTGACTCTGATACCATGTTATGAATGACGTTTGTATTCATCATGAAGCCAATGAGCCAATATATATACAAGTACAGATGTGACATATATGCTGGTAACCCTTTATACAATGAGGAAAATACACAACCAATAATATACATCTAACATTGTCAACTGGTAAATAGCAATGTGCAGGGTAAGTTCTTATTAGCTCTTGGATGTCTTTTGCAGCATGTTTCTGATCCCAAATATCTATCTGTGGGAACTTCCAAACTGAGTTGACTGGCCTTCAGTTTCCTTATATTTGGCCACATGTTTTACGGAATATACAACCGGCTCCAACTAGAGTTCACAACTATACACCCTTTTCTGATAATACAAGTATAGAACTCCTACAAAAAACTGAAACCAGCTCATTCCAAGAGGTTCAGAGTTCAGACATCATAAAAAGCACCAAAAGCAGGACAGGAGAAGTCATTTCGTCAGAAGAAACTGCATATCGCCAAATACTGAAAAGCAAGCAATGATAGTAGTATGGACAACAGTAACAAGTGATAAAAAATAGCGGTGCTATATCCCCAATACTTGTGCCAATGCTCGACATTGACTAAGGCTACAACATGATGGAGTGATCGAGCCTTTCATTCTGCATCAAGGACAGCACATTGAAACCCATGTGTGATGGTGTCAGCTCTGGGAGTAGTACGTTGCCATCAAGGTGCTGCATAACTTGGCTCATGCTGGGCCTTGCATTAGTGAACGGGTGTGAGCATAGTAGACCTAGCTTTAGCACCAGGCACGCCTCATTAACGTCATACTCACCTTGGAGCCTTGTGTCCACTGCTTCTGTGAGTGAGCCATTTTGCCAATGCTCGAGTACCCAGTCAACCAACATAAGTCGATTGCCCTGTGGATCTTGCTTGACAGGCCTCCTTCCACATGTGACCTCAAGAAGGAAGGTGCCAAAGGCGAACACATCGGTGAGAGGGGACGCCTTCCTTGTGCGCGCTAGCTCCGGGGCTAGGTACCCCACGGTACCGACTATGTGTGTGGTTTGTGCATTATTAGTACCATGGTCATACAGTCTTGCCAGGCCAAAGTCACCTAGTTTTCCGTTCATCTCACTGTCGAGGAGAACGTTGCTCGCTTTTATGTCCCGGTGGACTACAACTTTCTGCCACTTCTCGTGGAGGTAGAATAAGCCAGACGCAACACCTTTAATCATCTGAAACCTCTGAGGCCAACTTAAAGTGGGTCTTTCCTCACAATACAGATATTTATCAAGGCTACCATTTGACATGTAGTCGTACACCAAACACAGTTCACCTTTACGCCGGGAATAGCCAAGTAATTGCACGAGGTTACGGTGTTGGAGGCGGCCGATGTTGACAACCTCGGTGACAAACTCCTTCATTTCGTCTCTAGACTCATGTGGCACCCTCTTCACGGCGACTCCTAATTTAGATTTTGGAAGCACTCCCTTGTACACCCTCCCGTGCCCTCCTACACCAACTAGATGCTTGTTCTTGAATCCTTCAATGGCATGGAACAAATCTTTGTACGAGAACCGATGTATCCTAAACTCAACCTCCCAATCTTCTTGGAGCTCGGCGTACCTTAGTCGCCTCCGTATGAGGAGACATATGACGATGCCCGCAGCAAGGATTAAACTTGTACAGGCTATTGGCAAGAAGATTTCCATGGCCCTAGGCTTACCCTTTGAGCCAACACGAGGTAGCTTTGGTAGCTTGGTGACGTCGATGGATGGAACTGAACTGTTCATGCCGAAGCTCCAACCAAGCACGCAGTGTCGTGAGTTCATTGCGCCTGTTGCAGATGTGAAGCCAATGTATGCCTGCTTTGCAATAACCACTGATAGGTTGTAGGTGACTGAGAGTAGTGGTTTGATAGGCTTGGCTACCTTCAGACGAGCCAAGGTCACATTGATTTGTGCGACCTCTCCATCGTAGTCCACCCACACTTGCATCGCCTCGCGGCTTATGAGGGACAAGTAGTTCTTGAACGTTTCGCTTTTATCTTCATAGAATCCAGCACTGCTAGAATGCACGGAGTGGAGACTGTTGATGTCGATGCCAACATGGTTGTTGTCGATGTCCTCGAACTCGTCATTTTCTATGGTGTCAAGCTCAACGGCAAAGACGCGGTTGCTCGAATTGCCATTGTTTTGGTCATTGAGGAGGCCTAAGTACTGGGCTGGTAATATTAGACTTAATCTTAACAACTTCATGCAGTAGTGGATAAGTGGTAATACAGTGTATCATGCATTAGTTGAGTTAGTGGGCTGTTACCAGGAATTATTACGAGGATCTTAATGTCCCCACATCGCCAGGCAATTATCATCATAACAGGGGGTTAAGTCGTGCTGTTATTTCAGGGAATAACAGCGTAATTGATTACTCATATCCTGGGATACGGCACATGATATTCCTTTATCGACTAGGCCCACTTGTCTGTGAATCTTTTCGACTCAGGACTGGTCATAGAAAGGCTTACGACCAGTTGGTGGTCGCAGGAGAGCCTACGACCACGAATCGATCGTAGTAGAGCTTATGATCATGGGATAGTCATAGGAGGGCTTACGACTGTGGGGTAGTCGCAGGAAGACCCACGACTACATGGTGGTCGTAGAAGGACTTACGACCTCCAGTTTCTCCCTTATGAATATTAAGGGGTATGCACAAGAGTTATATGGCGTCATTAATACCCATAATACAAAGTATGGATATAATAAAATAAGGATTGTTATATCCTCGTCATCTAGCCCCACAGCTTAAGAACTTGCTTGGAAAAAGAGCTGTGGATGGTCTTACGACCAGTAGGTGGTCGTAGAAAGATGGTCAAAGGAAAGACTCTTCGGCTAGTGTTTCATTTGACCAGAAAATAACTTGGTCAAGAAGATCGTAAAATAATCTTACGACTTGCAAGGTAATCGTAGAAGATCTTACGATTACCAAATCGTCGCAGTACTAAGATCGGAAGTAAAATCTTTCCGATTGTTTGTTGTGTTTGACCAGAAAAAGACTTGGTCAAGAAGGTAATTTCGCTTAAGGTGTGAAAACTAACTCGGCTTCCTCGAGCAGACAAATTTAAGAATGCGAATCGATTCTTACAGATCTGTCTGTTGGAGTAGTTCCCGAGGCATCGGCAACCGTTGAGTAGCCATGTCTCTTCATCTTCAGGCGAGTGGTTATAAATTTTCACCGTGGGTGAGTATAAGGTATTTTACCTTCCCCCAAATCGCTCTTGCTGTTCGTACTTTTTGAGTTCTCCGTTGCCAACCAAATCGAGCCCTCTTCCTCAATCCTCCCAAATCCTGACCTTCATTTTTCGGGAGAAATGGTCAGAGCCGCTTCCCAGTGGGTCGAATCGGAGATGGATGCGGCCAAAATTCAGGCTTTGGTCAACTCCGAGAAGATCCTAAAGGAGGAGTTTGTGAATTGGATCGAGGTCGTTGGGTAGCAATAGCCGTCAGGTAAGATGGGGCAAATCCCTGTCTTCCAGGCGTTCTGTGAGTATGGCCTCCGACTGCCCGCTCACCCTTTCCTCACCCTTGTACTCGAATACTACGGTGTGGAGTTGGTGAACCTTGTTCCCAACTCCATTACGATGTTGAGTGTATTCATGTATCTGTGTGAGGCTTACCTGGGGATTCCGGCTGACCTGGAGTTGTTCCGGTTTTATTACGGAATGACTCATTGGCCGGAGTCGCTGGTAGTTGTAGTCTGAAGCTCCACGACGGGAAGTCGAAGGAGTACATTCAGATGTTTACGCAATCATTGTGGCCGTTTTGGAAGAAGAGGTGGTTCTACTAGGAGATTACCCACGAGGACAGCCTCTCCTTCGCCGGGAAGCCGGCCGAGAAGATTCCTTCTTGGGACTCGCCTCCCAAGGAGGTTGGCCGGATTGCCCCCTTCATTCGAGCTATTATAGACTTGAAGGAAGAGGGACTTACCGAATGGCACGTGGTGAAAGACTTCATCACGCGCTGAATCGGCCCTCTGAAGAAGAGGGCTCATCCGATGTGGAGGTACTCAGGTCCAGCGCACTCGACGAGGGATTACACGGAGGGTAAGTAAAACCTTGAGCTCTTGCCTTCTTTTTGTTACTTTTAAGTTTGGCTTATTGAAGGTCCTCTTACCCCTACAGACCTTTCTCAAGAGGGGATTGACGTTTCAGTCAAGCTCATCTGCGAGAAGACTCCAGCCCACATTGTGGCGCCTTTGATCCTAGTTGACTTGTCCTAAGAAGACAAGGTGGAGCGCCCGAAGGTAACTAGGAACTAACTCCTTCTTTAGGATTCTGTAGTCGTAGAAAAACTTACGACTAGGGGCTGGTCTCGGAAAGGCTCACGGTCATGTTCTGGTCGTAGAAAAACTTATGACCAGGGGTTTTCCGTAGAAAAGCTTACAACTGTTTTCAATATCTCTCTTTTTGATATTTGCAGAAAGTAGGCATGGAGAACCGTCGGGACGACGAAGAAGTCTAACTGATGGTTGTCGGTGCGGCCGTAGAGCAGTTTGTTTCTCCCCCGGCTAAGAGACGCTGGCTTGTTAAAGCCGTTGACAAGGGAGGTGCGAGCTCGAGCTCTACTACTGAGCGAGCAGATGTTCCTCAGGCCAAGAGAAGTAAGCTTGGGAAAGCCGCTGGTAAAGGGGTCGTAAAATCGGGCTCCGCTTCTTCATCTGCGTCTCCTGCTAACCTTGCAGCAGAAACCGATGCTGTAGAGGAAGCAATCGCGGTAGGAATAGCCGTAGTGTTCAAGCCCGTAGCCCCCAAGATCAAGGTACCCTTCTATTACGATGATAAGGCCTTCGCAATTTCTGCATCTAGCGGCTTTATTAAGCGACTAGAAAAGGAGAATTGGAAGAGTTTTATATCTTTTGTGAAGGAGACTTGACGAGGATATAATAATCCTCATTTTATCTTTTATCTATAACTCCTTAACCAAGTAAATATGATGTCATATGGTCCCTAAGTATACTCCTTAAATGTTATAAGGGAAGAGCCTACTGGATGGTCGTAAGTTCTTCTACGACCACCCCCATAGTCGTAAGTTATGCTACGACTACCCCATAGTCGTAAGTCTTGCTACGACTACCTTATAGTCACAGGTTCTTCTACGACTAGGTCAGCTATGACCACCTTATGATCAATTAAACCTACAGACAAGTAGGCCCAATTGATTAAGGGATTCAAACAGATCATCATCTGTTGTTACTCGCCAAGTAATAGCACGTAATGCTCCATTATCTACGGTATATAGTCATAGGCGACGTGGAGGAGTTATCGCGGTGATTACTACCAACGAGCACCCGTTCTGAGGATGTGATGGGCGCCGCTTCACTGGAGAAACCGCCTCCTTCACGTACTATATAAAGCGGCAATCGAGAGAGGAAGGGGCGTCGAAATACAAGCACTATCATCTGTAATAGTCTCGAGTTTTTCCCTGATTGTTCGAATACACTCAATACCATACACACACAGAGTAGGGTTATTATTCTCTCCGGAGAAGGTCGAACTCATATAAAAATCCCGTGTTAATCTCTCTCGTGATTTCATTCTAGGAGACCCCGAATCAAACAATCTTTACGTAAGTTCGGTTCTAAAACACCGGTTAGGCGCCGACCGTGGGGATCTTCCTAATCTCTTGTCAACATACTCTCTATTTTCCAAATCTCATGCACTCATGGCGGAGAATGGAGCGAGGAGAACCGGTTCGACTTGGCGGTCTGTGAGACGTCGACATGGATCTTGGTTTTCGATTCTGAGCCGAGTGATGACTCATCCGATCATCTTCGCCGCCTCCGTGATCTTCCCGCAGATCCGAGACGATTTTCCTTTACCTCGTGTCGATCGGTTGGTTGATTCTCTGCGGGTTGTGAAATGTTAAGTTTTTAGATGCATATTCGGATACCACCGGATCAATATGTATCTAGGCGATGAAAGAAAAGATCGCATTTATTACACCATTTGGTATATTTTGCTATGTCAAAATGCCATTTGGTCTAAAAAAATCTTTGGCGCTTCTTTTCAACGCTTGATGCAAGCAACTTTTTCATCTCAATTAGGCGAAATCTAGAAGCCTATGTTGATGATCTAGTTGTTAAAAGCATCAAGAGACTTAATCATATTACTGACCTGCAAGAAACATTCGACAATCTCAGAAAACATCGCTTAAAACTCAATCCTGAGAAGTGTGTGTTCGGAATCTCTTCAGGAAAATTACTTGGATTCCTAGTATCTATACGAGGAATCGAAGAAAATCCCGAAAAGATCAAGGCCATTCTCCAAATGCGCCCTCCAACCACAAGGAAAGAAGTTTAGAAACTCACTGGGTGCATGGCGGCTTTAAGTCGTTTCATCGCCTGTTGGGAGAAAAGGACTACCTTTCTTTAAACTTCTAAGGAAACACGAAGGTTTTGAGTGGTCAAAGAGGCAAACACCGCCTTTGAGGATGTCAAGAGGTACCTTCTGAGTGCTCCTATTACATTTCTCTCCGAAGCGTAAGAAACGCTCTTAATTTACCTAGGCGCCACGCCACAGAGCGATAAGTGCGATCTTGGTCATAGAGCGTGAAAGCGTCTGGCGACGGCTTTACTACGTGAGTGAAGTTTTACACGAGCCTAAGGAGCGTTACCCTCGGGTCCAAAAGCTTCTATATGCCCTCCTCATGTCTTCGAGAAGCTGCGGCATTATTTTCAGCGCTAAACTAGTCAGGTTGCGTCCGAGTTTCCTTAGGGCGATCCTCCACAATAGGGAAACAATGAGGCGCATGGCAAAATGGTCAGTCGAACTTGGGGAGTTCGACATCCATTTCGTGTCCCGAATGGCCATTAAATCCCAGATCACGTGTGAAGATGTCTGGGTTTTAGGCATCCGACGCCGCAACTTGCTCGAAACCTTCTCAATTTTTTACCATAGACTCTACATGCGATAACACGACGCCTCGAGCAAGTTTCGTCATTTTAGGACTTCGTTCGGATTTTATATAATTTAAATACACTTTTCATGGTACCTCGTCATATTACGTCAACAAGATGCTCGAAATTTCATGTGAGTTCTGGATACGGCCTCAACATACACCAAATATCATGAATATCATTTTTGAATGACCAAATTCGATTATTCCATGCACTGCGATTCAAATTTGAAATATTCCATAAAATTCAACGAAACAAAAAAAACTAACGAAATATAGCAAAAAAAGTCAAAATTGTCCCAAATTTGAACATGGAGTTTTAAATAATATATTAAGGCTGCAAAAAAATAATGGGGCAAAAAAACAAAAACAAAAAAAATTTGTTAGAGTCTTAGCCTGGCGCTCGGCAAGAAAGAGGTCCTTCTTAGAGTGCCAGAAGTCCCGCACTCGGCAAAGAAAAAAAAAAAAAAAGCCTTTGCCGAGTCTTGGGCCGACCCAAAGACAAAAAAACTCTTCATCTTGGCCCTTTCGCTCACCCTAACTACATGCCTGCCACACACTCACTCCACTCCACACAACACCCGCCCGCCCGCCCGCTCCACCCCGCCTCCACCAACCTGGCCCGCCCACCGATCCCGGCCAACCGTGCGCGCCCATGTGCCGCCCTCCCAACCACCGTGCACCACCGGATCCCAAGTCGCCCGGCCAAAGCCCACACCGCGCCGCCTGCCCGCCCGTGTGGCGCCCTGCCCCGCCCTCGCCGCGCCCGCCGCGCCCGTTGCTGCCTCGGCGATGGGTATGTCTAAGGCTAAGCTTGTGGTCAAATCGTTGCCGATCGGTGATGATGAAGATTACAAGTGGTTTAGTAACCGTCCCCAAAATGGTCAATGTGGGTAAAGGCGTGGCGTAAATCTGGCGCTTATGAGAAGAAGAAACGAAACAAAAGCGATGAGATAGGAATTCGATTTCTCGTTGGATTGGATTCGGGACAAATGTGTCGTTAAGGGTTTTCATTTATCCTATCTTTTCTGGAACATCTAAATGCTTTTCAACTTGTCTAAATCTATCATATATGTATGTCTAATTGGTATTTGTATGGATCGTAATCCTCTCTGAGTATCCTCATTGCAATGAAGCCAGGTCCTATCCTTTTATTAAAGAAGATGCCACGTCTGGTTTCACTAATTCCTATCATTCTTCTCTTCTCGGCTATAGATATGACAATGTTCCGCCTTCTTTTCCTTTTCTCGTTAATTCCTTCAACGACGGCTAGTAGGATATGAGAACATTCAAATAGAATGGAGCATAAGCGGATAACTAGACTCTATTTATTGAATTGACGGCGTGAAAGTCCTCCATCTGTCTAGTAAGGTTCAAGCTATAGTAGCCGGGCACAGTAGTTAATGGATATTAGAGTAAGTAACTAGCCTTCTTGGAAAAAACACTCGATTGTAGTGTAAATAGTTGACTAGTGGTGGGCGTTCGGAGTTTGACTAGCCAATCTTTGAACTAGATATTGCACCATTTCTAATAATGAAGTTACTAGTGGCACTATTTCATTGAGTGGCGTTCTAGTATATTCTATTTTGAGATTGTTGAAGCGAGATAGTGTAGTTCATTGGTTGCATCTAGTGTAAATTGCTTCCTTAAAAAATAGTATATAGCTAGTTTGTAGTAGAAATGGGGTAGTGCATTGACCTTACTCGGTTTATTAGTGCGCTTGCTTGCAGAGAGTAAATGGTCAGTAGTGAAACTACGTGACTAGGTGATAGCTTGAGTAGGAGGAAATAGTGGCATGGGACTAATATACTAGAAAGTGTAAATAGTGAGTTTCTAGTTCCGTAGAAGAAGTTTTTTTTTATCGAGGAAGCATGTTTTCTCGGGAAGACAAAGCTTTCTCGGGTAAAGTAAAGAGGATTTCAACAGGTCGAAAAATAGCTCTTAGTCATCCAAGTTTGATATTGATTACTTGGATCGCACAAGCCAACCGGATGCTCTGAGGAGGAGATGGCCATTATGCAACGCCACAAGCCTAGCTAGAGTCTGTCCAATTACTTGCGACCAAAAACCGATCGACAACTCAAAAGTCAAAACCGAGTGCCTAACTGTTCCAATTCATCTAGGCTATTTTTTTCTAATGTAAGAAAATTATGCTCGTGTTAATTGAGATGCCATGACATCAAATTCTGAATATCCTAACACGGTGTGTGCATTAACCTGAAAAGATCGAGTGTTCAACTATTGATCTATGCATCTTTGTGAGTCTGTCTTAACAATTGCACTACAACTAATTTAGCTTCCGATCGAAGGACATATATTACAAGCTGTTTAATTAGCTTTGTCACACGTTTTAAGCATCCTTTTCTCGAATAGGCTTAAGATGGTGCCTCATTTTGCCGAGTTACTTAGAATACATTACTTGATTCTTTCATACATAGGTTATACGTGATAGAGTAGCTCAGATTTTATCTTGTTCCTTGTAATCTTTGGGATCGCAGAACACCAAATTTCTCTCGAGAGGATGTGTAGAGGAATAAAGAGGATGAATATATTACCTAATGAACCAAAAAAGATCGGTGTAGCCAGCTTAAGGCGTCTCCGTCCAAAAGCAGATACGGTTGGAGGTATGCGGATCTCTGCATATCTATGACCGTGATCTGCTTCGGATTGTCCACGTTTTTGGACAGCCAGCGGATCGTAGATGGGTTAGTTTCCATGTTACCTTTCGGATCCGAGACGGAGTTTGGCACCACCTCCTTGTTGTTCTCCGGATACACTCTCTCCTTCCAGGGCGTGTATCGGAGAAGAGCGGCGAAAATCTTCTTGAAATTCATCTCGGATCGAGTAGAGCATGGAAACTAACCTCATCTACGCATCCGCGTGGGATTAGGACCTATCCTCACCTATTAGGCAAGAGGCACGCCGTGCGGATGCTGCAATCGATGGTTATATTACTCCGTTATGTGTATATGCTAGAGGATGGATAACCGTGAGTGGATGTACACGGGACGCCCAAGTCAGGCTCAAATCACCTGTGAATGGATGGATAAGACCGAGAAATTCTTGGACCATGCATTTAAAGGCTGACTAAGGGAAGCGAGAGACACGTTACATCCTGCAGCCAATGTGAAAACAAGAAAAGAAAAACAAGGGAAGTCATGGTGCAGCATCTTTGCAAGTATGGATTTATGCCAAACTATATCCGGTGGGTGTCCCATGGTGAAGCCTATCGTCCTAGAGAGGAGGCCGTGAGACGACGCTTGGAGGCATTTGACGGTGACTACGGGTACAGGATGGTTAGGTGACTATGAGGATCTGACGTTCTTTGAGCGGCCCTACGGAGGACGGCGGGGAGGATGAGGAGGAGGAGCTGAGCCAAGCGCCAAGGCGTTCTTGGCCATGTTGGATTCGCACGAAGGTCCTACATGAGAAGACAACGGTTTCTCAAGCTGGATGCCATTGGCGCCCTCTTTGGGGTTGAAGTCCCAAAGACAACATGACTCGAGCACGCTTGATGCTATGATGGCAATTATTGGGGGCCGCTTAGGAGGGTCATCATCTGCCGAAAGTACTTGTGCGAGTCAACGAGACTCCTTGAACCTTGAAGATGCCGTATGGCAGATACATTGTTGTCCGAAGGGAGTGCGCCCTATTTAGGGAAGAACACAAGGATGCAAAATCTTGTCCAAAGTGTAAATCCTCTAGGTATGTGGAGGTAGACAAAGGTGATGGAAAGAAGGAGCGAGAATGAGGATATCCCCATGAAAGTCCTAAGACACCTTCCGATCATCTTGAGGCTCCAACGGCTATTCATGTCCGAGGAGTCCGCTAAATGATGACATGGCACAAGAATGGCGTTCGATACAATCGACAAGATGGTACATCCAGCGGATGGTGAAGCATGGAAAAGCTTTAATGGCAACCATCGTGGCAAAGATGAAGAGGCCCGTAATGTGCGTGTTGCTTGGCGGCAGCGGATGGGTTCAATCCTTATGGAATGATGTCGGCCCCATACACTTGTTGGCCCGTGTTAGCTATTCCCTCAATCTCCCCGGGGCCCTACTTCAACGGCAAAACATATTCTTGGCGTTGATAATTCCTGACACCGGGAAACAAAATGGGTGTGTACATGCGGCTGTTTATGATGAATTGATCAAGGCTTGGAATGAAGGCGTATGGACTTCTGATCGAGCTACAAAGAAGAACTTGAGAATGTATGTTTGGTACGATTACTCCATGCATGACTTCTGGCGTATGGGATATTCGCATTTGGTGTGTCCACGGGAAGTTTCCATGCCCTAGATGCAAGGCACTCTCATTCATTTGGTTGAAGAAGGGTGGGAAGTTCTCGTCGTTCGACAAGCATCGGCAGTTCCTCCTCTTGACCATGCATTCAGAGGAGACACCAAGAACTTCACGAAAGGTGTCACGGTGACCGACCTCGCACCTCGAAGATGACTAGTGCCTGTGTTCATGCTCGGATAGATGCTCTCGTGCTCCGTAGAGAAAGATAATCCAAAGAAGGGTAAAAGAAAGAAAGTTAATCCAAAGAAAGATAATCCAAACAAAGATCGCTTTGTGGGCTATGGTGTGGAACATATGTGGACTCATAAGTCGGGATTGGAGAGGCTTCCCTATTTTGATGACCTTCTCCTTCCACATAACATAGATGTAATGCACACTGAGAAGAATGTCGCCGAAGCACTTTGGGCAACACTCATGGATATTTCTGACAAGACAAAGGACAACCCTAAGGCCAGAGTAGACATGGCAACACTATGCGACAGACCAAAGCTGCAGATGCTGCCTCCAAGAGACGGCAAACCATGGAAAAGGCCTAAGGCCGATTACGTCTTGGAAAAGAAGCACAGGACGGAAGTGATACAATGGATGCAGACGTTAAGTTTCCGATGGGTTTGCAAATAATCGAGGAGGGAGCGAACCCAGATCTTGGCGAGTCTTAGGGATGAAGAGTCATGACTTCCACATATGGATTGGCGGCTTCTTAGTCGATGGTTCGAGGCTCGTCCCTAAGCATGTCTGGAAGGTCTTTGGCGGTGAGCTTTTTCTTCCGCCACTTTGTGCCAAGGAGATATCTCTGAAAGTGGTTGAGGAGTTGGAAAAACGGCACCCGAGTTGCTCTGTAAGTTGGAGAAGATCTTTCCACCGGATTTTTCTTGTCGATCAAAGACATTTGATTTTGCACCTCCTTAACGAGGTACGAATGGGGGCCGTCTGAACAGTTGGTGCTATCAATCGAGAGATGTCTAAAGACTGCTTACGCGAAATGTGGAAACAAAGGCGGATTGAGGCTTCCATAGCGAGAGGCATTCATTCGTGAGGAGGTGTCAAACTTCACAACATTGTACTATAGTGAGAAGCTTCCTAGCGTGCATAACCCACCCCTCGTTACAACGAGGACGAAAATGAATCGACCCTCGGCCTATTCAAAGGGCAACGCGGAGATCAAGTGGAGCGCCAAAAGAGGTCGACCAATGAAGAGTGGCGCAAGATCATGCTCTCGTGTTGACTAACCTTGACGAAGTCAACAAGTATCGTGTAAGTTCTCACCGAACTTGTTACATACTCAGAAATTTTACGCATCCAACAACCTTGTTGCTTGTCGGTCTTGAGGAATTTTTGATCAATCTTGGCATCTTTCAAGGCCACCTTCCGACCATGAGCGAGAGACCCTTCTTCAACATGGTTACTTTGATTTCATTACATGGTTCCAAAGAAAGGTACCTTCGACCAACTTAGGTCGTTTCAATTTTATGCGTTCCTAGTTGCCTAATTTCATTTCTCTCTTGCTTGAGCTTGCGATGCCAAAGTGATTTGTCTATAAGTGTCGAATTACGACAAGTGGCCGAGGCTTTGACTATAAGGTCTCGTCATTTAACGCTTATGAGCGTGAATGGATATCGCTTTCACACAACAAGCTACGAGAAGAGTCGGCCCAATCAAGGACCTGTCTAATACGAGTATTTACGCCGGAGTAATTCGCCCGTGAGGAGCAGGAGGACTATTATGGCACAGTTGAAGAAATATACGAGCTCGAATTCCATGGTGAAAAAGCACCTAAGCCAGTCTTATTCAAATGCCAGTGGTTTGATCCTGCAGTATCGAAAAAGTCCCCTAAATTTGGGATAGTCGAAACTAGACAGGATTCCTTCTATCCAGGAGATGATGTCTATATTGTGGCTCAACAAGCCAGGCAAGTTTATTATTGTCCATATGCTTGCAAAACCGACCCACGTCTTCAGGGTTGGTATATTGTGCACAAGGTATCACCACATGGTAAATGTCCTCCCCCAAACGATGATGATTACAACTTGAACCCACCCACGCATGACGGGGAGTTCTATCAACAAGACGAGGGGCTACCAGGGATGCTTGAGATAGACTTAACCGGAGAGATTGAAATGGAAGTAGACGAGGAATGGGTTGTTGACGAGGAAGCTGCAGATGAGGTGCATGATCCGAGAGACTTGAAAATGCTTGACGGACTTGTACTTGACAATGATAGCGATGAGGATGAGGTCATTGATTTATTTGGAGGCTCTTGATAGTGATGACGATACCTATCGTCCAGATAATCCCGATCATGAAGAATATTAGAAATACATGTAATACTATGTTATTTTGTAATTACATTTTCTTTATTTTGCATCCCTTGCTAAGTACTTCTCGTTTATCTGTACTAATACTGGTTTATTCTTTTTAATTGCAGGTGATGGGGCCCACTAGGAGGTGTCAGTCGACTTACTCGAGACCGAGGGACACGCCACCGGCTGAGGACACGCCACCGGCTGAGGACACGGAGGCGGAGACGTCACAGAGGCAGAGGAGGTCGAGGGGCAGGCCCAGGCGGGAGCCGTCGACTGACCACGACCTTGGCTCCTCGCGCACTTCTAGGGACGACGACGTCCCTCTGCCCACTGATGGCGAGATCTTGGTCCGCAGATGTACGACGACGCCGTTCCGCACGCGTCTGAGGAGGGGGTTCCGCACACGTCCGAGGAGGGGGAAGGGGGTTCGACTTCCTCAATCGCCTCGAAACCCTACTTGCGAGGTCGGCCAAATCCGAAGCGACCGATGCACCGAGCGCCGCCCATCGATTGCACCCGAGGGGATAAGTAAGTAACTTCATATGTTCTTCATTTGATATGTTGAAAAATCATAATAAGAGCTAATGTCAATGGGATCACTTGTGCAGAGGCGGATGCTTGTGGAGGAGGGGTCCCGCTCGCAATGTCAATGGGATCACAGGACTTCGCGAGGAACACTTCCACGGCCCGTGTGGGCGTCGAGGATGAGGACCCAGAGGTACCCTCGTTCGACCACTACGCCCTCGTCGCCACCGATGCTCGCATGGAAACTTGGCGGATCGGGTGATTTCGGAGTTGTGGGTAAGCCTCAATTCATTGCATTCATTGGACATTTTCAAATAAAATAATGGATACCTCGTGTCTTTATGCAGACTTCTTGAGATGCCGGTAGGGCCAGAGGCAAGGGCGTGTCGTGGCTTACGCTTCTGTAAAAGGCGTGTCTCGGACTTGTATTACGAGGCCGCCTCGGTAAGACGTTGACTACAACGCCACTACCGTAATAGAAGAATCAAGAAAACATAGGCGAGGAGACGACAGAGATTCTCGACAAGGGAGCAAGACCTCTGTAAATAGAAAACATCTCTGTTGATTTATTTTGAGATTAACTATGCCTAATTTGATCTTGATGGCTTGTAGGCGATTCCAAGTCGGTCGCCACCCACCCCGATTGCTTTGTGCTATAGTGGAGAAATGGTGGACGCGGATCGGTATAAGCACCAGAGAAAGCGACCAGCGAAGGCCGATGCAGTGCCCTCACCATCGAGGCGCCCCGACCTCGGAAGTATGCAAAGACATATGTAAGTCTGCACCATTTGTCTAATCTAGCCGCGCTCAGTGCATGATTTCTAACCACATGTTGTTGTCTTTCTCGCGATCGGCGGCGACGGTGGCCACCAATTGGCCAACTCACGGCGTTGCTCGCCCACATGGGCCCGGCAAGGTCCAACATCGAGTACAACCGGATCACGGGCCCAGAGGCGTACACCAACTCCAGCGTCACACCCGCCTCACTTCTTACACGGAGGCGGCAAGGTCGATCTACGGCGACCCTACGATCCGAGGACCGAGGAGCGCTTGATCTGAGATCGTGATGCGGGTGGGGAAGGCAAGAAGCATGGGCGGTTACGGCTTACGGCGGCGTCCTCAACACGGGCTCTACTCCTCCTCTGAACCGCCTCCGGCGCGCGAGCACGAGCTCTAGCGTGCCCATAAGCCAACGGCCGACAAGCAGTGGCGGCACTCGTAAGTATTCGATTTCATTAAATGCGTTCTTTGACTTTTCGTTCCTTAGCTCGCAATATTGAAACATTGGGGTCAAATGTTGCGTGTCGAGTCAAAAAGAACCGGGCCAAAGCAGAGGCCCAGAAGTTGAGCTGCGGCGGTTGAGCGGGCCGAGGGAGGCCGAGCGTCGAGGCTACAAGTCGTTGAGGCCCAAAGAAGAAGGTTTGCTCGAGTTCGTGCAACAACTTGGGGAGCAACAAGGTTGGTAGATCCCACTACACCGCTTGCACCACGCCCACCACCACGTCTACTCCGGTGAGTATGTTTTACTTTCTGTGCTCATGCTTAGTGTCAAACCTAGAGATGGCCGTCGTGCCGGATTTGTTGATGTGTGGGCCTTCGTGCCGGGTTAGTTGATGTGACGGCCTTCGTGCCGGAAATGTGGTTGTCGGCCTTCGTGCCGACGTTTTTCTTGCAGGTTTTGGAAACGTCCCCGTGCAGGGGAGGTGCTGCCGAAATTTTCAACTTTTCTTTAAACTCCTTACATTTTTATCTTGTCACTCACGTGCAATATCTTCTTTTTTGTGCAGCGGACATCGGTGGGCGTCGAACCAGGTCGGGGTCGCCTCGCGCCATAAGTCAGACCATCCGCACCCGGACGGTCGCCGGATCGCCTGTTGGGCGCTTGATCGCCGTGAGCCGCTATGACTAGTTTCTATGTATCGAACTTGTGAACTTGTGGACTATGAACTTGTGGTTTGTAATAAATTGTGGATTTCGGACAAATTTGGTCGTTTGTAATATATAAATGTGGTTTGTAATTTATTGCTGTTGAATTGTGGTTTCTATTATATATATATGCATTGTTGTTTAAATGGAAAAGCAAAAACCAAAAAAAAAAGGAATTTTAGAGGTGGCTTTGCGAGTGCAATGACCATTGCACTCGCAAAGAAAATTTTAAAAAAAAATTAAAAACACGCTTTGCCGAGTGCAATGCCCATTGCACTCGGCAAAAAAAATTTAAAAAAATAAAAAACACGCTTTGCGAGTGCAATTCCCATTGCACTCGAAAGAAAATTTAAAAAATAAAAACACGCTTTCTTGAAAGTCTTGGGCTGTGGCACTCGGCAAAAAAAAAAAATAGGCGTCGGCGTCGACGACGGCGTCAAATCTTTGTCGAGTGCTCAAGATAAGACTTTCGGCAAAACCTTTGCCGAGTGCGAAATTTGGCACTCGGCAAAAAGAAGCCTTTGCTTGGGAAGGGGATTCGACGGAGGCTCTTTGCCGAGTGTTGCACTCGGCAAAGGCTTTGCCGAAGTGTAAAGTCGCCTTTGCCGAAAGTGCAAGGCACTCGCAAAGAGCCCGCCTCGATGAGTGTCCGGTAATGGCACATTCTCGCCAAGGTATTGCATAACTTGCCGCATATTAGGCCTCGCATTGGTAAATGGGTGTGAGCACAACAGCGCTAGCTTGAGTGCCAGGCATGCCTCATCAACATCATAGTTACCTTGAAGCTCTGTCGGACCCGGATTCCGAGAACCCAAATCCTCTGTGAAAGATACTGTGCTATTCCCTGGATCAGTAGATAGCACTCACAGATACATCACTGAATCAATTCATACAAGTCGTAGATTAAACCATACCATTCATTAATTAACACACAGAGTTTACATAGACCGCGTCGGGTCGGTTTTTAGAAAAGGGGCCGCACAAGGCCAAAGATTACATTACAAAAGCGGAAGCGACAACGGAAGCAAAAGGGGTAGAGCACGTCTCTCCACAGGCAAGCGACTGGGGAAACCCGTGTGCGCCCGATATTAACCAAGGACTTGGATAATATTGGATGCACGCTAGCACCAACGGAGTCAACTAGACTAGGGTGAGTCTAGAAACAACTAAGACTAACTACGCTTCATTCATCTCCAATGCTTCCAACTTCGGGATCCTCGTAGTAGTCGTAATCCTCCGGATTTCCTGCTTCTGAGGGTTTGGGGGAAAGAGCGAGAATGAGCACAACTACCGTGCTCGCGAGCCAACACATAATGCAACAATATACATGCAAGGCTAACCAAGGATGGCTCCGGTTCTTTTATTTGCTAAAGCAATATTTTCAAATACTCATAATTTACAAATTCCTATCACTAAGCATTTTAACAAATTGCATTTTATTAAAGAGAGTAATTGTGCAATATTTGTAACAGCAGAGGCTACCTCCGCCTTTATGCTTATTTTGATTGTGGTTACGTCCACCTTATTAATATCACTGGGGTACTTCCACCCAGGGAAAACCAAATTCAGGGCTAGGTGAGCCCGCCACATTTTTCATACCACCCACGAGGTTTTTGTTGAAATAGAACTAACTCAAGTTAAGTTCCCATGTCCGCCTTTGACCGTAGGCACGGCTGTTTAAACAGTTTAATACTCTGCAGAGATTGTACACTTTACCCACAAGTGACAATTAACTCGTTGCCCTACACAATTCCTTAGTCGTGTAGTCGAGAGGTTGTCACAATAGCTTTTCAAATTATCTCGCCCCTTCCGTCATTTCGCACATATGGGGTTACGCCCATAATGTTGAGTGGGATGTTCACCTCAGCGACTGGCATAGCGGTGCTACACCTCAGCGACTAGCAAACTTCACCCTCCCTTTGGTGTCCCATTCAAGACGAATAAATCCGCTTGGCTCCCCTTTATCCGCCCAGCGAAATGGCATCCAAGGTTCAATAAATCTACTAAGCTAAGTCGCAAATTTTTTTGCAGACTTGTGGTTGTACTTGTTTAACATGGGAGGTCGTGACCAGATTAAGTCCTTAGGGTTATCTGGGCGGTTCATTCCACAACCCAATCATTCTCGTGCTCCCGGAGCACCCACCGCCTCACCATCCGCCCAGATAGAGCTAGCAATTTTATGTTTTTAGAGGAGTAAACCAAATTATTTTCATACCTTAGTCAATGGACCACCAATGACTACCCAAAACATTTTATGTTTGAAGACATGATGGTTTGGGGTATTTAATACCCCGGTACTTGAGCAAGGCTAGCATGTCGCTCAAGTACACCCTATAACTAGTATTACCATATGATTACTAGGGTGACAATGAATAATGGATTCAAGTTATCAAGGATGGCATATTAATTAATTAAACATCAAGTGGTGTTTAACTACCTTAAGCTTTAACATATATTTGATTAAGAAATTAAAGCATGCAATTTGTTAATTTAAAAGAATATAATTTACATAAAATGTAGGAGCAACATGGTCAAAGTATTGACTCGCCTTGGTTAGAGGCAAGGTGATCGTGATAATCTTGGTCTTGATCAACTTGAGGATCTCCGGCGTCTTCGAATCCTAAACGGGCGAATTACCGGAAAAAGGCACAACGGCAAAGAGAGCAAGTAAATACAAAAGAAAACACAAATGAACTCCAAATTAATCAAGTCCTATGCCATTAGCAAGATCTTGATTTAACGAATTTTTAGAAATTTATTTTACAATTTTTGGAGCTATAACGGAGGAGATACTGATTAACGAAGCTTAAATGGAAAAGAAAAAGAGAGAGGGGGGGGCTTCGTCCATGGAACAAGATGGACCGGACTGCATGCTTGGGCGGGCGGTCCACTAACAGGCGCGAGGGCCCACCGGCGGTGAAAGGTGGAGGGGCGGCATGCTACAACAAAAGGGGGCCTGGGCGGTGAGTGAGGGGAGGAGCCGGTCGCTATCGTGCATGGGCCCGCCATAAAGGACAAAGGGGAGGGTTAGGACACCATTATGGCATTAATGACCATCATTAGGGCTTTAACCCTGGCCATTAAGGCCTAATGATGATGCACAGTGCTGGTCGGCTCATGCCACGCGTGGGCACGCACGGGAGCGCGCATGGCGCCGGTGGCCTGGGGCGCGGCGGGGCAAGGCGAGCACACCGACGGGAGCCGGGCGAGAAGCGAAGGTGGTGACGGGTGGCGGCACCGAGGATGGCGGTGGCGGCGGCGGTGGTGGCGAAGCGGAGCGCGCACGCGCACGCCGCGAGGTGGTCTGGCGGCGGATCGGGCCGGGAAGGTGAGATCGGGAAGAGCTCGGCGAGGCGGCTCATGGGCTAGGCGGGGGCCGGGAGTGGTCAGAGGTGGCGGCGGGTGCGGTTGAAGGTGCGGCCGAGACGGAGAAGAACGACGAAATCCGGCTGACTCAGGGGCAATAGCCGAGGGATCTTGGGGGAAATGCTCCTGGAGGTGAGGGGCTCACGGTGACGGGGGTGGCGTGGCCGGAGAGTAGCTGGAGCGGCTAGACGCCGGTGGGGGTGGCGGCGGCTGAAATGGAACGCGGGGCTTTTGAGGTGGTGGCTTACCGAAGCTCCAGGGGGCGGCGTGGGGGAGCAAGGGGGTGCTGAGGGAAGCCTTAAAGGGAGGGCAAGGCTACGGGAGGGAGCGGGGTCAAGGTGAGGACGAGCGGGACGCGGGCTGTCCCGAGGCGGCATGGGCGCGCGCGAAGGTGACCAAACGAGGGCGCAGGGCATGGGCGTCCAGAGGATGACGCGGGCGCGCGCGTGCGCTATGCCGCACGCGGCTTGGTCCACGGGCGAGGACGCTGCGGTGACAGGAGGTGACGGGTGGGCTCGCACGGCTTGAGGAGACAGGGCGGAAGCTGACGACGACCGGGCGCATGCTGGTCTATGATGAGGACGACGGTGACGGGGTGGCGTGGCGCTGCTGCGGCAGAGGAGCAGCAGAGGGAATGGGGCGAGCTGCTGCTCGGATTTTTGACCAGGGGGAGGAACGGGATGGAGGCGCCGCTTCTTTGCTCAAAGTGGAGCAGAGGGCGCGTTTTGGCAAAGTGGGCGGCAGCGGTCAGCTGCTGCTGATGTCATGGGAGCAAGTGAGCAGTATAGTGGAAGCGAGCAGCAGAAAGAAGTGGCCTTGAGCAGCGTATGCACAGAGAGAGAGAGAGAGAGGCGCTGATTGCTGCTGCTCGGGTGGGAGCAGAGGGCGTGGCAGGGAGCGGGTGACGCAGCGGGTAGGTAGGGAGAGCGGCGCATGGCGGCCGAGGCACCGGAGCAGTGAGCAAAGGAGGGTGAAGCAAAGAAGGCAGAGAGCAGGGGGATGGGCGAGCTGCTGCCGCTGCTGCCTTTGACCAGGGGGAAGACAGGGAAGGAGGCGTCCCAGCGGCTGCGGGCTGGCAAGAGAGGAAGAAGTGGACCGGGGCAGGGAGCAGAGGGTCGGGCTGGATATGGGCCGAAGGGAGGTGGGCCGAGCCCGAGAGAGGCAGGGGGCTGAGCCTGAGAAAAGAGGCGAAGTCCAACTCGAAGTTGGCCCGAAGATTCAAACGGAGGAGAGAAACTCCAACTGCGAAATTTGAATTTCAAATGCTACGGACATTACATTTGAAACACAAACCGAGAAAGAACGGGAGTTTTCGAAAATAGTTAATACTTGAATTACGGCGAAGAACGAAACAGAATTCTAATTACTATTCATCCATCCAAAAACGGATATTACAAAGCTTGATATCCACAGCATGAATGAGCGATCCTTTGTTCCAATGCTCAAGCGCCCAGTCGACCAAGATTAGTGAGTTATGTGCAATTTGCCTGATGGGCCTTTGGCCACAAATGACCTCAAGGATGAACACACCAAAGGCAAATACATCAGTATGAGGTGTTGCTTTCCCAGTCCGCACTAGCTCTGGAGCAAAGTATCCTATGGTGCCAGCTACATGTGTTGTTTTTGGGCCATCACCGTGGTCATACAATCTTGCAAGGCCAAAGTCACCCAACCGTGCATTCATCTCATTGTCGAGGAGTACATTGCTTGCCTTAATATCTCGGTGAGTGACAACTTTCTCCCACTCCTCATGGATGTAGAGCAAGCCAGATGCAACGCCTCTGATGATATGGAACCTTTGATCCCAATCAAAAGGGGGCTTCCCCTCATGACCGTACAGGTACTTGTCAAGACTTCCGTTAGGCATGTAATCATACACTAAGAGGAGCTCACCTTTCCTCCGGCAATAACCAAGTAACCTAGCAAGATTGCGGTGTTGGAGGTGGCCAATTAATGCTAGCAATCTCAGCGATGAATTCCTTCATGCCTTGCTTCGAGTCATGCTGAAACATCTGCAAAAATTCAAAAATTCAAAATTCAATTTGAGTTTGATTTGGATTTCGTTTTTCAAATTTCGCAAAATTGGCCAAATCAAAACCCAAACCCTAAATCCGCTTTCCCTTCTCCTCCCTTTCTCCCTCGGTCGCGCTTTTGCCCGAGCCACCTCCACCCGTTCGCTGACGCCACATCGCCCCAGGCCATCATCCGCCTCCTCCTCCACCGCCATCAAGATCATCTCTCGCCTTCCATCGCCGCGCCTCCACCTCACCTCCGCCACTCGCCATCACAAGACGCTGTCGCCTTGCCGCCTCCTCTCGCTCCCACCGCCTTGTTTGCCCTATAAAAGGCCACCCTGCCCCACTTCCTCTCCATCCTCACCACCGCCTCCCCACCCACCCTTCCCTAGCGCCGCCAAGAGCCGCCGCCACCCTCAAGCCCCACCCGCCCCCCAACCCCAAAAGCCGTCATAAACCCTAGGTAAGAGGGCTTACCTCGATGAGAGTCTCCCCGCCGCCTCCTTACGCCGCCTTCCCTCCGTCGCTGTCGCATGGGCCTTGCCGCTGCCCCCGCCTCCTCCACGCGAGGCGCCGCCTGCTCTCCTTCCTTTCCGGCAAGAAGGCAGGAGGCGCAGCCTCAAGGCCAAGACTGCCCTTTTTGCCCGGCTGAAGTTGGTAGGGTTGGGCCGGCGAAATAAGGTTATGGGCAAGACAAGAAAAGGGCCGCCCAAATTCCTTTTGAAAACCGCCTTTTCTCGTTTCCTCGCACAAGAAATTCCTTTATCGCTCATTCCGATTAAAATTTGAAATTCCTATTTCAATTATACACATTATTCATTAGCCAAAAATAGTAAACCCTAGCTACAAATCCGATTCAAATTTAAACACAAATTTCAATTACTCTTTGTCGATCCATTGTCGTATGAATAGTATTTTAATACTATTCATTATCCGCAATTTTACCCAAAACCCTAATTTGACATTATATGTCATTTTCGGCAAATCTCGAGCCCGTAAAGCCTATTCTTGACTCGCTCACTATACCAAGCTCCAAACAAATATTCCCACCTTCCTTTAGATTTCTTTAATCCTTTACAATATTTTTGTTGTAGTTGATCCGAATCTCAAACCTCGTTCATCCAAACAAACACCGATAAATCCCACCAACCCGCACCACCCTTCCTTTAAGTTTCTTTTTGGTTTTATTTACTTGCTTGTCGTTTCCAGCTCCTTCCTTGTTGAGCTAGTTTTTACTTGGTTTCTTTTTATTGCATTGCTTCTCGTTAGGTTACGATCTAGACAACCAGACGCTAGAAGACGCCGGACAAGACCAGCATCCACAGAATTTTGTGCAAGAAGGCAAGTTGCATTCCTTGAACATATTGAACCCACATGTCATATATTTATATTGATACTTTCATTATTATATTTGAGCCAATTACTTTAATTATTGAAATAATACTTTTGAATGCCATGATAATTAGATAATTTCTATTACCCTACATACAAACCCACCCAGCACTTGTAGGCCATATTCACCTTGACAAGTTCACATAAAATACTATCTATATAAGTAGCTTTGTCACTCAATTGTGTTCATCAATCAAAAGCAGTATTAGCGGTTCGCCAATGGTTTTGGTGGAGAGTTGAGGGTTGTGTCCATTAAGTTGGACAACCCAATAGACTTGGGTTAAAAGTGAGTCATCAGTGAGATTTAGAGGTGGACAACCGCGAAGTTGAGCCATCGCCTCCTCGATGACAAGTAAGGACAAGAACCTTGTGCCAAATAATAGACACAAGAAAACGCTCAACCACATGCGTGGTCATTACTCCTGCTAAGTACATTTGCTCATCGATTGAATATCTCTTCGAAAGGTAATCGCTCTTGTGTGATAGAGTAGTTATGAACTGGGTGTGACAGAGGGCCTGAAGGGACACTCAAGAGTATACACACAACAGAGGTGCCACAAGATAGGGTTGCAAGATCCACTGGGCCGGTGGAGTCTCCCTAGGGCTGTATGGAGTTAAAACCTACCGGGTAGAAGCTAGAAAAGGTTGAGCAGTGAAAAGGCTTTGTTATCCTAACTCAGTTGTACGCTAACATGTTGCGTGGCAATGTGAGTTTGTGATATCGTGTGGGTAAAGTTGGGCAACTCTGCAGAGTGAAAATCAATGTTATTCGAATACGCCGTGCTTCCGGTTAATGAAGCTGTGTTAATGGGTGATTCCAGTACATGAGGCATAAGTAGAGTTTTGGAGATGGTAAGTTGGTAATTGTGGTTTGTTGAGAAACCCCTGATGTTATTATGTATTATCGTTTTACTGTTTTGTAAACTGCTTTAAACTGCAAACTGCATCCACATATGCCTGTTAAGGTAAAACCTAACCTTCCTTTGAACTCCTTGCATGTAATTATTTAGCCTTTCCATGTGGCTTGTTGAGTACGGTAGTTGTACTCATTCTTGCATAATCTGCAAACAATCTACAGAAGAAACCTGAGAAAATGCAGAGGATCTGGTTGAACAGGATTTTGGTGGACCCACGGTTGGCAACGACTACTGTTATTAGGTCTCAGCTGCACTCAAATGTGCCTGTGGTTAGAAGTTCTTTTGTCTTGTATTATATTAATTTTGGGCTTGGATGCCCATTTCCGCTTTCAAACTGGCTGTTAAGCCCTATCTTATGTAATAAAATGTTGGATTTTGTGGTAATTGAAAGCTTGCTTGAGACATCGCTTATTAAGAATCGCACATCCTCGGGCGGTTGTGAAGAGTTTAACGCTCCTTAATTTGGGGCGTTATAAAGTGGTATCGAGCTTAGCTTGACTATAGGTTGAGACCTTAAGTTGGCTTTAGGAATTAGGAAGTGAAGACCTTCAAAAATCCTAGTTTGAAAAATTATAAAAGGATTTCTGAAAACAAAAATATAAGTATTATTGCTGTCTTTTCCCTTCTATTGCTATCTTATCTAAACTTAGATTTGTAAAATCGATTTGTTTTATAAAAGATTTATCTTCTTCTCACCTAATTTCAACCTTTCGTCAGAAGTTGCAGTAGTGCTTAGTATACGCTAAAGTGTTATTAGATAGAGTGAACCCTAATTAGACGATCTTTTGGTTGTAACACGAGTTGTATTATGTGCTCTAAGTAGTATGTATACAACTTGTATAAATAATTGAGCTATGTTATTATCTGATAAATTGTTTTTCTATCAGTACCTGTATATCATCCTTGTCAAAATTCAATTCCTTCTTTTCGTCTTGAACCTTACCTTAATCTTTCTTCACTTAACTCAAGTCTGAATCTTACTCACCTATCTGTATTTGGTCAAAACCGCTGCAGAAATATATTCCCAAGATGTCCGAAAACAATAGCAACCATGAGGCTGATTCAGCAAATCATCAACCAACCATGGCAGAAGTAATGGCCATGATGGAAAGAAATAGATATCAAGCAGATCAAAATCAAACCAGAATGATGGAGCAACACACTAGACTCCTAGAGCAGATAGCCACCAGATCACCAGTACCATCAGAACCCTATTCAGGAACAATAAATGGAGGAATCACTACAAGATCAAAATAGACCGATTTCCACAAAACAAGACCACCAACTTTTACAGTTGCACCAGAACCACTAGCAGCAGATGATTGGATAAGAGATATGAAAAGAAAGTTAGACACTATCCAATGCACTGATCAAGAGAAGACTCTTTTCGCCTCCCACCAACTTCAAGGACAAGCCGCAGCATGGTGGATGAATTACCAAACATTCCACCTCGGAAGAGAAATACCATGGCAGGAATTCAAGGATGCATTTCATCAGGCACACGTCCCCATTGGCGTGCTCGCCTCCAAATGCCGAGAGTTTCTTGCTCTCAAACAAAGAAGACTTACTGTGACAGAGTATTTACATCAATTCAACTATCTGGCACGATATGCCCCAAATGATGTTGATACTAAAGAAAAGAAGATGGAGAAACTCTCACAAGGATTAAAAAAGTCGCTGAAGTTTCACATTTCAGCCCTGGATTTTAAGGACATGTCAGCTATGGTAAACAAACTACTAATATCAGAAGAAGCCAGAACAGAATTACGAGAATTGAGAAAAAGAAGAGCAATGCAGATGACACCTCAACCAAGTGCACCCAGAAAAAGGATGATGACAGCACCACCAGTACAATATCAGCAGCAACCAGCTACCAATCCCAATTCAAGACCCCAATACAATATGAATCAGTCAACCACAGTTCAGTGCTACACATGCGGAGGAAATCACTACCAAAAGGACTGTCCACAAAAATCAATAAACTGCTACCACTGTGGACAACCAGGTCATTTCAAGTCTCAATGTCCAAGGAAACATATGTCAGCAGAAGCAGCCAAAGCTCAAGTGAGGAGTCAATCACAGATCAACAAAACGCCACCAACCAAGCACGTAGTGTCGCGAGTCGGCCTCGCCCGTGGCAGAAGAGAAGCCAACATACACCACGTCTTTGATCACCATCGAAAGGTCATAGGTGGCCGAGACGAGTGGTCTGATGGGTTTGGCCTTGCCAATGGGCGCCAAGGTCACGTTGATTTGTGTGGCCTCCGCGTCATAGTCCACCCAAACTTGCATCGCATCTTGGCTCATCAGGGTCATGCTGTGGAAGCTGCCATTCCCGTCGTCGTAGTAGCCAGCGTTGCTAGACTGCACAGAGCTGAGGCTATTGATATCGATGCCGACATGGTTGGCGCTGATGTCGTGGAACTCGTCGTTCTGGATGGTGTCGAGCTCGACAGCGAAGATGCGGCTGCTCGCGTTGCCATTGTTCTTGGCGTTGAGGAGGCCCAGGTACTGCGCTGGCAGAGCCCCCGAGAAGTTGATGCTCGGAGCGACGAGGAAGGCCATGCCGTGGGCGCTCACTTCGGGGTAGGGAGAGAGGATAGCGAACATGAAGGAGACCGAAAAGGATTGCACCACCGTGCCATTGGACGGCTCGCGGAGGCGCAGCGGAGCTGGGTGGAACGCGTGACTCTTGACGTTGGGCGTGCTGTCGGTCAGCTCGAGGAGCCCGTTGGCCATGACCGTGGCCGTGCCGTCGAGGGTGAGGTTTGCGCCGGTGAAGCCGGAGTAGACGAATCGGTCGCCGTTGCCAGTGCTGTCGCTGGCTGCAAGGTTAAGGCCAAGGAAGATAAGCAAGCGCAGGTACTGTTTCATGTCAGGCATGGGTATTGCTCACAGCTGGTTCTATTGACCATGCGATATGTCATAGGTGTGTGGATTGTAGACTGTAGCTAGCTGTGAGTTTTGACAGGCTTACTTGCAGAGATACATCTATCTAGAATCTAGATCTGTAGATCACCGATAAATTAATAGTATAGCTAAAATAACTTTTAGTACGAATAGTTGAGCAAGCAGAGACTATAGTCAGTAACATATGTTTGCATGAGCACAATGTCATAAAGAGTCCTTGACTGGTTAGTGGTTACCCCTCAATCAGTAGAATGGTATAAAGTTTTTGCGTGATAAAAAATTTGCAACTGAAGTGTCATGAGTCAAAGTCATCACCTCGCGCGTGATTTGACTTGGGTAATTGCGACTTCATCTGTCATGCAATCCCCTCCAGTAGATTTGAGGTAGCTTTGGCAGAAATCTGCAGATTAATTTGGTATGTAGTAGCTTTGTTGATTCAATGCATGTGAACTGATCGAACATGGTTGGAATCTCAACGTCCTAGATTCATTGTGTCTGAAAGTGTGCGTCGATCAACAAAGAAGGTCATTATGGTAAGAAAAGATGTCGTTGTTGATAGCGAAATCGACTTATAGTAATCGAGGCAACCAGCAAATTGATTATGAAGTTATGCACGTGACTGTAAGTTAAGATGGGTTAAATCCATATGGCCACATGTCAGTATTCAGAGTGGAAGTTCAGATGTTTTTAACTTGTTTTTGCAGGTGTCAACATTCAGAGTAGAGGCTGGTGTTTTCGATCTTGGACGTGAACAAATTAAGTAACACTGCCGTTTTTGACGGGCTGGGGTATATGGATGGGTTGAACTGCGGAACAGTGTACACTTTTTTTTTCAATGCTGTCGTAGCAACAAAACCAGACAGTAAAGAAAAGAGACACCGGTTGCTACGAGGGGAACCAAAGGATCCTCCAAAGAAGGGACTGATGTCAAGAGAGAAGTTAATGCATATTAATTGTTGTGAAAAAAAATCCTCCTTGATTACATGGGGGACACGACTATTTATAGTCTTCCAACTAAGGTATACGAGATTACAGTTTTACTCCTAAAAAGACTCTATACCCGTAGGAGCTGCATGGGTTTTTCATTCTCCTACGCGTAGCCTTCGGTCTATGGTGGACCCTCCTGGTCCTGGTCCATCCGGTCAGTACGTGCGGTCCACTAGTACTTCTCCCCCTCCGCACTATGCGGTGTACCCTCAGGCCGAGGGGCTTTGGATGCCCTTCGGTGCTCACGAGGTGGCACCGGGCAGGGATCCCAGGGGTCTCCTCAGTCCTGGATACATGGTGCTCTGCAGCCTTCCCTCACCCTTCGCTCCCCCCCCCCCCCCGCGAAGGTACACAAGGTACCTCTAGGGGGGGCTAATCGTGCCTTCAGTCCTTGGCCCTCGTGGGCCTTCTGGTGTCCTTCACACGCCCTTTAGGGGCTCTTCGAAGGAATACTTGGTACCCTCCGGAGGGTCCTAGTCGTGCCTTCGGCCCTCGTGGGCCTTCTAGTGTCCTTTGCGCACCCTTTGGGACCTCTCCGAAGGCATACTTGGTACCATCGAGGGGCCCTAGTCGCACCTTCGGTCCGTGGCCCTCGGGGTGAAGGGATACGGGTATGCTACACTAGCTAGAAATTTTAAAAAAATTATCACGTAAATCAGGAAGCCATGCAAGTAAGAGATCGTAGATCGTTACAACTAGACGCGTAGCGCAACGGAAGAATAGTTGGAGCAGTCTGATCCAACCTCGAGCGTGTCAATGTAGTGGTCGTAGTCGATCGTTCAGCGTCCTCGGCAGAGATCGTCTCCTCTAGCAACCTATGACGTTCCCTGCGTAGGTCATGGATCGTCCTTGATCAGCGCAGTAGCAACAGCAGCAACGCCTCTAGGGGTGTTTGTTCGGTTTTTTCGGTTCGGTAAATACAGTATATACGGTAAATACGGTATTGTTAGTTCGGTAAATACGGTTCGGTTTCGGTAAATCCCAATTTTTCGGTACGGTTTCGGTAAATACCATATTTACTAAAGTTGACGCGAATTACAAATGACGACAACGTTGCACATAGCGACAGCACTATGCATCGCACTATCGAGTATCACATCACTGTCACACATCGACACTAGTCCGAAGGAATACTAGATCAAGCAAAGAAGGGAAAGCAACACAGAGAAATCAACCATTCTCTCTCTGATACTTTTCTGTACTAGATCAAGCAAAGCAACAGAGAGAAATGAACCAATCTCTCTCTGTTTCTTTTCTCTTCTCCGAAGGAATAATAAATTAATAATCAACCCAAGGCAAGCCAACCGACAACACAATGCCAAGTCAAGTTGCCAGCGGCCCAGCGCCAATCGCGGGGGCGCGGGGGTACAGCGCTGCGCGAGGTGGATCGTGGATCAGAGGATGGGGCGATGGGCTGGGCCGAGCGTGAGCGCCCGAGCCAGAGCGAACGTTGTTACGAGATTTTGGTTTTTTCGGTTTTCAGCCGGTTTTTACCCAAAAACCGAAATACCAAAAAACCATATTTCTGAATCCCGTATCGAATACAGAATACCGGTCAAACCGAGTTGACTGGTACGGTTCGGTATTTTTGGTACGGTTCGGTTCAAAAATGAACAGCCCTAAGCGCCTCTACGGTATCCACACGTCCAGGAATGGAACGTCGTACACCGGTGTGCAAGCACTAACGTGCACAGTAGGGCCTTTGGGAAGATGACAACTAGGCTTTCGGTGGAGCAACTCTCTTACGACCCAACAGCTCCATGCATCTCCTTATAAAGAGCCCATAACAGATCCTATCAGAATTTGTTTGTTCTAACCCGTTAAGCATGTGACCCTATAGGTTCATACGTAATCGGTTGTGACTCAAAAACTCCTTTTCAACCACGAGCCGTTAGCGGTTCCTAGCAGTATATAACGATTACTGAACACACATAAATACTATATTGGACAAAACTTATGCAATATGATATGTGTGTTGGTGATATGCCCTAGAGGCAATTATAAAGATGATTGTATCACGTCTATGTTTATGAGTTATAAAATAAATGTTGTTATATTCCTTAGATGAATTATCATTTATAAAGATTAACAAGTATATGACTTGTTGGTGAACCTCTTTAACTTATATGATGTTATTCTAAATGTATCCCTAGTCAGATGTCACTGGTCGAAACACTAGTGACTTATCAACCAACACATGTATTGATTGATGACCATGTTTCACTGGTCATAGATATGGGGATATCAAATCAATAGTATGAACACATGTTATAGAATATGGTGTTGGATTGACCTACCTTGAGATACTATTGAGATTGTTATAATTTTATATGTCATCAGTTGGTCTCAAGCAATGATGATGTATAATCCTTAGACCTGAGATCAACATGGTTTCCTACATGTGTAATAGTATACTTAGGGGTTACCAAACGCTACTCTGTAACTGGGTAGTTATAAAGGTAGCTTTAGGGTATGCTATGAAACATACAGATGGATGTGACTGGTCGAATATGGGATTTGCTCCTCCTAACATAACAGGAGAGATCTCTAGGCCCCTCAATGTGGTCGGATAAAGAAAGTGCATGGCCATGCCACTAGTGGTCGAAGAGTCGACCACATGAAGTTATACGTCACTTGATCGGGAAAGTATTGAACAATCCATAGATGACAAAATATATCACCTAGAGTTCAACCAGATATTGTAAGGCAAAGAGAGAATACAAAAGCAGATCATTCAGTCTGACCATATACCAACTGGTCATATGGAGATACAGACTGGTCGTAAACTGGTCGGACATGATCACTAACTGGTCGTAACTAAATATGAACTATTGTATGGAGATACGAGCTGGTCGTAAGTGATAAGGACCTGGTTGTGGATCAGATTGCATAAGGTTCGTCTGATATAATATTTATGTGTATTCGGGAATCATTATGTCATGCTAGGAACCACTAAAGACTCGTGGTCGGAAAGGAGTTTTCGAGTCACAACCGATTATGCATGAACCTACAGGGTCGCACACTTAATAGTTTGGAATAAACGAGTTCAGATATGATCTGTTATGAGCTCTTTATAAGGGGATGCATGGGGCTGTTGGGACGTACGTGAGTTGCTCCATCAAAACCCTAGCCATCATCTTCTCAAAGGCCCTATTGTGCGCGTTCGTGCTAGTACAGCGACGTATGGTATTCCACCTATGGACGTGTGAATACCATAGAGGTGCTGCTGCAGTTATTGCTGTGTTGATCGAGGATGATCCACGACTTACGCAAGGAACGTCATAGGTTGCTGGAAGAGAGGATTGGTACCGAGGACGTTAAACGATCGACTACGACCACTACATTGATGCCCTCGACGTTGGATCAGGCTGCTCCAACTCTTCTTCTGCTGTACTGCGCGTCTAGTGGTAACGATCTATGATCTCTTGCTTGCATGGGTTCCTAATTTACGTGGTAGAATTTTTTGAATTACCAGCTAGTGTAGCTTACCTGTATCCCTTCAATGGTATAAAAACCATCTCGTGTAGTTTTTTTTTGACCTAGATTGGTCGCATATACTTGATATATGGTAGTAATAGTTTTGATCTACTACTGTTCTAATTTGGTAACCTAGATTGGTTCATATGGATGGAGCGGTTTAGGCACTGGTTGATAAGATCAATTGGTTTTCGATGATACTAGATGGGTTTGCGGGAGGTATGAGTTGATAGCACCAGATGATTAACTGTACTTGTTCACGATCACATTACATGATACTCCTACTGGTCAGAATTCCGCCATCGGTGTATGCAGCAATGCGTAATATGAAAGAAGTGATCAGATTGGTTCGGAATAGGGTTAATATGATTAATCCGATGAATTTTCATGGATCGATTATGTGAATAAGATTTATGTCCTGAAATTTTTTCCAAGGGCGCTGCCTCTTCGAACCCCTCCTGCTAACCGGCTGGCGGGATCGTCGTGCTAGGTGATTGTTATCGTGTTATATAAGTATTATGTATTCATGTCACCCGATAGAATTGGATTATACGTGTAACACCTTTGCAGGGATTGATGTGAATAGTATGACTCATTGTGTATGTGATGCATGTATGGATTTTTCATATCCTACGTATCATGTTGTGTTATAGCCATCGAGCTACATATTATTGTACAACGATCTGCGTGCCGACATGTGATGCTTGATATTATCATATGTAATTTATTACTAGCTTTTAAGAGTAATTGCTTAGTAGATGAATACAGTGATTTCAAGCATGATGGCTCAGTGGACATGAAGTATAGTGATGAAGATCGTCATGTTAAGTGCCATACTATTTCACAGTTTAATATGATTATCTGTGAATGTTTATTTTGTTCATGTTATGCTATTGATCATATTTTATCATTAGATGTTTTAATATGGTAGAGTAGTATCCCTTAAGAAAAATAAAGTAAATTTGATGTCTTTCCAATTGTTGTGCCTATCACGGTTTTCATCGTTAATTGGTAGGTCTGCCAAAGTAGGATGCCATTAACTATCTTAATAAGATGGGGTAGATGTCGGACACCCACATATATAGTATTGGTTTAACTTGACAAGACTATCAAAATAATTTTAGATCTTGAGACATAGTGTTGATCGTCGGGGCATACTAATGCCACCCAACCTAGGAACCCAGATCTCTCTCCCTCTCTCTCTCTCTCTCATATATATATATAACGTCTATGAGAAGATTATTAGCAGAGGAACGAAGTCAACCAAAACATGATGCGACTAATTTGGTCCAATCAGTATGAGACAAAAATAAGCAATCCCAATTGCCAACTAACGCATCTGTGTGTTGTGATTTTATTATTATTATTTAACCTTTTTTTAATTTATTTTTAATGTTAACTCTCGTAAACTTTATTTCTAATTTTGACCCCTTTGGTCATGCCACTACCCGTGACGTGACAAAACAATACTGTTACGTCAGCCCGTATCTTATCAAGCTCTTATCACGCCACCACTAGTGGCGTGACAGTGTTGTTTAGTTACGTCACCACTAGTGGCGTGACAAAAAGTGCTATTTAGTGGACTTATCCTGCAGCGTGACAATGTTGTTTTGTCACGCCACGGGTGGTGGCGTGACCAAAAGGGTCAGAATTAGAAATAAAGTTTGCGGAGGTTAACAATAAAAATAAATTAAAAAAGGGTTAATTAATAAAAAAAAAGTTCGTGTGTTGTTTTTCTGCTTGGACCGCTTTATTTCAGTTTTTTTAGACGACTACTTAGTTAAGTTCAGTTGAATTTACTAGTAGTTTCATACGCATGACCTAATACAACGATACATAAATAATACACCAGTAGCAATTCGGGGAATTTTTAGCCGATACGGCCGATTTCGAAAGCGTATTTACAAATTTGACAACCAAATTTTTGTATTTGCAAAATTAAGCGGGTCAAGACTGTCATCACCGTCTTGACCCATTCAACAGGTTGACTTGATGCCAACCAACATGGGCTATATATATCATCTTGGCTGGCAAGACGGCTACCCCTGCCAAAGAAAGTTAGGGGGTAATTAGGCTATGAGTTAGGGCGGGTAATTAGGGTTAGGTTAGTGGTTAGGGAGTTAGGTTTAGGTGAAATTTCGAGGAATTTAAAAATATAGCAATGAGTCCAAAAATTATAAATTTTTTTGTGGAGCCTCTTAACACTATGTAGTTGCTTGTGTAAATTTTTCATAATTTTATTCGGTCGGAATCACTAATTCATAAAATTTCGATTTGAGGGTTTCATGATTTCATGTGACTTAGAATTCACAACACCCGGACTGTCCTACGGAGGATTAAAAAACCTCGTGATGGTCATGAACGCTCGGGTTAGGGTTTCATTCGGGTTCATGTGACTTAGAGTTTCTGTAATTTTTCTATTATTTTATTCGTTCAGAGAAAGGATGACTGATAAGCATATCAGACTAGGTATAACCTTGAGGATGTCGTCATCCAAGCAAACTTTGTGTGCTGAAACACTTGTTGTCTTTTACAAGTGGGATACAGAATATGATTGAAGGGGTTGAGAACGCTCGTTGTGATTATGAAGATGCCCTAAAACATAGAGGATTCGATGTCGGTTTGAATGGTTGTTTCTGGGATTCCACCAGAAGAGGTTCTGCTCAACTCGGCCGATGTAGTAGCGCTCGCGCCGGATCCTCTCCACGTGCTCCCAGGCTGCCGCCGGTGTTGAGGACGACGACATTTGGAGATGATGGGGGGGGGTTTGGAGATGGAAAGTGGAGAAGAAACCGAGAAGCTAGCTCTTGGACTTCTTCACCACTTTTATAGAGCTGGGTCTATTGCGCACCTGCCCGGTGTCCCTTGTTGCAAAGAACTCCTGTAGCTCCTTTGATATCATGTAGAACAGAATATGATTGAAGAGGCATACTTGCAATATAGACTTGCTTTGATGGCTTAGCCGCCGTGTGTGGTCTTGTCATCGCGCAAAGTCGTGGTCGCTTGGTCTTATCATCGCGCAAAGTCGTCTCCTGTGGTCTTATCATCGCGCAAAGTCGCCTGTGATCTTGTCACTAGGCAAAGCCGCCAAAGGTGGTCTTGTCATCGCAAGAAAGTCGCCTCGTCTCGTCTTTGTCATCGCGTAAGGTCGTCTCCTTTGGTCTTGTCATCGCAAAACCGCCTGCTTGGTCTTATCTCTCACGCAAAGCGATCCACCGTCGTCTTGTCATCTCAGAAGGTAATACATTACCCGCTATGTTAGCCAGATTTCCCGGGCTATAAATGCACACCCCACGCTCAAAGTAGGACCACTCAATCCTTCAAACCGTAGGAAGAATAACCTTCTCCGTCATACACTAACATACCATGGTAGACGCCAGGACCACCCAACCGGTCACAAGCAAGACCTTCACCTCGAAGGAGGGAAGACTTCGCCCTAACTACGGTTGATGCCGAACAAGCGTGCTCAACCTAAGTGGCGAAATGCGACACGGGAGGACGCTATCGCAGTGTCATAAACGGCCCTTTCGATGGCGGACGGCGCTTTTTCGATGCCCATACTCTGGGGTAAATAGTTTTGTTCATGTTACTGCTAATACATCCTCCATACTAACCGTCCCTTGCAGCAGATGGCGAAATGCAACTTTACCTGCTGGATCGATCCTCCCCACACTTACTATGTTGCGAGGCACGTGGATATATTGTGGAACCGAATCTTTGATTTGGAGGTGAAAATTGACGATCTCAAGGAGCAAAATGATGACCTCCGCCAATAGATGCAACGCGAGAGGGGCAACGAGGAGGTCGTGAACATAGGAAGTTCCTATGATCCCACATGCTGCTGCGCCAACCCTAGCTGCATATGTGTGTGCCACTACAACGACGGCCAGCCACGTCCAAGGCGCCCAGCTGGAGAACACTCTATGTGAGTAGTGCGAGAGACCTTTCTGTACTAGTTCTCGAAAGGTCTAATTTATTTCCGTTCAAAAAAGACGCATATGTATCGTAGGATTACTTCGGTTTGTTGCATCATGCATGATGTTGTTTCTTATGCATGTAACCAAACCATGTGCGCCATGTCATTCCTAGCTTCGTTATAAAGTGTTTTTTAATTCGCAACATGAAATCTTCCCGTGTTTTCGCATTCCATTTTTCTATTATTTTATTCGTTCAGAGAAAGGATGACTAATAAGCATATCATACGAAGTATAACCTTGAAGGAATTTGCATCCTGGACCAATGTAACCGTGACCAAGGAATGGGCCAGAAATGTGACTCATGTAATTGTGGGCAAAAGTGCTGGTAGCGCATGTAGCAGATCATATGAGGTCCTGATGGTGATACTGTTTGGGAAATGGGTTATCACAGTTGGATGTTAGTATTGAGCCATCTCCACTACGGTTCCCATATTTGAGCAATTTTCTTTTGTATGTTTAAATATTTGTTTACTATGTCCAAGACCATACCAATTGCTTACTTTACCAAGCTGCTGAATCTGATCTATTCACAAGTACGCATGAAGGTCACTAGGGTTATCATAATTCAGCCATGATTCACACACATCAATCGATGGACCAAAGAAAGGAAGAATTATGTTGAGCAAGTCTATGATTTCATACGACTTGGAATGTATAAAAAAAACTACATTGCAACTCCATTGGAGACGTCGATATACAATATGGCGCTGGAGTACACACGTAACAACCAAAATACATTACATTACGAGCAAAACAAAATATGAATACAGATATACTCGATGTCATATTTAACGATATGTGCTACTAGTCTCCGCGGTGTCAGAGTGAGTGCCCTTGTCTCGGGCTGCCCACTTGGCGGTGAGTCCGAAGTTGTCCATGTCCCGCGATTTCATGATGTAAGTGCACCGCATAAGATTTAAATGTAACAACGATGCAAATTGTATATAACTCACATCTTCGATACGGAGTGCGGCCGGTCGGCTTGATACGCTTCGACGCCTTCCGGCCTTGGTCGAAGAGCCTTCCCTTCCCTTATCACCGCACTCGACGTCGGCCGGTGTGTCAAGTCGCCCATGTCCCGCGATTACATGATGTAAGTGCACCAGATAGTGAAAATCGTAAGAAGGATGTAAATTCTTCATAACTCACGCCGCCGACACGGATTACGCCGCAACCGAATCTGCCGGTGGCGGCCGGGCTCACCGCATGAGTCTTTCCTTGCCCTTGTCCCGGACTATCCACGCTAATGGGTATGTCGAAGTCGCCCATGTCCCGCAATTCTATGATGTAAGTACACCGTGCGGTGAAAAACGTAATAAGGATGTCAATTCTTCATAACTCACGTCGTCGATATGGATTATGCCCAGGCGAGCACTGGGCTCCTTCGGTGCCTCCTCAACAGGGTCCGGTACGTAAGGTTTCCACCGAACGAAGTTCTCGCCCGCACCGAGTAGTTCAAAGATGTACTCGCCGATGAATGCCTGTTGTACATCTCCGCCGCCGATCCATCGAAAGAAGTGGCGGCGATCTCGTGCCGCCATTACGTGGGGATGAAGTTAAAAATTTAAAGAATTCAATGTTGGGAGAGGAAAATCGATGCGCGCGAAAGAAACGCTTACGAGGTAGTGCCCGCACGTGTAGTATGCCCGGGCCGCGGTGTCTGGGTGTGTGGACTAAATGATCTCGCCGGTTCGCCACACACACACCGCGGATCGAAAAACGTGGTGGTACCGAGCATCTTTCATTGATTTATCTAGGTATTGTAGCTGTTTTCTTCGCTATTACTTTTGCTTCGCAACATCCTTGCGAGGAGTTTGCCAAGAGTCCATAGCTGGGTATCGTACAATTTTGCGCTGTACATAACAAACAAGGTTGAAAAACATTACATTACGACACTGAATGACGACCGAACGAGCCGGGTCTGTTGGGACAATCCTTCATTGAGTGCCCAGGAGTCTTGCATATCCTGCACTTGATTGTGCGGCTAATACTGGTACGTTGACTAGCATCCATGTCATTCTGGAAGCGCCGCATCTTCCATCACCCCTTCCCTATTCTCTTTAAGTCCCTGTTGGGACCCCATTGCACCATGTCCGGCCAAAGATCCTTGTAGTTCATCTCTAAGATGTACGAGTAAAACTCTCCACTCCATGTACCGAATAGGTGCTGCATGTCGTAGTACTCGGAGATATACAGCGTAGACATCTGCCTCATTTGTGCACGCCTTGTACACATGCGAGCATAGCTTGTGGAGGAGCTTCGGCTTGTTGCAGGTGCATGTCGCCACATCACCCAGAGTACATGCATGTTTCCTTTCCCCCCTGGTATGACTGTTGACATATTTCTGTCAAAGCCTGATCTCGTACTTCCGCCTGAGGCCGTCGATCACCCGGATGTCAAGCATTCGGGCCTTCTCCATCTTCCGGTCCATGTGCTCTGCATGTTCTCGCACCACCGCTTGCCTTCGCCCATCTGCTGCTTGGTCATGTGGCTCTATTGATGAAATAACCAACAAGTCGAGTCCATGTCTCCTGAACGATCGCGTGATAGGGAGGCACCGCACCTTTGAGGACGCTTATTGTAGACCTCGACATGTTGGTCGTCATAATCCTGCACTCGCACCGCTCGTGCTATAGAGGAGGGACCATTTCTCCAATTCAAGAGTGTGGCCATTAATCCACTCGAGAAGCTTATGGCACCACCGGGTTGCTCCTCCTCGAGTGGACTCCCTTGTATGCCTCGTAGTCCGGTGTTCGAGGTCTCTCCAAATAGACTCAAACTTACGCTCGGTTCTCGCATACACAATGCCTTGAACGCCTTTATGTGTTCTCGATCATGAACCGCGTGAACAAGTTAGATGCAAGATGCCTCATGCACCACCTGGATTGCACTTCGTTCCACTGGTGAGATGGATCCGTCCCACGCTTCATGGTGTTGATTGCCGCCAACAACCCAGTATTGTGGTCTGTGATTAGGCAGACATTGGGCCGGTCTCCCACCACCGCCCTCTTCAAGTTCTCCAAGAACCACACCGCCTAGATGTGTTCTCGCTTCCACAATGGCAAATGCCACCAGAGAAGCCGGTCATTCGTGATCGCCGCCACCGCGGTGAGGATGGTGCCCTTGTACCTCCGTGAGGAAAGTGCCATCCATCATTAGCACGGACGGCAGAACTTGAAGCCCCGATGGCCCGAGCAAAGCCCGTAACACCCGGTCCAAGATGAAACGGTTGGACCCTTTTCCAAAGATCTTCACGGTCAAGCTTGTTTATGTACGCGCCGGGTTTGATTCGCAACTGGTGAAGCAATCTCGCACAAGGTTGTACGCCTCTTCAGATGTCTCGTATATAGTCTCGATGACCTTCGCTTCACTCGCTTGACCTTCAGTAGCTAATCGATAGCCAACCCGATTGGCGACTTCCGACATCATCGCCTTGGGGAGATAGACACGCCCGCCTCAACTAGGTGTCTCGATGAGGTTTGCAACACATGTGGAAGTCACGCCCGATGTTTGCCGCTAGGGCTCGCCGAGCTCGCAAGTGTGGTTGGTCACCTCCTTGATCGTGAAGACCGAGCCAAGATCTTTGTTTCGGAGAGCGCCGACCTTGCTGTGGCAGCCTTGTACTACGACTTCATCGCAGACTTTGTCGGGTTGGACCGGTGCGATCGGTACACACGGCCGATAGACAAGGCGATCAGCTATAGCTTGTTGCACGACCTCTTTGTCCGGAAGTGTTGCCCAACTAAAAGGGTGTCGGCTTCAAACCCCCATCGAGCCTTCGTCTTGCGGCAAGACGAGCGAACGCACCGTGATATCATCAAGTCTCGATGCCACATAAGGACCACCAGCTTCGTGTGCATCCTCGTCGGTACCATCCGAGATTGGGTCGGTGTCCTCGTCGGACTCCAACCCAAGAGGCTCGTCCGAGAGATACTGTGGCAATCGATGCGGGCCGACCAAAGATGTTTCCGCCTCATTTGGCACAAAATTAGGCACGGACTTCCTCTAAGGCAAAGACATTCTGTGCCATCATTCAGTTCGCTCGCGCTTGCGCGCTTGTAGAGACCTCAAGATCATCGTGGTTTCGACGCCTATGTACAAATTTCACGTACACCATAGGCTTCCCGTGAATGGCCGCCACGGCCGAGACAATCTCCATGTATCGCCTCCATGCTATGCTCCTATTCACCTTTACGAGCTCCCACATATAATTCGTGCGGTGATCGCCGATCATAACTTTCTTTGTCGCTGGCTCTGTGATTTAACTCTCTCCTGATGCAAACATGAGCTCATGAATATTCATCACCTGGAGCCCCTCCGCCCGGAGCACCTTGTAGTGGCATCTCGACAGGTCCAACCCATCAGGACCGGCCCGTACGAGACCATCGTCGTAAAACACAAACGAGTCTTGCATGTACGAAAATACCTAACGCGGGCAAACTAATTCATTATCACTTATTCAATATGCCGTAATAATGACTACTAAACTAGTTCCAACTAATTAATTACCACTAAACTAATTCATTACTAGTGTACTAACTAATTACGACTAATTAATTACCTCTAAACTCATTAATTACCACTACACTAATTGGTTACCACTTATTCAATATGCCGTACTTACTATGACTGATTAATTAAAACTACACAAAATTACTAGTACTTCATTTCCACTTACTTAATATGTCAGAATGACAACTACTAAACTAATTACGACTAATTAATTACCATTAAACTAATTCATTACTAATTAATTACCGCTAAACTAATTCATTACTAGTCAACTAACTAATTACAACTAATTAACTACCTCTAAACTAACTAATCACGATTGATTTATTACAACTAAAAATATTAGTACTTCATTTCCACTTACTTAATATGCTGTAATGATGACTGCTAAACTAATTATGACTAATTAATTACCACTAAACTAATACATTACTAGTTAACTAACTAATTACAACTAATTAATTACCCCTAAACTATGTAATTACGACTAGCTGACTAAAACTAACTAATTACGACTACGGTAATAATGGCAAAAGCAAATTACTTGCCCTTCGGGGGAAGTAATCAATCAGCCATTCGGGGGAAGTAATCAATCAGCCCTTCGGGGAAAGTAATCAAAGCCGAGCGACGATAAGCAAGAAAACAGTTAACCTCTCAATAAAATTAATTATGTTACGTTCTCTGAGTTCTCAGCGACGAGCGCAAGAACGAGAATCGAAACGCAATTGAGATGACCGAAGAGCGAGTGTTAGAGTTCAGTATTTATAGCCGGCAGAGAAGGACCCGCGGCGTTGGCACTGGGAATTCCGTAAGCATTGGCACCGGAATTTCTGGACGAGGCGACAAATGTGCCGAGGAGGGAGGAGGGACGGTAGGAAAGATGGCCACCGCGAGGTTTTTTAATTCCCTGCAGAACAGTCTGGGTGCGTGGCGGGAGAAGGAGGGAGAGTTGGAGGGAGGGCCAGAGGAGGGGCGCGAGTTAGGAAATATTTTCGCTAACCTAATCTAACTAACTAATTAACCCCACTGTTTTGGCTAGCGCATGGTGGCCATACGCCAGAGGACACTAAACTAAATAAACAAACAATATACGATTTCATAAAAAAATTTTCCGAACATGACACTTATACGAATTAGCGATAACAATTCCGAACGAATAAAATTATGAAAAATTTACACAAGCAACTACACAGTGTTAAGAGGCTTCACAAAAAAATTTATAATTTTTTAGACTCATTTGCTATATTTTTAAATTCCTCAAAATTTCACCCTAAACCTAACTCCCCTAACCACTAACCCTAACCCTAATTACCCGCCTCTAACTCGCTACTAATAGCCTCTAACCACGGGGCAGTAAATAGGCTTTCGAAAACGGCCGTATCGACAAAAAATTCGCAATTCGGGTACTTTTCACTGGTATACTACCTCGAAATTTATTTCTGAAAAAAATGAAACAGCTTCTTTTGTTTGGAAGTCCTTCCAAAGCTTCAATTATTAATTTGAAGAGAAAATTGTACTATAGATCCTTAAGTTTGTGGGGTTGTATCACTTAGCTCTCTAAATTTGTATTTTACTTTCTCAGCTCACTGAACTTGCATTCAGCCCCCTAAACTTGCGAGGTTGTGCCACTTAGCTCCCTGAACTTGCGTTGAAGTGAAGTTCATCGGATGCGATGCCGGCGACTTCGTCTCCTCCAAGTCCGGTGGACTCGTCGCCGCCGCGTTCCGACCGTGTTCATCATGCCCGTCACCTTACGCTGACAAAAACGGATTCTTCGGATCCAGGAACGCACCGTGCTCTCCTCTTCGCTAGAGCTCTACCGTTGCAGTTTGCCGCCGCCCTCACCCTTGCCTCTTCTAAGTCGACCGTAAGAGAGAGAAGTATATTCCCAGTGTCAGAGCAGGGGCAGAGTACTTCTCTCTCTCATGGTGATTCGCCAACTCAGACTTTTCTGTTAGCAAACGACCAAATGGACTTTGTGCATGTGATTAGCTTCTGCTCTGGCACTATGAATGTATTTATCTCTCTCTCTCATGGCCGACTCAAAGGAGGCAAGGGCGAGGGCGGCGACAAGCTGCAACGGTGGAGCTCCGGCGAATACGCGAGCACAGTGCGTTCCCGGGCCCGAGGAATCCATTTTTGTCGGTGTGAGGTGACGGGAATGATGAATACGGCTGGAACGGGGCGGCGACGAGTCCACCAGGCTCGGAGGGGATGAGGTCGCCGGCATCGCATCTGACGAACTTCGCTTCAACGCAAGTTCAGGGAGCTAAGTGGCATAACATCGCAAGTTCAGAGAGTTAAGTGACATAACATCGCAAGTTCAGAGGGCTAAGAAAGTAAAATACAAGTTCAGAGAGCTAAATGACACAACCTTACAAGTTCAGAAAGCTGAGAAAGTAAAACGAAAGTTCAGAAAGCTAAGTAGCACAACCTCACATGTTAAGAGATCAGCGGTGCAATTTTCTCTAATTTGAACCACACAAAAGCAAATTAAATTTAGCTAATCTTATCCACGGTAGTCTCTTTCATTTCCCGTGGCCAATCCTAATCATGTAGAAATCGTCAAATGCCGTGTGCGACTTAGTTTGCCCATGGCCAATGCCTTCGTTTTTGCTCAATAATTGGCAACGACTTTGATGTTCTTCGCCTGGATATGACGTGCAGATGTAGAAAAACTACTCATGATTAGATGATTAATTAAAGCACACCGGTATAGACTTCTCATGCTTAATTACACTTGAAACAGATTCATCATGGGACCTAGTATATCGACCTGTGCATACCGAACATCACACACAACAACAAGCAACGCCAAGAACACTAAAGAGCGAAGAGTATTTCATCTCATCTTTCTCCTGAAAGGCTGGTCATCATGCTTGCCATCGACGAAGGGTACGACATGATGTACGAGTCGAACCCTTCGTTCTGCATCAGTGCAAGCGTCTGAAAGCTTTGGTGTGTCGGCGCCAGCTCCGGCAGCGGCGAGTCTCCGTTGAGGTACTTGATGACTTGCCGCACACTGGGCCTTGCACTGGAGAGAGGGTGTGAGCACAGTAATCCTAGCTTCAGCACCAGGCATGCCTCACCAACATCATAGTTTCCATGGAGCCTGGTATCCACTGTCTCAGTCAGCGATCCTCTGTGCCAATGCTCAACCACCCAGTCGACCAACACGAGTTGGTCGCCCTGTGAGTTCTCCGTGATGGGCCTTTGCCCGCAGGTGACCTCGAGAACGAATATGCCAAACGCGAACACGTCGGTTAGAGGGGTCGCCTTGCTGCTGCGACCGAGCTCGGGAGCTAGGTACCCTATCGTGCCAACCACATGCGTCGTTTGTGGGTCGTCGCCGTGGTCATACAATTTTGCGAGGCCGAAGTCGCCCAGCCGGCCGTTCATCTCGCCGTCGAGGAGTACGTTGTTTGCCTTGATGTCTCGATGGATGATCACTTTCTCCCATTCCTCGTGGAGGTAGAGCAACCCTGACGCAATTCCTTTAATGACCCGGAACCTCTGATCCCAATCTAGAACCGGCTTATCACCTCCCCCGTACAGGTGCTTATCAAGGCTTCCATTTGGCATGTACTCGTATACCAATAGGAGCTCACCTTTCCTCCTACAGTAACCAAGTAATTGCACGAGATTACGGTGCTGTAGGTGGCCAATGCTGACAACCTCTGCAACGAATTCTTTCATGCCCTGCTTGGAGTCGTGTGACACCCTCTTGACAGCGATCTCCAGTTTAGACACCGGAAGCACCCCCTTGTATACCCTGCCAAACCCTCCGACGCCAAGCAGATTTTTGCTCTTAAATCCATCCGTAGCACGGAACAAATCCTTGAACGAGAACCGGTGCGGCCCGAACTCAACCTCCCAATCTTCGCGTAGCTCGGTGTACCTCAGCCGTCTCCGTATCAGGAGAACGGCAATGGCGCCCACGGCGAAGATGAACGCTGCAGTCGCTATTGGCGGTATGATCCTTGCCACCCTGGGCCGGTGCTTCGGGCTAAAGCGAGGCAACTTCGGCAGCTTGGCGATGTCAATGGCCGGAGCAGGTCCGTTCATCTTGAAGCTCCAGCCAAGAATGTAGTGTCGCGAGTTGAACGAGCCCGTCGCCGACGAGAAGCCCACGTACGCCATGTCGGTGAGCACCGTGGAGAGGTCGTATGTGGTAGAGAGCAGCGGCTTGGTGGGTTTGGCCATTCTGAGGGGTGCCAAGGTGACGTTGATCTGTTTCTCCTGGCCATCGTAGTCGACCCACGCTTGCATCGCCTCGCCGCTTGCGAGTGTCAGGTTGTGGAAGCCATTGTTGCCGTAGTAGCCGGCGCTGCTGGATTGCACGGAGATGAGGCTGTTGATGTCGATACCGACGTGGTTGCCGTTGATGTCACGGAACTCGTTGTTCTGGTCGGTGTCGAGCTCGACGCCGAAGATGTGGTCGGCGGCGTCGCCGTTGCTGCTGTCGTTGACGAGGCCGAGGTACTGACTCGGGAACGCGGCGGAGAAGTTGTAGCTGCCCGGGGCGACGAAGAGGACGATGCCGTGGCCGCAGGCGTCAGGGTCGGGGCAGAGGACGCCGAACACGAAGGAGGCCGAGAAGGACAGCGCCGCCGCCGTCGACGTCGACGTGCCGTTACGAGCCGCCGGCTCGCGGAAGCGGAATGGGGCCGGGTGGATGGCGTGGGCCTTCTGTCGGAGCGTGCCGTTGGTGAGTTCGAGCAGGCCGGTGGGCGTGACCACGGCCGCGCCGTCGAGGGTGAGGTTGGCGCCGGCGAAACCGGAGTAGGAGAACTGGCCGCCGCTTCCATTGCTGCAGGCGACAAGGTTGACGCCGACGAGCAGGGAGCACAAGCAGATGACGAGTAGTTTCTTGCGACCGTGAGACATGGGCATAGCTAGTTTCGTGTGGTGCAGAGGAGCGAGGCGAAATCGTCGAGTGCTTGGTGATGGATTGCGTACCAGAAGTTGAGATGGCATCACCAATAAGCCAACGCGAATGCTAACCTAATACCTAATACATAATCCCAGTAGCCTTTCACACATGTATTATGATGGCATCACCAACATAATACATGTGTGAAAGGCTACTAGGATAGGAACAAAGGAATTAAAAGTAGAATTTTGGTGTAGGAAGGCTTGGCTCAAGCGTAGGAATGGGCTGTTCTAATGAAGTTCAACGGAGAATCTTGCCTGACGCTTCTCTCAAAAGTGGGTGAGACTACACGACGGTGACATGTCCCTGATCATTTCATTTCCAAATTGCATATGGCGACTTGTCTGTTCTCTTAAATTTGGATGGTAATCCTGTCGATGACTCTCATCAGCAGCTAGGTTAGGTTTCACACCAGTCCCACAAATGTTATTAATATTCAGACTTCAGAGTAGTACAAGTTACTAATACCTTCTGCAATTCGTCCTTGACCGGGCACCAATCGAATGCAAAAGGAATGTGAACAGTAGTCCCAGGCACAGCAACGTCCTTGACCGGGCACCAATCGAATGATTAATCATGTCGTCATTCTACTAGATTGTTCTTGTATCTTCTAGATAATTATATTTCGAGGTAGATATATAATCGAAACTAGCTCTGATTATCTTGGAGACACAGACTGCTCTGAAGAATCTGTTCCACGTAAGATAAAACGTTGACAAACTAGTTTACACTGCTAAAAAAGGTGAGGTGAGTATTGAGGAGAAGAAGAAAAAAAAAAGAACTAATGGGATACCTTTATCAGCATTCAATCAGATCAGCATTCAATCAGAATAGAGGGTTTTTTTGGGGGGAAAAACCAGAATAGAATATTGGAAGCTACTATATGTATACGTATTGAAATTTAGTTGTGAGCGCCTTTGATGCGACGTTTAGGTAGTGTCGTAGATACAAACTAGACAGTAGAGAAAAATGAAATCCCGAGTTCCCTGTTAATGCAAAGGGAAAACCCTGAAGACCCTCAAAGGTGGAAAACAGTATTAAAGTGTGTTAAATGTGTCTTTATTGCTAAAAAAGGTATTCCCTTAGTACATGGGAAAAAAATTATATTTATAATATTATATCCATGGTACATGAGATAACAATTATATTCATAAAAGATCTTACGTCTATAAGGGTTTTATGGTCTTTCCACCTCTTTGGACATAGCCTTCTATGCACGGTAGATTCTTATAGACTTGAACTTGATCTATGACGTCCGTACTCCTGGTTCATGAGTAGCTTTGATTCCTTCACTCCATGTGAGATGGTCTCGGACGAGAGCCCTCGGGACCTTTGTTCCATGGTGTAGTACTCTTCTATCAAGGTAGCCTCTGGCTCGATGCTTTCGCCATATGGCCGGTGGGCCACCTACGACGTGTAGAACCCATCGGAATGGTGTCAGAATGCTTGAATGCAAGCAGGAAAGCACCGCACGAGAAGCAGGAAGATTCGGGAATGGGAAGATTTACCCTGTAAGAAAAGTTCATCTCTGCATTTGGTAGGCATGAGGGTTATATGGGCCGAATTGTCTGGATGTTAACCATTCGAGCCCATGGGCCCTCTAAACCATCATTCCTTCCTCTCGTGCAAAGCCATTCAGCCGCCGGCCATCTGCTTTGCCGGCGGCGGCGGCTCACCTCCGCCGTCCGCCTCGCTCCCACTGCATTCTATCCGCTCGCCGACCGCCTCGCTTTGCGTTGAGTCTCGGCGCTACGCACGGCCGATGCTTATTTTTTTTCGCGGCGGTTCGCTGCTGCGCACGGCGGCGGCCCCGCCGATCAACAACGCCGCCATCACCGACGCAGCGCCACGCCTTTACTAGGCAGCGAGGAAGCAAGTCAGGTAGCGCCGCCATCGCCCCGCGAAGAAGGCTCCAACAGCGCAAGACCACTCGCCGCCTTAATGTCGATACCGCCTGCCTTTATTGGGCTTATTCGTGGGCCGTGACCAGGAGGCAAAGAGTTTGCCTGATTGTTTGGTACTACAAAAGGGGCAAGCGAGAGCAACAAATAGGAACAGAACAGAACAACTGGCTCATCTTCTACCTTCCGCCGCCTCCCCACCAAGCTCGATTCCTAGTCCCCATTCTTCCTCATCCCCGATCTATCGGCTCCTTCCCCAATCCCTACTCTATTCTCTCTAATTAGTACCCCTAAACATTGGTATCTGGAGTGGGTTGTGACCTTTATCCTGTGTTGGCAAATATTCGGTGTTGATTGAGCTCATCCGACAAGGTTCATAATAATTGGTATCAGAGCCTTCAATCCTGATGATGCTATGCTCCGAGGTGGCCATGACCGATACTGAGAAGGAGAGCGAAGCACGGTGCAAGGCGATGTTGAACCAGTTAATCGCGGCCGTGAAGAAGCAGACGTTGGAGATGGAAGACCTGGCAGTCCAGATGAACGAGCTCGCGGTTGGCTTGAAGGCCGTCGTCCAGCCGCTAGGAGCAACCGTTCGTGCCTTGCCATCGCCCGTGCCCGCACCGACGGCCACCCTTGTCACCGCGGTGGACCACGCCGTGGCGGCAGCGGCTTCTCATGCAGAAGCCACTCTTGCCCCCGAGTCGCCGACCAAGTGTTCGACGTCGGGCCCCGACACCGTGACGCCCACTAGGTGTAATACCCCAAATTTCAATTAGAGATAATATTATCGGTAAGAGAGAAACTTGTTCGGGAGAGGGAATTTTATTCAATTTTGATTGTAACAAAGTTTAGAGATGGAATTAGTTCAAAATTCAGAATTTTAGGAGAGAAATGGGCCACCAACCCATATTCGAGAGGAGAGGAGCTGGCCATAGTGGCCCAAGGCCTATGAGTGGGCTGGCAGCCCATTAGAAGGCAAGGGAGGGGAGGGGACCAAACCCTAGCCACTATTTGCTACAGTAACCGCTGTGCTACAGTAGAGTCGTGCTCAGAGACTCGCCTCCTGCTGCTCCTCCGCCTCCCCAAATACCATCCTTCCCGGCCGCTTACCATCGGGAAGAAGAGAGGAGAAGGGAAAGGAAGGAGGAGGAAAAGAGAGTTTCTTCGGGGAGATTGTTCAGCGTCTTCCTAGGGTTCTTCAAGGGTAATGAGGTGCTTTCCCCGCTGTTTGATGATGATTAGATGTGAAATTAGATTAGTTGATTGGATCGATTTGCTGCTGTTAGAAATTCAATTCTATCCAGTAGATTGCATGGCCGATTTCAGGTTCTTAGAGGCCGAATTTGATATGTCCACCTCCTAGAGATATTTAGATTATGTTCTTAGCTTTCCGTGGCCGCCAAGAACACGAAATTCCGACGTACGGATCAAAAGTTATGATAGTTTCATTCCGACTGTCCATAATTCTGACGTGATTAATCTATCAAGTTGTCTCCTAAATTATGAGTTTGTTAAAAGCAGATTCAGGGTTTCCACCCAACTAGATTATTGTAGACATTTTTATAACCTTTCCAGAATGATAAAGAACTCCCTAATCGGAGTTGTAGATCAAAAGTTGTGACCAGTTCTTTACTGCTGTCCGCTTCATCTGGACAGAAGCTGTCATTCAAGTTCATCTGCCTGCTATCATTTGATTTTGGCCGATTTGGGTCATCTCGCCAACTAGAATGTTGTAGATATGTTTGTTAAGTTTCATTAGGAACTGGGCTCACCTCGTTCTGAGTCCCAGGTCAATAGTTATGGTTATTTCCGTTCTGCTGTCCAGATTCGATTAGATGGTTATGTTGCCTGTTTTTCAGAATAGGGCTTATGGCGATTTCTTGGGTGTTTGGGAAGGTGTTGTAGAACGATATCTGGTATTGTAATGTACCATGTTGTATTTATTTCGAGTACTTACTTGTGTAGGCGGAGAGGCTTCGGTTTAGGGCATCTTCTTTGTTTACTACCAAGAACGCATCGCGAAAGGCAAGTACTTTGACATTCTTATGAGTTGTGAACGCTGAATGCTTGATGTTTATATTGTGTTTTTTTGTGATCCATGAGAATATTCAAAGTTTATGTTCCTTTCTTATGTGTTATTTCTATGTTCGGATATGATGTCTTTCATAATTCATAATTCAATACAAGCATACATTTTCATGTTCCTTCCACGGAGTGGATTATAAAGACCCATCAATTCCAAAGATGGGCACGTAAGACCCACCATTCCAATGTGGGCAGATTTGGACACCCGTATGAAACGCTTCTTCATACGGGATTTGGATCCCCATATTTTGTTAAATGCGGCTTAAGTGAACACCGACGGTGTGTCACTAGCTATACCGGTATAAGCATGTGTGTAGTCCATTATTTTCATTAAATCCATTCATTCCATTCATCCATATATTCATTCGTGTATGTTCGCATTCTTTAATGATGAGGTCTTGTTCAGATTTGTGGTATGTTCATTTATTCATCAGATTTGCCGAGTCACGGACTCATTCTTGCTTTGTTTGTTTATTTTAGGTGATCATTGATGCTGGCTCTATCGGGAGGGAGTAGACATGCACTAATCATGCAATTCACCATATTCAAGTTCAACAATATGATTTAGTTTCTATCTTTCATTCGTTAATTAATGAACTGTAATAAATAAATTTAGATGGTGAAGGAAGGATACCTTCTCCATGTTATGGTTGATTTATTGCTGCTTGTGAACTTTGATTAACGATGAACTTTAGTAAATAAATTTAGATGGTGAAGGAAGGACACCTTCTCCATGTTATGGTTGATTTATTACCGCTTGAGAACTTTGATCACCTCTTTTGATATAAGTATTTGTATTCAGATTCTTTTCGTGCCATGGTCCTATTAAATATTGATCTGTTTATGCCATTAGATGATAATTTATTCAAATTCTTCCGCATCGTGGTTGTATGTTAGATTATTTAGGTGACATCTTGGCTTCCAAATAGCCAGGGTGTTACACTAGGTGTTCGAGAGCATGTCGCAGCTGCAACACCGACGTTGCCATCACCCGCCACACACCATCCGTCGGCGCTGATGTCGACCACGTCAAGGCGTAGTTACCCATGCATCGACTCCATCCTCGCCACCGTGACGCCACCAAGCGCCAACACCGAGGCGCGCCTACTGAACAAGGCGGTCTCAAGGTTGAAGGCATTTTCGCATTATCACGAGGATAGCCAAGAGCAAGACGTGAGGGACCAACTCAACAATTGCGGGTCGCATCGCACGGTATTGATGTGCATTGCCTTGTAGGCTTGATCAAGGCTTGGTTCGTAGAGCTTCCGAGGGATGCCGGACTCACCGACGTAAGATACTACTACGTAAAAGGCCTTACAGACGGTTCGTAACGCCATCACTGCATTTTTTCTTGAGCCGCTCGAGTTTATGGGTCGCTGATGCATCGTGTCATCACAGACGATTTTCAAACCGCTCGTGATGCATACTACTACAGACGGTTTTAGCCACAAACCGCCTGTGATGACTATATATCATGCATTTGCCACCATTAAACCATATCATGCATTTGCTTGTGGTCAAACCGCCTCAGGATGACTCTTTCTATAAAGCCACCAAGCAAAGGATCGCTTGTGCCTTTAAAACCAAAGATCATATATATATATATATATATATATATATATATATATATATATATATATATATATATATATATATATATATATATATATATATATATATATATATATATTTCTATATTTTCCTATTATTCACTTTGAAGTACCTGGCCCACGCCACTTTCTTAACGCGCAGTATCTCGAATCGAAGTGGCATCATGTATTATCAACCAAGTAATTGATGTCCCGACGCTTCCAAGCAAACAGATTTAAATTTGGTAGGGCTCAATGAGGTTGCCCTCGTTGTCGCTCCTCTTCCTCATGTCAAGGTGGACGCGAATTTCCGAAAGTGGCCGAGGGACTCGTAACAATACATACATATATATATGGTATCGAGGTTAGGTTAAAGACATCATTGAAAAATTAAAATATTTAAACGAGGTTATATCCGAAGGTAAAATCATCAATACAAAAGATAATATCAATATAAAGTGCAGACTAAACCCCTTTGAAGAACATAGCTGGCATAGTTCAAATAGTCAATTGAACTTGCTTGTAGATTTAATTTATAATTTTTATATAACTTGGAATAAAAACAAGAAGAATTGGAATTCAAGTTAGAAAATATCCATAAAGAATATAAGCAGTTATCTTATCAATATACCCTCATAAACAAAAATATAAATTTAGTCTTGCAAATATTAGAAGAGAATAAGGTCCAGCAGAATAAAGGTGCGCAAAACTGTGGCTATATCAAAGAAAAAGTTGATTTAATATACAAGAGATTAGAGTCTAGCTCTAAGAAAGAACTTATAAGGCCCTTAGAGAACTTAAAGGAGTTAGGTCAAGTAAATAATATCAAGAGTTTGTTAGAAGAAATTAAGACCTTAGTCCTCTCTTAATTATATGTCAGAATATAGTGAGGCCTTAGAAGAAACAGAAAATTATCTTGAGCATCCTATAGGGTTTTCAACCTACAATTCACCCAAAGAAGACTCTAAGGTTATAATAAGACAGAATAATACAATATTACATCTGTTAGTTCAGATCCTCAATAAAATTGACAATAAAAACAGAAGTAAGGAATTAGTATTAGCCTCATCTAGAATAGTTACTTCAACTAGAGCCATAAACTCAAAAAAAATGGATATATCTGAAAAATGCAACACACTCCACGTAATAGATAAAGATGCCAAACATTTAACCTTAATAGATAAGATAAAAGGTAAAAGTGAAGATGTTGATAATCTGCAAGAAGTTATAAATGTAGAAAAGGATCTAGAAAGATATCAAAAGGCTACGCTAAGAAAAATAAAACCACAGCAGATATATCATATGGGGATGTTTGAAAGCAAAACTGGCTTATACAGAATATCTAGAGAAGTAGAATTAAGTGTTTTAACAGAACCAGTTGAATTAAGGATTGTAAGTAAGCAAATAGAAAATGGGTTAAAATTTTCAGGCTATAAATATATACACCAAGGCATGTATATTATAGGAATAAAAGGAATGATCAGAAAGAAATTAGGAACGAAAGTTTTAATAACCCTGTTAGACAAAAGATGGGACACTATAAATAAAGCAGCCTTAGGTTTCTTAGAAGGAGATATGAATGAAAATAGTTTAATAACCTATATAGCCCCAGATTTAATGATGCCTATAAAAGAATTTATAGAGAAAATGAGTTTTGGATTCCAGACTAAAGGTTATGAAGATTTCAAGGGTACAAATCTATTAATAAGCATAGAATTTATAGGAAGATTAACTAATAAGAGTGGCTCTAAATATAAAATAAATGTGAATGATGTAATTCAGAATATGCAATCCAAAGGTATAAAGTTTATGAGTCCTTTAAAAATTGATTCAGAAGTAAGAGCAGGAGAAGAATAGAATATAAGTAATTTGATAGAAAATAAGGTTTTAAAACAACCAAAAGATTATATAAGTTATCAGAATAATAAGGGAAATACAAGCATTAGGTTTACAAATTATAAAGCAAGAACTTTAGAAAATCTAGAGTCTTTAATATCTAAAGAAGACATTGAAAATAACAGAAGGTATAGTGTTTCGTAATTTATGGATAAATTAGATCTAGATAGTGAAATAAAACATTATGAGAATAATCTAAAACTCGAGAACAGAGTATAATAATAATTGGACAAGTGATCGCCCAAGATAAGAGAAAAGGAGCTCTATTTTATTAGAGAATTAGAAAGATTAAGAAAGCGTAAAAAAGATAAAGAGATAGCTATAGAAAAATCAGAAAGACAATACGCTAAGATAAAGGAAGTCAAGAGCAAAGTCAAGTTATAAGTGAAGAAGAGCAATGGGAAAAACATTTCTTAGAAAATTATGAAGAAGAAATTAGATTAACAAATGAAATAGATACTAAAGAAAAAACCATAGATGCCTCAGAACAATATAAGGAGTTCATAGAATCCTTAGATGAGATGAGTCTACATAATCTTGATAATAAGTTAGAAGCTATGGATATAGAAACAGAAAAAGAAGAAGATATGGTGAAAGTTCGCTTAAAAAGAAGGAGAAATGGAAAGACCTACTAGAGTAGCAAGGTGAATATGGCCTCCGAAAAAGAAGATAGTTCATATAATTATATTCCTGGACAATATAGATATATGGGTTCCAAACGAAGAGAATTTGAAAAGACAGTAAAATTTCAAAATCACAAAAGCGATGGTTCAATATTAAATTTAGCCGCACATGATCCTATAGATTGGCCAAATATAATAAACATATGGAAAGGATTGATAGTGCAAAAATATATACAAAATCAACATAATATAGGAAATAGAGTTGAAGACATGATTACTTATCTAGAAACCTTTCTAGGAGAATCAGAAAAGTTCTTTGGGAACAATGGGTAGAACAAAATCATGGGCAATACAATGAATTAAAAAGAGCAGTAGTAATCAGAACACCCCAAATTTAACTAAGGCCCGAATGCTACTAAATTAAATAATTAAACGTAATTAAGCTAAAACACCCTACAAAATTTTAAGAAACCTCCTTTGTATAGTTACCTATACCGGAGGTTCCAACAAGCGCTTATAACAAATAAAGATAATCCAGATTGCATAATCATAAGCATCCAAAATGACTATTCATTTATTACAGACACTCCAAGCAAGCAATAATCAAGAAGAGTACTTTAAACAGCTTCATTCATCTCTAGTTAATTTTTTTCTTTCATTCTATGGTGGGTAGTTCGTGCAAAAGTGCAAGAAGTCTAATTCTTCCTTTACCACATGTATGCCGATCTCATAAAGGTACCTAAAACACAACAAATAACAAGGGTGAGTCCAAGACTCAAGAAATATAATAAATAGCATCAACAACATCCAAGCATGTAAATCATCAACTATACTTTACAAAACCACATATCAATCACCTTACACACACATGCTATGCAATATGCTCAAAATGATCCTTTTCCTCTCTTTCCTTTTGCATTTTATCGTAATGCAAAGTGTGCATCCGTCGATGCACACCCATGCCCGTGCTATCTCGACACAGGACCATTGCCCATACTCCGCAAGTATAGGATCAAAGCCCATGCTTTATAAGCATGGGGATTTTTAGCCCGCCATCAACATGACGGGACCTCAAGAGTTGCTTGGTCATCACATGACCAAGACTTCAATAAGCCAACATGATGCATATGTATAAATTCTCAAATTAATACAAACATGCATCCGCAACAACATTGCATATGAATATTCTATTCATACTACAAAAGCTCATAAACATCGACTTCACAACTATCAAACATCCATGACTAACACATAACACAAATCTCTAGCAACCATGAACATTTCCAACTATGCCATCATCACAATTCATGAACACACAAATTCTCATAATATATATCAAACATTGCCATTCAACCATATATATTATAACCATCATTATACTTGCCTCAACCGCATGAGAACGGTGGACGGGAGAGGGCGCTGCCCTCGGGATCAAACTCCCACCTGAACATAATTATAACCAGGCTAAGACAATCATATTGGACTAAAAGCATAATTAATAACACAAAAGAACTCGCTAAACTCCCAAGCGTTTCCAATTTTCCAATTTCTACCGATCTATCTGCCTCCTCTGCGGACAGTCAACTTCTAAAATGCATAACTTTCTCTACAGGGGTCCAAATAAGGTGTTCTAATACTTTCTGGAAAGGTAATTAAATTTCCCAACTAAACCTAGTTGAGGAGCCCTTCCGAATCTTAAATCTATTACCCCTACCAAGCCAAATTAAATGACATCAGTTTTCACGTCGGGTTCTCTGGACAGTACACTAAAATCACCATAACTTTGGCTACGAAAGTCTAAATCTTACGTTCTTTAGCTTTCTGGAAAGGTATGAAAATTACCCATATTTTTTGTTATAACGAGATCCTCTGATTTCTTCTTTAACTAATATATTAACCCAGATTTCTACAGACTGTCTGGATGTTGACAGATTATCAGGTCAGCGACACTAAACAATTCATAACTTTCTGACCGTTAATTGGATTTGGGCGTTCTTGGTGGCCACGGAAAGCTAATGACATAACCCAACTATCTCTAAGAGGTTGGATCCCCAGATTCTACATCTAAAGACATGAAAACCATCGTTCAATCTACTAGACATAACACGATCTATTAACTGTTGATTACTCGATCTACCAAACGAAATCAATTGCAACTAATACACATAAACCAGCGAAGAACACGCGATGTTACCCTTGTAGAATCGCAGGAAGACGATGAACTCTCCCCGCGAAGGTGATCTCCTCTCCTTTCTTCACTTGATCGGCAGCAGGGAGCACCGATGGCGAGGAAGGGAGGCACCACCATGGAGGAGAGGGTGTGCTACAGTAGTCGTGCTACAGTAGCGGCGGTACTGTAGCTACAGTGCAGCTAGGGTTTCCCCTTCCTTTTATTGGTGGCCGGCCCCTCATGGGCCTCCTGGGCCAAGGCCCGAGGCCCAAGTTGCCGAAGAACTGCAGAAACCCTCCTTTTTTTATATCTAATTTCTCTTTTGAACGCTTTCTTTCGTAGAATAACTCGGAGTATTACATTAAAACCCCTTCTTTCTCCTGCTCAATCGCTTTGCTAAAAGAAACATTCTCCCGATTTAATTATTCTCTCCCAATTAAATTTTTTTGGGGTATTACATAATCCTTATAATTTTGCAAATCTAATATCAAATCTTATTATAGCCGAAGATCCAGAACTAGGTTATTCTACCTTGCAAAATGAAAGGTTACGAGAACTAGAAAAATTATCTTTAACAAATTGGAAAGGAATAAAAGAATTCTCTCTACATTATCTTTATAACGCCACTCATCGCTAAGCAAGGATATAATAAAAAAAATAGTTGAAAAATATTTCCATAAGTTACCCGATCCTTTAGGAAGTATGATATTTGATGAATATAAGAAAGAAACTGGAAATATAGTTATTAATATATCTCAAGCCATAACATTTGTTTTAAGCAATTAAAGAAAATATGCATAAATATACAGGCAAATAGATCCATGAAATATGCGACTATAATTTCGCAATAAGATAGTCCAAATACCTTTGACATATGGTGAAGAAAGACCCAAGAGGAAGAAATATTATAAACCTCAAAATAAAGGATACAATACAAAGAAAAGGTTTTTCTTGAGAAAATCTGACAATAAAATACTATATTTACACAGAAGAAATGTAAGACGTTATAATCCTAGAAAAATATATGATAAAACTTGTAGATGTTTCATATGTAATTCACCGACCATTTAAGTACAACATGCCCAAATAAAGATCGAAAAAGATATTCTAGCAATTATGAAGAACAAGAAAAGTCCTAATAGTAGACAAACAGAAATGAAAATATAATAGTATGTGATGATGAAACAAAAGACGATGAATCAATCTACTCTATAAAAGAAATAGAAGAAATTGAGAACAAAGTAGATGATTATGAATTAAGCGATAATGAAATAGATCTAGTAGATGAACTTGCCAGATTAAGAATTGAAATGATGGATCAAGAAAACTGCACTCATGACTGGATAAAAGGAAAAGGGGATTATAATATTAAATGTACTTATTGTATATATTATCCAAGCCAAGAAAATAGATATACTTGCAGTCTATGTTTAAAACAACCATGCTCTGCATGTTTAAAAGCAAAAGACCAAAAATGGAGGAAAGAAATAGAGTTAGAACCAGATGAAAAAATATTATCTAGTAGAGTAAGAACTCTAGAAAATAGAATAAATAAGTTAGAAGTAGAATTAGAAAACCTAAAAAATAATATAAATACTAAAACCCTCCAAGATGATAAAATCACAAAGTTTAAAGAATGATAATAATAAATGATAACATAACTAATGAATATTTAGTCAAATTACCCTTTAAAAAGTATCGTGGATAAGAATTCCAAAGATGTAAAGTTAAAACCAGATCCGACATATGATATAATAGCATTAATAGATACCGTAAGCACAAGAAATATTATTCATAATAAGTACTTCATAGGTTGCCCTGAAATAATCAAGACTATAGAAAATAGCAAAGCAAAAATACCCACAGACATGTCAGGAATAAGAAAACTCAATAACCAAATAGTATATGATATAGAAATATATATAAATGATACAAAATATATAATAGATGAGATCACTATAAGAGACTTAACAATGATAAATGAAGACATGATAATAGGTCTTAAATTCTTACAACAAGCAGTACAGACTACAATTATACATGAACCAGGAATCACATTTATTCCATATCAAAATAAGATATCATATAATTTAGAAAGGTATAGTGATGCATCTCCCCCTCTAACGAAAGACACCACTAATAATCACCCTGTAAAATACAATAGAAAAATTGAAGACCTTTCTCTTGCTGATAAAGAAACATATACAATAAAGTATCCAGGTAAAAAAGGCAATAAACTATCTAACCTGTTATTTCATCCTGCAGGTATGAAGAGATCAATGAATTACAATGGGACTGAATTCTTCAATTTCAGAAATGACAATAAACTCAAAATATTCCCACCAAATTCATACAAATTCAAGCCTAAAGATCATATAATTATTGATGAGGTACAAGAATGCATATTAGATAATTTTTGGTTCTTATATAATAACAAACGAGATGGTAAAGGTTATATGCTCTCAGCATTGAATAGTCTCGCTGAATATCTTCATATGTTAAATAAAATGCAAGCAGAACCAATTGACGAAACACTTGAAAATATAGAATTAAAACCTATATATGTGGTCTTTGAAGGTAAATTACCTGGAATATATATATCATTTGAAGAGATTATAGCCCCAAAAATAGACTCAAAATTATCAGGAGGAATATCTTGGAAGAAATATGTAAATATTGAAGAAGCCATGGCTCAAGCTAGAAACATATTAGGAATAAATTATTACATGGAGCCAGCCGCCAAAGAATATATCCAAAAATTTAGAACTACAAAAAATAAGAAGATTTCAGGATCTTCTTCCCTTATAAATATAAAGGAAGAAGAAATATCAAGAGGGATCACGCATAAAGAAAGAATAAACCCTCTAGATGAGTCATATATAGAAACAAAGGTAAATGAAAAAATTGAGAAAATATCTCCTCAATGGAGAAATAATATAAAAGAAGATATTCTCAAAGAATTAAGAAAAGAAATAAATGATAAACTTGAAGATATGAGAAGAATAATTAATGAAATACCTTTTGCCAATATAGATATTACCAATATAGATACTATGGATATTGTTGGGCATGGGCAATTTCCAGAATAAAGAATATATTAAAAACAGAGCCTGTGTATAAAAAAAAATATTAATTTCCCTCAAAACAGCCACATATATATATATACCTCTATAGGTTAGCCACATAAGAGAGTTATAGAGAGAAAAAGAGAAAGTTATCCACAAAAAGTCCACATAAAAAGAGAGTTGTGAGATTGTAGATTATAGGTCACAAATAATTGAGAGTAAGAAAGAGAATAAGATTAGCCACATAAAAAGAGAGTTGTGAGACTGTAGATTATAGGTCTCAAATATTTGAATATCAAAGAATATCTATATTCCTTAAATATCATATATCTCAATATATATCAGAAAAATAACCATCTACGCAATGAAGACTCCAGAAGACAGCAACTTGGCTTAGCTTTCTCTAAAGCCAATACACGTACTTTTTGGCATAGTCCTGCTTATGCCATCACTTATCCACTCCAGCATCATGTGATGAAGATGGTGTGCTAATCATCCCATGAAGACATATGAAGACAAAGGCCTTGCATGAATGATTGTACAAGCACCAGAAGATAACGATGAGGCCATGAAGATAGACATCAAGTACTACTTGCTATGCAGTGCTTTATGATAAAGAATCCTGAAGACTCCATCCTTCTGCGTCTATAAAAGAAGACCTCACCATGAAGAGCAACAACGAGAGAAGAACGAACGAGAGAGAAAAAAAGGAGAAAACACGAAAAAACAAAGGAAGCATCAGACACAAGCACAGAGCACAACACACACACCAATCCCTTGTGAATAACCACAAAACCTCTTCTAGTGTAATATATAAGCATCTTGCTTGTATAGCCACCTTAGCCTAAGGTAATCCCTATCTTTGTGTAGATAGTTGGGGGTTCCCGAAAGGGAAAGCCATATGTAAATTACTTTGTGGAAATGAAGTAGTTTCCTTTCATATCCCTCAGATTAGTTCTTAGTGTGTTCATATGGAGCAAGGTTTTATGCTAAGTACTCTGTAGGAGAAACCTCTACAGCGGATGTAAATTCCTCCCATTTTAGGCATATGAGTGATTGCCGTCTTAGGGTGGTGTGATGCTGGGAGAAGTGTTCCCTTAGGGTGGAACTGCCTGGAGTGACGATAAAAAATTGCCTTATATGACCTTACTAAGTTTGTCTAGGGAAAGTTAGCTACTCAAGCAAATTAGTGAAACATATGGTGAGTAATCGAGTAGGATTACACAACTATCAAGCACAAACCGGTCATTATATTGGTCTCGCCAACCTGTAAGATCCTCGATAAAAATTACTATTCAAATTTCGAATACTATTCACTTAATACTATTCGTAATACTGTTCACTATTCACAAATACTATTCACGCATATCATTCACTTAATACTATTCATAATACTGCTCAAAGAATATTATATTCAAGAAAGAATAGTAAGAGAATATTATATTCGTAATATTATATCCAAGAATATCATATCGTAACCAATATTCATAAGCACCTAATATCAAGGACAATATTGGTGCTAAATATATATATCTCCAAATATATTTGAAGGTACTTTGAATATATTGAAGGTACTCAATACATATATTAAAGGTACTCAATATATTGAAGGTATTCTCAATACATATATTTAAGGTACTCAATATATATATCGAATATATTTGAAGGTATTCTAATATATTGAATATATAAGTCACGAATATATTCTGAAGCTCAGAGTTCTTATCTCAGAGCAAAATATCGCACATATTGCTGAATATATATCATCCTAATAACTATATCATTCTCAATAACAAGATTTACTTCAGCTTTTATTATCAGATTTATTTTCCGCAGCTTTACTTTATTGTTTTAATATTTTAATTTTATATTATCGCATTTATCGTTGTTATATTTGAATAGTACTTTTACTTGAATAGTTCTTTATAATCCGCCGAGCAAACCTCTTGATGGTATATATATATATATATATATATATATATATATATATATATATATATATATATATATATATATATATATATATATATATATATATAATGCCGTTTTAAAGGCACAAGCAACCACCGCTTGGAGACTTTATAGAGAAGAGATTAGGAATGGAATGGTAGGACGACGCATCTAGGACGCAAGATAGGAGAACTTGACTGCATGAACACAAGCATACGCATAAATGTGAAATGAATGGCGAGAAGCAACAGATGACATCTTGACAAAATGACAAATCAACAAATAAGTCATAACATACATATCACACATTTTATACATCTATTTTTGCAAATCATCAATCATACATATCAATGTTCCATGGTTCACCAAGCAAGTTTCCACTATCAATAGCGCATAACACTTGACACTTCAATAAGTCATAACTCATAACAATATAACATATCAACAAATTTCATACATATCAACAACCCAATAAGTCATAACATATCAAGCCCCATCCGAACCCACAAAGATGAACTAAGCAAGATGCATAGAATGCACATACACCAATAGCCCTCACTTTACATCACAGAGCAAGGGACTATTAATATGAACTAATTATCAATTCAATTTTAGCATAAAACTATTAACATCATTACATCACAGAGCAAGGACTATTAATATGAACTAATTATCACTTCAATTTCAGCATAAGACTATTAACATCATTACATCACAGAGCAAGGGACTATTAATATGAACTAATTATCAATTCAATTTCAAAGATAAGACTATTATAATCATTGAGCAGCTCAACAAAGAAGACCAAGGGTGTCCAAACCCGCCACCACACAGGCACTAGCCATTTTCATCACAGAGCAAGGGGTAGAGACAGAGAGGAGTAAGGTAGGGTGATACCTCAAGATAGCGCAACCACGGGCGACCTACCACCAAAGACAACCTCATCCATCTCCTTCACCTTGCATAAATCACACAAACATCAGGACACAACTTAAGGCTCAAGCATAAAAATCAAACTCAACACAAGACATTAAGCTAACAGATCTAGAGGAGAATAGAGGGAGGATGGGGAAAGCAAAGACCGGCCAGGGCCCGAGCGCAGGAGGCCGAGCAAGAGAACCAAGCCATGGCGGTGCAGGCAACACGCGGGGCCAAGCCCAGTGGCTTGGGTGGCGGTGTCACCGTAGTTGTGGCACGACCCTGACACTGCAGAAGACACTACTATCGTACGAGTGTTTCTGCAGTGCAGAGTGGTGTCACAACCGGCGGCGACGGCGACGGGGTTGGGCGGCGACGGCGACGGGGTCGAGCGGTGGCGTCGAGGTGGGGAGGGGAACGGAGTAAATGCGCTGGGCAGTGACGAGTTAGGGCGGGCGCAAACCCTAGCGGAGCTGGGGAGTGACGAGAGTTAGGGCGAGCGCAAACCCTAGCGGCCGGGCTCGTACTAATAAAGAGACTTATCACAAAGGTTCTATTATAGAACTGTCCGTGATATAGGTATATCACCAACTGCCCATTATGGAACCGCTTGTGATATGGTTTTTCTCAAGTATATTTATCTTGTATATACACTTACATGACATGAAGAAATTACATGTTTATATGTCAATTTTGTCATTTAAATACTGCTGAAAATTTGCTTTAACTATATATACATATATATATATATATATATGTATGTATGTATGTATGTATGTATGTATGTATGTATATATATACATACATACATATATATATATATATATATATATATATATATACACACACATATACATACATACATATATATATATATATATATATATATATATATATATATATATATATATCATGATCGATATATATATATATATAATTAATTAATTTGTTCCACTAAACTATCTCTATATATATATATATATATATATATATATATATATATATATATATATATATATATATATATATATATATATAGCAATAATTCAACATATAATTAATATAGTAACATCACCTCCAAACTTTTTTTTATTTTGGAATTTTCATATATATGGCCAAACAAATATGGCTACAACTACAAAAAGATTAAAAAAGTAGAAACCTATAAATAAACAAAGTTTTTCTAGTGGCGGAGGTAGGCTGCTATCTCCGCCTTCAATACTTCATAGGCGCATTTCCAAGATCGGACGGTTCTCGATCATCACGAATGAAGCTCTCGAATGCATCCACCACGACGACTCGCTCAAGTGTCTCAAGACCTCTGATCGTTGAACTAAGAAGAATTGAGCCCATAGGCTCTCTTCCTTGCTTGAGGGTCTCGGCCGTCGACTCGGTCGCCGCCACCGACACGCAGCCAAGTGACGGCAAGCCTCCCGAGACGGCAACGCCGTTTTGAGGACTACGCCGATGACGCGTAAACTCGCCGAAAGTGGAGATCACTAGGAAGACACGGCGGAGGAGGATGTCAAGACGGCGGAAGGTGGCCGCCACCGCTCCGCAAATTCTTCACCGGCAGAGGAGTGAAGACACCGTTGATCAAACAAAGTTGTTCTTCCGCAAAGACGGTTCAACGACACCGAGAGAGGTGCTTGTATAGTGCGGCCAAGAAGGCCATCAATGCCGGCGACAAGAAAGAGGCAGCCATTTCTGTTTTTTTAATAAATATGTGGGGATGATCATCTTGATGGCGGATGATCCTTTTATAAAACAAGGAATAAATTCGAGCGTGAGATTTAAGAGACGATCGGGAGCCGGGCGATCGATGCGACGAAGAGACGATCGGGAGCCGGGCGATGGCGATGAATGACGATCGACGCACGGCGAAACTCACCGTGGAGTCAGAGCGATATTATCACAGACGGTTATAATAAAAACCGCTCGTGATATGTGGTAATATCACGACGGTTATTGTTAAGAACCGCTCGTGATGTTTCACGACGGTTTTTGTTGAAACCGGCTCGTGATATGTAGTATTATCACATACGGTTATTAACAAGAACCGCTCGTGATGTTTCACGACGGTTTTAGCTATGAACCATCTGTGATATTACCTCTTCACGACGCTTTTTAGCGCGCGGCGATACGCATGCCTCTAAACCAAAACCGCTCAGGATTGCATGTAATACAAACAGTTTTGGTCAACCGTCTGTGATGAGGCGTCCAGTATTAGCCTTTTGTAGTAGTGAGAGGTGATGCAGTGCCAGTCGGAGGACGACTGCGCCCAGCTCTGCACCAAGCTGGATTATGAAATGCCAAGGAAGTGGTTCGACTGCTATCAAGGTGGAGTGCCATGGATGCCCCCATGGCCACCACCTCAAGGACCGGGAACTGTGCTCGAGTTGTTCCACAAATTAAACAAGCTGGAGTCCAGTCATGGATGACAAAGTTCACTAATGCCGCAATGGATATGCTAAATTCACATGAGTTGCCATGGGATCCAGGAGATGCCAACCTTAGCAATATGGATTCTAGGTGTTTTGTCATTGTGAAATCAAGGGCCAAGCCAATAACTGATGCAAGCCCCTGTGTTTCTCTTACTGTCCATCTTCTTTCACTTCAGTCAAAGACATCAGTTCACATTGAAGAGATCTACATATTTGCCGATCCTGTTGAGTCCACCAATGATGATTCAGTAGCCGGACCTGGAAACATGAGAGGTAGTTCTTTGTTGTCTATGCTTGTTCCTAGCCTTATGCAAATGCCCAAATCTAGGAACTGGAAAATAGATGTCAGACATTTTTCTGATGGCTCGAGGACCCAACTTCCTGAAGGTTGTGCAATGAAAGAGAGCAGCCCATGTGAAACGATTGCGCAAGAAGCAGGGCCATATGGTACAAATGATTCAAAATTCAAGTCAAGCAGAGATGGAAAGCGACTACCACCCACGATGGTGGTACAAAGATCTAATGAAAAAGCACCAAGATGAGTTCCCATTAAAGGATCTCAAGTCTCTTCCATTGCCTGTACAAACAACAGAAAATACACGAGTTCCATCGGAGAAGGACCAGAGAATATCAAATACAGATCAGCTTGCTAATCCCCTGTTGAATGAAAATTTTACTCCTTACAATCGTATTGAGAGAATGCTGGATACTCTGCTATGTAAGGTGGAGAAGATGGAAGTATATTGCTCTAGGTTTGAGGACAATATGATTAGGCCTCTTGGTAGCATTGAGGCAAGGCTTTAGCGACTGGAGCAACAGTTTGATTCATTCTTTGTGGAGATTCAGTCTTTACGAGGTTCTTCTGCAAGAATACCAGCGCCAGATGGTTTGTCTGATACGACTGACTCACAGGACAAAGCACCTAATGATGGCAATGCTGGAACTTCTGCTTCTATAACCAACAGGTAGCCGGGTTTGGTTGTCAGGGCACCAGAATTTTCTTTAGAGGATTCCTGTGGCTATGACGTGGCTGATGAAAATCTAGTTACCTTACATGGACCTGATGTGGCGCCAAGGCTCCTTGTTAAGGCCCCCGATTTTATTTGTGAACCCGAGTTGACCTGTGAAAATCTTGATTTTGCTCTATCTTCTAAGAAAGAACGCAAGACTTCCCCAGGTCTAGTTGTCAAGGTTCCTGAATTCCCAAATGATGAAGACGATGAAGTGGAGGAAGACAAAGAAGCAGAAGCTGGTGATCGTGATGATGGTCATACAAAATCTGATGATACTCTGAGCAAAAGCACTATCGACAGCACCAACGGCAAAACTCCTGTATCTATCGATGGTGCATTAGCATCTGCCTTGGAGGCATTTATCACTTCCACCAATGGAACACCACATTCGAAGTCTGTTGCTTGCACTGCCAGTAATTCAAGTGCTGGAAGTACTAATGATTCCTCTAGTAGCTCTCTTTCTCCTGAAGAAGTTGATGAAACATCCACTAAAGATGGCTCGGTTGGTCAATTTCATGGTACATGTGGTTATGTAAATAAGGTTGAGGTAGACGAACAAAATATTGTTCTCAATTCGGACAAGATGGCATTTGTTGCAAGCACTGAACCATTGGGTGTTCCTTCACAGCCTCATACAGGATCTATTGATAATAGTACTCAGCCTCCTACAGCTTTGTAATCTGTTGATGATGGAGCTCAGGTGAAAGAAAAACCTCCTGCAGTTTTGGAATCTGTTGATGACATAGCTCAGGTGAATGAAAACAGACCTGCCTTATCCTTGGCAGAGTTTCTTGCAGCAAGGAATGCAAGCTCTTGTAGGAATGTTACTCCTGAGGTATGCCATGGTAATGATGGTGCCGACTATCGCCTTCGAGAGAACATCGGCAGAGCCGGTGAGAACTTGGAAGGTGGTGACAAAGAAGGCGAGCCGTAAGAACGATCACCAATTTTTGTTATCAAGAAAGTTTTTGAGGTTGATGAGGATGACAAGAACTTTTGATAATTTATCCACTAACACAACCTTTGAAGCATCAAGCTACGCAGCTCCTGCAAATGGTGTTCACGTCAGGCTGGGCATGATGACGATTCTTCTGTATCGGCTTGGGGACAAGCCGAAATTCCAGGAGGGACTAATATCACATACCGACCTGCCTTATTGGGCTTGTTCGTGGGTCGTGACCAGGAGGCAAAGAATTTGCCTGATTGTTTGGTACTACAAAAGGGGCAAGCGAGAGCAACAAATGGGAACAGAACAGAACAACTGGCTCATCTTCTACCTTCCTCTGCTTCCTCCCCCGACCACTGTTTCTCTGATTCTTAGTTCCCATTCTTCCTCATCCCCGATCTATCGGCTCCTTCCCCAATCCCTACTCTATTCTCTCTAATTAGTACCCCTAAACACTGGTATCTGGAGTGGGTTGTGACCTTTGTATCCTGTGTTGGCAAATATTCGGTGTTGATTGAGCTCATCCGACAAGGTTCATAACACTTAAGCACAATTGGTATATATATTCCTATGGCCCTAAATGTTTTATCTGCCGATTCCATTCCTACTATGATTTCAAAGCTAGATGAGTTTATGTGGGGAATTGCAGAACTAGGTTGAGATAAAATGTGCAATCCTAAAGTCATCCAACGCACGCATACACAAAATCTATGAGTATGTGTGTAATTTAGGGTCTAAATTGTTAATGTTAATTAACACAAAATGCTATGATTCAATCAAAATTTAATTACAATGCTATTAGGTCCTAGTTCTAGCAGCTATAACTCACCCCATGGTCAGCCGATTGGTTCTCATGCTTACGCCAAATATTAGATACGGATATCCGACGGATTACACTAATCAGATATCCCCTATGCCACATTAACATTCAAATATCTAATGGATGTTCACCCCATACCAAATATACAAGAAAGCACCGATAACAATAATAAGGATCAATCTTTTTTATCTTCCTCCCGAGAGGCTTGACATTGTGCCAATGCTCATCATCACCGTGGATATGACATGTCGAAGGGTCAAACTCGCTTTTCGTTATAAAAATAGGGACAAAGGAGACACGAATTTTTACGTGGAAAACCCTTGTGGGAAAAAACCACGGGCGCCAACCGGCGATGATCACTATATGAGGAGCGATTACAAAACGCAGGGGATTACAATGAGACGTCTCTCTCCCGTGCGGCTTATAAGAGATATATAAAGGGGTAAAAAGACTTAGAGTCCAAGTAGAAAACTAATCCTCTAATATGGCATATTCCAGATATTTCCATATTAGAAATTCGGATCACATACGGATCCAAATATTAACAATCTCCACCTTGAGACGAATTTCCTCTTGTAGCAAAACAAAGAATCATCAATCACCAAATGATTCCCCGATAAGATAAAAAAATCACCGTGCACCAACTAGTCTCTAGGACTAAACTGTAATACCAACTAAGCTTGAGCAAAGCTCAAACTTAGTAACAGGAACTGGCTTTGTCATCATATCAGCTGGATTATGATTAGTACTTATCTTGCACACCTTGACATCACCTTGAGCAATAACACCTCGAATAAAGTGATATATCACATCAATGTGCTTTGTTCTCTCATGGAACATCTGATTCTTTGTAAGGTATATAGCACTTTGACTATCACAAAATATAGTAGTGCAAGAATTATCCCCACAAAGCTCAATGTACAAACCTCTCAACCAAATAGCTTCTTTACTGTGAGACCCCGACGTTTATTAGGCTCATAATACTTAGTCATCCAAATGACCCTAGTATTATCAACCAAATAAACCTGTCTCGAGAGATGTATACTCCCCAGATGCAAGATACATACCTCACACCAAAAGAATGTATCAATTCCATACAACACATAGAACATAAGCAACAAACCGAAGTTAATATTAAGAAGGAAAAGCTATTACAAAAGAGAGGCCCTTAGGCCAAATAGCAACAATTCTACAAAGATAACAATGAAGCAAAAGTGCCATAAAGATGGCTATAACACAAAGCCAATCAAGGTGCCTTAACCCCTAGGCATCTCGACCGACCGCCAAGCTAGTCGTCAAGAAACGCAACACGTAGCACAAAAGAGAGGCTCTTGGAGCTCTCCTTCTTCCTCTGCAACAAAAGCCACAAAAAATGCCACAACCACGCGCGATGAGTACATAAAGTACTCCGCAAGACTTACGTGTGAGATAACAGTAACTATAATTAGCTACATGCAAGCTTTATTTAAGTGGATGAGGCTTTGGACTCATTTTAGCATAAAGCAACATTTATTTGCAATAACATAATAGATTGAAGGCAATTTGGCAAAGCATTTTAAATGTTGAAGTAACAACGAGATAAATAACAAAGTAACAACAACAAGAACAACCTCGAAGTGACCAACCCAAGTCACCACAACAATAGCATGAACATCCATTCATGCCAACCCATCAAGTTTTAATTAAATGGTTGAGTCTAGTTCTTACGTATGCTTCCGAGCGTGTCCATAACCTAGGGCGAGGCTATTCAATAGTTTTATCCTCGCAGGGTGTACCAATGTACCCACACGCCGCATCGCTTTCCTTTAGGCACACTACCTTTGGTATGCCGCACGGCTAAGTCCTACGAGACATTTCCAATGGACGATGCTAATTACGAGTCAAGAGCCCACGGGATAAGGACACATTAGATGACCTAGCCGGTCCGCCAATGCTCCTCCCAACACCACACACACACATTTTATTAAAACATACCCACCGACCAGCTCATAATTAACACCTCCCAAAGTACTTAGTCAAGAGAGGTCCCATATCCCTCGTGTGGTTAGCACGCAAAATTGCTCGTAACGGTGGCGCAAGTAACTCGGTCCTTAATGACTCAGCATACTACCACATTCCAAAACCGCACCATCCATCCAATATGCCCAAGTCTAAATCAATCCTTTATTTTCAGTTTTGTTTTTACAATTAATCAAAGCACAAGTGCTGGACATATAGGAGGAATAATTATCCTTGGTGATCAAGACCATCGACTAAGTCGATGATCGCCCATTACTACCGATAACTAAGCATGTCTAAGCAATTTACATCGAAACTACTAAGTGATAAGAGCTCATCCAACGAGCTCCCACCACAGCAAATAACCTAGGCTCATGGTAGTAGAGGATGAACAATTCCTACAGATTATGCAACTATAGGCTTGCTAGCTTACATTTAACACAAAGTAGCATGCATACATAGAAGTAAAACGATATATTAAGCTTTAAAGTAATGGGACAATGATGGAAATGATCAAACTGCTTGCCTTGTTGTTGCTGGCCAAGTTGTGGCAGAGGGTCACTCTCGGATCACCACAAATGTCGGCTTCAACGGAAAAGCGAGAAAGAACCGATAAGAACGATTTAAACACAACAAAGACAGCACAACAAACGAACTCCAACTTCTCTGAATTTTCTACAGCAGCAAGAGGGTGATTTTAGGAATTTTGCAATAAGAACCAATTGATTTGGATTCTAAATGCAAAAGATATGATGAAATCAATTCTGCTCAGCCTATTAATTAGAAATATGTTACTGTTCATCGCAAAATTTTCTAGAATAGAAGTGAAGCTGAAATTTTTACTGTAAAACCAGCACCTCATGAGATGAATAACACAATTGAGTTCATCTCATTTGGAGCTATATTGCACTCTCTACAAATTTTCAAAAACAAGAACTTGAACAAAATTATAATGCACAAGTCCTCATTTTCCTAACAGCAACATGCTCAAAACTAATTTTCACAGTAAGACCATTAATGGAGGAAACCAACAAAGTTGATCTCACTCAAAAATAATCTACAGAGCATTAGTTATGTATTTTACAAGTTAAGCATTAATTTGAGTGTATATTTAAAGATGGTTTTAAAATCTAATGGCAAATCAGCTCTCGAGCTGAACTCAACTTACAATCATTTTTGGATTAAAGTCAAGTTCAAGACAGAGCTAACACAATTTGAATGACCTCAAAAGGATTCAAAACGAAGAAGATATGAAATTCTAAAATCGATACCTCATTTCAGCTTTAACTAAGACCTCACCGAATTTCTAAAACCCATAAGGACAGGGAGGTCATGAGCCACAGATCACAGATCTAACGGCTCAGACCTCCCAGTGAACAACGACACGCCAGCGCTCAGGAGGTCCAGAGGTCCCGACCTCCTAGCAACGCACATGCGCGAGGTGAGGGAGGTCGGGGCCGAGATGCGAAATCCAACGGACCACAACATGGAAAGGAGGTCCTGAACGACCAGATTTAAAGGGAGGTCCTAAGCAGAGGTCTAACGCCACGCACCTCCGTGGAGGTCCGACGGCCACGATTATGCAAAGGGAGGTCTTGGACGCCCAGATCTCCTTGGAGGAGGTCATGGAGGTCCAGAGTCGCGACCACGTGCTTGCGCACACGCACGTGTTTGGACAAGAGATTAATGCGCGGGACAACAGGAGGTCCGCGCTACCGGAGGTCTTAAATGCACGCAATAAAGGGTGGATTAAAGGCGCTAAGACATCCAATGATTACAATGATTGGAACACATAATTAGCGATTAAACATGGAGGATTTCTGTCCTAAAACGACAACGACGCTGCCGCTGTGTCCGACAAAACCCGAAAGAAGATGTGGTCATCGCCGGCGATGTAGACCTCGCCGCGAGATCCACGAAACCGCGGTCCGCAAATAACCATGCGCACTCAAAGGACCTCCTCTCAACGGCGGCGACGGTTTTGAACGCCGCGAGCCGAGAGGACAACGAAGGCAGATACGCCAAGCGACAAAATGCAAAAAGGGAGCTCATGCGACATTCAAGCGTGTGCCAAAACTTAAGCTCCGCAACATGCATTCAGCGGGTGCCAAGAACTAAAGGACTAACAGGAGGTACCGGAGGTCCTAAGGTGCCGGGAGGTCGTGGAGGTGATGACCGGAGTTGGGGAAGACAATGAAGCTTCGCACTCAAGGCACCAGCTCCAAGCTCACTTTGTCCACCTCTCAAAAATGCCCAAACAAAATAAGTTAGGGTTATTTCAGAGGTTTGGGGAGCACAAAGTGAGCAAGGGTTGAAGAAGGAGCCACTGAACCCTTGAGTCACCGAGGAGTTCCAAGGACTTCAACAATGGCAGCCACTAGAGAGGAGGTGAGTGAGTTAGGAGCTCACCAAACATCGGTATGACAGCTCCAAGTGTGTAAAGGAAGCCAACGGGAGCTCGAGTGGACACTTATAGCCCGAGGTGAAGGTTAGGAGTGGGGCTAAGCTCCATGGTGAGCTTAGCCCACGGGTTGGTCCATGGGGTGGACATGACATAAAGTTGACGACCGGCAGGTCCGAGTGGACATGAGAGGGAAGGTCGACCAAAGATTAAATGCGGTCGCAGAGAGTTGTTAAAGGTGCACAGAGGCCTAGCGCCAAGATTAACTCCACTGCCGTGAGCACGATGCGCGCCAGAGGAAGGAGAAGAACAGGAGGTCTTGGTGACCGCTGGATAAGACTCGGGAGAGGTCCTAACCATCGGATCCAATTTTTGAACCGTTATGTTTTAAGTGGTGGGAGGAGGTCCCACCACACGATCAAGGATGGGGAGGTCGTGGCCTCCGATTTCTTAATCGTGAAAACGCACGTGAGGAAAAGGGACAGAGGTCCAAAGCGTTGATCTCCATCCAACAGTCGCGGACCTCCAAAGAGGACTTAACGCACGCGATCAAAAGGACATGAGGGAGGTCATGGCCTTTGGATTTAAATCTAAGGGCACACAATGACCGGGAGGTCTCGATATGATGCGCAAGCAAGGGAGGTCAGACCGTTAGATTTAGATCTAAGGGTTCCGATCAAAAGAGGTGGAGGTCTTGAGCTTGCGCAACGCACAAGGGAGGTCAGGCCTTTAGATTTAGATCTAAGGGCTACGATCTCACGTCTTGCCGGGAGGTCTCAAAGCATGAGACAAAGGAGGTCGTGACCGAGATTTTAATCTAACGGTGCACAACAAAAGATGGGGAGGTTGTGAGCGCTTGATATCGCAGGGAGGTCGTGAGTCGTTGGATCTCGATCCAACGGCTCGACCTTGGTTAGGTGGGAGGTTTGTTTAGTTTAACAGTGAGGGAGGTCAGGCCATGGATCTTGGATCCAAGGGCTATGACCTCACGTGGTGGGAGGACCTCGACCGAGTATGTTGAGGAGGAGGTCGTGGTGTTGGATTTGATCCAACGGCCACGACCTCAACAAGGGGATGACCTCGCCGCGATGGTTTAACACTCGAGGAGGTCTTTGAGGTTTAACACACAGGGGAGGTCATGACCATGGATCTTTGATCCAACGGCATGACCTCATCAGTGGGAAGGTCCTTGCGGTGTTGACCATGGAGGAGGTCTGGCGCCCACGCTGACCCGAGGAGGTCCACGCGTCCGCAGGACTTCAAGGGAGGTCCCGGTGCGTTGGTTGAGGGGAGGTCGTGGCCTTGGATTGATCCAACGGCTACGACCTCATCAAGGTGGGGAAGGAGGTCGATGGGGTTGGGCCGACCACTTTGCAAAGTGGCTAGCCCAAGGAACAAAGGTAGGCTTTTAAATTTAGTTTTTAACAAATGAAACTTAGCAGAATTATTTGAGATAGCAAATGAACTCCAAATTTGATGAAATTTTTACAGGAGCTTGCTGACACGAGCTTAACCTTGCATAAAATTTCCAGAGGTTATTATGCAATGCATTTTTCTCAGGAAATTCATGAAGGTTGTTTAAAGGATTGTTTTGCCTCCAAAAATTATCAACAAGTGTTATAACTCATGATATTTTTCAGAGGGTCCCATATCAGTTTTTGGGACCAAGGAAAATATATTCCAAATGTTTGGCACAAGATTTAAGATAATTGGAAAATGAGTTTGATTTTTGGTCAACAAGAGCTTTGTGTTTTTGGATTACACAACTCTTGGACAAGAATTACATAAGATTTTAGGGTTTTTCAAGATGTGAGAAAAGTTTTAATTTCTACACATATAATTATACTTGATTAACCCTAATTATACATTTGGGATGTTACAAAATCTCTCCCCTTACAGAATCTCGCCCCGAGATTTGGCTCACTCGATAAAGAAAGATGGATAGTCCGCACGCAGACGCATCTTCTCTTTCCCAAGTAGCCTCATCCTCTAATGGTTTGACCACTGAACTTTAAGGAACTTGATGGTCTTATTCCTTGTCCTTCGCTCGACTCATCGAGTCTGCGAACAGGTGCTCGCGATAGGTCAAATCGGTTGACATCGAGAGTTTCCAACGGAGCTTCCTCGGTTGGAACACGGAGGCACTTCTTAAGCCGGGACACATGGAAAACATCATGTACCCTCAAGTGCAGCCGGCAACTCCAACTTATAGGCAACAGCTCCTTCTTCTCGATAATGTGGTAGGGACCGACATATCGAGGAGCTAACTTGCCCTTGACGCCAAACGTTGATGGCCCTTCAAAGGAGAGACTTTGAGATAAACAAAGTCATTAGGCTCAAAACGTAACTCACGCCGACGGCGGTCCGCATAGCTCTTTTGCTCGATTGAGCAGCGCGCAACGCCACGAATAAGCCGGACTTGGCGCCGCCTCATTGATTGAGTCCGCCAAAGAGAGGTCTCTCACCGGTCTCTCACCAGTTCAACGGGTCCTACACTTTCTCCCGTATAAGGCCTCAAATGGTGCCATGCCGAGACCGGCTCGAAGTCGTTGTTATAAGAAAACTTCGCGAATGGTAAGCATTTCTCCCAATGCTTCCCATAGGAAAGGACACAAGCACGAAGCATGTCTTCCAAAACTTGGTTGACCCTCTCGGTCTGACCATCAGTTTGGGGATGATATGCCGTGCTAAGGGTAAGACGGGTTCCCATGGCCTCTTGCAAACTATGCCAAAAGCGAGAGGTGAACAGAGAACCACGATCCGAGACGATCGTTTTGGGCACACCGCAAGCACACGATGCGAGAGACATAGAGGTCGCCAATTGACCAACAGAGATCTTAGCCCAAGACAGTAAGAAATGCGCTACTTTAGTCAACCGATCAATGACAACCCAAATGGAATCTTTCCCTTTGGGGTTCGGGGCATCGGTGATAAAGTCCATGCCGACGAATCCCACTTCCATTCCCAAGCGCAGCAAAGGTCAAGCAATCTCGCTGACGCCGATGCTCGGCCTTGACACGATTTACATACGCCGACTTTCGACAACGAACTTCGCAATCTCCTCTTCATTCGGGTCCACCAAAATCTCTGGCGGAGATCTTGATACATCTTTGTGGCCCCGGATGAATGGATAAAGGCGAATCATGGGCTTCGTGGAGGATTAAATTCGCAACTCCATGTCCTTTGGAACCACAAAGCGCCGCCGAACCTCACGACGCCATGCTCATCCTCGAGAAGCACTTGGTCATTCCGTTCTTGACATTTGCCTTAATGTGGCTCACTCCAACATCCGACTGCTGAGCGGACTTGATCCGATCCACCAAGGTTGGTTGCACAACCATGGCAGCGAGAGATCCATGCTCAACTAAACCCAAGTTGAGACGCTGAAACTCTTCCAGAAGAGCGGGCTGAAGCTCCCTGGACAACAAGGCATGGCAATGCGCTTTGCGACTAAGCGCATCGGCAACGACATTAACCTTGCCCGGATGGTAGTGTATACCCATGTCATAATCCTTGATCAACTCCAACCATCTCCTTTGCCTGAGGTTCAGTCAGCCGGGTGAACAAATACTTAAGGCTCTTGTGGTCCGAATACACTTCACAACGACACGGATTAGGTAATGTCGCCAAATCTTAAGTGCATGAATCACGAAGCCAACTCCAAGTCATGAGTAGGGTAGTTAAGTTCATGAGGTCTCAATTGCCTTGATGCATAGGCCACTACCTTGCCTTCTTGCATAAGGACACAACCGAGGCCTCGACGAGAAGCATCGCAAAAGATATCGAAGCTTCGATGGATATCGGGAAGAACAAGAACGGAGCGGTGGTCAAACGCTTTTGAGTATTTGGAAACTTTCTCACACTCGATGGACCACACGAACTTCTTGTCCTTCTTGAGCAACTCCGTCATCGGCCATGATCTTAGAGAAGTTCTCGATAAAGCGATTTATAATATCCCGCTAAACCGAGAAAACTCCGCACATCGGTGACCGGCAAGCAGTTGACTCCAAGAAAGAACATCGCTGACCTTGTTAGGATCAACGGCTCGCCTCCGCTGAAAGAATATGGCCTAAGAAGGCCACTTCCTTCAACTGCATCGCGACTTGTCAACTTCGTACAACCGGTGCTCACGTAGCTTGCCTAACACAAGCTTCAGATGCTCGGCGTGTTCCTCATCGCTCGGGAGTAGATAAGGATATCATCGATGAAGACCACGACAAACTTATCCAAATACTCCATGAATACCGAATTCATGAGGTTCATGAACAAGGCAGAGCATTGGTTGTCGAATGACATGACAAAGGTACTCATACAAGCCGAAGCGAGTAGAGAACGCCGTTTTGGAATATCCTCAGGCGAATACTTAACGATGATATCCCACTCTCAAATCAATCTTGGAGAAAACTCGAGCTCCAAAATTGATCGAAGAGGTCGCCAATGCGGGCAATGGATACTTGTTCTTTATCATCACTTCATTAAGTGGGCGGTAATCAACGCTTACATGCGAAAGTACCGCCCTTCTTCTTTACGAAGATTGCCGGACAACCCCATGGAGATGAGCTAGGCGAATGAAACCCTTCTCTTGCAGCTCACTTAATCGCTTCTTCAATTCCACCAACTCGCTCGGTGGCATCCGATAAGGCCTCTTTGAGATAGGGGCGTACCAGAGCCAACTCAATGACAAACTCGAGGTCTCGAACGGGTGGCATCCCCGAAGATTCAAGGAAAGACATCAACGAAGTCACAAACTGTTGGGACTTCGCTAATATCTAGAGGGCTTCGCTTCAAGCCAAGAGATGCGGATCTAGCGACCGGTAAAAGCTTAACCCGCCGCCGAGGACTAGATAGAGAGATGAGCTTCTGGCGCAATCGATTTGCCCCATGTGCCGGGACAACCAATCCATGCCAAGAATCACATCAAGACTCATTGAATGGAGAAGGATAAGGTTTGCTAAGAAACCTCGCCTTCGTTCTCGATAGGGACATCCTTACACTCGATTCACTCTCAACTCCGAACCAGAGAGCGAATGAGTAGCGGATCGACAATGGAGAGAAAAGAAGCTCTCCAACAGCAAAGAAAAGACTCGTAAACAATGAATGAGATGCTCTGAATCAAACAAAACAAAGAGCGGGATGAGAGTTAACGTAAAGTGTACCTAGCACGACGCCGGGTGCCTCCCGAGCCTCCTCTGTGGTGATGGCGTTGACGCGACCACTACCCACGCCTTTGGGTAGCCGGACGATCTTCCGTCCCGAGTGCACCACCTCTCGCCCGCCCTCCATTAGGACGAGGGGTCGCCTCGCCTTCTTAGGGCATTGGTTCGCATAATGCCCCTTCTCGTTGCATGAGAAGCATGTGACCCCAAATGCCGGGTTCTGGGGCCGTCACGACTCGCAGTGCACGGATCGAGACACGGCTGCGAAGGACGAGGAACAGGCGGTGACCTGGGGCGCCAAGAGTGAGAGTGGTACCCCGAGATCGCCAAGCGGGACGGAGGAACTGCCTCGATGACTTATGGGCCTCCCACTTGCGCTATGGAGTCCATAAGCTCTCGAGCCACATGCTCACGACGATGGCCTTGTCGACCAAGGTCCGGAAATCGTGGAAGTCGACAATGGATAGCTTGTCCTTCACTCCTCGCACAAGCCACGCCAACTTGGCACCTTAGCCATATCGGTGGCCACGCCCTCGTGAGCATAACGAGCTAGATGGTTGAACTCGAGACATACTCCATGACCGAGCCACACCCTTGTTTGAGCGCAAGAAACTCCCCTTCTTGATCTCCATCAAGCCGGCAGGATGTGAGCCCGACGGAAGGCAAGACGAAACTCCTCCCAAGAAACGGTGTGGTTCGCGGGCTGCATGGCGAGAAAGCTCTCCCACCATGACAACGCCGCACCTCTAGCCGGTGCGATCGCGAATAGCGCCTTCTCGTGCTCCGGCACTACGCGATCGGCTTACGCCCACAAGACGGCCAATCGTCTGCATCCAAAGGGTCCTCTGACCGAAAAGGTAGGGGCCGAGTACGAAGAAACTCCGCGAGTCCTCCACGCGGTGATGGGCATTCCTCGCCCAGATCCTCAAGCTCCGTAAGTGCGGTGGTGTTGCGCGCGATGACGCCCAAGAGAACTTCTCCGGTCATCCGCGCGGTTGCGCCGATCGAAGAAGAACCTCGCCATGGTCGGAGGAGGAGGAAGCTCCTCGTCCGACCACCGATCGCCTTGGCCGCACGAAAAGGCCCGCCATCTGTTACAAGGAAATTTGGTTAGCAACTAGACCCAAAAACAAAGCCTTAAGGAAAGCAAAGCGATCGACTAGGGGAATGGAATATCACCCCAACCGAAAGCCAAAATCAGCGGTTATTTAAACTTTAAAAAGCTTCTAAAAGACTCTAAAAACAGCCAAGAAACACCAAACGCAAGGCTCAACTTCTCATCTCAACTAACCCGTATTGAATGAACGAGTAATTGGTCGAGAAGATCAAAAATCAGATTGTAAGATGAGATCTAAAACTATTAGAGAGCAAGGTTAATGCAGCGAAATAAGTGTTAGATACTTAGCTAACTAGTATCACATCTTACCCTTTTATTCCCACAAGTTTTAGTTGATTAACCTCTCATTATCTATCCTAATTAGAAACCTTTGAGACTGCTGTCCGGAAATTTGATGCTTGCTGTCCAGGTTTCGCATCCAAGCTCCTTGTCGAATCACCGACTCCTAACTTCAAAACCTTGTAGTGGGCAGCTCACACTTCAATTTGCCAATCTCATTGGTTCTCCCAAAACCCAGTGTTAATCGACAACAACTATTTTGTAGAAGGAAGAGAGGAAAACAACTTTTAAAACTCAAATTAGAGTGGGGTGAGAAGAGAAAGCTAAGATAGATAAGGAGTAAAATCTGAGAATTTCCTAAGCTTAAAACTCATTTGACATTTTGAAATTAGGTTTTCAAAATATCCTAAAGATTTACTAAGCTTATGCGTTACGGTCATAACGGCTCGATACCAACTTTTGTGAGACCTCGACGCTTATTAGGCTCATAATACTTAGTCATCCAAATGACCCTAGTATTATCAACCAAATAAACCGGTCTCGAGAGATGTATACTCCCGTGATGCAAGATACATACCTCACACCAAAAGAATGTATCAATTCCATACAACACATAGAACATAAGCAACAAACCGAAGTTAATATTAAGAAGGAAAAGCTATTACAAAAGAGAGGCCCTTAGGCCAAATAGCAACAATTCTACAAAGATAACAGCGGAAGCAAAAGTGCCATAAAGATGGCTATAACACAAAGCCAATCAGTGTGCCTTAACCCCTAGGCATCCGACCGACCGCCAAGCTAGTCGTCAAGAAATCGCAACACGTAGCACAAAAGAGAGGCTCTTGGAGCTCTCCTTCTTCCTCTGCAACAAAAGCCACAAAAATGCCACAACCACGGGCAGATGAGTACATAAAGTACTCCGCAAGACTTACGTGTGAGATAACAGAACTATAATTAGCTACATGCAAGCTTTATTTAAGTGGATGAGGCTTTGGACTCATTTTAGCATAAAGCAACATTTATTTGCAATAACATAATAGATTGAAGGTAATTTGGCAAAGCATTTTTAAATGTTGAAGTAACAACGAGATAAATAACAAAGTAACAACAACAAGAACAACCTGGAAGTGACCAACCCAAGTCACCACAACAATAGCATGAACATCCATTCATGCCAACCCATCAAGTTTTAATTAAATGGTTGAGTCTAGTTCTTACGGGGCGTTTCCGAGCGTGTCCATAACCTAGGACGAGGCTATTCGAATAGTTTTATCCCTGCAGGGGTGTACCAATGTACCCACACGTCAGATCGCCTTTCCTTTAGGCACACTACCTTTGGTATGCCGGCACGGCTAAGTCCTACGAGACATTTCCAATGGACGATGCTAATTACGAGCCAAGAAACCCACGGGATAAGGACACATTAGACACCCTAGCCGGTCCGCCAATGCTCCCTCCCAACACCACACACACACATTTTATTAAAACATACCCACCGACCAGCTCATAATTAACACCTCCCAAAGTACTTAGTCAAGAGAGGTCCCATATCCCTCGTGTGGTTAGCACGCAAAATTGCTCGTAACGGTGGCGCAAGTAACTCGGTCCTTAATGACTCAGCATACTACCACATTCCAAAAACCGCACCATCCATCCAATATGCCCAAGTCTAAATCAATCCTTTATTTTCAGTTTTGTTTTTACAATTAATCAAAGCACAAGTGCTGGACATATAGGAGGAATAATTATCCTTGTGTGATCAAGACCATCGACTAAGTCGATGATCGCCCATTACTACCGATAACTAAGCATGTCTAAGCAATTTACATCGAAACTACTAAGTGATAAGAGCTCATCCAACGAGCTCCCACCACAGCAAATAACCTAGGCTCATGGTAGTAGAGGATGAACAATTCCTACAGATTATGCAACTATAGGCTTGCTAGCTTACATTTAACACAAAGTAGCATGCATACATAGAAGTAAAACGATATATTAAGCTTTAAAGTAATGGGACAATGATGGAAATGATCAAACTGCTTGCCTTGTTGTTGCTGGCCAAGTTGTGGCAGAGGGTCACTCTCGGATCACCACAAATGTCGGCTTCTAACGGAAAAGCGAGAAAGAACCGATAAGAACGATTTAAACACAACAAAGACAGCACAACAAACGAACTCCAACTTCTCTGAATTTTCTACAGCAGCAAGAGGGTGATTTTTAGGGAATTTTGCAACAAGAACCAATTGATTTGGATTCTCAATGCAAAAGATATGATGAAATCAATTCTGCTCAGCCTATTAATTAGAAATATGTTACTGTTCATCGCAAAATTTTCTAGAATAGAAGTGAAGCTGAAATTTTACTGTAAAACCAGCACCTCATGAGATGAATAACACAATTGAGTTCATCTCATTTGGAGCTATATTGCACTCTCTACAAATTTTCAAAAACAAGAACTTGAACAAAATTATAATGCACAAGTCCTCATTTTCCTAACAGCAACATGCTCAAAACTAATTTTCACAGTAAGACCATTAATGGAGGAAACCAACAAAGTTGATCTCACTCAAAAATAATCTACAGAGCATTAGTTATGTATTTTACAAGTTAAGCATTAATTTGAGTGTATATTTAAAGATGGTTTTAAAATCTAATGGCAAACTGTGCTCTGGAGCTGAACTCAACTTACAATCATTTTTGGATTAAAGTCAAGTTCAAGACAGAGCTAACACAATTTGAATGACCTCAAAAGGATTCAAAACGAAGAAGATATGAAATTCTAAAATCGATACCTCATTTCAGTTTAACTAAGACCTCACTGGAATTTCTAAAACCCATAAGGACAGGGGAGGTCATGAGCCACAGATCACAGATCTAACGGCTCAGACCTCCCAGTGAACAACGACACGCCAGAGGTCCAGAGGTCCTGGACCTCCTAGCAACGCACATGCGCGAGGTGAGGGAGGTCGGGGCCGTGAGATGCGAAATCCAACGGACCACAACATGGAAAGGAGGTCCTGAACGGACCAGATTTAAAGGGAGGTCCTAAGCAGAGGTCTAACGCCGCTGCACCTCCGTGGAGGTCCGGACGGCCACGATTATGCAAGGGGAGGTCTTGGGCGCCCAGATCTCCTTGGAGGAGGTCATGGAGGTCCGAGAGTCATGACCACGTGCTTGCGCACACGCACGTGTTTGGACAAGAGATTAATGCGCGGGGACAACAGGAGGTCCGCTACCGGAGGTCTTAAATGCACGCAATAAAGGGTGGATTAAAGGCGCTAAGACATCCAATGATTACAATGATTGGAACACATAATTAGCGATTAAACATGGAGGATTTCTGTCCTAAAACGACAACGACGCCGCCGTTGTGTCCGACAAAACCCGAAGAAGATGTGGTCATCGCCGGCGATGTAGACCTCGCCGGCGAGATCCACGAAACCGTTGGTCCGCAATAACCATGCGCACTCAAAGGACCTCCTCTCAACGGCGGCGACGGTTTTGAACGCCAAGCGAGCCGAGAGGACAACGAAGGCAGATACGCCAAGCGACAAAATGCAAAAAGGAGCTCATGCGACATTCAAGCGTGCAGCAAAACTTAAGCTCCGCAACATGCATTCAGCGGTGCCAAGAACTAAAGGACTAACAGGAGGTACCGGAGGTCCTAAGGTGCCGGGAGGTCGTGGAGGTGATGACCGAGTTGGGGAAGACAATGAAGCCAGCACTGCAAGACTCACTCCAAGCTCAGCTTTGTCCACCTCTCAAAAATGCCCAAACAAAATAAGTTAGGGTTATTTCAGAGGTTTGGGGAGCACAAAGTGAGCAAGGGTTGAAGAAGGAGCCACTGGAACCCTTGAGTCACCGAGGAGTTCCAAGGACTTCAACAATGGCAGCCACTAGAGAGGAGGTGAGTGAGTTAGGAGCTCACCAAACATCGGTATGACAGCTCCAAGTGTGTAAAGGAAGCCAACGGGAGCTCGAGTGGACACTTATAGCCCGAGGTGAAGGTTAGGAGCCGGGCTAAGCTCCATGGTGAGCTTAGCCCACGGGTTGGTCCATGGGGTGGACATGACATAAAGTTGACGACCGGCAGTCCGAGGGACATGAGAGGGGAAGGTCGACCAAAGATTAAATGCGGTCGCCAGAGAGTTGTTAAAGGTGCACAGGGGCTCTGGCGCGATTAACTCCATCGCTCGAGCACGCATGCGTGCGAGGAAGGAGAAGAACAGGAGGTCTTGGTGACCGCTGGATAAGACACGGGAGAGGTCCTAACCATCGGATCCAATTTTTGAACCGTTATGTTTTAAGTGGTGGGAGGAGGTCCCACCACACGATCAAGGATGGGAGGTCGTGGCCCTCCGATTTCATAATCGCGCAAACGCACGTGAGGAAAAGGGACAGAGGTCCAAAGCGTTGATCTCCATCCAACGCAAGGACCTCGGTGAGGACTTAACGCACGCGATCAAAAGGACATGAGGGGAGGTCATGGCCTTTGGATTTAAATCCAAGGGCACACAATGACCGGGAGGTCTGATATGATGCATAACAGTAAGGGAGGTCAGACCGTTAGATTTAGATCTAAGGGTTCCGATCAAAAGAGGTGGAGGTCCTGAGCTTGCGCAACGCACAAGGGAGGTCAGGGCCTTTAGATTTAGATCTAAGGGCTACGATCTCACGTCTTGCCGGGAGGTCTCAAAGCGCATGAGACAAAAAGGAGGTCGTGACCGTAGATTTTAATCTAACGGTGCACAACAAAAGATGGGGGAGGTTGTGAGCGCTTGATAACGCGGGGAGGTCGTGAGCTGTTGGATCTGATCCAACGGCTACGACCTTGGTTAGGTGGGAGGTTTGTTTAGTTTAACAGTGAGGGGAGGTCAGGGCCATGGATCTTGGATCCAAGGGCTATGACCTCACGTAGGTGGGAGGACCTGACCGAGTATGTTGAGGAGGAGGTCGTGGCTGTTGGATTTGATCCAACGGCTACGACCTCAACAAGGTGGGATGACCTCGCTACGATGGTTTAACAGCTCGAGGAGGTCTTTGAGGTTTAACACACAGGGGAGGTCATGACCATGGATCTTTGATCCAACGGTTACGACCTCATCAGGTGGGAAGGTCCTTGCGGTGTTGACCGCGGAGGAGGTCTGGCGCCCACGTTGACCCGAGGAGGTCCACGCGGTCCGAGGACTTCAAGGAGGTCCCGGGTGCGTTGGTTGAGGGGAGGTCGTGGCCTTTGGATTGATCCAACGGCTCGACCTCATCAAGGTGGGGAAGGAGGTCGATGGGGTTGGGCCGACCAACTTTGCAAAGTGGCTAGCCCAAGGAACAAAGTAGGCTTTTAAATTTAGTTTTTAACAAATTGAAACTTAGCAGAATTATTTGAGATAGCAAATGAACTCCAAATTTGATGAAATTTTTACAGGAGCTTGCTGACAATGAGCTTAACCTTGCATAAAATTTCCAGAGGTTATTATGCAATGCATTTTTCTCAGGAAATTCATGAAGGTTGTTTAAAGGATTGTTTTGCCTCCAAAAATTATCAACAAGTGTTATAACTCATGATATTTTTCAGAGGGTCCCATATCAGTTTTGGGACCAAGGAAAATATATTCCAAATGTTTGGCACAAGATTTAAGATAATTAGAAAATGAGTTTGATTTTTGGTCAACAAGAGCTTTGTGTTTTTGGATTACACAACTCTTGGACAAGAATTACATAAGATTTTAGGGTTTTTCAAGATGTGAGAAAAAGTTTTAATTTCTACACATATAATTATACTTGATTAACCCTAATTATACATTTGGGATGTTACATTTACAAGCTTCAGAAATAGCCATATATTCTGCTTCAGTAATTGATAAGGCAACAGTAGCTTACAAACTTGCCTTCCAACTAACAGCACAACCACCAATGGTGAAAACATAACCTGTTAGAGACCTCCTCTTGTCCAAATCACCAGCATAATCAGAGTCAACATAACCAACAAGTTCATCTCTAGAATTCCCAAACTGCAAACAAGCATTAGAAGTGCCACGCAAATGTCTGAATATCCACTGAACTGCTTTCCAATGCTCTTTTCCAGGATTAGCCATGTATCTACTGACAACACTCAATGCATGAGATAAATCAGGACGAGAACAAACCATGGCATACATAAGAGAACCAATCTGACCGAATATGGAACTCTAGACATGTACTCAATATCCTAATTTGACTCAGGACATAAGGTTGAAGATAATCTGAAATGCGAAGCTAATGGAGTACTCACTGGTTTTGCATCATGCATATTAAAACGGTGAAGAACTTTCTCAATATAACCTTTTTGATTAAGGTATAACTTGCCAAATTGTCTCTCTCTAATAATCTCCATGCCAAGAATTTTCTTTGCTGCACCTAAGTCCATCTCAAACTCATTACTCAATTGTGCTTTCAATTTTGCTATTTCTGACTTATCTTTTGCAGCATTCAACATATCATCAACATAGAGAAACAAATAAATAGCTGAACCATTAGAAGTCTTTAAATAAACACAGCTATCATAATCAGACCGCTTAAAGTCATGAGAGAGCATAAAGGAGTCAAATCTCTTGTACCATTGCCTAAGAGATTGCTTCAAACCATAAAGAGATTTCTTTAATCTACAAACAAGGTGTTCTTTTCCAGGAGTAACAAAACCCTCAAAGTTGGTCCATATAAATGTCTTCTTCCAACTCTCCATGTAAGAATGCGCTTTAATATCTAATTGCTCAAGTTCATAATCACGCATAGCAACAATAATCGAGTAAAGTACGAATAGAACTATGCTTCACAGCTGGAGAAAAGACATCATTAAAATCAATACCTGGAATCTGACTATAACCTTTAGCAACCAATCTTACCTTGCTGGTTCAGAAGAAATACCTTCCTTTCTTTTGAAAATCCACTTGCAATGAACAGGCTTCTTCTCCTTTGGCAATTTCACTAATTCCCAAGTGCCATTCTTTTCAAGTGACTCCATTTCATCATGCATGGCAGTTATCCACTTATTACAATCAGTGGAGTTAATAGCCTCAGAGTATGATGAAGGTTCTGAATTACCTTCAATTTCTTCTGCCACACTCAAAGCATAAGCAACAATATTAGCTTCTTCAATCAACCTCTTGGGTAGATTAATCTCCCTCCTAGGCCTATCAACTGCAATAGACCGTTGTGGTGGCTGCTCAACAATAGGAGTATCATCAACAATAGGTGCATCATGAACAAAAATATTTTCCTTATTTGATGTGTCATTTGAACCAACAAAATGGTCCACCTGAACACTTGAATTCTGCTCACTCTCAATAGGAACATTAGTGGGCAGTTTATCATGAAGCATAGCAGATTCATTAAAGACAACGTTTCTGCTAATCACAACCTTCCTTGTTTTAGGATTCCACAAGTTATATCCTTTGACACCAGATTTATAACCAAGAAAGATGCACTTAACAGTTCTAGGCTCTAATTTTCCATTATCAACATGAGCATAAGCAAGATGTACCAAAAACTCTCAATTTCAATAATTTGTCAGGGAACCGCACTATACCTCAATTGGAGTCTTTTTTCAATTGCAAGAGAGGGTGACCGATTAATAAGGTAGCAAGCGATTAAGCGGCTTCAAATTTCAAAAACGCTCTATGCAAACTCGCATTTGACAACATGCAACGGGCCCCGAAATGATGGTCCTGTTCATATGCTCACCTACACCGCTTTTGTTGAGGAGTACCAGAACGTGTAGTGCCTAACAATGCCTTCCGCCTTGCAATATGATTCAAATTCATCGTAATGTAATTCCATCCCATTATCGGTCTGTTTTTCTTTACCTTCTTTTCGCTTTGCCTTTCAACCATAGTCTTCCACTCTTTAAATGCTAAAAATGCTTCGATTTATGCTTCAAGAAATAAGGCCACACTCTTCTAGAGTAATCATCAATAATTGTTAACATATAATGAGCACCTCCTAGAGATGTCTTCCGAGATGGCCCCCATAAATCAGAATGCACATAGTCCAAAATACCTTCTGTGGTATGAACTGAGGTATTGAACCTCACCCTCTTGTGTTTGCCAAACACACAATGCTCACAAAATTTTAGCTTACCAATGCTATGTCCATCAAGGAGTCCTCTCTTGCTCAATTCTGCCAAACCAATTTCACTCATATGCCCAAGGCGCATATGTCAAAGATTAGTAGCATCGGAATCAGATAATGAACTTGAAATTACAGCAACATTACCTAATATTGTAGTACCTCGCAGATGGTACAGATTGACAGATTTAATATCAGTTTCATCACAACAAGAGAGCCTTTTGATACCTTTAAAACTCCACCTTCACCAGAATACTTGTACCCTTTACCATCAAGAGTACTCAAAGAGATGAGGTTTTTTTTCAAATCTGAAATGTGCCTCACATCTGTCAAAGTTTTGACAATGCCATCAAACATCTTGATCTGAATTGAACCAATTCCTGTAACCTTACAAGATGAGTTATCACCCATCAAGACAAGCACCACCTTCAACAGTTCATAGGTGGCAAACCATTCCTATTAGGACACATATGAAAGGTACAGGCAGAATCAAGAATCCATTCATCATTGGTCTTAGCACATCCAGCAAAGGCAACAAGAACTCCTCCATCAGAACTATCATCAGCAGCAAGGGAGGCATTACCTTCATCATCTGGTTTACCTTTTGGCTTATAATTGCCAGTTCTCTTTTCTTTATTTTGCAGCTTCCAACATTCAAAGATATCGTGCCCACTTTTCTTGCAATATTTGCACGACTTGTACTTGCCTCTGGATTTCGACCGGTTCTTGTAGCCGTTCGAACTTTTACCTTGAGATCCATTATTTGAGTTCTTCTCCTTTTGCCTTCCACGAACAAACAAGCCTTCTCCTTTTGGACTTGAATTTTCAAAAGGTACCATCTGTTTCATCTTCTCCTTAGCATGCAAAGCTTCATAAACTTCATGAAGAGTGAGAGTATCTCTACTATATAATATGGTATCTCTGAAATTTGAAAAAGAACTAGGCAGGAACACAAAAGAATAAGACCCAAATCCTCATCATCATATTTTACCTCCATCGACTCAAGGTCGAACGATCTCCTTAAACAACGAAAGATGATCAAGCACCGATCCTCCTTCTTGCGCTTTGTGAGAGTACAACTTCGCTTGAGATGCATCTTGTCGGGTCGATCCTTTGTCATGCAAATTTGTTCCAAATTTCACTATAATGCAGCAGCTTGTCTTCTCCTTCAAAACCTCCCCGCAAAATATTATTTGATAGATGAAGGTGAATCTGAGATAAAGCCTTACGGTCTTTATGCTTCTCATCTGCAGTCCATGTGATAGGTTGTTTCTCAAACCCTTCTAACGCATCATCCAAATCCATCTGTGCCAACACAACCCTCATCTTAACTTGCCACAGCGAGAATCTTGTGTCTCGACCCAAGAGTAGACGATCATACTTCAAAGTCGCCATGAGGAATAAAACCTAAAAATTGCTGGTACTGATATGTGTAAACCTTAGAAAAATCACGACCTCTTTGGTACACAATCTGTGTACGTGAAATAAAGATATTTAAACCTCCTGGTATCCGTGTGGACGAAGCAAAGAATCAGCAAAAATTTGATCACCACAGACCACAGTCAACAGGACGTCCTTTGCTTGGAGAATCTCCATGTGATTCAATTGGAGGTCCTTGCTTGGTGATTTAATAAAGAAAGGATAACAGCACACTTGATTGGTGAATTAATAAAGAAAGGATTTTACTTGGGATCTGTGACTTGACCTGAGACGGCTACTTTTGGATTGATGAAAATCGATCTGACCCGCGCGGGTGAAGACGTTCGGCTGTGATGAAAAATCGACCGAGACAGCGAAAGACACCGAGACGTGCTGGCTTCCTGTGGTGGCGCGGATCGATCTTTGCGCGAAGAAAACCGATCTGTTATTTTTTTTTCTTCATGTCTTTCTCCAAACCCTAAAATCTTCCGTGCTCTGATACCACTTGTTAGAAAAATAGGGACAGAAGAGACACGAATTTTTACGTGGAAAACCCTCATGGAAAAACTACGGCGCCAACCGGCGATGATCACTATATGAGGAGCGATTACAAAATGCAGGATTATAATGAGGCGTCCTCTCCGCAAGGGCTTACAAGAGGTATATAAAGGGTAAAAGACTTAGAGTCCAAGTAGGAAACTAATCCTCTAATATGGCATATTCCAGATACTTCTATATTAGAAATTCGGATCACATACGGATCCAAATATTAACATTTTCCATAAGGCTAGCATGCTTAAGCTCATATTAGTTGGTGTGAACTCTGGTAGTGGCATGTCGCCATTGAGGTATTGCATGACTTGTTGCATACTAGGCCTTGCGCTAGCAAATGGTTGTGAGCACAAGAGCCCAAGCTTTAGCACCAGGCATGCCTCATCTATGCTACAGATTCCATGGACCCTCTTGTCTATTGTCTCCACCATTGATCCTTTCTGCCAATGCTCAAGTACCCAATCAACCAACATAAACCGTTCGCCTTGTGCATTCTGCTTGACAGGCCTTTGTCTGCAGGTGACCTCAAGAAGGAGTGTGCCAAAGGCAAACACATCTGTAAGAGAGGACGCCTTGCCCGTGCGCACCAATTCTGGGGCTAGGTAACCCATGGTACCAACCACATGTGTGGTCTTTGGGTCAGTACCATGATCATACGACTTTGCAAGGCCAAAGTCTCCTAGCCGTCCGTTCCATTTGCTGTCAAGAAGCACGTTGCTTGCCTTGATATCTCGGTGGATAACAACTTTATCCCACTTCTCGTGGAGGTAGAGCAAGCCACATGCAACTCCTTTGATGATATGAAACCTCTTAGCCCAATCCAGTGAGGGCTTGCCCTGTTCACTCGATGCTCTTTTCAGCACCCCCCAAGATGCGCAGACCATCCAAGCAATCAGAGCATTAGCAGGTGTTGACGGCAAGGCACAAGTGGACCTTCCTGCCTTGGGACTCACTGCCGAAGACCTTTCGGCACTTGTCCAGGACGCTGCAGCGACCTAAAGATCTACCATGTAGCTTCAAGTTTAGTAGAGGCATTTGCAGGTTCAGTTCTCCATGTTGTATGCATCTGGAAGCTCCTTTCCACTTGGGGGTACAAGCATACCTATTGTTAGTTCTCTGCACCTTTTCTCTGTTTGTAGGGTGCAGCTAGTGTGTGTGCGATGGCAATGTAGGCGTATGCAATGTATGTATGGCAGGGAAGTAACACACTTTTGCAGGGGTACTAGGTGCTTTGTATGGAAAAGCATGGAGACTTATATATGCTATTTGCCTCAGATGTTCTGTGTCCAGCATATTTATAATGTCTTCTTATAAAATATTAAATTGGAATGTGAGAGGCTTAAACGCTCCAGTGATAAGGCTGGTAGTTCATCAATTGGTGGTGGACACAGGATGCTCTATTCTTTGCCTACAGGAAACAAAGCTTGACACGATTTCATCGAGTCTTGCAACTGAAATTGCAGGAGGAAAGCTTCAAGGTATGTTTTATAAACCGGCTGATGAAACCAGAGGGGGTATACTGCTTTGCTGGGACCAAGCACTGTTTCAAATGGATGACTCTTTCCTTTTAAATAAATCCATAACAATGAAAGTTAAACCACTTGATGGAGCTATCCCCTGGTCGCTAACAGTCGTGTATGGCCCACATGAAGATCAGCATAAACAAGCCTTCATGGAAGAGTTAAAGCACATTCATGAAGGAATTGATGGGCCATGGCTCATTTTGGGGGACTTCCAATCTCATCTATAGAGCTTCAGATAAAAACAACCTAAATTTGAATCGAAACTTGATGGGACGCTTTCGTGCTGCAATTAACCATTGCGAATTAAAGGAGATCCGTCTTCAGGATCGACGCTTCACTTGGTCCAATGGCCAGCGTAACCCAACTCTAGAAGGGATCGATAAGGTATTTTGTAATATACAATGGGACCTAGCCTTTTCGGGCCATCAATTACGATCGCTCTCTTCCTCAATCTCTGACCATTGTCCTCTGTTAATCTCTAGGGAAGGTTAGGTGCAACCACCTAGACGTTTTACTTTCAAAAATTACTGGCCATCAATGACTAGTTACAACGAGGTAGTCCAAGGGGCGTGGTCTCAGCCGGTCCATGAGGTTGACCCAATTAACAGGTTGATTGCCAAACTGCAAAAAACAACAAGGGCGCTAAAGGCATGGAGCAGATTGCAAATTGGGGATCTCAAATTGCAATTGCATTTGGCACTGGAGGTGGTTCTTCGTCTTGATAAGGCGCAAGAACATCGCGCTCTTTCCCAAGCCGAGCATGACCTTCGTGTAGCGTTAAAATTAAGAATTCTGAGACTGGCGGCCATTCAACGAATGAGATGGAAGCAGCGCTCTCGGCTGATTTGGCTACGATTAGGAGATGCGAATACGAAATTCTTTCATTCAAAATGTAATTCTAGAAGAAGGAGAAAGCTCATACACACTTTGACGCATCAGGGGAGTATCTTCACGCTGCACGCTGAGAAAGAGGAAGCGCTAGCCAACTACTATACAGAACTCTTAGGGACTGCAAAGCCGGCAGCCCAAACCTTTCGCTGGGAGTCACTTGGGCTTAAGCTTCTGCCAGCTAGCGCCGCAGCTGACCTTGAACAGCCTTTCACTGAACAGGAAATTAAGTCGGCCATTGATGAGCTTTCAGCGGACAAGGCTCCGGGGCTAGATGGATTCACTGGAAGTTTTTTCAAAGCAAGTTGGGAGACGATTAAAGAGACTATCCTAGCAGTCTTCCAGAAAGTATATACTTTGAACAACCGACACTTCCAGAAAATCAATACAGCAAACATAATACTACTGCCGAAAAAGGATCAGGCATCCAAAATCTCAGAATTCCGTCCAATCAGTTTGCTTCATAGCATTGTCAAGATTCTATTGAAGCTTCTCTCCCTTAGGCTTTCAAAATACATGGATGCTTTGATTTTTGAAAGCCAGAGTGCATTTATCAAAAAGCGGACTATACAGGACAATTTTCTGTACGTGCAAAACATCGCGAGAAGTTACCACCGATCCAAAGTCCCTATTTTACTGCTGAAACTAGATATCGCCAAGGCTTTTGACTCCATCGCTTGGCCATATATTTTAGACATGCTACATCACAGGGGGTTTGGAGGCCGATGGAGAGCAAGGATTGCTATGCTGCTTAGTACGTCAACTTCTCGGATTATACTGAATGGTGTGCAAGGACCACACATAAGACATCAGTGTGGGGTACGGCAGGGGGACTGCCTCTCACCTTTCCTTTTCATCCTGGCAATTGATGCCCTTCACTGTATCCTTGACCTGGTAGATCAACATGGGTGGCTAACACCTCTATGTGGAAGATTCATGCAGGCAAGATTGTCTGTCTACGCCGATGATGCAATGATTTTCTTATCGCCAAATAAGGAGGACGTTGATAATCTCAAGGAGATCCTACAGGTCTTCGGAGAGGTAACAGGTCTTGTCATAAACATTTCAAAAAGTGCTGTCATACCTATCCAATGTCAATCACTGCAATTGGATGAGATTCTGGAAAATTTCCCACGACTCATCAAGAATCGCTTTGTACCTATCTTGGTTGCCTCTCACCCGCCGCAAGGTCGAATGTCTTTATTTCACCCGCTGACAAAATACACGCTAGGCTGAGCGGGTACAAGAGGAACATGCTTTCCCAGGCAGGAAGGTTAGTGGTGCTAAATGCGGTTATCACAGCTATACCAACATACCATCTAACTACCATCGAGATACCTGTCTGGATAATAAAACAAATAGACAAAAGGCGTAGAGCTTGGTTCTGGACCGGTGACGACATCTGCTCTGGTGGGAAATGTTGGGTGAGCTGGCGCACAATGTGTCGCCCAAAAAAAGTTTGGTGGTCTAGGGGTCCTGTGCCTTGAGCGGTTTAGTCGTGCTCTCCGTTTTCGATGGCTCTAGCACTAATGGAAAACACCGGAAAAGCAATGGAATGGAATGCCGCTTCCGACAACTGAGAAAGACCACCATTTTTTCCATGCATCCACATTGATAAGCATTGGAAAGGGCGACAAGGCGAATTTCTGGAAGGATAGGTGGCTGGGACCGAGGTCTCTGCAAGAATTGGTGCCGAGCTCTTCGGATCGCAAAGACGTAAAAATCGCGACGGTGCGACGCGCAATCCGTGAAGGAAAATGGATAATGGATCTGCGTAAAAAAATCAGCATAAACCTCATTCAAGATTTTGTAAAGATCTATACCATGGTTAATCAAGTCCCGCTAACCCATGAGATACCAGATGACATAACTTGGAAGTGGACAGCGTTAGAAAACTATTCAACCAAATCAGATATGAAATGCAATTCTTTGGAGCAATGAGGCCCTTTTCAAAAACTTTTTACGATTTGGGCACCACAAAATGTAAAATTTTTGCATGGATTCTCGCTCAGCATCGTCTACCGACAGCTGATGTCCTAACAGCTCGTCATATGCAAAATGACCATTGGTGTCCACTATGCACAAGTAACATGGAAACAGCTATGCACCTTTTTGTAGACTGTCTGTATACTAGACAAGTTTGGACGCTAGTGGCTACATGGGTCGGGCGGCAAAATCTTTTACCATCACAGTGGACAGCGCGGGTGCGGATAGTGGACTGGTGGATTGACATCTTTCACTCGGGCGGTAATGGCAGGAAAGGCCAAGCCTCTCTAATTCTTCTCACGCTGTGGCACATTTGGAAGGAAAGAAATAGACATATTTTTCAGCATCACAGAGAGTCACCAATCGGTTTGCTGGCCATTATCAAGGAGGAAGCCCGGACATGGGCGGTCAGTGGGGCGATCAAGCTTCAAGCCTACTTACCGGACGGGAATGTAATCCAGCCTATAGAAGAAGTTTAATCCTTTTTGTCTTACTTGTGTTTGGTTTTTTTGTTTTCTTTTGTTTTTCGTTCTGTAAACCTTTTTTTTCGCTCTTCTCTCTTTATGCAATAGCGGCACTCTTATCGTTTCCTCAAAAAAAAAACAATGTAGGTACTTGTCAAGACTACCATTTGGCATGTATTCATAGACTAAAAGAAGTTCACCTTTTCGCCTGCAATAGCCAAGTAATTGCACGAGGTTGCGGTGTCGAAGGCGGCCAATGCTAACAATCTCAGTAATGAACTCCTTTGTTCCTTGCTTTGACTCATGTGACAACCTCTTCACCGCAACCTCCAATTTAGACGTTGGAAGTGATACACCTTTCCAAACCCTCCTGCACCGAGTATGTTCTTATTCTTAAATCCTTCTGTGGCAAGGAACAGATCCTTGTACGAGAATCTATGTGGCCCAAACTCGATCTCCCAATCTTCCCGTAGCTCATTATATGCCAATTTCCTCTGCGCAAGTAAAATGACAATAGTTCCAGCAACAAAAATGAATGCTGCAATGACTACCGGCAGAACGATCCTCATGACCTTCGAGCGAGGCCCTGGGCCAACACGAGGTAACTTTGGCAGCTTGGTGATATCAATGCCTGGAGCACTATTGCCCATGCTGAAGCTCCAGCCAAGCACACAATATCTTGAGTTGATTACGCCAGTTGCAGATGAGAAGCCAATGTATGCTGTGTCTGCGAACACTGTTGAGAGGTTGTAGATGGCTGAGACTAGCGGCCTTACAGGTTTGAACATTTTGATGGGAGCCAAGGTTACATCAACCTGTGTGACCCCTCCATCATACTCCACCCACACTTGCATAACCTCACGGCTAATGAGTGTCAAGTTCTTGAACATACCATTTTTGTCATCATAGAAGCCAGCATCCTGGGATCGCACAGAGTGGAGACTATTGATGTTGATGCCAACATGGTTGTCGTTGATGTCCTGGAACTCACTGTTTTGGATGGTGTCAAGCTCAACCGCAAAGATATGGTTGCTTGTGTTGCTGCTGTTCTGGTCGTTGAGGAGCCCTAAATACTGGGCCGGCAACGCACTGGAGAAATTCTTGTTTGTGGCGATGAAGAAGGCCATGCCATCAGCACTCTTGTCAGGATAGGCAGAGAGGATGCTGAAGATGAAGCTGACGGAAAAAGACTGCACACTGCCGTTAGGCGATGCACGCAATTGCAGAGGAGTTGGGTATAATGCATGGCCTTTGAGGTTAGAGGTGCCATTTGTTAGCTCAAGGAGTCCATCTGGTGTTATTGTGGCAGTTCCATCAAGGCTGAGGTTAGCTTGGGCGAAGCCGGAGTAGACGAACTGGTCAGCAGCAATGGTGAAGGATGCAAGGTTGAGGCCAAGGAAGAGGAGTTGGCATAGAATGAAACACTTATGTTTCTTGTCAGGCATGGGTGTAACTTGCGACAACTCAAGAAATACACAAGAACAAAGCATTTTGTAAGCTAACCGTGCACAATGGTTTGCAGTTGCCCTCTACCTCTAGTAGTCCGTTTGTTATTAATTTGTAGTGGAATGGACTCAGCAAACTAGGCATGATTTTGCAAATTGGTGTTTCTCATCTACATTTCTTTCACACATATGCCATTGTATGGGAGAGTCACCGTCAATAGTTAATGAAACCAATGAGATTAACTTACTCGTTCAGGTTTCGTCAAACATGTGTTGGGCCAGCTGATTTTCCTAAAACTTTCTTTGAAAGATTCAATATTACAAGAAACATATACATTTTTTGTGTGCTAGAGTAATCAAATACAGTAGCTTCTCTTGGTTCTTGCTATTTTGAGAGCAAGTATATTTGGACAAAAGGGACATTTATCACGTCTTTTTGTTTAATTTAAAACTTTTCGATTCAACTTTCCATGAAAAAGATCTTATTTGGTCAAAAGTCGAGACTAATGTGAACTACACAGGAAAAATCCAAGTGGTTACTATCATTGTTGATTTTTTCAGCTCTACTTTCCAGCCAAGTGCTCAGTAAGATTCAACAGTGCTATCAAAGTGTCAACTATTAATGTGAACTGCAGAAAACTGATATGACCTAATGTATCTCTGAAGACGACTTCTGACCAATAAAATTTCCTTTCGGATTTCCAATATTCACATATCATCCTTTAGAAAGTGTCAAGAAATGCATGCCGTGCTAGGATTTGGTTCCAGTTGCCATCACTGCAGTCATTTCCGCCCAGTCTCACTGGCCATGTCTATAATTTGTGTTTAGTTGGACAAGACCTTGTCCAGTTATATTGCATAAACTTAATTCCTGAAAGACAAGGAGATTTCATATTAATGCGAACACCACGTAGGGGAATCTAATGAGCATATGAACAATGAGAAAGATAAAGTAGACTAGTTATGACAGTCTAAAACCTACATAAGTGGTGGTGTTAACTCTATCTTGTCAATCTACAGAGAAGAATATATGGAGATTGTCATGAAGTTTGTTCTTTCAATTTCATATCATAAAGTTTTTCTAGATCACGTCATGATAAATAGGATGTATTGGTGTAATTCGGGAATGGGTTTCATTCACAAATAAACTTCCGATGACCATAGATTTACGGAAGGAACAATAGATAATTTTATCTTGTTAGTTCGTTTTCTATTCTTTACAGCAATGACTACCAATGAATGTTTATTTGAAACTAATCTTCTGCATACAAGTGGAGAATCATCACTGAGTTTGTTCATTTGACAACATTTTTTATTGGAACCCATTGTAACATCCCGACCCGCCACCTGGCCCAGAATGCTACCACCACATATTATTCATTACAAACTTTGTGCAGCTAATTTAACCACTAAACATGATACAACAAAAGTGGAATATTTAGGAAGGATGATTTGCATGAGTAACTACATGTGACGTGGATGAACTATTCTCCCTTTCCGAAGCATGTCATCTGCGACGTTTACCTAAAAACCAATGATAAGTAAGGGTGAGTCCGAAGACTCAGCAAACACATAACAGAACGATAAACATTGTCACATAAACATAAACATAACTGTTTCATTATTTCCTATCATTATCTCTCCATTAGTGCAATGCATCATTATTCTACATGCACCATCATGCTCATGCTCATGCTCATATACATCTCATCAGCTGATACCGGTATCGCGGAGTGTTCACCTGTCGATTGCACACTCTTCCCCCATCTTCGTTGGGATAGGGTCCTTACATTGTAGGACTTTATCTAGTCCTTACAGATGTAAGACTTCATCTAGAGCACACCGGATTAGTCATGTATTTTTCTCATCGACCTCACCGGAATAGTTACATGACTTTCTCACCGACCTGGCTCATACATTCTTTCCATGATGCAAAGGCACATGTCCATTGTCATTAACATGATTCATCATTGTCATCATTATCATTGCGACTAACTCTAAATTGTGAGTAGGATAATTTTGCTCTTGTTTCTTCAACTGTCGTGATGCATACGCAATAACCTTGCTGTCCTGCATGAGCACGCAACCCAGACCCACTCGTGAAGCGTCCGAGTAGACCGTGAAGCGCTTCCCTGGCTCAGGGAGGATGAGAACAAAGGTAATAACTAACTTTTTTTTTTCAAAATGTAGAAATTGCACTCACATTCATCGGTCCGCTAGAATTTCATGCCCTTACGCGTGAGCTAAGACATTGGCTTGGCAATAATTGAGAAGTCTTTTACGAAATGCCGCCAGTAACTAGCTAAGCCCATAAAACTTCTCACTTCTTTGACATTAGTTGGCCTCTTCCAATTCACTACTGTCGAAATCTTGGATGGATCTACTGAAATACCTTCCTAGTTAATCACATGACCCAGGAAGCCCACTTCAGAAATCTAGAACTCGTACTTCTTTAATTTGGCAAAGAACTGATTCTCACTCAGAGTCTCAAGCACGAGCCTCAAATGCCGCTCATGCTTTCCCTCCGTCTTAAAATAAATCAGGATATCGTCGACGAACACAACCACAAAGTCATCAAGATACTTATGCAGCATACTGTTCATCGTCTCCATAAAGACAGCAGGGGCATTCGTTAGTCCATAGGACATAACCTTATACTCATAGTGCCCATACCTTGTAGAGAAAGCGGTCTTTTCTATATCTTGTTCCCGCACTCGAATCTGATTATACCTAGATTGTAGATCAATCTTAGCGAACACCTTGGCTCCCTTCAATTGATCAAACAAATCCTCGATACAAGGCAAATGGTATTTATTCTTGATGGTCACCTGATTAAGAGCACGATAGTCTATGCACATGCGCCAACTCACGTCCTTCTTCTCAATGAATAGGACAGGGGCTCCCCAAGGTGACACACTACGACGAATCAATCCTTTGGAAAACAAATCATCCAATTGCTTCTTCAATTCTTCCTGGAAAGGTCGTGCCAAACGGTACAGGGATAGAGAAATAGGTCGTGTGTCAGGAACAAGATCAATCCTAAACTCCACATCTCTTTTGGGTGGCATACCCGAAAGCTCTTCGGGAAATACATCAGGATCCTCACACACCACTGGAATATCCCCAATGCGCAATGATGCGCTCGGCTTCTCCGCAAGTGCTAGAAGCGAACTAGACTTCACTGTTCGTCGGCCAGGGAACAGGCTGGCCAACACAAAAAGAGAACATGGAGGTGCATTCCCTTGAAAGGTTATCTCCTCCCCGGAAGCAGCTTGCAATGTGATTGTTCTCTAGAAGCCGGAAATCACAGCCCGATAGCAATGCAACCAGTCCATGCCAAGAATAACATCAAAAGGTTATATCTGCATAACCATTAGGTTGGCAATGAAATCCTCATCATCTATTGAAACCACGCATCCAGGACATACCGTGGAGCTAGCAATGACACCTCCTGGAGAACTAACTATAACAGACTGCGAGATCTGCTGCATACTCATCTTCGCTTTTCTAGCGAACTCGCGGGACACAAAGGAATAAGTAGCACCAGAATAAAAAAAAGAACAAGGGTGTCACACAAATCTACTAACAGGGTACCTGTCACCATGTCCGGTCGACCCATAGACTCAACGGTAGGCAATGCGTAGACTCCATGTGGCGTCGGGGCGTCGGGAGCCTCGACACTCGGTTGAGATGGCAACGGAAATTGAGGCAGTGCAGCATGCTGAACTGGAGCAACTGGTGTAGGGTGCCAGTAATACCCAGCGGGTGATGCCCAGGAAATAGGAGGCTGCGGTGCAGGGGCAACCACCAACATCTAGACAGACCCCCAAGGCGAAGCATTTATTGATGACGTAGGTGCCGGTTCCCACTTAATAATACTAGAGGGGTTCTGACGACAAACCCGCTCTATATGGCCCGACCGACCACATTGCCAACACTCTCCCATCCAAGAACATTCAGCAGCACGATGCCCACCACCGTACCTGAAACAGATCATGCCCTGCCCTAGGACAGGACGATAGGTTGGGGTCGTTGACGACGAACAAGGCGCTGTAGAAGACGGCCTCGAAGATTTGGACTTGGACGACTACGGGGGACGCTGGCCCCACTTGGACTTCTTGGGAGTAGGTCGCTGAGATGACCCACCCTCCTCGCTAACACTCCTCTTCTGATCATTACCAGAAGCACTTGGACCACCAGAGGGTTGCAGTCCTTTAGTGAGTTGCATTTCCATCTCCATCCCTCTGGCTTGATCTACCACTGACCTAAAGTCACGTGGCGCAGTGGCTCCCATAACATGCCGAAACTCAGAGTTGAGCCCTCGGTGAAACCTTTTGGCCTTCTCCAGATCATTGCTCGCGACCGATGGTACGAAATGGATCAGATCGTTCAACCCTGCTTCGTACTCAGCTACGGTCATCTTCCCCTGCACGAAGGTCGAGAAGACGACCTCCATACTCTCCACAAAAGTTTCCGGTTAGTACTTCGCCTTGAACTTCTCGATGAAGATCTCCCAGGTAGCGGGACCCTGGGCAGGGGTCCTAGCTGAAAGGACTCCCTCCCACCAGATGTCTGCCTGACCCTTTAACTGGAATGCCACATAGCGAGCTCTCAGCTGTGAGCTCATCTCTAGGGCTTCAAACTGTCTTCCCATATAACGCAACCAATCCGCAACTTGGACTGGTGTGCCCACCCCATCAAAGGTGTCTAGACATAAAGCCAACCACTCACGAAGGCCCATCCTTGCCTCCGACACGGTTGGAATGGCAGTAGGTACCGCAACGGGTACAGCTGCAGCAGCGGTTGCCGGCGCTTGTTGGCGAAGCGCACGGACCTCTTCCATAAACTCATGTAGCAAGGCCGAAGACCTTGCCTGATTCCCACTATTGATCGCCAAATAAAACAACCTCCGCTTGCTGTAAGCTTCGAACCTCAGCGGTGGCTCCGCTTGAACACGGCCATGGCCACAGCCGTGACCTCTACCTCCACCCCTCGACATCTCTGTTCACATCCAACAAGCGTTCACACAATCAATTCACAAACAGTTACCTCGTAACAATGCACATCAACAACATAATTAGCTAAAACATATATGCAACGCTTGGCCCGAAAACTCATCCTACTGTGCACCAGAGTGTGTCAAGTTTAATTTAATTATTTGGCCTAGGTCAAGTTTTAGTAATTAATCAACCTAGGTCTACAAATTTTTCACCACGAACCTAACACCCGCTCTGATACCAACTGTAACACCCCGACCCGCCACCTGGGCCCAGAATGCTACCACCACACATTATTCATTACAAACTTTGCGCAGCTAATGTAACCACTAGACATGATACAACAAAAGTGGAATATTCAAGAAGGATAGTTTTCATGAGTAACTACATGTGACGTGGATGAACTATTCTCCCTTCCCGAAGCATGTCATCTGCGACGTTCACCTAAAAACCAATGATAAGCAAGGCTGAGTCCGAAGACTCAACAAACACATAATAGAACGATAAACACTGTCACATAAATATAAACATAATTGTTTCATTATTTCCCATCATTATCTCTCCATTAGTGCAATGCATCATTATTCTACATGCACCATCATGCTCATGCTTATGCTCATATGCATCTCATCAGCTAATACCGGTGTCGCGGAGTGTTCACCCATCGATGACACACCCTTCCCCCATCTTCGTTGGGATGGGGTCCTTACATTGTAGGACTTTATCTAGTCCCTACAGATGTAAGACTTCATCTAGAGCACACCGGATTAGTTATGTATCTTTCTCACCTACCTCACCAGAATAGTTACATAACTTTCTCACTGACCTGACTCATGCATTCTTTCCATGATGCAAATGCATATGTCCATTGTCATTAACATGATTCATCATTGTCATCATTATCATTGGAAGGGTAGCCTCATTGCTCACCTCGTTCTATCATTATTGCTATTACCATAAGCATTATCATATAAGCATCAACATATAAACATCATCATATCACGCAACCATCACATATTTCATAGCACTTACAGGCTATCGATTTACCATGCACTTACCTGTTAACCAAACAGAGCGGAGCAACGTGCAGATAGCGCCGTTCCCGAACCTCCACCTGAACAGGCGTTCAACTAGACTCAATACAGGGTAGCAATACACGTACACATATGAACGTCATTGATCCCTACGCGCAAAACGACATGAACAAACCCCTCTCATCGGGCATTATCCCACTAACCTGGTGCCAAAAATAAATAATAACAATTGGTTAGAGATCGAGTCTTCAACTCTTGCAAATAAAAAAATTTAGGTGCGCAGCCCTAAATTCTTTCCACCTCTTCCTTTTCTCTCTTTCCCCCTTTCCTTCTTTTCGTTTCTTTTCCCCGGCCAACCCCCATCCTCCTGGTCTCCCTTTAACTCTTCATCTCCCCCTCACCACTCATTCTCTCCCTCTCTCTCGGTGACTCACCCCGGCCGAGCGGCTTCACCGAAGCTGTCGCCTCTTCGCTAGTCGCCTCGCTAGAGCCGCCTCCACAAGACCACGCCATGCCGTCGGCTCCTCACCGCACCGCCCTCCGGCTCGTGCCCTCGTGTGCCTCCTCGTGCCAGAGCCCACGCCTGCTCCTCCCGCTCGGCCTCTGTGCCGCGCCCTCCTCTGCTGCAGACTCGACCAGGCTCGCTAGGCGCCGCCACCCCCATGGCTCGCCTGCGCCCGGCTCAGCCTCTGGCCGTCGTGCGCCTCCCCTACACGCATCGCTGCCTCCTATGAGCTCCACCCCTGTGTCGCTTTACATTACCCTCCTCCCTTTTTCTTTACGTATGCTAGTGGTATGCGACCGATGGATAGGATGGAGGGACGGAGCGACCTACTTGGTTTGCCGGTTTAGGGGTGGGAAGTGGCGACGATGTTGCCTATGGTGGCCGTAACTTTTCTTCCGGGTGGTGCTTCCTTGGTGGGTGCCTCTTCACTTGGTTGCTTCTCTAGTTATATGCCTCCGGTGGCTTGGCTATGGGTGCCTTCGGTTGGTCTTATCCCTTACCCCCCTTCTCTCTCTGTCTCTCTCTAAAAGCTTGGTGAAACATGAGGTTTTACCTCATGGTCAAAAAGCTTGTGGGTTAAAAAAAAGGGCATTACACCCATTTGATTTTTGCTTCTATTACAGAGAATGGGACCGGTTTTCTATCTTGAAGATGAGTTCTTTTATGTCCAACAAAAGACAAGGGCAAGCACGTCAGCAGGGTAACTTCTTAATTTTTATTAGTAGGATATATTATTTTTTGTTTTTCATTAAGATAGCTTTTAGAACGATAGGTCTTAAGTTTATTTTAGATCTGATATACCCTAAATTTTTTACTCTTTGTTCTGTGTTTCTTACTTGAGTAGAAGTCATAGTGATAGATACCTGGGCTCCATAGGAATGGAGAAAGCTATTTAGAACAACGAAATTGCAATGCCATTTCTAGTTCAACGAAATTGCAACGTCATTTGCACCTTAGCTTGTTAGAGAAGATGATGAAAAGTTGTACAAGTCTAGTGTCAGTAGTTTGCGTTTTCCTTTTCTGTTTGTGTGCCCCTTCGATTTCGCTTGTTTCGTGTACCCACTGCATCATTTCTTTACAACTGCATCATTTCTTTACAAGGCCTTGAATTTCTCATCAAATAAAAAAAAATTGAACAAAAACATCAAATAAATTTTAAATTCCAATTAAATATATCAAATTTACAGACAACCTCCAAATAAAAATAACTGTTGTGGGACTCAAAAACTGTAGACTTAATTTGCAGTCACAAAGCATCGGTTATGAAGGCTATGTGTGTCATCTACTCATCTTCCTCCTGAGAAGCTAGACATTGTGCCAATGCTCGTTGCTGATGAAGGATGTTTGAACCCTTCATTCTGCATCAAGGCTAGCATGCAGAAGCTTAAATGTGTTGGCATCAACTCCGGTATTGGCATGTCCTTGTTGAGGTACTGCATGACTTGCCTCATATTTGGCCTTACATTTGTAAATGGGTGAGAGCACAACAATCCTAACTTGAGTGCTAGGCATGCCTCACCAATATCATATTCACCTTGAAGTTTGATGTCCACTGTATCAGTGAGCGATCCTTTATGCCAATGTTCAAGAACCCAATCAACTAACATGAACTGGCTGTCTTCTGCGTTGTGCTTGATAGGCTTTCGCCCACAGGTGACCTCAAGAATGAACACGCCAAAGGCAAATACGTCCGTTAGAGGTGTTGCCTTGGCAGTGCGTGCTAGCTCTGGAGCTAGGTATCCTATGGTGCCAACCACGTGTGTGGCTTCTGGGTCAGTACCATGATCATACATCCTTGCGAGACCAAAGTCACCTATTCGCCCATTGATCTCGTAGTCGAGGAGCACATTGCTTGCCTTAATGTCTCGATGTATGACAACTTTCTCGCACTCCTCGTGAAGGTAGAGTAAACCTGATGCTACACCTTTGATGATTCGGAACCTCTGAGCCCAATCTAAAGTTGGCCTGCCCTCTTTACCATATAGGTATTTGTCAAGGCTTCCATTCGGCATATAATCATACACTAGGAGAAGTTCACCTTTTCGCCGGCAATATCCCAGAAACTGAACAAGATTGCGGTGTTGAAGGCGACCAATGCTAACGATCTCCGCGATAAACTCCTTCATTCCTTGGTTGGAGTCGTGTGACACACTGACACCCTCTTCACAGCGATATCCAATCTGGATGTAGGGAGCACCCCTCTGTATACCCTTCCAAATCCTCCTGTACCTAGTAGGTGCTTATCTTTAAATCCTTCTGTGGCATGAAACAAATCCTTGTATGAGAACCGGTGCGGCCCATACTCAACCTCCCAATCTTCACGTAGCTCGGCATACCTTAGATTCCTCCGCACGAATAGAAAAACGGTAGTGCCCACAGCAAGGAGGAACACCACAATCGCTATTGGCAAAATTATCTGTAATGCCTTGGACCGATCCTTTTGACGAAGACGAGGCAGCTCAGGCAGCTTGGTAATGTCAATTGGTGGAGCAGGACTGTTCATGCCAAAGCTCCAGCCAAGCACATAGTGCAGTGCGCTGACTGTGCCTGTTGAGGATGAGAAGCCAATGTATGCTGGGCTAGTCAGCACTGTCGAGAGATTATAAGTAGTAGAAAGCAGTGGCCTCACCGGTTTTGCGACATTGAGGGGAGCCATGGTCACATTGATCTGTGTGGCTTCTCCATCATAGTTCACCCACACTTGCATCGCCTTGTGGCTAATGAGTGCCAATTTCTGAAACATACCACTCTTATCGTCGTAGTAGCCAGCATCATGGGATTGCACGGAGCGGAGGCTGTTGATGTCGATGCCAATGTGGTTGTCATTCGTATCTTGTAAGTCATAGTTTTGAACAGTGTCAAGCTCAACTCCAAAGATGTGGTTGTTCTTGTCGCCATTGCTCTGGTTGTTGAGGAGTCCCAAGTACTGGGTTGCGAACGCACCTGAGAAATTCTTGCTTGGTGCAATGAAGAAGGCAAGGCCATGCCCACTCAAGTCGGGGTAGGTAGAGAGGATGGCAAACACGAAGGATACAGAGAAAGACTGCACCGTGCCATTGGGTGATTTGTGGAAGCGCAGGGGGATTGGGTGGAATGCATGGCCTTTCAGCCGAACTGTGCCATTGGTCAGCTCGAGGAGGCCGCTTGGCATGACTCTGGCTGCACCATCAACGGTGAGGTTTCTGCCGGTGAAGCCGGAGTAGACGAATTGGTCGTCCCCACTCCCAGTACTGCAGTCAGCAAGGGTAAGGCCTATGAGCAGGCCGAAGACCATGATCTTCTTGCAAAGCATGTCTGTAACTATGTATTTTGTGGATCATGCGCTGTGGTTTGCAGTGGTACACTTAAATGCACTTTGTTTCTCTTCATAATTTTCAGTGGAGCTAGGCAACTTCTAGTTACTTGCGCATCGCTTCCTTGTCCAAGTCTTCTGCAGACTTTTCCTAATTCCATTCCTGCCTGCTTCCTAGTCTGGAAGTATGCAGCAGGTAATATGGAAAATGAGTTTTTTTATATAGAAAGAATATTGAAAAAGAGATTTGTTTGTTCAGGTCACCAAGAAACTAATTAAGGCCACAAATATCAGTACATGTATGATTAATGTATGAATGATCAGAGGATTAGTGCTAGCTTGGTACATAAATTTGGGTTTCATTTACGTGTGACAATAAATTTGAGGCTGACTAAGTAGAAGTTTGTAGAGAATTCTAGCACATGTCACATCATTAGTTGTTAAATATTCCTTTCAATCGAGCAATTTTTTCGTTGGTGGCTACCAATAATCAAACCATCTTTTTTGCGATCTTCCGGGCAACATGTGGTAGGATCAAAATATTGGCCAGTGGGAAAACGATTGAAGTGGTCCAGGTTTGAGAAAATAATTCAGACGGGATTCTTTGTAGTGTGAATATTCAGCTAACAAGTGAAAATATTGGCCATTTGGCAAAAGATTGAAGCTGTCCAGGTTCAACAAAAGAATTCAGACGGGATTATTAGTAGTGTGAATATTTAGACAACAAGCTATGGTCTTCTGAACTTGATTTTTTTTATTTAATCCTTTTTTAAAAATTATTTTAAAGTTAATCCCTCGCGAACTTTATTTCCAATTCTGACCCCCTTTGATCACGCCACCACCCATGGCATGTCAAATCAACTTTGTCACACCACCAGTCTCGACATGACGAAACATGCCACGCAAACCCTCGGTCGCGCGTCGTGCCAGTGTGGAGGGCTTGCGTGGTAGTTGTCACGTCATTAGTAGTGGCGTGATAAATTTGTAGTATCACGCCAATAAGAGTGGCGTGACAGTGAGTACTTAGGAGCCGTCGCCCACCCAGTTCTTCAGTTTATCCTCGGCTCATTTCTTCCTCTCGACTTCTCCCCTCCCCAAATCTGTCGTCGTCGCGCTGTCCTCGCCTCCCGCCGGCCCCCTACACCAGCCTAATGCCCGCACCATCATCATCCCCACGTCGGCGTCCTCCCCCACGCCGACATCCTCCCCCATGTCAACCTCTCCCCCCGCAGCATCCTCTCCCACGCCGACATCCTCCCCCGGGCCGGCCTCTCCCCCACGCCGACCTCATCCCCACATTGGCGTCTTGTCCACCGACCCCTGCTCCCTGCATTGTGAAGGTAAAATATTCTGGGCTATTTTCGCGAAATTGGTTCATGCTTGTGTTATCTTGAGTTTAGTGAATTTGGGCTGTAATTTAGCTCTCCAATACATGCATATTGCCATGGTGCTTGAATGGTATAGCTGGTAATCGAAGAACATCATTTTGATTCAAAGTATACTATACCGGATTTAATAGTCACTATGGTTAGGAGTCAAATTAAAGTTCATGGTATAGTGTTCAAATATTCATCGACCTCCAGTAATAGCCTTTCCTTTTTTTGTGGGTGTGGGGCAAGGAGGTAGAGAAGAGAGGAAAACTCTCTGTTAATTGCTTGTTTGATTCATCTGGCCGAAATCTCCTTTAATAAGATGGCCCCTAACAATCATATCTGTAAAGATGGAATAATGTCTCTAAAGAAGGAAACATTATCTCGAAGGAAGGAAACTATATCTCTAAAGAGGAAAGTAAATACTTAATTGTTATTTAAAGATAATATGCTTAATCTGTTGTTCAGTCTCTTCCTTGGACTTTTCCTGCTGCTGCCGCATCCTCTAGGAGTCCTATTGCCGCAACCCTCTTGGTCCAGCTCCTCCTTTGGTATGTGAGACTGACCATAACACCATGACTTAGCACGATTGCAATTGAACTATTGTCCACTTGATAAATTAGTCCAAGCACACAATTCCTATAAAGGTCAGAATGCTTTGGAAGTTCGATGTATCTCACTTGAACAAAACCATTTGAAGCTCAATGCTGATGAGATGTAATGTTTTGTTTTTAACTAGGACCATATTAGCTGTTTGTCATTCCAAAGCTTCTTCGTCCTAGCATTAGGGTCGAACTTGTAGTTGCTAACATCTCTGTCTTACTATTGTCCACTTTTGCTTGACGAAATATGTAGTTTCTCCCTTCGTCATCGCATAGTCTCTGTGTGACTATGTTGGCCATTTGTCAATGATGATAGTACCTCCTACTCTGGACTCTCATTGATCATTCTAGCTTACATTGTTATGAACTTTAGTTCATGGAGGTAAATACTGCACGGATAGAGGCCAGATGGCAAGACACTGAACCAACCCTTAATGCCGAGGAGTCTAGTTTAGGGTAATGGATCGGGCCCCCTTGCGTTCCTCCCTTGGCCCAAATGGCCCTTTGGGTCGTGTGGGTTGACCCGTGCTACTGTTCACTGCAGAAACAACATGATGTTCCGGTTAGAAACAATTGAGTTCTATATAATTAAAACGTCCTGTAGCATTCTAAAAGTAATCAAGTTTAATTAAAGAAAACAAATATAGGCTTAAGACGAAAAAATGTGACTTATCTCCTTTCTGCATATCAGATTTCCTGAACGAGTGGTTCGTGGCACTCCGAGCGTGTAGCTCTAGCGTACCCAAGAGCAAAATCCTGGGCGTACTCAGGAATGAGCCCTGAGCGATCCCAAATATGTGGTTTGGACGGTCTCAAGTGAAGAATCTAGACCCGTCATTATGAGTTAATGGTATATTTTGGTAATTAATGATAATCATCTTTTGGAACTAACATTTTCCATGAGTTGGATGAATAGGTTATGTTCCATGATGATGAAGACTTTGGATGACATCATGAGTTGATCGTCATCGAGTCAAGCCTTAGGATGAAGAAAATCATCATATGTTGATGATGTTCAAGTCAAGATTTCGAAGTAAAGAAGATCATCGTGTGTTGATGATATTGAAGTCAAGAGCTTGGAGTAAAGGATGCATCATGTGTTGATGCGTATCAAGATCTCTAAGAAGATATGATCATGAGTTGATCATCAATTCAAGTCATCATGTGTTGATGAGCATTCAAGTCAATGACCCAGTCTTGAAGTGAAGATGTGCGTCATCAAGCTTCAAGAGGATGCTCAAGGCAAAGGTATAACTAGCTAGGGCTAAGGATGTGTTCTTAGTCTTTTACCGGTCTTGGTGTTTGGTTGAAAGACCGGATTGCTAGTATAGGTTGTTGTACTATTAAGAGGGGTCGTGACTAGTAGTTTGAGTGTGTCATGTGTTGATAGCTCATTGTGCTTGCTCTAGCTCTTGTTAGCATGTTGCTATTATTTACGAATGTGTTTTGCAAATAGATGAAGCTCATGTATAATCTCTGTAGCATGAGACTATACTTTGCAAATGGTTGAAGTACATGCACCTTCTCCTTGTGGCATTATGCTATTGTTTGCAAATGTGTTTTGCAAATAGTTAAGGCTCATGCATGTTCCTTGTAGCATGTGACTTTGGTTTGCGAATGTGTTTTGCAAATGGTTTAAGTCCATGTACCTTATTCCTTGTGGTGTTGATTCTAAAAATTGGCAAATGTTTTTTGCAACTTATTGAGAATCTTGCCTTTAACCCTTGTTTGCATCTTGCATCAATTGGCAAATGTGTTTTGCAAAATTGAGTTGAAGCAAGTTGCAAAAATCAGCTTTTGGTTCCTAGATCGGACTGACCGCAGAAGTAACCCCGGACTGACCGCCATGTGTTGGCTGGTCTGACTAGACCCCCGGTCAGGGTCGAGTGGTTAGCTTTTTCTATAATATGTGTTTTTCTGGTTTTAGCAAGTGCAGTCTAACTGCAGTTATTAGTCCGGTCTGACCGGACCTCCAGGTTAAGGACCCAGTCAGCTTTTTCCAGAGAATGTGTTTTTCTGGAAATGCTATTTTCTGTTGGCCGGTCTAACCGGGCTTGGCTGATTTTTCAGTATCTTTTCTCCTAACGACTAGTTTTTGTGTGTGGGCTATAAATACCCACCTTGGCTGGTTGTGGGAGAGTTGCAAAAGCCCCATTCTATTCTCTTGAGCTAGTGCAAGCCCTCTTCTCTCATTTGTGCATGTGTTGTGCTTAGTGAGCTTAGAGAGCAAACTCTAAGTGCATGTGTTGCCTTAGGTAGTGGATTGTGTATCCACTTGAGCTTAAACACTTGATTAGTTCAAGTGAAAGTCTTCGACTTGTTACTCTTGGTGTTTGCCGACACCTAGACAATGTGGAGGCGTCATGGTCCGATGACCTTCTCAAGAAGGTTCTGAGAAGGCCCGGTATTTGTGAGTGACTTGGTGCTCGCCGTCTCCGGAGTGGAGGAAGAGCAACCCCTAGTGGATCGAGGTGTTGGTTCTAATTGGAACTGGTCCAAGTGGTTGAACTTACCTCAGAGGTGTTTGGCTTAATTCGTGGAGTCGGTCCAATTGATTTTGGGCTTACCTCAACGTGGATTAGGGGAGAACGGAAAGTCTCCGATCACCACGGCAAAACATCGTTGTGTCATCGTGGTTTGCATTCTTGTACTTTACCATTTGCAGTTTACATTCGCTATATTAAATTGCTTACTTGTATGTGTATGATTGCTATCTTTTATATAGTCTTATATTGTTGACATACTTAGTAAAGACTAGTTGATTTAGGCTTTAATTGTGCAAAACCGAATTGATTTACAATTCCGCATAAAACTCGGTTTTAGCCAAAGAAGTTTTTAAAATCGTCTATTCACCCCCCCCTCCTCTAGTCGGCCTCCTCGATCTTACATCAAGAACATGATCTCGAGCGTATATGGGCACGTGGATTCAGGGTAGTGTAGGTCGCACTCAGAGGCAAGTTCTGAGCGGTCCCAAACACGTGGTTTGGGCGGTCTCGAGAACGGGATCTCGAGCGTGACTGAGAACGAGAGACTCAGATAGTGTAGGATTTGGATCTTTTGCATCTCATTGTTTTTTGGTGTTATTCATCCACTGTGTATGGCCTAACACACCTCAATAAAGGGTTAGTCTCTGTCAATCACAATTGCCCCCATTCAAAATTGACAATGGAGTATCTCTTTCTCAATCATTGTTAAACAACCCGAAAACTTCATTTAATAAGACGAACTGTTTCATGTTGACTATAAACCATCATGCTCGTTACTGTAACTACAACATAGTACTGTCACAGTACAAAACTACAATAAAGTTGTAATTAACCATACGTTTGTATCTTCAAACTGCTAGCATGTTGATTGTGATATTTCGTACATATGGCATGCGGTACTAACTTTGCAATATTTTGTTGGATGTAGATGGATAAAGTTGTATGTGTATTTACCAGTGGGCCGATTAGCCAAACGGGTAGTGATGCCGACTTTGGTGGCATGGAAGCGACCGTTCTTTTGTTTCGCGAATCACCAGACTTTCGAACTCTTCTGACTAGGATTAAGTCAACCTTTGGATGGGATGAGCCCGGGGTCATTATCGGACTGCAGGGGCGATATGATGCTGGTGTGGGTTGTAAGGTGCACGTCTGTTTGGTGCCAATCTTGTCCGACAATGATTGAGACACGTACAAGGATCTTGTGCTCGCATCTCAGGTCTGGTCGTTGGAAGTGGCGGTGAAGAGGAGAATCATTGTAGAGGATTTGCCAAACAATTTGGATGTGGTGGATGGCAACACGACGGAACTTGAATCTGGTATCCATCTTTCGCAGGGCCCCTCAATGGAGGAGCCACCTTTCGAAGAGATCGTTGGCGTCAGTGTTAACAATGATGCCCCCCTGTTGGTGGATCTGTCACATGTGCATGTTCCTACCCCGCAACATGTTAGTGACCCCATGACTAATTTCAATGGCACTGTAATGAATAACGAGCTTGAGGAGGTGGTGTTCCTAGATAGAACAACCTGTGAAGTAGAGTTCGACGAAGGATGGAGCTCGACCAAAAACGAGGTTCCCGCACCGCTTTTCTCCTCTGAGGAAGGGCGGGTTCTTCGCAGTGTTTTGGGTGAGGTCCCATCGGTGCACGCATTCGATGATGTCAGAATGACTGATAAAGCAGTTTATGTTAATGGGTTGAAGAGCAGGAATGACATTGCTGATCCGGATAATGACCTAATACATAAGAACATGATGTTTCCAAGCATGGATGATATGAAGGTTTGGCTGCAAGAATACTCGGTGCGGCACCATCGTCCGTTCGTAGTGACACACTCTGATGCGAACAAGAGGTACACCGTGAGGTGCGAAAGGGGGTGTGGATGGAAGGTATGAGAGCGCAAAACTAGGGACAAGCAATGGAAAATAGCGAACGTGAAGCAGCCTCACTCTTGTGGGACTGCTAGAATGTTAGGGGTGCACCTTCAGGCAACCGCTAATTTCATTGCAAGATGCGTTACCGGGGTTATGGCTATCGATCCTAATATGACCATCGCCACCCTCATTGAGGTTATATTTGGGTTCATTAAGTACCGCGTAAAGTACGGGAAAGCATGGAGAGCCAAGCAGAGAGCGGTGCAGTTACTGTGGGGTGACTGGAAGGAGGCTTACGGGTTGCTTCCTCGAATTCTAACCGCTATGCAGGCCAAGAATCCAGGCATAGAGTTTTATCCTTTCCATGGGAACCGAATAGAACCCGATGGAGAGGTTACAAAATATGTTCTCGGGCAGGTGTATTGGTCATTTGGGCAATACAAAGAGGCCTTCAAGCATTGCAGGCCCATCATATCAGTTGACGCCAGGTTCCTAACCGGGAAGTACTATGGTGCCTTGATGCTCGTCGTTGGTATTGATGCGAAGGACCAGCTAATTCCATTAGCATTCGCACTGACAAAGGGTGAGAACAATGTGAGCTGGGAATGGTTCATGGATATAGTTCGTCTACGCCTCGTTGGGCCTGGACGGGTTGTTTGCATCGTCTTGGACAAGCACCGCGGGATTCTGAACGCTGTGAGGAGCAAACTTAACGGACACCCCGATGTGCAGCATAGGTGGTGCATGTGTCACCTAGCTGCTAATTTCTTTAAGCAATGCAGTAGAGAAAATCTCACAAAAAAGTTCAAGCTATTGTGCGGATGTTTGGAGAAGAGGGACTTCGAGGTCAAGTTGACGGAGCTTAGGGGACTAACCAACGAACGGGGTAATAAGTGGTTAGACGAGATCTTGCAGCAGAAGACGAAGTGGGCATAGGCATACGATGAAGGTGGCTATCGGTATGGTATGATGACAACGAATATCTCGGAAGTGTTCAACAACGTTATTAAGGGCATCCGTGCTATGCCAGTATTGGCTATCTTGGAGTATTCATTTCGGAAGGCCAACTCATACTTTGTAGATCGGTGGACCCGTGCAAGGGATGCGTACAACGTTGGCCACCGTTGGGGTGCGGCTGCTGCCAAGCACCTTGCTATTGCAGAGGCAGAGTCATGCAATCAAGAAGCGGAGGAATACGATCCCACTTTGCATATATACGCCGTCAGGGCAGCCGGAGGCACATCGATTGGGGTCGAGCGTTATGGTGGCCAAAACCATAGAGTCAACCTGATAGCGGGAGATTGTACTTTCATGGTCCCAACGTTGTTACATGTCACATGCTCTCACGTCGTCACCGCCTGTCGCGTGCATGGTGTGAGCTACCTTTCTAACACGTTCATTGTGGAAGAATTCTCAAAGCTAACCACGATGACGACTTGGGAGAATAGATTCGAACCTTACCTTGATCCATCGCATTGGCCACCGTACATGGGGAGGAATACATTCCCGACAAAGATATGATGAACAAGCGACGCGGTTGAAGGAAGAGAAAGAGGCTTCATAATAACATGGATCTCTCAAAGCAAGGCGGTAAGGACATGTACTGCCTTGGGGACTTCGACGACGCCACAATAAGCAACAGGTGCTCAGAGTGTCACGAGCACGGACACACCAGGGCAAAGCACGTGAGTAGGGATTCTCAGTCGCATAGGGTAAGGCGGCGCCGCTCTCGTGTGCAGCCCCCCTAAGGTAACCACTATTGTTGTTGTGCGAAAATGATTGTTTTTTATTGATAGAGTTCACTCATTTGCATTTTCTATAGGATTTAATTGATATATGCTACTGCAAAGATGATGTTTCACAAATGTGGCACTGAAAAGTTTTTTCTTCTAAAAATGCCACTCCGTACACTACGGAGTGGCATTTTTAGAAGAAAAAACTTTCAAGTGGCACATTTGAATCCATGAACTAAGCAATGGCATATTAGAAAATTTCCTTTTTCTATATTGTTTTGTACCTTATGTGATCTTACAAAAATCCTTTCCTGTAATGCAAGATGCCGCAGCACGCGCAATATGTGTTGCTCCTCTCGGAGTACGATGACGACCACCGCGCCCACCGCATAGCCAACGATGGTGTGGTGAGATTTGCTAATCTTTTATTCCATCATGCTTCCAACTAATCCCCCATGTTCTTGTGGTTTCACTTATTTATTTACGTATCTCTCCTACAGATACTCCAGCCACTTCGTCCTTGCACCCACACCCCTCTGCGTTGGGATGAGCGATACGAGCCACACGTCCGCTAGGCCGGTATACTTTCTTTGGCACAGACAGTCATCAACGGGCTCTCCCGTATGGACAGTGCTGCGCTTACCGCATTGGTGGACCGGTGGTGCCTGGAGACCCACACCTTCCACCTGCCGTCAGGCGAGATGACCATCACGCTCCAGGATGTCGACATGATTCTCGGCCTCCCCATAGATGGCCTTCCAGTGACTGGGGACATCAACAGCATGGGCTAGCGAGACTGGGTGGGAGAGTGGCTTGGAGTGCAACTGGAGGACCCGCCTGCTGACTCGAGGGACAACCGGCCATCCGCGGTGCTTGTGTCCTGGCTGTGTGCGTACTTCAACATGTCTCCAATGGGCGCAGATGATGACACAGTGTGGCGCTTCGCACGGGCATAGATCTGGCATCTTCTCAGCTCCTTCCTGTTCTCATACAGTACCGGCAACACCGTCTCCTGGATTTACTTGTCGATTTTGGCAGATTTAGCGACGGTAGGGACCTACAGTTAGGGTTCTACCACACTAGCATGTCTCTACCGGCATTTGTGCGATGCTTGTCGATCAAGGAGTGCGGACGGCAACTTGGGTGGATACGCATACTTTCTGTAGGCCTAGATGTGGGAGTGTTTGCCCGTTGGTCAGCCCGCACGTGCTCCCTTGTAGGTAACCATTTACTCCATTCATCATAGATGTCACCTTCCACAAAAAATCCAACTGAAATCTATCTTCTTGCAGGCATGGCCCCTTGACGACCTTGCATTTGGACCGACGGTAGCCTACCTTGAGAGCTCCATCGTTGCACCTACTGGGCGTCCGAGGTCGCGGTACATCGCGCGTACAAACGAGCTCGACGTCATCATGCAAGACCAGGCACATACCTCATAAGTTACTTTGCTTGCTACTCTCTTTGAACTATGATTTCATCGCTACTGTCTTATACATGTGGTGCAGGTCATGTGATTGCCATACACCCGCGACGAGGTTGTCAAAATAGAGCTAAACCCGATGTGCGAGCGGGACATCGCCTTGTGGATGATGCTCTCACCGTTGATCTTCTTCCATGCGGTGGAGTACCACTTGCCCCGTCGGGTGATGCGTCAGTTTGGGAAGCTTCAGGCCATGACGCCAATGGTGTTCTCGACAGATCTGAATCTTCACGAGTAAGGGTACCTACCGCCGTTCCTTTGCAACTTCCGTAGCGATTTTAATGCTAACAATTCGATTATGGGTGTGGCAGGATGAACTGGAGGTGGAGGTACCGCCACACCGACTGTGGCACCTATCACCATGTCTACTTGTTGGAGTGGAAAAACTAGGCAAATCGGTCCATGGACGCGCTGCCAGTTCATCAGAAGGCTCAGTTTGTTCGCTACCTCCAGTGGCTCCACAGCGTTGCGTGCCTTCGGCTTAGACCAGCCATGACCGATGCGGACATAGGGGAGGGGCACTCATCCGAGGAGGATATCGTGGACGATTACGACGAGTTCACACGGACGAGCACGTAGCCGGAGAGGGCCCCCATCAACGCCTATTACGTGAGTACATTTAATCCCGACACTATTATGCGAACTCAGGGTTAGCAAACTAATTTACTTTGTCGAACTCTTTCGCAGGGAACGCAGCTCGCACGTATAACCAACGAGGCCGGTGAGGCCCTCAGGATACCCGAGGGTTCGGAGGGGAGCTTCCAGCGCTTGAGGGATTTTGCTGAGGTAACCTTCACTGTTTTGAATTAACATACACACACTTCAATTTCTTTATGTTTCTGTTGTTCTTCATTTTTGTACTGCAGTTTACATCACTTAACTCCAATATCTTTCTTTTTGGTAAACCTTGTAGATGGTTCGAAGCCGATACCAGCGATTGGCCGCAAAAAATGAACTGTGCGACGGCGGCGGGCCCCGTCATGCAACCTGCCCTGGCTCAGAGTGGCTCCTCACGTGCTACAACATCGGGAGCGACAACATCCACTTCGGCCGCATGCAACGAGGACCAGGAGGATGAGGAGGAGGGCGGTGAGGACGAGGACGGTGGCGAGGATGAGGAGGACAATGGTGCGGACGAGGACAGTGGCGAGGACGAGAACGACAACGAGGAGGATGTGTATGCTAGGCTTCTGGACGAGATAGTCCTCTGGGACCTTGTTGGTGCACCGGCCCCCACGTAGCAGACTCAGGCCACGCCTCCGCGTCGTAAACGGCGTGATCGTGCGGACATTAGTTCAGTAAACGTCGTCGAGGGCATGAGAGGCCAACACCCAGCAGCGAGGTTCACACCGGGGTCAGGTGCGCGTCGAAAGCGCAAGTGAATGGATGTATGGTGCATTTCTTGAATGAAATGAGATGAATTTCTTTTGGTACAATGAAATGAGATGAATGGATGATTGTGTTTGTATTAACTGATTACATATGCATTGTGGTTGAATGAAATGAACCGAATGGATGATTGTATTTGAATGAAATGCTTACAAATGGTTCAGTGCATTTTTTTAATGTTTGCAGCTACTGTCACACCAGTAAACCTGGCGTGGCACTATGGTCCTGTCACGCCAGGAGAACTGGTGTGACAGGACTTAGCACCAGAGCCCGACGCCGTTTTTGCAACCCTACTAGAAAAACGAAATACCTGGCGTGGCAGCACTATTTGGCCACACCAGGGGAAATAGCGTGACAAAGGGGGCCTGTCACGCTGGGACTAATGGCATGACAGGACTTAGCACCAGAGCCCAGCGCCGTTTTGCAACCCCACTGGAAAAACGAAATACCTGGCGTTGCAGCACTATTTGGCCACGCTAGGGGAAATGGCGTGACAAAGCGGGACTAATGGCGCAACAGGACTTAGCACCAGAGCCGGACACCATTTTTCTAACCCCACTGGAAAAACGAAATACCTGATGTGGTAGCACTATTTGGACATGCCAGGGGAACTGGCGTGACAAAGCTGCCCTGTCACGCCAATATGGATGGCGTGACACACTACTATCAAGTCGTGCTAAATGGTGTGACAAAGGGTCTGTTCAAACCGTCTGAACAGGTCCTTCTGTTCGGACCGTCCGATCAGAGGGTCTGTTCAGACGGTCCGAACAAACCGTCCGATCAGATGGTCCGAAAATAGAATAACTTCAAAAATGCATAACTAATTCAAAGTAACTCCTAATCAAGTGAAACCAATTTTGATAATTTTATTATTAAGTGAACTTTATTTTGAAATAAGTTTCAAACTTATCTATATCCTAGAAATTTTAGTTTTTGGAAATTAATCCAAAACCGACAAATTTTTTTTACACTAGAAAATGCTTTTAACTTTGGAAATTCGTAACTAATTCTTATGAACTCCAATTGAGGTGAACCAAGTTATTTTGGTCTTATAATTTTATTTTCTATTTATCTATGTAATCATTATCTCCACCACTGTTCTACAAAAATTCGCTAAATAATTAAAATCAGATGAATAGTAACCAAAGTGTATTTTTCAGCCTTTTTTCAAAACCTGATTTTCAAACTACTACAACTTTCATTTGCTGACTCCAAATGGAATAATTCTTTCACCTAAAATCATTTAAAATCATCATCTAGCTACTGTAGAAAATTCATGCATTTTTTAGCAATTTGAATTTTTAGGGTTTTAGGGTTTGGGTTTACGTTTACATTTAGGTTTAGAGTTTAGGGTTTTACGTTAGGGTTTAGGTTAGGATTTACGTTAGGGTTTAGGGTTTTAGGTTTGGGTCTATGTTTAGGTTTAGGTTTATGGTTTACGGTTTTAGGGGTTAGGGTTTTAGGGTTCTGATTAACCAACAACTATCTTTCCTTACTGCAACTATGATGTCACTCTCTACAAAGTAAGATGTGACAACACTCTGCCTCACCAGCTTTTCAGATCGTCTTGACAAGATTGACCTCCTCGGCTTTTCAGACCAAAAAGAAAGGACTCTACAAAGTAGGACGTGACAACACGCTACAAAGTAAGACATGATAGCACTCTGCCTCCTCAGCTTTTCAGACCGAAAAGACGGGCTCTGCAAAAGCAGGACGTGACAACACTCTGCAAAGTAAAACATGACAGCACTCTGCCTCCTCAGCAAATTTTCAGAAAGACAAGACAACACTCTGTCTCGCAGGCTACTCACATGAATTTAACTACACCATGCCAACCCTATGACTTATAAAAAGAGGTGGAAGAGATCTGGGAGAGATCACTACACAACCAAACCCAACCCTACACCAGAGCTGGGATGGACAAGATGAAGAGGCAATGGGATGAGATTCGCGAACTAGCAAGGGCTGCTAGGGCCCGAGACGAACAAGTAAGGGCTGTTGCGGCCAGGGTCGAACAAGAGGAGCGTGCTAGGATGGCAGCTTTCCGTAATGACGCCCCCCGTAGCAGCAACCCCTACCAGAATGTTCCAACTAAGTGTTCGCCACAACACTCGCCCGAGGGGGAGACACCGCCCCTCTGTTGGTGCAGGGACCCATGCAAATTCTTCAAGTTCAAGCAGCAGCTCAGCCTGGGCATGCGTTAGTGGGGTTGCGCGAACTACTCCTATGACTAACCCGATCGCCGTTGGGACACGAGCAGCTATCGGCAGCCGGTAAGGACCAGTTACAGTGTGTTCCCCTACTATTTCTCTTTCAAAGTACGCACTAACAACCTCTCCCATCTACCCGTAGTCCCTGGATCTGCTATGTGGCTACCGCAAGTGGATCGACCTAGAGATCCACCCGCATGACCAGTGGACTCTTGACTATGACGAGTGGGATGCCAAAAGGGCCCACGAGATCCGGGAGGAGTGTCGCAACGACGAGCAAAATGAGCGTATACGACGGGAGACAAAATCTCATCTCGAGGCGTGCAGGCGCAGGGAGCATGAGACTCGCGAGAAGGAGTGCGAGAAAAAAGAGGAAAATGGCGGCCAAGGCCAAAGATGCTGACGAGGAGTTCAACGCCGAGCTCGCAAGGAAGGGGAAATGGCATCGGTCCACGTCGTAGGTCGAGCAATTCCGTACTAGTCCCCCAAAGGTTGAATTTATTTTTATTCCAAAAAGGCGCATATGTATCATAGGAGTACTTCGGTTTGTTGCATCGTGCATGATGTTGTTTCTTATACACGTACCAAATCCTATGCACCATGTTATTCCCAACTTTATTATAAAGTCTATTTTAATTTGCAACTTCAAATCTCATCGTCTTTGTAATACCCCGAGTCCCGATTAGAAAGAATTTATTCGGGGAAAAAGGTTTTAGTGTAATTTCAGTTTTGGAGGGGGGGGTTTAAAGAGATGGGCCTCCAGCCCAGGGTGCCTTGGCCTTATGGCCAGCCAGCAGCCCAAGAGGGGAGGCGCCATGGGCCTAAAGCCCATGCGCCCCCACCCTTTCAAACCCTAGGCAAAAGGCATCCTCTCCTTCCTTTTCCCCTTGGCTGCTCCCTACACCACAAGCCGTCACCCCTGCTGTTCCTGGTGGTGGCGCTCCCCCTGCTATTCCTCTTGGTGGTGCCCCTCTCTGCTGGTTCTCCTGGTGGTGGCACCCTTCCCTGCTGTCCCCAGCCGGCCCTCCCTCCTAGCAGTCCTCTCCTCCCTTCTCCATTGGTGCCTCTGGCCAAGTCAAGGAAGATTAGCCGGGAGGACGTAGTCCATTGGTGATTCATGCAAGGATTAGCATCTCACGCGTCTCCTAGAGTATCATCTCACATCCCTGTTGTTTGTTTCAGTTCGTTCTTGGTAGAGGTCGGTTATTGATTCATCGATAGTCCTGTGTTCAGAATCAGATTGTTGTTCTCTGTTGAACGTTGATTTTCGTTTAGATCAAGGCCGAATTAGGATTTGTGATCTCTTAGAGAGTTGTAGATTATTTCGTCAGGTTTCCATAGCCTCTGAGTTCCCCTGAATCCGAGTTGTGGTTTGAAAGATACGGCCATTTGTGTACTACTGTCCAGGACATCGATTAATTCTCAGCAGTCACTTTGTGTAGCAAGTTGAATATTGTTAAGTTCCAAATCAGGATTCCTCCCCGTTATGAGAATTGTAGTCTATTGTCTTAGATTTCTATATCCACCAAGATCATCTATTTTTGATATACGGATCAAAAGTTATGTTAGTTTTATTCTTGCTGTCCAGAATTCTGACGAGATTAATCTGTTGATTTGTCTTCTAAAATATGTTTAAGTTAGAGGCAAATTCAGGGTTCCCACCTAACTAGAATATTTTAGAAAATTTCATAACCATTCCAGAATGTTAAAGAATGCCTTAATCAGAGTTGTAGATCAATAGTTGTGTTATTTTCTTTACTGCTGTACGTTTCATCGGGACAGAATCTGTCTTTCATGTTCAGCTGCTTGTTAGTGTATTTCGTTGGCCAATTTGGGTTATCTTCCCAACTAGGTTTTCGTAGATATGTTTGTTAAGTTTCCATAGGATCTGGGCTCACCTCGTTCCGAGTCCCAAATCGTTAGATATGAGTGATTCCGTGCTGCTGTCCAGGATCAGTTCCATGATCGTGTCATTTGTTTTCAGATTAGATCTAATTAGTTAATTGTGGGTTGTCGGGAAGGCGTTGTAGAACGTTAATGGAAGCATCCTGTTATATGTTGTTCTTATTTCGAGTATATATTGTGTAGGAGGAGAGGCTTCAGGTTTAGGAGCACCGCCATTGCCTCCTAACGCGTCGCATCGCGGAAGGCCAGTACTTCAATGTTCTTATAATTATAAAATGTTGAATGCCTGATGTTAGTATTGTGTTTCTAAGATCCATGTTAATATTTAATGTTCATATTCATTCCATATGTGTTACCTCCATGATTAGAGAGCATGTCTTTTCAATATTCATATTTCATTCCATGCATCCACTATTCATGTTTCATCCACGGGAGTGGATTAATAAGACCCATCAATTCCAGTATGGGCACGTAAGACCCACCATTCCAACGTGGGCAGTTTGGGACACCCGTATGAAACGTTCTTCATACGGGACTTGGATCCCCGTATTTTGTTAAATGCGGGCTTAGGTGAACACCGACAGGTGTGTCACCAGCAATACCGGTATATGCATGTGTGTAGTTCCTTCATTTCATCCAATTCATTCATTCCATTCATTCAAATATTCGTTCTGTAATTTATTCATATTCTTCAACGAAGTTGTCATGATCATGGTTGTTGTATGTACCATTTATTTACTGTACTTGCTGAGTCTCAGACTCACTCTTGCGTTGTTTGTTTATTTTAGGTGATCATTGAGGTTGGTTCTATTGGGAGGGAGTAGGCACGCACTACTCATTCACTTCACCTTAATCAAGTCCAGGATTACGTTTTAGTTCTATTTTTCATTCGTTAATTGATGAACTGTAATAAATAAAGTTGGTCGTGGTTGATAACCTCTTCCACGTTATGATTGAATTAGTACTGCGTGTGATCTTCGTTCATCCTTTTGCTAATTGCCTGAATTCAGACTATACTCCTGTTATGGTACTGTCAATTATTGACTCCTTTATTGTCTTGATATACATATATGACTGTTGGAACCTCCGGTATAGTTAACTATACAAGGGAGGTTCTGCCAAAATTTAGAATTTTGTCTTACATTTCGATTCTGTTTCATGTTAGATTATTTTTTAGGTGACCCCTTGGCTTCCGAATAGCCAGGGTGTTACAGTTGGTATCAGAGCGGGCTTTAGGTCCGTGGTTAATAGAAAAATATTAAACCCGACACACTTGTGCCTGATGGGAAATGGGTACTTTGTGGCTTCCGCATTCCTATTGTTATATTTCATTTGTTGAGCAATTGATGAATTGTTTCTGTGCTTCTATTACTGTTAAGCTAAATGTTTAGTTTTATATGCTTTGGTGTTCTTAGATGGCGAGAGGTAGAGGCAATGGTCGTGGGGCGGGCCGTGGCCGTGGTCGTGGACGCGGTCCGGCGGTGTCTTCATCTTCGTCTGAGGAGTCTTCTGGTCTTTGCCACGAGGGGTTGCCTCGATCGCTCACCCCCATAAAAGCTCAGGCCGCGTCAGCTGTTATCATTTAGAATCTCCAGAGGGGGAACCAGGAGCTCCGTCAACAAGTGCAGGCAACCCTTCACCTTTCTGTTGCACTAGTTATGAACCCGCCGTCTGACAATTCCACCCGAGGCTAGGATGAGTCTCCGCGAGTGGATGTCACTTCGTCTGGACACTTTCGACGGAGCAGGTACTCCAGTTCAGGCTGCAGTTGGCTACGATACATGGAGAGGCAGTTCGGTGCCTTAGAGATGATTTCAGCGCAGAAGGCGCGGTTCGTGGCCTTTCAACTGAAGGGCCAAGCTGATATCTGGTGGCAGGGGGTTCTATCTGCTAGAACCCCAGTGCAGGGACCAGTCACTTGGGAGGTATTCGTGGAGTAGTTCAGGACAAAATTCTATCCGGATTCCTTTGTTGAGAGGATGGAGCAGTCATTGCTGACATTTGTTCAAGGGAAGATGTCAGTGTCAGAGTATGAGACTGGATTCAACAATCTGGTACGCTTTGTACCAGCGGTGGCCAATGATGATCGGAAGAAGGCCAAGAGGTTCTGCAGGGGCCTCATTCCAGAGTATCGCCACGTCCTGGGGGCGACTGACTTGCGTGATTTCAGCTCCGTGGTCGAGCAGGCCAGGGGAATGGAGCTGGAGAGAGATCTTTCTTCTCAGAGGCAGGCTGCTAGTGGCCCTATCCTTGCTGGTGGTTCTGGTGGTGGCCAGAAATGGAGTTTTGGTGGGAGAGGTGGGTCTTCTCAGCGACCTGCTCCCAAGAGGTTTTAGGGGAGTCAGCATACTCATCCTGTTTAGCAGTGGCAGTCTTCCTCATCGACGCCACGTTCTTCGTCATCCACATTTCAGATAAGTCCTGCTCTAGGTCAAGGTATGAAATGCTTCAGGTGTGGTGGAGAGCACTGGGCATCAGAGTGTTCTTTCAAAGGGACATGTCATCAGTGTGGCCAGGAAGGCCACAAGTTGTCAGTATGTAAACAGAACCCAACGAGCATTATCAAATGGGAGTCAGTCCCAGCAGCGTCTTCTTCGGTGCTCCTCGTGGTTGATTCAAACCCTAGTCGTTGTTCTGCACCTCTGCGGGTTCTCTCAAAACCCGTTCCATCTGCACATATTTGCAGTTCTGTTCACCCTCGCAGAGTGTCGGTGCATCTTACGCTCCCAAGACCACCGGAGTCTCGCCATGCCTACTCCTGCGACTTTGGGCCGTCCTGACGTGGTGACAGGTACTTTGCTAGTCGATTCGCATGAGGCTTTAGTTCTCTTTGATTCTGGGGCTACCTATTCTTTTGTGTCTCTGGAGTTTGCTAGAAGGGCGAGTTTGAGTTTGCAGCATATTTCTGAGTCTGTTGTAGTCAGTTCACCAGGGGGTCTTATTTCTAGCTCTACGGCATGTCCGGGCTGTTCTATCACTATTGATGATGAGAACTTCACTGCTAACCTTATGGTAATTCAGTTGTCACCGTTCGACGTTATTCTGGGCATGGACTGGTTATTCAATTACCGTGCCAAGATATGTTGTTTCTGGAAGACGGTGACTTTGCAAGCTCCGTCCGGGAAAGAACTGGTGTTTGAGCGATTGCCGTCGATTCGCCCGATTCTTATTGGCTAGTCTGTTTCCCAGACTTCGGGCCTCAACCATTGGGTTGCTTTGGTCTCTCAGCAAGAAGGCTGATTCCTCACTACGCATTGAGGAGATTCCTGTGGTGAATGAGTTTCCTGATGTTTTTCCTGTGGAGCTTCCTGGGATGCCGCCAGAGCGGAAAGTGGAGTTCTGGATTGATCTTATTCCGGGAACTCGACCTATTTCAATGTCTCCATACCGTTTAGCACGACCCTTCCAAGAGGAGTTAAAGAAGCAATTGGACGATCTGCTGTCCAAAGATATGATTCGGCGTAGTGTTTCGCCGTGGGGAGCTCCTGTTCTATTCACTAAAAAGAAAGATGGCATTTGGCGTATGTGCGTGGATTATCGGCCTCTTAATCAAGCTACTGTGAAGAATAAATATCATTTGCCCCGCATTGAGGATCTTTTTGATCAACTGAAGGGAGCTAAAATATTCTCCAAGATTGACCTTCAGTCAGGTTATAATCAAATTCGAGCTCGGGAGCAAGATATCGAGAAGACGGCTTTCTCTACGAGGTATGGCCATTATGAGTATAAGGTTATGTCTTTTGGACTGACTAATGCACCTGCAGTTTTCATGGAAGCCATGAACAGTATGTTGCACCAATACCTTGATGATTTCGTTGTGGTATTTATCGACGATATTTTGATCTATTCAAGGCGGAAGAGGATCATGGTCAAGATTTGAGGTTGGTTCTCGAAACTTTAAGACAGAACCAATTTTATGCCAAGTGAAGAAATGTGAATTCGGATTTACGAAGTTGGGTTTCGCCATGTAATCAACCAAGAGGCATTTCAGTTGATCGGCAAGATCTCAACAAAGGGTAGAACGGAAGAGGCCACCAATGTCAAGGAAGTGAGGAGTTTTCGGTTTAATCTGCTATTACCAAGTAACCGTGGAGTCGCGGCGCAGGAGGGGCGGCGCAGAGGAGGAGGGCGTGATAAAGTGACACCGAGGTAGAAATGGAGGATTTGGGGGCGGGGGATTGGGGATGGGGCGGTGAGGATTGGGAGGAGGCGGCGTGGCGGGGATTAGGGAGGAGGCCGGGATCGGGGAGGGAGGCGGGATTGGGGGATGGGAGACGGCGGGGAATGGGGGGTGGGGTTGTAGGGTTTTTCGGAAAAAAAAAAGGCGGGCCGAGAAAAAATTAGCGTGGGTCAGGAAAAAAAATAGCGCGACACTACCGTTTTGTTCCCGAGTGTTTTCATTTTTATGCACTCGGAAATATATTTTATTCCGTCATGGTTCTGTTTTTGCGCGGCGACTACTCCCTCCCGTCTTGATTTCCCGAGTGTTATTGAAAACACTCAAAAAATTAATTTCTACCGAGTGTCCTATGAAACACTCGGGAAGATATCGAGTGTTTTCGTCCAAACACTCGGGAAAAATACAGACACTCGGGAAATAAGTGATTTCTGGTAGTGCTGGTGACCCGTTGAAAGCTAACCTTCTCGGGCTGGTTTTTGTCCTGCAGCAACAACAGAAATCTTTGCTTGGTGAAGACTGAAGACTGAACAGGATGTCATTCAGGTAGAAATGGCGGGTCAGGAGATGCAAAGACGGTTGCATGCTGGTGGCGTGGCGCTGCCCAACTATTCTGTCCCGATCTTATGCCTGAGTAAGAATGAAAAGTCTGGTAGGTTCACATACATTCTGATGAAAATGAAGTCTCTGAACTCTAGCTTTGTTCTGGTTTCAGGTTCAGTTCAGCAGAAGCTGGTATTAGGTCTTGTTTTACAACACAAGTAGCAGGCAGTTCTTGTTTTCACTTTTCAGGGGTTATTCTGGATCATATTTTGTCCAATCGTTCTTATCTCCTATTTTCGGCTTTTAGGGAATCCTATATTGTCTTGAACCTGAGGAAGATTGTGTTGGGCTTTTAACAAGAAATAAAAAAAATGGTCTGAAGTGGGCCGGAACCCCTAACCTACAGACATCTGGGCCCAAAATGACCGTGTGGGTGGAGCAGTGTGTGCCGAGCTGGGCTGGGCCTGGGGGCGTAATGGGCTAAAGTTGGATGCGATAGATGGGCTTTAATTGGGCTTCTCGTTTCAGATAGCAAATACCAACTCATGTGAATGTCTCAGGATTTACAGGTAACCCTCATAGGATTTACACAATCCACAGACTAGTGATTTAATACATCATCGCAAGTTCACAACAAAGAACTAACACAATCTTCCATTGATAATTCAATCAGGGATATATTCACCTGAGGATTCAATCTATCCGAGTAGACCGAACGTACCATCTAGCAAGCCCTTGTAATAACTTAGATTTACAAATCTATCAAATACACCACATATGTACAAGTGAATCTTGCCAGGCTAGCTGCATGCCAAGAAAGCAAGCACTTCTAATAAAGGCAGGACAGGATCTGCGTACGTCATCTTCCAACTGAGATGTCGGGTGTCGTGACTGTCGTCGAGCCCAAGCTGGTCGCCGACAGTGGATGCTGCATGGAGTACGGGTCGAACCCTTCTTCTCGCATCAGCGTCAGCAAGCTGAAACTCAAGCTCTCCGGCGTCAACTCCGGCAGCGGCATGTCGCCGTCGAGGTACTGCATGACCTGCCGCATGGTGGGCCTCGCGTTGGGGAACGGGTGCGAGCATACCAGCCCAAGCCTAAGCACCAGGCATGCCTCGTCGGCATTGTAGCCATCTTGCAGCCTTGGATCCACCGTCTCCGTGAGCGATCCTCTTTGCCTATGCTGCAGGACCCAATCGACCAACATTTTCCGGCCATCGTGCACGCTGTTGCTGATCGGCCTTCGCCCACAGGTGACCTCGAGAAGGAAGGTGCCGAAGGCGAACACATCCGTGAGAGGGGACGCCTTCCCTGTGCGCGTTAGCTCCGGGGCTAGGTACCCCATGGTGCCAACCAGATGCGTGGTCTGTGGGTCGGTGCCATGGTCGTATAATCTTGCGAGACCGAAGTCACCCAAGCGCCCGTTCATTTCGCTGTCGAGGAGCACGTTGCTTGCCTTGATGTCTCGATGGATGACAACTTGCTCCCACTTCTCATGGAGGTAGAACAGGCCGGAAGCCACATCTTTGATAATCTGAAACCTCCGAGCCCAATCCAAAATGGGTTTGCCCTCTTCGCCGTATAGATACTTGTCAAGGCTACCATTTGGCATGTAGTCGTAGACCAGAAGGAGTTCACCCTTTCGTCGGCAATAACCGAGCAATTGCACGAGGTTGCGGTGCCGAAGGTGACCAATGCTAACAACCTCAGAGATGAACTCCTTCATCCCCTGGCTCGAATCGTGGGACACCCTCTTCACGGCGACCTCCAGTTTAGACGTCGGAAGCACTCCTCTGTACACCTTCCCAAACCCTCCCACGCCGAGTATGTGCTTGTTCTTGAATCCTTCCGTCGCGTTGAATAGATCCCTGTACGAGAACCGGTGCGGCCCGAACTCGACCTCCCAATCTTCTCTTAACTCAGCGTATGCCCGCTGCCTCCGCACGAGAAGAATGACTGTAATGCATGAGGCCAAGATTACTGCTGCAGTGGCTATCGGCAGTACAATCTCCAAGACCGTTGCTGAAATCTCATGTCGAGAACAAGGCAGCTTCGGCAACTTGGCGATGTTGATGGCCGGAGCAGGAGCGTCCATGCCGAAGCTCCAGCCGAGCACACAGTGTCTTGAACCGAATGGTCCAGTGGCTGCTGAGAAGCCGATGTATGCTTGGTCAGGGAGCACAGGTGAGAGATCGGAGGTATTTGAGAGCAGTGGCTTTGCAGGTTTGGCCACGTTGACTGGAGCCAAAGTAACATTGATTTGCTTGGCATCTCCATCGTAGTCCACCCACACTTGCATCGCCTTGCAGCTACTGAGCGACAGATTTGTGAAGGCGCCAGTGCTGTCGTCGTAGAAGCCAGAGTAGTTGGATCGCAACGAGCAGAGATTGTTGATGTCGATGCCGATGTGGTTGTTGTCAATGTCTTGGAACTCACTGTTTTGGATGGTGTCAAGCTCGATCGCAAAGATGTGGTCGCTTGCGTTGCCGTTGGTTTGATTGTTGAAGAGGCCCAAGTACTGGGCATGCATCGCGCCTGAGAAATTCATGCTCGGGGAGATGAAGAAGGCCATGCCATCAGTGCTTACGTCGGGGTAGGCAGGGACGATGCCGAACACGAAGGCGACCGAGAAGGACTGCACCGTGCCATTGGGCGACTTCATGAACTGAAACGGAGTTGGGTAGAACGCATGGCCTTTGATATTGGACATGCCGTTTGTCAGTTCAAGGAGTCCTTCGGAGTTGACCCTGGCGGTGCCATCAAGCGTGAGGTTGGCGGCGCCGGCATCGGCGAAGCCGGAGTAGACAAAATGGTCATCGCCGGCGCAGAAGGATGCAAGGTTAAGGATAAGACAGATCGGGAGGAAGATTAGAAGGAAGAATACGGGCAATTGCCCCATCTGAACAGTGATGCAGATGCAAGGTGTTTTTCAGGCGAAGAACAAAGTGAACAATGACGCAGAAACAAGGTATTTCTTAGGCCGTACACTCAGTGGTTATAGGGGTTGCAATCTGCCAGCGCTTCGGCTGGTTCGATCGGCAATCGCTTCGTTGCCGTGCTACCGCGCTCAGCCTCGCTTCGCATTTATTGCCGTTTCTCCGAGAGACTACGAGGCTGCGTCGCTCTGAGAGACACCCCTCATCGCACCAGGTTTCGGACCGTCTAGTGCACTTCATAATTAATTCACACGCGCCAGCGAGGGTAACTTCTTAGCTACGATGTGGATGACCGATGACTTCCACCGGTGCATGCCGTGGTCTTCTGATTTTTTTAAAAATAATACATTATTTCAATACAATTACTAAAATAAATGCTCGTATAATAAGATTACGAAAGTGGCTTCTGTCACCGTTTGAAATGATGGTATGCTCTTGTCTCCATTTAGATTGGCGACAGAGGTCTGCCGTCAACCAAACAGCAGTCTCTAGCTCTGTCATCATTCTAAATAGCGACAAAGATCCCGCACCTTCTATCGCCATTTGAATGGCGACATGAGCCCACTATAAAAGCGCGAAAAATTCAGTTGAAACTCACTTTTAATCGAAAAAGAGAGAAAGAGGGGAGAGGGAAGGGAGAGGAAAGGAGGAAGCTAGCGAAGTGTTGTCCGTCTGTAGCAGGGAAGGGGAGAGAGAGAGAGGAGTAGATCCGATCGCCCACCTTGCAGGTAAATTTTTATATTTTTAAATTTAATTTCGAAACCTGGTAGGTTTGCAAATAAAACTAGCAGGTCTGTTATAGAATGGATTAGATAATTTTAGATGTATGGTTATGTAGTGTAGTTTGTTGTAGTACATCTATTTGGTGTTTATAGTTTAGTTTTAGACATGTCGTTAATCCTGTAGATCTATTTTACCTTGCAGTACCTAGTTTAGTTTGTTGTAGTACGCTGTGAAAGATATTTTTGTGTGCACCGTATGAACTTATTTTTGTTGCGATAGGTAGGTCATTCATATAATTGTAATAAAATAGGCTAGTTAATTTTATTGTGGTCTATTTTATCAAGGCTAGTAAGTCAATCTAAGAAAATCACAGGAATGACCTTGCTTGTAGATAGTCATTTTTGTTACAATTGCGAAAAATAAATGCCGATATAAGAAAATTACAGGAATGACCCTATAGGATTGAATACGTGACATTTAACAATATATGTCGAAATAGTCGGGCAGGGATGCCGAACGTAGTCAATTTCAAAATTTACTACGGACAAACGATTATTTTGGAGGGTCTGGAGGGGGTTGATTTACGTTATTTCCAATCGGTGACCGTCAGTCTAACAAGATCAAAACAGCGTACATAGAGCACTGTGATGAGGTGATTGTATTACACCTTCAAGTTGGACCATGCTCTGCACGATTTGAATTTGAGCCGCATTGCCACCCAGGGTCCCAGACACGACAGGGCACACATTGAGAGCTAGTGCAACAAAAGGGAATGAAGTTATGACAGTCATATCTAAGCATGGCGAGGGATCGTGTGTGGGATTTGGTCCTTCTAGCCTAAACATATGTCAAAAATTTGCATGCATATACAGCTGAACAAGGGATAGTCGGTGATGATGTTGAAAAAGTTATGGAGTCCAACTGTAGCGCAATGCATAGAAGGACCGAAGGTCGGGGAGTTGCTGCTTTCGCCGATGAGCCGAAGAAGCTCATTTGGTCTGGGAGGCTAGTGTGATTGCAGATCGAAGCCTTAGTCAAAGGGATGAAGCTTGAAAACCGGGACGACGAGGCATTGTCAAAACATAAAGGTTTGAAGGGCGAGGATTTTGGAGAACAACGGGCAGTTTCATCTGAGTGGAACACATACCAATTCGACAACCTCATTGTGAACGAAAAATCTCGTATACCATGGTAGTACCACCAGAACGAGGTTAGGCAATGAGTGCAATTAATCTACAGGGGGTTTATCCACGCAGTCAAGAAACTCCAGCATCTTTAAGCACTACAAGATATTACCAAATAACTTAGTAAAATCCTATTAATTTCGAAGCTATATTATATCAAAAAATAAATATAAATTTGTTTCAATTTTTATGCCGAAAAAAAAGCTCTTGTCGCCATTTGGTTTTGCGTCACGTGATTATCGCCACTTCAATTACCGACAAGAGCCCTGTCGCCATTTGGTTTGGCGTAAGTCATATGTTGTCAATTCAAATGGCGATATGATCATTGCCATCCGTTATAGGCACTATGTCGTCAATCCAAATGATGACAGGAGCTTGTTACAATTTCAAACCGCGATAGAGGTCCACTTTTGTAATTTTATTAAACAGATATTTATCTTTATAATTATATTAAAATAATGTATTGTTAAAAAAAATCGTAGTCTTCCGCCTAGTTTTCCTAATCCATCATTGTCTGAATGTGACGCAGCTACATGCCAAGAATGGTCTATTTGTTTGCGTGTGTGTAATATTCGATCTTATCTTTAAAAAACCTGTTCGAGGTTATCCTAATTTTTCCCTAAGTTTTCTTATGAAATCTTAACATTATGTGTTTTGTTTGTTAAAGCTTACACAAAATAGTTGTCTTCAGAGGCCGAACCTGCCTATCAATTAGGTACACATTGTTTTGATTGTTAGTAGTTTTCATCAGTTCGATCCAAAATTACAATAAATAAATGAATAAAAGTTTGTTCAACTCAACTTTCAAGAAGAAAACAGATAGCTTGATTTGGACTCCGTTACTCTTTGAAAAAGCACATAGTAAGACTGTAGTAGTACTATGTCTAGCAAGTTGAATGGAAGAATCCAAGAACTGAGAATAAAGAATAAAGTGGCACGGTAGAGGGACTATCTAGAGATTAGGAATGAGTTCAATCAAAATGCTCGAGACTTTGTGCATTCGTAAGTTGACTCACCTATTCCTGACCTACGCCACGTGACAACTGACATGCAAGTTTATCAAACAGCAAGTTGTACGCACATGCGTCGACTTGTCGTGGTCATGACCTGGAAGGACAATAGGACAAGAGTAGTTGTCACAGTTGTAGCAACACTTGCTACAAGGTTTCAGGCATTCAGATTCTCTCGCATTAGTACAAACTAGCAGCCCGCGCGCGTGTTTCCGCACGCCGACAAAAACCCCGAGCAGTGGGACACGCGGCGACGAAGCGGCGGCAAAAAAATCGCTGGCGAGAGGCGTGTTTGCGCGCGCCGTGGGGCCCGCGCGTGGGGCCTGTGCGTGGAAAGACCTGCGCGCGCGAAGGAAAGCACAGACAGTGAAACCAGGAGGAAATCGGACGGCAGCGAAGGCATTTCGCGTGGGATCCGACGGCCCATAAAAACGAGATGACGTGGATGCCTTCCCTAAGCCTCGGAACCGCAAGCTTTTATATATAAAGATGGTATATTTGACGTCAAAAGTATAAACCGGTCGTTTGAGATGAGTATATTTTTAGCGTTAGAATAGAAGCTACTCATCAGATACGAAAGTCATTTAGTCGTTTGCTAATAGAAAAGGCTGAGCTGACGAATCGCCGTATGAGAAAGAAGTATTGTGGCCTTACTCTGACACTCAGAACATACTTCTCTCTCTCACGATCAGCTCAAAGGAGACAAGGACGAGGGCAACGTCAAGCTGCGACGGTGGAGCTTCGGTGAAAATGCGAGTACGGTGCGTTCCTGGCCCTGAAGAATTCGTTTTTGTCGGCGTGGGGTGATGGGGGTGATGAACACGACCAGAACGAAGCGACGACGAGTTCACCAGACTCAGAGAGGACAGAGTCGTCAGCATCACATTCGACGAACTTCTCTTCAACACAAATTCAGAGAGCTAAACAGCACAACACTGTAAGTTCAGGGGCTGAGAAAGTAAAATACAAGTTAGAGAGGTAAGTTACACAACCTCGCAAGTTCAGTGACCTACAGTGCAATTTTATCTTTAAAGACCAACCTGTAACAATAACAAATGTCTTTGAAATAACAACTACTAGTTAATATTGTATTCTCATAGCTTGTAGAATAATATCAATCCATACGAAATAAATAACATTTATGTGATTGGGGAGGCACGGTCTCTAACCCACATCCACCCACCCTAGTGCAGGGCAGGCAAATCATGGCGGGGTCGGGGTGGAGTGACTCGGGTCAGTGTGGGGCGGGGCGGGGATCTAGAACTCTACTTTTGAATGGCACTACAGAGGATACAAAACAGTGGCGGAGCCAGAATTTTCACAATGAAGGTGTGAACTTAAGTAACATATAGTTCTACTGACTCGTGACTAACTGTTCTATTTCTACATAATACATAATCTATATAATTCTACATATTAACATACAATATAACACTTACACATATCACAAATGTCATTTGTTGTACCAAAATTTATTACATGTATATGTTATGAATATTGTATGTATATCCAAGAGGGCCCAATGGGCAATATATATAAGGAGTACAAAGGGGGTTGTCATATACAGATAAGAAAATACAAATAGAGTCCTATTCTAACACCCCCCCCCCTCAATCTCATGGTGGATCACACACACTGAGTTTAGAGAGAAAATACAAATGTTGTGCCCTAGTCTGTGGCTTTGTGAAGAAGTCACAAACTTTGTAACTCGATGGCACAAACGTAAAAGCAAATACTCCCTCCTGCTGCTGTGGCGAGTGTATGAAGCATCCACACCAATGTGCTTAGTGAGCTCATGCTTCACTGGGTCCCGAAACAATCTTGATAGCACATGTCTTGTCGGACAAAAAAGTCGTAGGTCCCATCACAGGCACTCCAAAATCTGCAAGTAGCCACCTCAACCAAGTAACATCTGTTGTCACTGCTGCCACAGCTCTCAACTCAGCCTCTGCGCTCGAACGGGAAACTGCAGTCTGCTTCTTAGTCTTCTAGGCAATCAGGAAGGAGCCAAGAAAGACACAGTAAGCAGAAAGAGAACGACGATCAGAAGGATCACTAGCCCAGGTCGCATCGGAGTACGCCTGAAGCTATAGTGAGGTAGAGCTAGGGAAAACAAATGACGAGAGATAGTCCCACGCAAGTAGCGAAGAACACGAAGAAGGTGACTGTAGTGACGATGGATAGGACGAACCATGAACTGACTCAAGATATGAACAGCATAAGCAATATCAGTACGAGTGCTCACAAGGTACACCAAACTCCCAACAAGATGGCGATATCGAGTAGAATCCTCAAGAAGATCACCATCAGTGGCACGAAGCTGTAGGGATAACTCCATGGGAGTCTCAGCGGTGCGAGTGTCAGTCAGGCCAGACCGATCAAGAAGATCCTGGATATACTTCTGCTGGGAGAGGTAGTAGCTCTCAGGCATGGAAGATACCTCAATCCCAAGGAAGTACGTAAGAGAACCAAGATCAATCATCAAAAACTGCTCACTGAGATGCTTCTTCACATATGTGATGAATGAGGAATCATCACCAGTGATGAGCATATCATCAACATACAGAAAAAGCAGTGTCCTACCCCGAGATGAGATATAAACAAAAAGAGCAGGATCATGGGAACTGACAGTGAAACCGATAGCAATAATCACTAAGGTAAAACGCGCAAACCAGACACGAGGAGCCTGTTTGAGGCCATAAAGAGCACGACGAAGACGACAGACGTGCCCATCAGAAATAAAATACCCAGATGGTGGCTGCTTGTAGACCTCCTCATACAAAACACCATTAAGAAAGGCATTCTTAACATCCAACTAAGAGATAGACCACCAACGAACAGAAGCAACTGCAACAAGAGTGCGAACAGTGGTCATATGGGTAACAGGAGCAAAAGTCTCATCGTAGTCACGACCATACTCCTGCTGAAAGCCATGAGCCACAAGACAAGACTTGTAGCGCTCGATAGTACCATCAGACTGGGTCTTAATCTTATACACCCACTTGCATGTGATCGGACGAGCATGCACAGGTGTCAGTACAATATCCCATGTCTCCGTATGTCGAAGAGCATCAAGCTCCTCTGCCATAGCGAGCTGCCACTCAGAATGATAAGCAGCCTCACGATAAGAACTAGGCTCAGTGACAGAGAGAGCATGAGCTATCGGAGCAAATCCAAGACGATCAGGAGGTCGAAGGGATGTCCGGTCACGAAGAACGTAATGAGGAGCATCATCAGAAGGATCAGATGTGGGTGTCGGCAAGACACCAGGAGAGGAGATTGGTGAAGGACAAGGACGCTTGGAGAAGTGAATACCAGAGAAACGAGACGGTGGTGCTGCAAGAACAATAGGCGGTGCTGTAGGAGGCAGCACCGGGGGCAGAGGTATAGAAGGAACCACTAGAGACAGACCAGGGGAAGACTGTGATAGTGCACAAATTGGTGAAGAGTCAGAAAGAGACAACCATGAAATCGACTCAACGATGGAAACAGGAGGAGCCGAATCTCGATAGAAGAAAAGTCGAGATTCGTCAAAGACAACGTCTCGTGAAATCCTAATCCGTCGAGCAGAAGGATCCTAGCAACGATAACTCTTATGCTCAAAACTGTAACCAAGAAACACGCAATCAACTGATTGGGCCGATAGTTTAGTGCGTTCATGAGGCTGCAGTAGAATAAAACAAGTACAGCCAAAAACACGAAGGTGAGTGTACTGGGGAGCTCGAGAGTAGAGACGCTCTATAGGACTGACACCCTTAAGAGTAGTGGAAAGCTGTATATTGATGAGATATGCAGCCGTAGAAATAGCTTTAGCCCAGAACTGTGGTAGAATGTGAGAGGCAAGGAGAAGAGTGCGGGCAGTCTCAATCATATGACGATGTTTGCGCTCAGCAACCCCATTCTGAGCATAGACACCAGGACAAGAAGACTGGTAAAGAGTGCCCTGCTCAGAAAGAAACTGCCTAAAAGCGCTAGAACAGTACTTGCCAGCAGAATCACAGCGAAAAGTACGGATGGGAGAATCAAACTAAGTACAAACCATCATTGCAAAGCTACGATAGATCGCAAGAAATTGACCACGATTAGATATAGGGAAAATACAGGTAAAGCGGGAATAATCATCAATGAAGATCACATAAGATTTATGCCCGCCTTTAGAGATAATAGGTGCAGGTCCCTATACATCTGAATGAACTAAATCAAAAGGATAAGAAGACAAGGACTCACTAGAATGATAAGGAAGTTAGAGCTACTTGCCCAGCTTACAACCTTGACAAAACATGGACGTGTCAATAGGAACACGTCCAAGAACGCCCTGACGAACTAATGAAGAAAGACGAGACCCACACAAATGACCTAGACGATGATGCCACTATGCAAAAACTCCGGAGGTGGTGGCGATGAGTGGCGATGGATGTAGAGGTGATAGAACAAGCTGAAGTAGAGCGAAGGTGGAAGCGATCAAGAATGTAGAGACCACGACGATCCTCTGGCGCCGACCGGTCCCAAGTCTGCCCTTGTCTGCATGGCCCTGGACAAAAGCAGTGTGAGAGTCAAAACCAACCCTCTGGTAGAGATCGGTGAGTTGACCCAATCGAGAGAAGCTTGCATGGTAAGCCGAGGAACATGAGAAACAATCGGAGCAGAAAAGTCGATTGGACAAAAGAGTGCTCTGACTACTAACAGACAAAGGAGTATCGTCGGTACATGAGGCGAGATAGGAAAAGCAGGAGGTCCTCTTGAAGTGAGAGATGTGGAGTCTGGTGTCATGTGGAAAGAGGCACCAGAATCCAGAATCCAAGAAGTACTTGGAGGAGACGTCTGAGCTAAACTAGCGAACTCTTTGAGCCGTGAGAGAGAGCTTTCTTTGAAGGAGAGCTGGCGTAAGCTGCTGAATAGAGTCACCTTACTGAGAAGATCCTGACGTGCTGGTCTGTCCTCCTGTAGAGAAAGAGCCTCCCTACCCTCCCTTGGAGCGTCCAACTTCACGTGCCTTATTCTTCTTTTTTCGCACTGCACAACGCTAGTAGTCGTGCCCGAAATTCTTGCAATAATTGCACTAAACCCTAGTGGGTGCAAAAACAGGAGCAGAAACAGACACCTGAGGACGGACTGTAGTCGAAGTAGGAGCCATCGGTGTAGTCGAAGAAGAAGGGGTAGCAAGCACAGCTGGAACAAACTGTGCTGCTAACCCGCGGTGAAGCTCCTCAGCACGAAGCATCGAAAGAGGCTCGGTGACTATCGGTCGCGGTGAGCGGCTCAGTAGTTGAGACCTGACAGGCTCAAACTCTGGGCGAAGATGACAGACGAAGTCATAAAGGCAAAGACGATCACGATCCACCTTCTGCACTTTATGACACGCCTGGTAGAGCGGAGAAGCCAACTCGTCCAGCTGGCGCCAGAGACTGGCCAGGGCTCGAAAGAAGTCGTCGGCGGAGGAGTCCTCCTGGCGAAGCATCTCCAACTCACGCTGAAGCGAAAAGAACTGAGCATCGCTGATCTGCTGGTATCACTCGCGCAAGTACTCCCAGATCTGACGAGTGGCACGCAGACCAACAATATCTGACTGGATGGAGTCATCAACACTGACCACCAGGATGGCTCGAACACGGCTCTCATCAGCACACTAGCGCTCAAAAGCGTCTATGGCATACTGAAAGGCCTCATCAGCAGCATCACCAGCAACAATAGCGGCCTCTGCCTCCTTCTTGGCAGCCTCATCTTCTACAGAAGGTGCCGAAGTAGGCTGTCTGGGAGGAGGCTGAACCGACGACAGCGAACAAGGTCGGGCACCAGTAACATGTCCCTAGAGGCGGAGACCATTGAGCGTGATCTCCATGAGTGAAGACAACAACCTGTAGTTCGTCCCATTAAGTTTGTTTCCCAAAAATGGGATCGCAGCTGATGGAACGGAAGCCATCGATAGGCGACGCTAGGCAGTGGCGACAAGACAACGAAGTCTAACGGTATTTGGACGGTGCGGCGATTAGATCAACATCTTTGTTTTTTGTTTTTTAATCTGGCCGAAACAAACTAAAACCGGCCCACCAACCCATAAAGAACACAAGCACGCTGGGAACCTAGTTCCGCTTCTTGCTGGCGGCGGATCTGGCGACAGCGACTCCGGTGAATCTGGCGGCGGTGGCGGCGGCAGCGAGAACCCGCACGTTGCCGGGAAGGAGATCAGGGCGGCGTCGGGTGGCGGCAACTGCGCTATTCTGACGGATCTGGCGGCGTCGCTGCTCTCCGATGGATCCGATGCCGCGGTTGGCGGTAATCCGGAACCAGCGGTTGGCGAACGAGGACGGCGTCGGGTGGCGTCGGCGTGGCGGTGGTGTGGCGGCGGCAGACGTGGCAGCGAAAGAGCTAGGTTAGTGCCCTAACTACGATACCATGTTATGAATATTGTGTGTATATTTAAGATGACCTAATAAATGATATATATAGAGAGTCAAAAGGGGTTCTATATCTGAAAAAGAAAATACAAATAAAGTCATATTCTAACAGTATACACAAACTAAGTATACACAAACTATATATAACAGTTATGTTCTCGAAAAGTTTAAGGGTATACTCTATGCTCCTGTAATAGCTTCGCTACTTGATACAAATACGTCGTTTTCATTGCGAGCGTGACTCGTCATGAGGCGGTCCTCTTCAGGGGTATCAATAGTCCATTTCATCCGTAGAAAGCGAGCCTTTTTTATTATCCAGCCCGGTTGTATCTGAGGGGTCCATCTATCTGCAGGTCTATGATGTTCTTTGGTTTCATAGTCTCACACAATTGTTTTGGAGGTGCCGTGAAATGCCGAATTTTTTTACTGTTTTATCTTTTTTTCCTATAATTCGTAAAATTGGCCCCTAAATAGTGCACGTGTCGCGGGTAATCTTGAGGCGACGAGCGATCTGCCCGCCACCGAAGTGTGCGCTTGCCTCGACCGAGCGCTGCAGCTACTCGCCTCGTGGTATGTGAAGCCTGAGCGGTGGTCTTTCACCCATACAAATTCGATTTTTTTAAAAAAAAGGTGATTTTTTGTGAAAAATTAGAAAATTTTATTTTATTCATAAAAAATATCAGCACTGAGATTTATAAAAAAACTTTCATTAAGAAATAAGGGCACCGAGGTTTGTAAATTAGGGTTTCCTTTTCTCCAAATCGAGGATTAAATCAGCGGTTTGACATTATTTATAGTAATTTCAAAATATAGCAAATCGTTTAGAAAATTATAAAAATTTTGTGGAGCCTCCGTCATAGTGTTGTTGCTACGTAATTTTTGTATAATTTTATTACGCTCGAAGAAAGGATAATTGATAAGCATATCGATTTATGTATAACCTTGAGGATGTCATCCAAGCAAACTTTGTCTGCTGAAACACTCGTTGTGTGTTAGAAGTGGGATAAAAAGGCACCAGTACTATTGGAGTCTCTCCTCGATGAAGTCGTCTGAACATATATATAGGCAGGCAGTCGATGAAGTACTATATGAAGCTTATACAAAATATGATAGAAGGGATTGAGAACGCTTGTTATGATTATGAAGATGCCCTAAAACATAGAGGATTCGATGTCGGTGCGAATGGTTCTTTATAGGATTGCACTAGAAGAGGCATACTTGCAATATAGGCTTGCTTTGATGGCTTAGCCGAGACACAGAACCAGAAGTACATTAGAGTTCGCGGACAGAAGCACGTTACGCATAGTCACATGGCATGATGGTTCGGCTAATTGCTTTAGTCATCCTCGCTACTACTACGATACACTGCGACACAAGCATCCTGATCATGTAAGTATACATGCCTTTAGGGGATAGTAAAAAACATGGCGGGCAGGACGGGGGACTACTACGGAATGACCTGACCCACTGCATGGATCGGGGCTATTTTCCCTTCCTTGCTAGCTCGGCGTTGAACTCCTCGCCAGCCTCTTTGGCCTTGGCCGCAATTTCCCTCTTTCTCTCGCGCTCCCTCTCGCGAGCCTCGCGCTCCCTGCGCCTGCACGCCTCCAGATGAGCTTGCATCTCCCGACATATGCGCTCGTTGTGCTCGTCGTTGCGGCGTCGCTCCTCTCGGATCTCGCGTTCTCTTTGTTCATGCCACTCGTCCATGTCGAGAGACCACTGGTCATATGGGTAGATCTCGTGGTCGATCCACTTGCGATAGCCACATAGTGGATCCGGGGACTACAGGTAGATGGGAGAGGTTGTTAGTGCGTACTTTGAAAGAGAAATAATGCGAGGAACATCAGTAACTAATCCTTCTGCATTTGCCGATAATGCTGCTCGTGTCCCGACGTCGGTCGGGATAGTCACTGGAGTAGTTCGTGCAACCCCAGTAATGCATGCCCAGGCTGAGCGGGTGCTTGGATTTGAAGAACTTGCATCTGTCGCTGCACCAACAGAGGGGCGTCTCCCCCCGAGGCGGTGTTGCGCAACGCTTCGGTTGGAACGTTTAGCATGGGGTTGCTGCTACGGGGGGCTTCTCTTGTTCGACCTGGGCCCTAGCAGCCCTTGCTCGGTCCTCCCGCTCTCCAGCAGCCCTTGCTAGTTCGCGGATCCGGTCTCATTGCCTCTGCCTGTCGTCCATCTCGGCGTGGTGAAGTAAGCTCTAGTGTAGTGTTGGGTTTGGTTGTGTAGTGCTAGGTTTGGTTGTGTAGTGTTGGGTTTGGTTCAACCCCTTTTTATAAGCCCCAGAGTTGGCATGGTGTGGTTAATTTCATGTAGAGTCCTGTTTTTTAGTTTTGAAAAGCTGAGGAGATAGAGTGTTGTCATGTCGATCTGAAAAGCTGGCGAGGCATAGTGTTGTCACGTCTTACTTTGCAGAGAGAGTCTCGTCTTTTCGGTTTGAAAAGCTGGTGAGGTGGTCAAGTCGATCTGAAAAGCCTAACCCTAAATCTAAACCCTAAACTGCACAAAGTTGTCTCCTTTGGTCTTATCACTACGCAAAGCTAGCCCGTATGGTCTTGTCACCGCGCAAAGATGGCCCGTGTGGTCTTGTCCTTTGCGCAAGGTCAGGTCCTTTGGTCTTATCAATTTGCACAAAGCCGCCCATGTGATCTTGTCCTTTGCGCAAAAGTCGTCTCCTTTAGTCTTATCACTACATAAAGCGCCTGTTTGGTCTTGTCACCACATAAAGTCGCCTCGTCTAGTCTTGTCACTACGCAAGGCCTGTGTCCTTTGGTCTTATCATCTGCGCAAAGCTGCCTGTGATCTTGTCAACTGCGCAAAGTTGTCTCCTTTGGTCTTATCACTACATAAAGCTGCCTGTTTGGTCTTGTCCTTTGCAAGCAAAGTGCCTCCTTTGGTCTTGTCACTGTGCAAAGCTGCCTCCTTTGGTCTTATCACTGCGCAAAACTGCCCCATTTGGTCTTGTCTCTGCGCAAAGCAGCCAGCCCCGTCTGGTCTTGTCATCTGCAAGCTAATCATTACCCGCTTTGTTAGCCTCTCCCCGCGGGCTATAAAATACACGCCCCACGCTTTGAAAGTAGGACCACTCGACCCTTGAAATCGTAGGAAGAAGAACCTTCTTCGTCGTACAGTAATATATGATGGTAGATGTCTAAGATCAGTCCAGCAGGGGTCGCCGAAGCAAGACCTTCCCCTGGAAAGGAGGGAGGACTTCGGCCCTAACTACCAGTTGATGCCGAACAGGCATGCTCAACCATTATGGCCGAAATGCGAATACAGGGAGGATGTTGTCGTACAGGTCTTAGACGATTTTTTCGATGGCGGATGATGTTTCTTCCGATGCCCACACTCTGGGGTAAATAGTTTTATTCATGTTACTGCTAATACATCCTCCATACTAACCGTCCCTTATAGCAGATGGCGAAATGCAACTTTGTCCGCTGGATCGAGCCTCCCCATGAACGACATGTTGTGATGTACGTGGATAGATTGTGGAACCGAATTTTTGAGTTGGATGCGCGGATTGACAATCTCAACGAGGAAAATGATAACCTCCGGCAACAGATGCAATGTGAGAGGGGCAACCAGGAGGTCGTGAACATAGGAAGTTTCTATGATCCCACATGCTGCTGCGCGAACCCTAGCTGCATATGTGCGTGCCACTACAACGATGGCCAACCACGTCCGAGGCGCCCCCTATAGAACACTCTATGTGGGTAGTGAGAGGCACCTTCTACCATTAGGCACGGGTGGAGAAGCTTGTACCTCGGTAGTCTCCCCTTCTGTACGCACTTATGTTCAATCTCCTAAAGCATGTACCTAAATGGTGGATGCGTCATTGCGGTTGCCTTTTATGGAGTTGACATGTTGCATCGATGTGTCGCGTGCTTTAAGTTATAGGCGTCGATATGCGTTGAACAAACTCATTGATGGGTACATAATGTTACTAGTTTATTCTCATTCATAACGGACTACGATGCATACATAAAGAGTGGACATTAAATCTCATTACAACTGAACTTCTACTTGGCAACAACAAGAACTAATAGAAGAAAGACCGCAAAACTAACTAGCTTAACTAATTTCTGAAGCATATTCTCAACTCTTTCCATCCTTTCATCCAGTCTTTTAAGTCTATTCTTTTCATTCTGCGTTAGTGGGTCGAGAATTCGAGCCATCGGGCCGAAATCTTGAGAACACCACAAGAGTCATCTTGCAAGGCAGCAATTTGCATTGCAATATCTCGAATCACTGGGACAACTTCGTCATCCCACTGCCAAAACCGACAAGTTGTGCTCTGAAAAAGAATTACAGCTTGAAGTGAAAAAAATAACATGATGTTTGAATGGAATTCATTAAGGATGATTAAGCGAACTTACCTTAAGATTTGAACACTTCATGAACACTCGGGATGGATTAGTTTGGCGTATCGAGGTGAACATATTCACCGGATCAACGCAATGAGGGCAAAACCATTTCTTTGCCCTTGATGATTGTAATTGTCTGCTCACTCGAAAGTTAGATGAGGCCGAAGACATCCCGTCTAAGACTGGAGGAAAGGAGAAGAGCAAATGAGGAGTGAGGTGAATGGCAGTCAAAACATCCATATATAGCATGCGGCTGAATTGCAATAGGGTGAGATGAATGATAGCCAGAGCGTCCATATGCATTGAACAAACATGCACACTACTATAGTAGGCCCCGTACTAGGCGCGGTAGGTGACCTGCACCCTCTAGGGGGGCGGCGTCACGTTGCGTCTCGACCTATCAATCGCTGTATGTGTACGACGAATCTTAGGGCCGCGTAGCATCATTTTCGCACAAACCTGCTTCGTTGGGTCACGTCGCGGGTAGAGCAGCCCTCGGTGGGGGGGCGGTAGGGACCTGCCCCCTGTGCCAGGTGCGGTAGGGACATGGCCCCTGTGCCAGGCGCGGTAGGGACCTACCCCCTGTGCCAGGCGTGGTAGGTGACCTGCCCCTCTGCCAGGCGTGGTAGGTGACCTGCCCCCTCTGCCAGGCACGGTAGGTCACCTGTCCCCTCCGCCAGGCGCGGTAGGTGACCTACCCCCTCTGCTAGGCGCGGTAGGTGACCTGCACCCTGTGGGTGCGCCGTCACGTTACGTCTCCCGTGCTCAGCTATTTAAACGTGCTGCCACACACTCATTGTTTAGAAGCCTCAGGTCTCAGTTAGGAAATTTTCGCACTTGGTCGATCGTTCCTCTCAAGAATCTCTCCCTCTTTCTGAGGTGCCTCCCTCTCCCGTACTTAACATTTTTGTTTGTATGTTGGCACCATTTGCCCAAGTCGTTACTAATGCGATGTATGTTTGAATTTGCAGTCTTCCGTGTGTGAGGTTAAGAGTCGGTAACGTCGTAGTGGTAAGTTCATTTTAGCAACGTACGTATGGTTTTTATGTTGTGTTTTGGTTGAAATATTGTCTTATTTTAAATCGAAATGGAGACATTGTCGTGTTCCACTAACAATATGCATCTTAAGCCCAAGCGGAGTTGATTTGTCGGTTGCCGGTAGACCTTGCTAAACGTTTCCAACCTGGCACACGTCGATTTACTCGAGCTACGACGGTGCATTCGACAATTGTCCGATAGGCATGTCGCTAGGAACAAGATAGTAATAGAGGCGGTCACCGCCACCACGGTCCCACCACACGGACAGATGTTGTGGGGCCTGGCGAAGGTGACCAGCAGTGCCATGTGGGCACAGTACATGGAGATTTAGCAATCCTCACGCTCCAATCTATCGACGACCCATGGTGTATGTCCATTTTGTTTATCCTGCTCAATCCTCTGGGGGTGCCGTTGAAGGGGGCAGCGACGCTGTTGTCCCCCTCTTCGGTTTGTTGACGACGGGAGAGGTCTCGAGAGCACCAGACGTCGTTAGGTAGGATGCTCCAGTTGATGGAGATTCTGGCAGTTTCCAACCGAATGAAGGTGTGGATAAATGGCGGGGTGCTCGTGTTGATTGTCACGAGATTATCGATGGCATGTCCGAGAGCACTACCACTGAAGATGAGGATGACTTTGACTTGCAATCCAGCGAGGACGAAGCCGACGATGAGGGTGGGATCGTCGGTGGCATTGTTTCGACCGACACAGACTATGTTCCAAGTTGGTTGGATTGGCAAGCGGCCTCTTCCCTTGTTCTGGCCCAGGAGCACGAGTCTTCGTGGGCCTTCGATGCGGACACTCTACTTGTGGGGCAACATTTTCCACACAAGACTGCCACCAGGCAAGCTATCGTGAGTTTCGCGGTGAAGACCAGTCAGACTTACCGAGTTTACAGGTGAGTTTGAACGTTGTTTGCTGTATCTTGAACTATCTACAGTAAGTTGTGCTAACTATTATATGGCTTCCATTATCTACAGGTCTAATCCTGACACGTACATAGTTAAGTGCGTGCTTAGCTCTTGCCCTGGCAAAGTCTGTGCGCAGAGATTCCCTGGGGCGGGAACGGCTTTCCGCATCACAGTCGTGACGGATCACACATGTGAGCTTCAGGAGCTATTGCAAATGCATAAGAATGTAACATCGGTCTACATCGTGAGCATCATAAGCCATGTAGTTGTCGTCGATTTGACCGTTTCGCTGAAGGTCCTGATGGCTAACGTAGCGAATATAGTAGGGTATGCCGTTAGCTACAGTAAGGTCTGGCGGGCGAAGCGGAAGGTCCTCGAAGGGTTGTATGATACCTACAAGGAGGCGTACGACCTAGTCCCTAGAATGCTGAAGCAAATTACGGATGCTAATCCGGGGACATGCGTCAACAGGGTGGACAGGCCCGACCATCGAACATCCCACATTCCCTAATCCTTGATCGAGTCTTTTGGGCATTTGGCCCGACAGTCTAGGGCTTCTCCCACTGTCATCCCGTACTGATTATGGACGGTACTTCCCTTTGCGGAAAGTACAAGGGCACCATTCTCACCGCTATTGCCACTGATGGAAACGACCAATTGCTCCCAGTTGCCTTTGCAATTGTGGAGAATGAGAACATTGACAGTTGGCTGTGGTTCCTAGCCAACATAAAGCACATGTTGTAAGGGATCGGCCGAATGTGTGCATCATAACGGACCGTCATGCCGGGTTGTTGTCCGCGCTGCACACTATGCAGCACGGTACAAGCCCGCCATTCCAATGGAACGACATGCGCATACGTTGGTGCATGCGGCATCTAGCCGCCAACTTCCACACGCACTTCCGGAGCAAAGATCTCATGAAGAAGTTCAAGAAGCTCTGCCTGCAGAACCAGAAGCGCAAGTTCGATGCCATGTGGCGGGAGCTTGAGGTCGAAACCGAGCGTGCAAGTGGAGGTTCTGGCCCAGGCGCACCGCAAAGCGAGTTTGCTGAGTAGATGAGTGTGCATGCCCCCGACTATGAGAAATGGTCCCTTCTTCACGACACCTATGGTGCTCGGTACGGCATCACGACAACCAACATGTCCGAGGTCTACAACGGTGTGTTGAAAGGGGTCCGTGCCCTACCCATCACCGCTGTTGTCGACGAGACATGGAACCGCACGGTCGGTTAATTCGTCAATCGGGCAATGATGGCCAAGCAGCATTTGGACAAAGGGAAGCGGTACTCGGAGGTTACCCTTGCCTACATAGACAAGAAGATTACCAAGGCCCGATCCCATGTAGCTATCACAATGGATGGCGTGAGGAGGAAGTTTCGAGATCCGCCTGCGGGACAAGTACGTTCGCGGCCACATGAGAGGTGACCGGAAACATGTTTGCACCTTAGGCGATGTGGCAGTTTGCACCTGCAATAAGCCTCAACTCCTGCATAAGCCTTGCTCCCACGTATATGCTGCATGTGTTGTATTTCACCAATCTTGTAGCATGTACATGTCGGAGTACTATGATATACGACACTTGTATGATACTTGGAATGGGGAGTTCAACTACTACGGCGTGGAAGGCCACTACAGGGACCTATGGTGGGGAGCAGTGAAGTGGTCACCGAATGAAGCACTGCGGCATCCAGGCCTTGGGAAGCGTCAGTCAAGGCGCATCCGCAACGACATGGATGCGAGCCAACATGGAGCTCGGCCAAGACCAATAAGGTGTAGGCTATGCAAGACTCATGGACACTCATTCAGGAACTGCCCGAATAGACCTTCTTCCTCCGGCACCACTTAGCATCTGTAAGCTATCTGGTGTATTGAGTCATGTTGGTCGTAGCGATGTGAGTGTTGTAGTGATTTGTGTTGTAACCTGCACTGCTTTCTACGCTGTAACAAATTGTTATTACCGCTTATAAGTACGGATATCTGCCTCGTTTGGGTCACGTCCTTGATGAATGAGAATAAAATTGTTCTACTGAGATAGATAACGAAGTACAAGTGTCCAATTACATTCCAATTACCACACTCTGCTTGGATTACAAATCAGTAACTGAAGTACAAGTTACAACATATAATAGACTTCTAATGTTACTATTGCTCATGCTGCTGCTCACTGCTCTCGGGCATAGGACCCTGTACTGGCCTTCCACGCCTTGTTCCTGCCATAGGGCTCGATTTATCTGTTCTGTGGGAGCGTCGGCCTATCAGTGTCCGTGGGTTCTGTCGCAGGTCATAGCGGGGCTCCTCAACCGTCGTGTCATCGTACAGGGGGGGCATCAGCTGCGGGAGTGGCGTTGAGAACAAGTCGGTGATCCAAGCAGTAGGATCCGTAATAGGATCCGTGGAGGAGCACCAACTCGGCTCAGCTTGCGGGATGAACTAGGTGAACTGCTCAGGGTACGGTTCACTTTGCGGGGTGAACTGTGCAGGGTACGGTGTGTAGCCGGACTGATACCATGGCGCCGTATCGCCCATTTGAAATTATCCGAGAGTGTGGGGCTGGGAGGGAGAATCTGGGATAACCTCCGCGGTTCCGGGTTGCACGTCCGTACTCTCTGGAATGGCCTCTTCCTGCCTCTATGACGACGACGGCACCAACGTAGGGTCCCTCCATGACGAGAACGGCATCAGTGTAGGGTCCCTCCGTGACAACGACGGAATGAGTGTGGAGTCCCTTCGTGACGACGACGACATCAGCGTAGAGTCCCTGCGTGGCAACTGTGCGGACAATCCACCGCCCATGTTGTTGCGCCAATGGGTCGACTCACTCAGACGGGAAGATGGAGGGGACGAGGGTACGCGACGATGCTCCGTCCAATGCCTCAAGTTGACATCGGTGGGCCTTCCATAGCTCATGCTACGAACGACCTGCTTAACATCTTCAACAACAGACTTCATGACATTAAAAATGCGTTCAACTATGTTGTTCGTACCCCGCTCGAGTTCCCGGTGGCCGCGGTCCACAACGCTCTGCAAACAGTCCACCTGCATGGTTACCGAACAAACAAAATTTTGTTAGTTAACCCTATTTCGGAGGGTGGTTAATCTACTACGTGCTCAACGTGCCGAGTAAATCACGGCGTCTTTGCCGTCGGGTCGAACCCAAGTCAGCGTTGGCGTGGCTAGGATCTGCATGTCGGGCCAGGGGGCGCCTGTCAATCTCGTCCGCGTGTGCCGTACATACCACTCCAAGTACGTGTCGTAAGTCCCTTCATCATAAGGACGTGCCTCCTGCAAAATGGAATCAGTAGTCATTTGCCATGCATCTATCCACGGCTGATACGTCTAAAGCCAGTCATCGCTCTTGCGGCCCTTCTTCGTCTGCCTGAAGGTGGAACAAAATAAATAAATTATGGTACTGACATAACATATGACTAAAGGACCTACAATATTATTAAGCAATGCAATCTACTTACAAGTGACTACGCCTTGCAAGCGGTCGCCCTAGAGCAGGGGGATCTCCTGGTGTAGTTGGAACTGCCTCATCACCCGTTGTAGGTTGTAGGGCTCAACCATGTGGGAGAACACCAGATGACAAGTTGTCCTCCAGTACGCCGCATCCTAGTGGCATAGCAAGCTCAAGCCGTCGGGCGCCGTACGCTGCACGAAGACATCTGTCCAAGGAGCCCAGATTATGTCATCCTCATGTAGGGCCTCGAATTCGTTGTGGAACTTGGGGTATATGCGACGCGCTCTCTCCCTAGCCCACCCCAGTACTGCCAAAGTCCATCGGGATTCCATGGTCGGGCCTTCCACGGGATCCTCGTCGTTCGCCCAACCGTAGAAATGCTATGTGCGCGGGTAAGGGTGGACTGGGCAGCGGAAGTACGGCCGTCCGACCGCGAAGTGCTCCCACGACCACAGCTGTAATAGCGTGTGGTAACCCGACAACCGCGACTCTGTTCCCGTCGACGCCAGCTAAGCGTCGCCGCGACAAAGCCGCGAAGATGAAGCGCATAAGATGCAGCTTGAACCCTAAGCATGCATGCGGCATATCTCTCATCGTCGGCGTCCACGATGGACTCCGCAAGGTGAATATAACTCGGGTACACCATGTCCCCCTGCGTGCTAGGGAACATGACCCATCCGAATATAAACAACAAATATGCAATTAGGTGGCATCGAACCACCTCCTTCGTTGTGTCATTTGGGCAATACATGAATCGTCGCAGCCAAGCGTGTGGAACGCCCTTAGACCTCTCAGGGATAGGCTGCCCGAAGCGATGATTGAGACACGCCTTCCAGTCCGGCGACCTCGGAGGGGGAACAACTGCACGGCCTCGCAACGGCAGACCGGTAATGAAGCTGACGTCTTGCAATGTTACGGTCATCTCCCCCACCGGAAGTGGAACATGTGGGTCTCCGGCCGCCAATGATCAATCAGGACGGAAAGAAGGGAGGCATCAATCAGGAGGTTCTACCCCATGTTCAGCATGCGGGCGAATGCAATCAGCCTAGATTGACGAAGCCTCGAAACATACCGCTCGTCCAACGGTCAGGTCTCCCTCGGTCCCCGTGTCACCAGAGTTGGTGGCCCATCACCACCGATCCAAGCGTGACAGCGATGCTGGGCGTCCCATGTCTCCTCAAGTAGATGTGGTAGAGTACATACCATTGCTGCAAATAGAGAACAACTAACAGTTAGCGAAATCTAAGTACGTACTTAACGCTAAAAATTGCAATAAGACAAAATTAAATACGTACTTAGCTACTCTAATCGGAACGCGCGTTGCGGCTTATGAGCGATCATCGGCCGCGTTCGTTTATATCGCAGTGAAATGCAGCGAAATGACAATGATGTGACTTCGACGCGATTTAAAGGGGGAAAACCAAAAATGCCGCAGTACGATTGCTTCGGCATAAGCGTTCTGCAGCGTGGCTCATTGCTACCACGCCACGCCGGGCCACCACCTCTGCCGCGCCCATACGAAGCGAGCGACTGCTGCTGCGCGCCGAGGCGGCGGCGCTGCTATGTCCGGTACCAGCATGCGTACCTTGTTCGGGGCCAATTTTACAAATTATGAGGAAAGAAGGCTATTTTTAAAATTAAAAGTTGCTATAGGGTAGAACAGTAAAAAATTCTGAAATGCCGTGCTTCACCTATGGTTGCTCATTGCCGCTGCAGTGAGGTTCCCTTTGGTCCCACTGAGTCACTGACAGTGACTTTTAGTTGATGCTTGGCTTTGTATTTTAAAATTAAATGGAACCCTCGCATGTCCTTGTTATATACACACGTTGTAGAACTAACTTGGTAATTTTTTAACCGAGTTTATGTTCAGACACCTATTTTTTCCAATTCTGAAGGAGGTTATTCAGATGGAAACATCAGATAACGTTGTGATTATGTCAGGAACAACTGTTTTGGGAGATACATATAATATTCCGTATAACATAGATATATGTCTAACATTCAGGGATATGCATTTGTGTTAGTCCACCTACGAGTTGGGTTCTTTGATTTCAGGAATGCAAATCCAGTCAGTCTACGCCTGAGCAATGGCTTGTAGGCACGAAGGTGACTATAGTAATAGTATATATACACTCTTCCATGGTACTCCTGGCAATCCCAAATAAGTGCCAACGAAATTAACTACGTATTTCTCTTATGGCATCATCTGCTTGAGTTTAACGGTATCTGCATTTAGTTTGATCATATCAGTATCGCTAGGCGCTGCATGCCGTTCCTGCAGTATTCCACTGTTGGAGGCTTGGAGCATCGAGGTGTCAACTCCTTTATTCAGAAAGAATAATTGGGCGTGGCCATCCTCTGTGTATTGTAACATTTCCTGACAATAATAGCCTTTTAGGTGCTGATTGATTATCAAGAATCTAAACCCCAAACATTATACATCGGAAACGCATCCTCTAATATTGTGTAGCAATGTCACTGTCGAGACCTGGATTTACACATCCGAAATCCTCTGTGTATTCTGAATTAGTCTCAGATTAGTAGCTGGCTCACACAGGAAACATCAATGAAATACCATATATTTATCTATTTAACTAAAAAATCTCAAAATAACAAATAGTAATAATAACTGGACCAATCAACATGCCCACAGGCAATCGAGTGGAGAACACATCCTAATCCGCAAAGTCTTTATAGTAATACTCTTCAACTGAGCATTAAAGTTTTAAGTCGTGAGCATATAAAGTACTCAACAAGTCATAGGGAAACAATATGCATTTAATATTTATACAAGGCTTGAACAAATGATGAGTTGTATGGTTCTTTTGCAGAAAGTAGTATTGACAATAAATAAAGTAAATAGATTGAAATGCATAATTTAAAAGACAATAAGTAAATAAAGTAAACAGTTTCTTTGAAATTAACTAGTGAACTTCCCAGTCACTTCCCAACCAAACCACCAAGTGAATTCTCCATTCACACTCCGACATATTTTATAAAGAAACTCTACCACTCGTGTGAAATTCCAGGGCATGTCCATGATCGAGAACATGGCTATTCGAATAAATTAATTAATACTCTGCAGAGGTTGTACACTTTACCTACAAAATACAATCAACTTGTACAGAGCTGATCACAACAAAACCTTTCGAAAGTTTCATCTCAACAATTGACTCTCCCGATGTGCAAACTGTCGACCCCAACTTCACCATTGGTCCGATGCACACTGTTGGACCTGGAGACGGTGAACCGGCCATAGATGTGACTTTCAAAATAGTCCACACCTCCGCCCATCACTGAACCTACAACCTGAGTAGTCAACATCAAAACTCCACAACTTACTAAGTTAGGCCTGTCCCATCAGACATATGGTTGTACGATAAGGCACAGTTCAATGGCACACAAGATTAAGACCTAGACAAGTTACTCAAGCGAGTCTACCACAAACCCACAACGTGCTAACCACACCCCCACTTCACGATCACTCGTCTAAGCGGAAATCATCTGTGTTCAACCAAGACCAATGACATGCCGTATCATGGTATACAAATTTTAACAACAGTGGCTACCTGCCACAATTCCATATCTCATTAAGTCAAATTCAACATTATTGTACATGTGATCATATGCCTATCGCAACTAAGCATGACTAAGCATTTGAACGATACCTATGTTAGTGATAAAAATATGTCCAACTAAAATTAACCATGCTATGGTGACAAGTGATTCATGGCATTCAAAAGTTCAATAGGGGCGTAATGACAAATATGTGACAACTAATCCCAAAATAGTTAATATAAACATAGCATGCAATTGATATAAAACAATATACTTTTTAAATCATAGGTTCAATATGATTAAAGGACTATGACTTGCCTTAGCTTTGACTTTGCTCAGTTACCACACTTGGATCTTCAAAGTTTGCTTCTACTCCTCCTCCGTGAAACAGATCGTCTAACGAGAGAGAAAAACAACAGGAAAAGCACAAATAAATTAAAAATAAATTCAAATAAAATCCAAAAACATCAAAATAAACTCTAAAATAAATATTTCAATTTTAGATGAATTTAGGAATTTGAATGGATTGGATCGGAGTTCTAGCAAAGGAGAACGGACTCTCGGAAGATTTGCTGGAAAAGAAAAAGAGAGAGAGAAAGCACTATTCTGGTTTTTATAATTTTCTTTTAAAAGAAAATTCCAGATCACTGCATTAGCATGACATCAGCTGAGATAACAGATTTTCAGTTAAAAATAAAATACATAGAAATTGAGCTGACAAGTGGTAGTGAGAGAAAGAAGCAGATAGTGTGACAAGATGGACCCACATGTAAGTGTCTGGGTTTACGGTGAGCTAAGCCTATAGGCTTTTTGGCTTGAGCTTGCCATGGTTGCTGCTGACAAGGATGCCACATGGGCAAGGAGATGATGTGGCGACTCGGTGGAGGAGAGAGAAACCGAGGGAGAAATAGAGAAGCTGATGGCGATGCTCGGACAAGTGGCGGCGGCGATGAACGGCGGTGAGGAAAGTCCGGCCAAGGGCAAAAATGGGTTCCCAGGGATGAGAGGAACACAAGGGTGGTGGCGCACTACTACAAAACAGGCTATAGTAGACGCCCCATCACAGACGGTTCCTTTGGAACCGCTCGTGTTGGGTCGATCGAACCGGCCGGCGGAACAACTATCACAGCGGTATTTTTAGAAATGCTCGATAGTCAACTATCCGCGACGGTTGAGAAATAGAACCGTCAGTGAAGTATCCTGAGCGGTTCTATTCACAAACCGTGCGTGATAATCCCTAATCACGCAGCGGTTTTACGTTACAATGCGTGTAGTATCCTGAGCGGTTCTTATTTAGAACCGCTGCAGGATACTGAATTATCTCGAGCGGTTCTTATTAAGAACCGTCGTGATATCCGCGATCGCGTCGTGTTCATCGCCGCATTGCCGCGATGAGCCGCCTCTCGCCATCGCCGATGGGCGCTTCCTCTCGCCGCAGCGGGAGCAACCCGTCGGCCCCTGCCGCTAGCTCGAGATCAACATACCTCCACACTTCATGCAGATGGGATGAGGATCTAGCTCTTACTATGGGCAAATAGATATAGTAACTTCTCCTCCAAACTTTTTTTAATTTTGGAATTTTCATATATATAGCCAAACAACGTGGCGATAGCTTACAAAAGATTAAAAACTAGAAACCTATCTAGTGGTGGAGGTAGGTTGCTATCTCCGTCTTCAATACTTCGTGGCGGCGGCGTGGGCGGGCGGTTTAAGATCGAGCGAATCTGAAATCGTCCACCACGACGCGCTCGTTCGAGTGTGTCCCAAAGACCCTCGGATTTGTTGAATCAAGTCGAAGAGAGCCCATAGGCTCTCTTCTCTTATGAGGGTCTCGGCTTTAGTCGAATCGATCGCTTTCTTTGCCTTGATTAAGCGATCCAAGTGACGACAAGCCTCACAGAGGCGTGCAACCGTTTTGGAGGACCACGTCGGCGACACGTAAACTTCGCCGAAAGTGGGAGATCACCGGAAGACACGGCGGAGGAGAATGTCAAGGCGGCGGAAGGTGGCCGTCACCCGCTCCGCAAATTCTCGGACAGAGGAGTGAAGACATTGTTGAAATAGTGTTCTTCCAGAAGACGACTCAACGTCTGACATGAGAGAGGTGCGCCAGCGTCTGATGCGTGTCTGAAGAGGAGGCAGCCATTTACTTTTTTGTGGAGAAAGGGGATCAAGGAGGTTGTGTGAAATACATTGTAGAAGGGACACATCTATATATAGAACAATTTCATCTAAAGCGGAACAGAGACGAAGAGATATTTGGGGAGTCAGTGGCGGCGTTGGAAAATGAAGAGATGAAGCCGCGCCGTGTGATCGTGAGACGAAGAGACACACGCAGGAAAATGAAGACGAAGAGACACGGGAAAATGAAGAGTTATCACGAGCGGTTCCGTTGTATAACCGTCAGTGAAAAGAATCCTGAGCGGTTCTAGTTAAAACCGCTCGTGATACGTTCATATCACGCAGACGGTTGTAGTTAAAACCGTGCAGGATTATCCTGAGCGGTTCTTTTATAGAACCGTCGTGATATATTATCCTGAGCGGTTCTCGTTATAAACCGTCGTGATATACTTTATAAGGCGGAAGCGCTAGGGTTTTGCTCTCACTTGTCACTTCCTCTCCGCGCCCTTAGGCTCTCGCGCTCGTTACGCCTCCTCTAGGGTTTAGGGCTGCAGTAGTTCACCGCCGACTACGACCTCGGCGCCCTCCCGACCTCGGCGCCGCCGCCCACCTCGGTGCGCCGCCCCAACCTCGGCGCCCGACCTCGGCGCCTTCAACCTCGGTGCCGCCCGACCTCGGCGCCGACCTCGGTGCCCCCGCCCGACCACGGCGCCCCGTTCACCTCCTGGCCGTAAGCCAGCCTGCCGCCGCCTCGACCTCGGCGCCGCCGTCCTCCTCCCGTGTGGGCCTCCTCCTCTCAGCCGGCCTTCTCCCGCGCCGTCCTCCTCCCTCTGACCGGCCTTCTCCCAGCGCCGTCCTCCTCCCGTGTCGGCCTCCTCCTTGCAAGTGAGTTCTTGTGCGGCATCCTCTCTGTGAGTATTGCTCCTCTGTGGCGATTCGGCTTTGTTGATCAATGGGCTTTGTTGACATGCTCTGTGATGAACTATATCTTATCTTGAGATTGAATGTGATAGTTAGTTCATACTTGAGCTCTATTGTATTACTTACTCTTGTCAATATGATCTCTTGTTAATTGGTTACTTTCGGTTGAGCTCATCGTTACATTGCAAATTGATCGGTGGGCTTTGTTGACATGCTCTGTGATGAACTCTGTCTTATCTTGAGATTGAATGTGATAGTTAGTTCATACTTGAGCTCTATTGTATTACTTGCTACTATCAATATGATGTCTTGTTAATTGGTTACTTTCGGTTGAAAGCTAGTTATTACGATTCTTCATGTTGATTCTGTTGAGAGTATTCAGTTTTAGTTAGTAATCTAATGACTAGTTTGTGATTCTTCTAGTAGTCAGTATGAGCTCATTCAACTTTTCATTTGCCATCTTGATCTCTGTAGTCAACCTCTGTTTGATGGAAGTTTAATCTGTTTTAGATTAACAGTTGAGATCGTTTGACGTTAAGCAAAGTATTGTTTAGAGCTCATAGTTTGAATTTATATTATCATATTCATTTAATGAAGAGTATAGACAATAGGATTGAGATGGCAAAGACTTGTTCTTTAGCTACTCTCCTACGAGAGCACATAATATCATCAATCAATATGTTGGAATAATGTCTACGTAATCTTTGTTAATCTCTAGACCTTTTATTGGTGAGAATTTAATCGAGCGGTTCTTATTAAGAACCGCTCAGTGATTCCTTTGCATTTCCTTAGAGAAGCTGGTGGATTAAGGAGTGTTAAATTCTTTAGAAATTATGCTTTAATGCTAATTAATTTTGTTGGGATTAATTCTGAAATTTTGCTAAAAGCGCATTTTTACAACAATCCAAAAAGAAAGTTTTACTTGATTCTATTTTGTTTCTATGTTGGGATTAAACCTTTGCTTAGCATTTCCTTCGTCGATCATTTTACTTGATTCTAGTTCTATGTCTTCATTAAAGGCTAGTCTTACGTACATGAAGTATTAAACCTTTGCTTAGCATTTTCTTCGTCGATCTGACACACTTGAGTGTACCTTTGCTTCGTGCCAATCCTCCACGACGACGAAGCAAATGGTACACTCCAAAGGTGTCGAGCTTCGATAAGTAGGCTCGAGCAAAGATTTGTATCACTAGTTTCTATCTATACAAAGATCACAAGAGAAGTTGGTGGATTAAGGAGTGTTAGGAATGTTAGTAGTCTGTATGAGCTCATTCAACTTTTCATTTGCCATCTTGATCTCTATAGTCAACCTCTGTACTTCTTCTTGAGATTAATTGTTTCATATTTATGCTGGAATTATTTATGATTATTTGCTATGTCTATTTTACTTGATTCTATTTTGTTTCTATGTCTTCATTAAAGGCTAGTCTTACGTACATGAAGCATTAAACCTTTGCTTCGTTGATTAAGGAGTGTTAGGAGTGTTAGAATAGGAGGCGGGGAGGCGGCGAGCCCTACAGATTAAACCTTTGCTTAGCATTTCCTTCGTCGATCTCGACACACTTGAGTGTACCTTTACTTCTTGCCAATCCTCCAAGGCAAGAAGCATATGGTACACTCCAAAGGTGTCGAGGTCGATGAAGAGTATAGACAATAGGATTGAGATGGCAAAGACTTGTTCTTTAGCTACTCTCCTTCCGAGAGCACATAATAGGAGCGGGAGGCGGCGAGCTCTACAGATTAAACCTTTGCTTAGCATTTCCTTCGTCGATCTGACACACTTGAGTGTGCCTTTGTTTCATGCCGGTCCTCCACGGCATGAAACAAATGGCACACTCGATGTGTCGACCTCGATAAGTAGGCTTCCTAGAGAAGCTAGTGGATTAAGGAATGTTAGTACTCTGTATGAGCTCATTCAACTTTTCATTTGCCATCTTGATCTCTATAGTCAACCTCTCAGACTTCTTCACGAGATTAATTGTTTCATATTTATCTTTGGAATTATTTATGATTATTTGCTAATATTGCACATGTTGAGCATATTATTAAGTTTAAATGTATATGTTAATTTGGGACACTTGCAATCCATTTTATTGCATATGTAACTTATATAGATAGCAAGTGTTTAGATGGCGAGACATCGTCTTCGCCGCCACCGACGCCGCAGATGGAAGAAAGCGCCGACAAGGTCACCCGACACCGACGCCGCAGATGGAAGAGGCGGCGACAGGCCGTCACCGTCGGCGATAATGACACGGAGGCGAGATGGCGGAGGACAATCGAAAATGCCTCGGGCCGATGGTCATCACGGAGGTCGGTGACTTTGGGGTCCTCTGAGTCCCAAGAGATCGTGGCGAGATTCCTGACCATCTGCGGGATACTTGCAAGGAGCGGGTCCTCATCACCACACCAGCGTGGAAGGACTGACGAAAGAAGCGAAAAGCGCCAGGATGTAACTTTCGGAGAAGTTCACTATTCCGAAGCACATGTGGCACGCGTCGACGGACGGCGATGCTCACGATGGGTAAATCGTGGAGGACCTTCAAGAGCATTCTTGTCACGAAGTCGTGAACACGGTCAAACGCCCTTCAGCGATACAAATTCTTGGCGCGGGAAGCATGGGACACCTTTGTGGCTATAAAAACGACGGCGAATTTAAGGAGCAAAGTCGCGGCGCACAAAGCTCTCGAGACCTGAAACACTCACCCGACAGACTTCGCACGGCTGGTGCAGCGGTAAATCTGAGGAATGGCGGCGAGAAGGAGAACCCGTTTCGAGGTCCGCAGACCCGCGTTCCCTAAAATTAAAAGCGAGGGCACAAGTCTCGTCTTGGGCATCTCCTTCACAAACCCGGCGGACCAGAAGTGTCCCAGCGTGTGGTAAATATGTCGAACTACTAAGTTGTTAATAAGTCCATCACTTCATAGTGCCTATAATAACATGATGACCTCTTGCGGCGTGACTTGATGCCCAAGCTTCCCAAGGCTCCTTCCATGCGAGGCGGGAGAATGATATACTATCTACGGCCTTGGGAAACAAGGAGCACCGGAGTCGCCGCGAGGCTTTGGGGTTAACGTGCCTTGGAGTCATGGATTCGCGGACGACTCTCGCGTATAGGACTAGGAAGAGATCCAAGGCGAAACACGACAACCGGTTGGTACAAATGATTACTAACCAATTTCAAGTAGAGATGGCGGCATTGCGAGTCAAATGGATATACTCATGAGCGGTGATGCATAAGCCGCCCGCTAATTCGGGAGGCGGTCCTCCTCGATGTCGGAGTAGCGTCGGCGTCAAGCATAATTGTGAACATGGCGACGTCCGATTACCGATAGACGACATCAAGGTAGCGTACATCTATGGATCGCACCAAAGATAGACCTATAGGATGCCTTAGCTAATTGCGTGTCGTTTTGTAGGAGCCGACGCCTGTAAGCTCAAGTGAGGATGGATGGGTCCCTTTGTATTGAGGTCACGAGGATGGTGTATCCATACGAGGAAGAAGGCGGTCTGACCGGGTGTCCACCGGCGCCGCAGTTACGCCAGGTCAGTGGATATGGTACATGTCAATTTCCGAGCCGTCCGTGAAGATTTGCCCGAACGAAGAGATCACAACACTAGGGATGCCGTCCTCTCTTTTATCCGATGGCCCAAGAAGGACATCGCCATACGGACCCAGCGAAGCTGCGATCTGGACACGACCATTCCTCTCCAACGGGACCCTCGATGACTCCACCTCATGTTTCGCCTCATAAGGCCACCTCTTCGATTCCCGTGGAGAAGACGCCGAAGGAACAGCAAAAGCGTGCCGTCGTATCCGTTCCCGAGTCGTCTCACAAGAAGACGCTGCCAATCGCTAAGGCCAAATCGAAATCCACAAACGTTAAGGCGCCTCCCAAGTCAGGAAGTCCGCGATACACGGGAACTACATCATCGGAAAACCATTGTGCTCCGATGCATGATGTCTGCACGTTGGATATGCTTGTCGGGCTTTGCATGCACGGTATGGCGAAGACCCAAAAGGGGGTGCGATCTTCGAATCACCGTCGAATCTGAGGACAAGCATTTCTTCAGCGGGACGAGGTACTTCGTCGTGGGCTTCAATGACTTATTTCAACTATTCAACCTCGTTGACCTCGGCGTCTCGCTTCTCGATGTTGGACCTTTGTAAGTCGCGTACAATCAAGTTCTACATTCATGTAATACCAATAAATATCACAACTCGTTGCTTATGTATAGATACATCTTTGAAAAATGTCAGGAATGGAAAGAACCGGTGGGTTTCCTCGACCCACATGTGGTATCGTTGCAAACCATCCAACAAGACTCATCCTTCGTCGAGAAATACATAACGAGGTCATTGCTTCGTCGGGACGAACATGAAGTACATAGTGGTGCCCTACAACCGAGGGGTAAGTGTCACTACTTGCTATACAAATTTTATTTGTACTTTATCGCAACCACGAACTTAGGTTTAATGACTATAGCGACATACATGAGTAGGTACCATTTGGATCCTTTTAGTTATTATACCCAAGAGGAACCATGTGATATACATTGATTCCCTAAACCGCAACAAGCACGACTTGACACTCTAAGAGGAATACTCGAGAGGTATGCTCATTTTCTCCTTACATAACTCTATTGTAGTCTTCATTCGTTTGAAATGGCGAGGATAATCTTTTGAATCATGTAGGTCGTTCATCAATTATGTTGCCAACAAAGGAATATACAATGAAAAGAGTGCCCAACTAACACACAGATGGATTTTCGATGCAGCGCTACAACACTATAATCCTATATCATACTTCATAATAACGCAGCGTCTCGAACCGACTATACCTATATATGTAATTCTATTTTTGCGAGGCTTGACAAAAAAAAGATGATGAGTTATGTGCAATCTCGTGCGCTATCATATGCGACTAATCCTTCTGACTAGGAAGAAGGATCACGAGGTTTGTCAATCTCGAAATAATTATTTCCTAATTATAAATTTAAATATATATATCTTACCACTTTACTCTTGCTAGCGGCGGGCCTTGAATTTACAATGTGATTCACTTTCGTTGCGGAAGAGATCAAGGACATTCGAGGGAAGCTCTGCGCCTTTATCAACACAGAAATCATTAACGATAACGGAGAGTTTCACTCCGTCGCCAACCCAGAGCATCACCCCACTAAAACCTCTCAACGCAAACAATTGTAATCTAGTTGTAACTATAGCGACAATACTTGAACAAATGCGGATCTTTTGTAGTTTATTTTGAGTAATGATCACTTTGAGTTGTCATGGCTCCTTGAATCTGTTTCTGTGAATGCTTGAATCTGTTTCTGTGAAAGCTTGTTTTCAGAGGGCATGGCTAGCAATTCCTGAGGCTAGCCAGGAAAACAGCAAATTGTGGGCAGGGGGTACGAGCTATCACAGACGGTTTTGTGTTAAAACCGTGCAGTGAAGGCAAAATATCACGAGCGGTTTCGACGAAGAAACCGTGCGTGATATGAAATATCACGAGCGGTTCTACAAAAAAGCCGTCTGTGATAGGAGAATATCACAAACGGTTCTACACAAAAGCCGTCTATGATATTCAGAAATCACGGCGGTTTTATTTAGAACCGTGCGTGATATTCTCTATCACGAGCGGTTTTATTTAGAACCGCTCATGATATTCTCATATCACGACGGTTTTACTGTTCAAACCGTCGTGATACTTGACTTCCTGAGCGGTTTTTAATAAAACCGTCGTGATATTTTGTATCCTGAGCGGTTTTGTACCGTCAGTGATAATATCTGTTATCACGCATCCAACAAACATAGGCGGTTCGAAACCGTCAGTGATGACGGTTCGGAAACCGTCTGTGATGACGGTTCCGAACCGTCTGTGATGTCGGTTCCTGTAGTAGTGGCGGTTCGGCAAGGGTGGCGACTACTCGGCGGCGGCGGCGACATTGGCTGAGGAGAAGCTTCGGGCGATGGTGGCTTCAGTGTTTTGGCGGCGCCCAAAGAGATTGGAGAGGAGCACCAGGACGGCGATGGCACAAGGAACACACCGGGTGGCTTAGGGCGGCTAGAGAGCAACAGAGACGCGGTGAGACGAAGATGACTGGCGTCGGGGTACCTCGATGATGGAGAGAGGGCAAGGAGGAAGGGATTTGCAAGAGGATAACGAGGGACGCGAGATGACGTGGTCAGAATGGTGAGGAGGCTTACCGGCTGTGAGATCAAAAGTGGAGGCAACGACCGGTTTTGGGGAAGATGGGGTTGACGACGAAGGGGTGAGCTTCCGGGGATGGCGACGGGAGCAACACATAGAACTCAAAGGTGGCGAAGATGTGGTTGGAGAAGCTTCGACGGCGACAAACTCCGATGAGGAAGACCTTCGGTGACGCACGGTGACAAAAGTGAATTCCAACGAAGATACGGTGCAACCAGGAACGAGACCTTGGGGCTTCGGACGAGGAGGACGAGGCAGAATTTTTGATGCGGGTGATGGCTCTTTTATAGGCTCGGTAGTGGCGAGTTTGAGTAGAGCATGACGATGGCAAGGTGTCTGGCTCGGACACGCGCAAGGGGCTAGCGGCGCCGGGTTGAAGATTAACATGTGTGACTCGGCTAACAAGGCGGGACCACGGGACAGAGGGAGAAGGAAGGGAGGCTAGCAGGAGAATAGGAGAAAGCAGGCTAAGTGGCTAGGCCGGAAAAAGAGAGGAACGGGCAAGCGGAAAAGAAAACGAGACTAGGCCAAAAGAAAGGAAAACAACCCAAAAGAAAAGGATTTCGGCCCAATGGAAAATCCGGAATTTAAATGACTTTCTGAATTTCAGAAATTAAATTAAAGCAAACCGAGCTCAAAAAAATAGCAAATAAATTCCAAAAAATCCTAGAAAATAATCTGGAACTCAAGAAAGCCAAATGAAACAACTTTTAATTTATTTGAAGTTTAGGTTATTCACATTAAATTGTTTTGATTTATAAAAATTCAAATTAAGCTTTGACTTAAACAAGAAAATTCAAATGGTTATTTTTATTTTTGAAAGCTTAAAAAACAAACCAAATTTGGGATATTCTGATCCGCGATATCTGATCTGTGTGACATTGTGTAGCAGTCGTCGGATCGGAAAGGAAAGGATGAGACTGTGTGTAACGACCCAACTCTAGGGCACCCGAGAGGTCCTCCTAGACCTTCTGGAAAGTCCATCAGGACCTCCCAGAAGGACCACAAAGGGCCTCTCGAACAGTCCACCAAGACCTCTGGAGGTCAGCGAGGACCTCTGGAGGTCCAGAGCTATGACCCGAGAGGGTCTTGGAGCGAGGAGCACCCGAGAGCCTGCCACGGCCAGGACCAAGGGTGTTCGTGGAGGTCGTGGGCATCTCAAGTCCACCCATGACCACGGAGGAGGTCGTGGAGGACTGAGGCCACCACCGAACCACACACGACCCAGCCATGGAGTGAACGTGGAGGACTGGGAGCTCTCCAAGGTCCTCTATGTGAACTGAGCCAATCCCAAGGATCATGGCTAGCTCTTCACAGCAACAACAGTAGTAACATAGCAACAACACAAGCTTTATTAATGACCAAAGGAGTTGTTTACAAGAGAGCTTACAAGCCAGTAGGCAAAACATAGTAAAATAAACACATAGGCCACCCGATACACCACAGGCAACCGGCTGGAGGGCGCAATCCTAGTCGATCAGGACCACTTGGTCCACAGAACTGGTCACCCAAAACTTCCATAACTTGCTAAAGACAGCATCAAGCAAGAGTGAGCACAACAACCGTGCTCGCAAGTTACACCCGTCAGATAACAAAATGACATGCATAAATGGATATCACAATGGAAGGCTTATTATGGTTAATTTGCATAAAGCCATGGTTATTTCCAATTACCAGTATTAAGTTCCAAAGCATCATATAGTAAATAAAATTCATTTAGTAAATCTGTTTTTAGTTGGATATTCATTCATCACAAGTGGTGAAGGATACCCTCCTGTTGCAAGGCTCCCTGCCCAACCCATGGGATAGCAATCCCAAAAACAGATTTGATAAACCTTTACGAAAACCCAAAACCAACATCTAACTCCGAGTGGCCTTTGCCAGCACGTCCATGACCGCGGACACGACTATTCGAATAGATTTCACTCTGCAGAGGTTGTGCACTTTACCCACACGACATGAGTACTCTAGTTTGTTTGGTATGCTTGTGAGTGCCACCTCTCACCGCCAAGGTAAGAGGTCTAGAGTTCATGACAAGGCCTTTACAATGCATTGCTCCACCACACCTTTCCTTGCTAAGGTTTCACCCCCTATGGATCGTAATCCAATGAAGCCCCCTCTTGCACCGATGGGAGCGATGGGTTATAAAAGACCATTGGCCATATAAGACCTCCCACACCTCCAATGGAGCAGCCTATGGTGGAGTTTTACAAATTATTCAGCCAGATCCCACGCCCCACACTGGAGACATGTGGTTGCACGATTGTGGCATAGCCCATTATAGGCATGGCATTGGTCGCTCAAAGACCGGTCCTCAAATGACTAGGGCGACTTCCACAAACCCAAGGGCATCGATCTACCATAAAGGCACGATCCCGTGCATACACTTGCACCAACCAAGCCAATCAATTCGCCCCAGTCTAAATCCATCTCCATTTTTATTTTCTTTGCTTCCCCAGCAATAATTTTATCCTTCCATGACATCCCAATGTCATGGTGAAAACATTTAAAACAGTGTTTGGTCATGATGGTAAAGATTTCCCCAAATCAATACTTTTGGTCTAAGCATGACTGAGCATATGTTTTTCAAATGGTCTTGGCTCACACTATTGCATGACCCAAGTTTGATCTAAAGGTGACAATGAGTTTAGTCCAAAGTCAACAGTGGCCATACAAAGGAAGTGGGTATATCTATGAATTTAAACCAGGTATTGAAATACTTGGTAAACATAAGCATGCATTACACTTTGAAACTGACATAATTAAGTTGAATTATTGGGTGCAATATGATCAAGAGTGTAACTTGCCTCTTGCTTGACAGCTTAAGGATCTACTCTCTCTCACAGCTCTGGCTCTCTGGAAACGTCAAGATCTATACGGTCAAAAGAACATATTCAGACCAAGCTCCAAATAAAGAACCAACAGAGACTCAAGCAAAGAACCAAAAGAACTCCAGAGGAACCTCAAAACTCAATTAACATAAGAGTACTGTACTCAGAATAGGTTCTTTTGGAGGAGGTCTAAGCTTACCAGGATTAGGTGGTCTTTAGCAAAAGACCCCAAAGGAGCGACTTAAGTATTACAACAGAGAGACCCTGAGAGATGATCCTTGCGCAAAGTCCAGATAGGAGGTCCTCAAATAAAGGCCATAGAAATCCAGAAGGTGTCCACCAGGGGAGGTCCTGTGAAGGACACGACCCGCTCAATGTAGTGACCAAAATAAGAGTGAAGCGGACTACCAGAGGACTTACCAGGGACAAGGAGAAATGGATGGAGGGGAGGTCGTGAACACAAGGTCTTCCCTGGAAAGCCACTGAGCAGGAGTTGGAATGGTGAGCGTGGTAAAAGATGGTGCTGTAGAGCTCCCCGGACCATTTAGACAAAATGGGTGAAGAGAATACTAGGAGTATACGAGTCAAGGATAAGTATAGAAATGGGTCAAAGATAGGTGAGTGGCAGGACAAGTGTCACCACCACCCTGGGTAAAAGGTACGAGGAAGGACAACGTATGTTGCTATGGGAAGGAACAAAGAAGGATGTCAGAGTATGGCTAAGTGACCAAATTCAAAGTAAACACCACGTATATGGATGTATTTAATGTGACAAGACATACATTAAATGCCCAAGATATTTTCGTGGCGGAGGAAATGAGAATGACTAAGTCTGGCGAGTGGGGCCAGTCAACTTAGAAACAGTCGGGTCAAGAGGGGAGGTCTTGCCCCGCAGGGGAGATCCTTGAGGAGGTCCGAAAGGCTTAGGAGGTCCTAGGCCCAAAGGACAGGGAGGTCTAAAGGTTGAGGAGGTCCAGACATACAGAGGAGGTCTGGACATGGGGAGGTCCCGACGATCAGGATCAATCAAGAGAAGGTCCTGACGGTTAGGATCTCTTCAAGGGAGGTCTGGTCGGTTGGGGTCCAGACAAGGGGGGAGGTCCTAGAGAACACGAAGAGGTCTTGAAGGACATGGGAAGATCCAGCTAAACAAGAAGGAGGTCTCGAAGGACAAAAGAGGTTCAAAAGGATTGAAATGAAATTGCGATCAAGATTTGGTCTAGGAGGTCCTTAGCGAGTGAGATCAACTCAGGGAAGGTCTCAACGGCTGGGATGAAATCAAGAGAGCTTTAACAATTAAGATCAAGGCAAAGGGAGGTCCAAAGGACACACAAGGGGAGGTCTCATGGGCGGGAGGTCCGAAAGACACACCCACAAGATGGTCTGAGGACAGGACCCTAAAAAGGCTAGTCTGACGGTTAGATCTCACAAGGGGAGGTCGGCGGTCAAGATCGAAGCAGGAGAGGTCTGACGATCCGGAAAATAAGCAAAGGAGATCTGAGCGGCTCGGAGATGATCAAAGGAGGTCGAGCGATTTAGATCATCTCAAAAAGAGGTCTGATGGCTCGAGATCGATCAAGGAACATCTTAACAGTCACGATCGGCAAAGGAGGAGGTCTAGAGCAGTAATACTGCGAGTTGGGGCGGTATTACCAAATTGCACTAGGAGGACTTTTCCAAAGAGAAGGTTTACTAAGGTCAAGGTGAAAAGGAGTCCAAGTGATCACCGAGGGGTTCACAAGAGCATAGAAGGAACTCAAGTAGTATGAGAGAAGACCTAGATCCTGAGGAGGTCTAAGCCAGAGAAGGAAATCCGGACCAGAGGAGGTCCAATTTGAGCACAAGGGTGGTTCGATCAAATGCAAAGAAGGTCTAATTGGACACGAGTGGGTTCAAGTGAATTACTGGGCGTTCCAGTGAGCATGGGGAAAACTCAAGCAGAAGACTTGAGGGGAGATCTAACATAAGAGTATACCCAAACAAGGAATGAGGTCTGTGATAAAAAAGAGATACAGACGTCAAAGAGGTCAAGACAAAGAAGAGGTCCGAACCACAGGAGGGGTCCAAGTGGTAAGGAAGTTTGGGCATACAAAAGGGTCTAATCACCCGGGAAGTCTGAACTTAGAAAAAGTCTGAACACAGGAAGGAGGTTTGAACCAAAGAGATTTAAACCAACAAAGAGATCCAAAGCGGCCCAAACCAAAGGGAAGGTCTGGACACAGAGAGGATCTTATCTGAAGAGAGTTCCCAAATAAAAAGGAAAGTGGTTTAAAGCCACAAGGATGATCTAGATCTCGAGAGGAGGTCTAGGCGCAAGGAAGCCTAAACCTCAAGGGAGGTCTGAACTATAAAAGAGAGATTAGGAGAGAGGTCCCGACCCAAAGGGGGTCTGGACCAACGAGATAGACTAGACAAAAGGTCTCAGTAGAGAGAGATTTCCAAAGGAGAGGAAAGACCCGAAAAGGCAAGGGGGAGATAATAACAACAGAGATCACACACGAGGGACTGTCTGGACATATAAGAATGTCCAAACATAGGATAGAGGATAGGAAACCCTTATCAAGAGAAGGAGAGAGAGCTCCAGGGAGCTAGAGCAACACCAAAAGAACCAAGCTTTGGATTAGTTGAAGTTTGGTTTAGTCATTTTAAACACTTCAACTTCTAAAATTCTCAGGTTAAGCTTTGAATTCTCATCAAAACCAAATGGTTCTTTTATTTTATAATTTTTTCGAAAAGGCTCTGAAAATCAGAGCGTTACACTGCGTTTGCAACTGTAGCAAAATATTGTAGCAACCGTATCATTGGCACTATTCATGTACACTATAGCATTTATCTGAGCCGTTCTTTCCGAATCGGTCGGCTCATATCTGCCGAATGTCATAACACTTTGCTCCTCGTGCCGATCCTTATACAACTCGCATGCAGTACTTATAAACTACTGGTTAACCCTGAGTTTCAAACCAGTACCAAGCCTGAATATTATACTTTCGGGACTTAAAAGAAGAACACGATGAGGATACATACATGCCAAGCACTTTTCAGTTGAATATAATATTTTACTAGAAAGAATTATTAAGTCGCATTAAATATTATCAGATGAACTTTAATATCATTGGTTCTATATTTATTATTCATAAATAAACAGAGCTACTATTTTATTTAATTATATGTAGGCCTGCATCTGATGTATACAAACCTAAAGTAAAGATACGTTTGGAAGGCTAAGAAGAAAACAACATTGCATGTTAGATTGAATGGCACCGTTGCGAAGATCTCATCGAGAGCCGGTTTATACAAGCTTTGGCACAATACCGGTTGATCTCCCAGGAGGAAGATGACGGATCAGTGCAAGGTTCAAGCCCAACACACAATTTATTTGTATAGTTGCTACTTGTAAGAAATTAAGCAACGTTGAGGCAAATCAAATGTACGTACAGGTTGACATGTAATTCGAAATTATTTGGTAAAACATTATAGATTTTCCATGCTAAGCGCTAGTAAATCGTGAAACATCAAGTCCAAGAATCGGTTTACCTGCAGAAGGTTGGGCGGAGACGACGTCGGTAATTGTCCGTGATGTCGCGATGGCGAGATGTTACGGCGGCTCGGCGTGGAACGACGGCGGCTCCGTAAGTAGTGTTGGAAAAATAACTCGAGGCTTGTAAATCTACTTGAGCTCATTATGGCTCGACTCGGCCTCGTGAATTTTCGAGCCGAGCCCTATGTTTGGCTCGAGAAAAAAATCGAGCCGAGCTCGCGAGCCAATTGGCTCGTACCTATTGAGTTGAATGCGCAGTCTCTCACTTAGCCCGTTCGCCCATTCGACCCATTTCCCATCCTGCCATCCATCCCCAAAATTCTCCACCTCCACCTCCCACTCCCACCCCCTCCCAAACCCAATTCTCCTTTCCCCACCCCATCCATCCTGATCGGCCGTCAATCTCCTTTCCCCACCTGGCCTACTCCACCTCCCAGATCCGCCGACGGCCACCGCCATGGCAGCACCAGCCACATCGTACCTCCTCCTCTCGCCGACCTCCAAGGACCTCCTCACCGCCGCCGCCTCCTCACCTCGCCGCCCCCCACCTCCTCCCTCCCTACCTCCCGCTCGCGCCTTCGCCTCAGGCCAGTTCTCTCTGCCTTCCTCTCCCTGTCCTTCTCCCCCTCTGACTTCTCCTCTGCCGCTTTCTCCTCCAACCTCGTTGTATCCCGCGCCGAGCAGCTCCAGGACACCATCCACCTCCTCCTCCGCCACCCGCTCCTCCTCTCCCTACGCTCCACCTCCCTCTCCTCCACCCTATCCATCTGTTCCCGACACCCTCGCGGCCTCACGGCCGCCTCCGACCATGCTGACGCCCTCACTACCGCCTTTGACTACGCTGTCGCCTCGCGGAGTTGCCCTGACGCCCTTGCCGCCGCCTCTGACCACGCCGTCGCCTCGCGGAGCTGTCCCGAAGCTGGCGAGATCCCTGCTCTCCTCCGCCTCCACCTCACCTCGGCAGTGCCCCTTTGCTTCTTCCACAGCCATGCAATCCGCTTCCTCTTGCCCCACCCCAGATCCGATTCATCCACTTGGACGAGGATGCAAATTTTTGTTGTGAATGAATGCTCTTTGGTTGCGAGGATGCATATTTTTGTTGTGAATGAATGCAAATTTTCTATAGATGCCGTGTGATTGATAGACGATAGCAGATTGTCTTGTGAATGAACACAAAACGACAAAGGAATGAATACCGCCTACTCCTGGCACGAGCGAGCCGGCTTGAGTCGGCTTTCGAGCTGAGCCGAGCTGCCCTCCTGCCCGAGGTCAAAACGGCTCGTTTCCAGCCCTACCCGCGAGTGCCGACACGCGCTAACGCAGGCGATCGTGGATCGGGGCCGGGATGGTTTTACTTGCGTAATCGGGTGTATCGTAAGTCAAGCCTTTTCTGGCCCAGCGTGGGCTCGGACCGAGCATTTTAAGTCGGGCGAATCTTATCGGTAGAGAGCACACTTTTTCTATAGAAAAAAGCGAACAGATTTTTCCTATCACACTGAACGTGCCTAAGGCATTTTATGTTAGCAGGACTAGTCTCAGCCCGTGCACCCACACGGACAAGCAAATTTGATGTGATGTAATTTTTATTTATAAATCTAAAAGATCAATACATGTTAATATGAATATAGTTTTGATTTAAAAATCCTATATTGATTACAAAGCAATGGAAAGATATTTGTAATTCAGTGTATTCTGCGTTTGCAGGTGACGTCAAATCTCTTCGTCGTTGTCAGCGCTCATGCTCCAATGTGTCCTAAATATATGTCGTAAAAAAATGTTAGATTAAATATACATCTGCAATTTATTTTAAAAACCAACCATGGACTTTTAATTAAATCAATTCGCATGATCTCCCATGCGGTATCAGTATGTTGACCACCGCCTCCAAAAACAAAATCCAAAAAGAATCTACTCCCTCGCTGGAGACCATCATCCACCTCGGCACTATACATGTATATATACGACGGTGGCGAGTCGTACTGATATCCAAGCTTTTAGACGATGATGGCTTCCAGTTGGACCCGCTGCTGCCTGTCTCGTGTATCCACTCCTGTTCCTTTGTTCTTCCATTTGTTTTCCACCCAAACAACGAAGAACAATTATCTTTCCATGTGTATCCCAAGTTCCCAAATTTTCCCGTTATTTTGTTTTAGGGTGAATTTTTTTCGCACTACACCCTAACAGGCTTTACATTGACCGTTTATTCTGATTGGATCACAACATAGTTTGGATCTATCGGTATATTCTTATAGTATGCTGTCTAGTGACGTAGCTCTGTCTCTATGTTCCTTGTGCATAGCACATTACGATTTTGATCTGGACGGCCCAAGGGTCAACTCTGCCTCTGATGCTGTCGATTTTAGAGTTGAAAGCACAACTTTTCTCCACGGCTGGTCTCCTTGGATCCCTGAACCGCTTTTTTTGGGTCCTTTTCTGACTGCATCATGCTCAAGTTTCTTTGTTAGCTTCCGTGTTGGATTAGGTTTTTTTTTTTTTTTAAATCTTGTGCGGCTTACATATTTGGTAATGCAAAGCTATACCATATGGGCAAGTTCTGGAATTTGAATCGAACTGCTTTTTTTCCATTGCACGCCGATCAGTATGATATAAATCCAAGCCGTAGATGAAACCAGCAAGATACATTGTATGATCAGGATTTTCTTCTTCTTATTTTTCTCCTATTAATGTGGAGATTTATAGCGTTTTTCCCTTTTCTCAGATTAACGTGGTGAAGTTGGGGCTTTGGGAGAAGCATCCAATTAGTAAGATTGCATCCTATCTGTCTAAAAAATGATTACATCCTATATAAAAATGTAAGAAGGATTACAGCTTCTGGACTTGTTAAGTCTGAATAGCCAACAAGTTCCCTCCGTCTTATTCCTCGTCCTAGGTGATACAGTCAGAGCAATACTATCTGGACAAACTGTCTAGATCATAGGCATCCAAGCTTGACGTGCTTGACGTGTTGCATCGAGTTTCATTTTCAGTTCTTATCCATCTTTAAATGCAAATGTTTACTTTTAGTCCGATGATCCAATTTACTTGACAAAAGACTACAAAGGTTGATTGCGATCATCTGCCGTTGCTGCGATGGAAAAACGAATACTAAAGCCGGATCAATCTCTCTATATCTCAAGCAAATTGTCATTGCTTTAGTTAGATAAAGCCGGATCCAAGATCTTGGTTAAGCTTGAAAGAGAAGCTGTACCGTTGGATGAGAAAGATACTAAGGGTGAAGAATACGGGGGGAAATACGTACGTCATCGAGCTGTACCTACTGCCATGTGGGCCCGTCGTATGCACGTGGAGTGTGCCCAGCCGACCGCCACATGTGCGTATAGTTGCATTTGAGGTATTTTGCTACATGCACACGAGTAAAAGCACACTACCAATTCAACAAGGAGACAAACTTCATGATAGCCATGAAACCCACATTGTCTCAAGCATGCAAGACAATCGAACATAAAACACCTACTCGAGCCGTGCTCAATATTAATTCATGCACGTGGCCCCACATTGCATGCAACATATAGAAGCCGCATCCAATACTTCGGGTTTGTTTGGCACGATTGTAGTTTTTTTGAAAAGCGGTTTTCAATTGGGCTTTAGGGCTGAGCGGCTGGGCTGAAAAGGTTTGTTGTTTGGTTTTTTGGCTTTTAGGTAGGCTAACTGCTGTTTCTGAGAGGAGGAATGTCTGAAATACCCCTAAGTCAAGTAATAGCTTGTTTGATGCCATTTAACGACAATTAATGATAATTAACGACATTTAACATCAGCTAACGCAATTGACTATAATTAACGACGACTGCTGCAATTAACACAATTGACTACAATTAACGCAATAAATCGTAATCAACAACAATTATTACATAAGTAAATACAATAAATAATTATTATATAAATAATCAAAATAAACAATTATTACAAAAAAAGTACATAATTAATTAATTTATGCATTTGTATCAACAACAAACATGTTACTTTTTCAATAAGAAGTTGTACCGTCGGATGAGAAAGATACTAAGGGTGAAGAATACGGGGGGAAATACATACGTCATCGAGCTGTACCTACTGCCATGTGGGCCCGTCGTATGCACATGGAGTGTGCCCAGCCGACCACCACATGTGCGTATAGTTGCATTTGGGGTATTTTGCTACATGATAGCCATGGGACCCACATTGTCTCATGCACGACACACTCTTGGACATAAAACACCTTCTCGAGTCGTGCACTATATTAAGTTCGCGACTAGCGCTCAGAAGTACCGAGTGTCAGCGTTGTACGCCACGCCTTCCCGTCCGATCTTGATGTATTTTTTCTTCCTCCCGAAACAGGCGAAAGTACTATGCAACATCACGCACACCCGACGCAACAAAACTGCAACATCAAGCACACCCGATGCAACAAAAACTCCTCTGTCTGATCTCCTCCGAAAAAATATTGGGAAAATAGCATATTCTCACCAAAATTACATGGAAACCATTAGTATAGAACCTACCTGCGCTTAAAAACTAATTTAAATATACCAATCAAACAAATTTCGATATTATAACATCGCAACATTTTAAAATAATAGTCGCAACATCTGAAAATAATTGCTGTAATATCAAAAAATTTGCAACATTTAAAACTAACTTATGAAACATTTTGATTTCATATGTGCAACAATCGGTGACAATGGTTGCAACAAAAATTCTTTTCCTACAAAAAATAAGGAAGATGTAACCAAATCACTTTCTGCAACAATTCGAGAGAATGCATGCAATATTTAAATGGTAAAGGGGGCGTAACAAATCAAAAACACCATTGCAACAAAAAAAACCTCTAGCCACAACATTTGTCTCTATTGCAATGAGAAAAAAAATCAACCTCAAGAATCTACTACTGCAACATCCAAAAGATATAGTACCAAACATTTCAAATAATCTATTGCGATAAAAATCTCCATTGCTACAACAAACACATGACACTAACCAACCTTTAGCCTCGGATGTTAGTGGCGGCATGCTCGAGCAGACACTAGGCGTTGTCACCTAGCACATGTAACTTCTCCCACCTCGAAGCTCGAAGGAGGAAGTGGCAGTGCCCAGTTAGGAGCTCAGAGGAGGATGAGGCGATGCCCACCCATGAACTCGTAGAAGGGGTAGCGATGCTCATACTTTCTACTCCCACACCGCGGGACTTGGGAAGCATTGTCACCACCGGCCACGTTGCACGGGATGGATTACAAGCGCGTGAGCTACAACGACATGGAGAGAGATGAGACATGCCCGAGTCGTAGTAGTATATTGAAAAGGCTGAGAAATCAGAGAAGCAAGTGTGAGCGAGGGAAAAAGAGAGCAATGTGCATCGAGTGAATGTGTGTGTGAGAAAGAAAGGTAAAGTAGATAGGTGTATAAGTCTTAGGTGGATAAGGAATGAGTGGTGGAGAATGCAAATGGAGCTCTGCGTCTCGTGCGTGGACTGCAGGTTGCATGTGCGACTGGAGCTCTCGTGGCGTACGATTTGTCACTTCCTATCATATGCACGAGTCGAAGCATTATCCTTTAAGGACAATGCTATGCCCCGTTCGTCTGGACGCACCGCTCACGTCGGATGCCTCCCTCTTATCTCCACTCTCTCAACCGCATCCACAGGGCTTTGGCTCAGTCTCGGCTGCACTTGCACTCATTGGTTTCTCGATGTACGCCATCTGCCTACTTTGCATCTGTAGTCGTGCGCACTCTCTTCCCCTGCACAATATTTTTGTGCCATTGCCACTCCTAGGTCCATGCAGCTAAGGTATTCAAAGCAAACGAGTGTCTCTATTTCCCAGCAGAGGCATACATTTAATCCCAAATAATCTACTCCACTTGACCTCCCAGTCAAATCAACCTTCTTACGGCGAGCCAGATCCTAGCTGTCTACTTAGCTGCACTCCTACTCCCACTAGCATACCAGTTCTTTCTTCCTCTATCTCAAAAAAAAATATTTCTTTGTCAACGCTTCGCTTTTAATAAGAGCTAGCATTGTGGCTTTGCGACACACCATGCTTCATCATTACAGCAGAAACGTCACTAGCCCCGCCATGGCTTCCACATTCTCTCTATTCTTCCTGCAGCCCAAAGGCCAGAGGTCACTGGTGGAAGAAGCCTACGACAACAACAGCACCGTCACCACCTCTCCTTCCTCTAGTACCCAATTCTACCAAATAAACTCAACTCGAACCTCAATCTTCTTCCCCAAATCACAAGAAATCAACAATATCCAAGTTACAAGACAGAAATCCACAAATCCACTGATTCAATAACATTCAACTCCCCTTCCTTCTTCCCGGCTCGGCACCACACCAGCTTCATTCGGGTACATTTTGTTGCAGGCGTTTGTTAAATTTGCTGCAATAGTTGGTTTGAAATATTGCATGGAGCGTTTTTTATTGTTGTGATGTTGTTGTATCAAATGTTGTGGCAAGCGGTATTTTTTTTTGTTGCAATGGTGTTTTTGAGTTGTTACACAAGAGTAAACTTTTTTTGTAGCCCCTTCACCATTTAATTATTGCATCGTTGTTCTAAAAATATTGCAACAATTATTTTCAGATGTTTTCACTGTTATTTTCAAATGTTGCAATGTTGTAACATTGAAATTTGTTTGTTTGGGATATTTGAACTAGTTTTTAAAAGCGCAACTATGTTCTGTACTGATGGTTTCATGCATTTTTGGTAAGAATTTGATATTTTTCCTATTTTTCTTTTCATTGTATTTATTATTTGTTGCACACATGGATTAATTTGTTGCAAACATTGTGTATGGATATTGCGTCGGAGCGTACGATGGGAAGTCCATGCGCTAGTCGCTCCCATATTTTAATTAGGAAGCTATGGGTTAGTTTACGAGACAATTATTTTATTTCCTTATTTTGCCTTGTACCCCTTTCTGCAACAGAGACCATGTTATACAGAAAAAAATATATGTGCTCTTAATTTTTGGATTTATGCTATGTATTGTCTTCGGGAATATGAAGTATTTTCTGAATATTACCACCGTTCTTCCTGTGATTTCCTCGTGTTTTTGCAGTAAGAACATGTCTACTTTTGCGTGCTCGAGTAGATGATGATCGAAGCGTCTAGCTGGGTGAATTTGAGTATCGCAGGTTGTTGTAATCGAGACAGTAGTTGGCGTCATTATTCGCCAGATTGTATGAATCCAAGTTATCACAATCCTACATTACGAAGATTGGGCACCCTGTATCCAAACACTTGCGCAAAAGTAAATCTTTAAACTATAACTAACAAGAAATCTTCTAGTGACCCATACTATATGCAGTCCATAGGGCATGAATATAGGTTGCATATACTGAATGTGCTAAAAGTAATTAGGATGATTTGTTGAATAATACCATGAATGTCATCTTCCTCCTGAGAGGCCGGACATTGTGCCGAAGCTTGTCATCAAATGGGGATAAGGCATGGTGTACAAGTCGGAACCTCAGGAAGAAATACATGGAAAGCGAACCATGCACATGTGTGGTTTGTGGTTCTATACCATGGTCATATAACCTTGCAAGGCCAAAGTCACCAAGTCGTCTGTTCATTTTCTTATCAAGGAGCACATTGCTTGCCTTGAAGTCAAGCATCCAATTTTCTATGTTTGGAAGTATAATATAATGAAAAAAAATATGTTTTTTAAACATAGACCAGATTAGATCTTATTTCTATTTTCCGAATTATAATATTATGAAATAAAAATCCCCCCTTTTCTACTTTTGGATATGGGGATGGCTACTGTATATAGAACTTTTAGTTACAATAAAGTTTTAAACTTTTTCCTCTCTCACTATTTATCTGCCCCCACCATTCCATTTGTAGGATGATTAATGAACGGTAGGAAAAAAATATATATAAAGTGCATAATGTACGTATGTATGTGTTAGATGTATATGTCTTTGCCCGTTGTATAAGGGATTCCTTGCATATATGCCACCTTGTACTTGTATATATATTGGCCCATTAGCCTCATAATGAATGCAAGCGATATTCATAACATGGTATCAGAGCAAACCTAGGGTTTGTTTTTCGTCTGGCCATCGCCTGGCTTTGCCCACCGTGCTTCGTTGTCTTCGAACTTTATCTATTCGTGCTCATCACCGTCGACTTGTGCTCGTCACCGTTGTCCTCGGATCCGGGCTTCCTCGTCGTCGCCGATCTCTCCCCAAGCACGGATCGCTCGACCACCGCATCCGAGAGACACTGCCGCGGGGTCGCTAGCGACACTCCCCATCTTCATCACCCGACGGTCACTGCCTCGATTTGGAGTGAAGCCTCCTCTTTCGCCGCGAGGTATCCAGCATCGCTTGGGGACTCCGTGGCCGCCTCCTCTTCTACCGCCGTTGGGTCTTCCACCGCTGCCACCTTGGCCGTGCGGACGTCAACGCCACCGGGTCTTCCACCGTCGCCGCCACTGCCAGGGGAATTAGGTTCTCTCAGCGCTACGCTTATCTCCGTGCAAGGGCCTTTGTAGCGGTGTTTAGGCGGTCGGTTGAAAAAGGCAAGTTAATTGAGCTAGCCTAACAAAAAGAGAATATATATATATATATATATATATATATATATATATATATATATATATATATCGAGACGTCGTTCTAACCGTTGTGCCGTCCAGTGCCGCCTACCAATGGGCACTGTTTCTATTCCTCGCTGTCCGATGATCTTCGATGGTCTCAATTATCGGGACTGGTTTCGGTATATGCGCCTCCACATGTGTGGTCAGCGCCTTTGGGAGTTTCTTACTTGCGAGTTTCTTTGTCCGCCTCGCCCTGCTCCGCTTGCTGAGTCTGTACTCCCGAAGGATGCTCGTACAAAAGCATATGAGGTTTTTGAGGATGCCATGGAGATTTTTCAGACTCAGTATGCTACCTACAAGACATGGATTGATGAGGATGCTCGTGCCTCTGCTATTCTGGTTGCTAGCATGGAGATGCAATTCACTGGGGATGTGGTTGGTTTGGCTTCAGCATAGTTGATGTGGACACATCTGCGCAACCGCTACGAGCCGTCTGGTGATTCATTGTATTTTTTTTATTGTGGGTAAGGAGCAGTCACTGCAACAGGGAGAGGCCACTGTGGACGATTTCTATGCCCAATTGTCTGCGGTATGGCATCAGATCGACTCTTTGGGACCGGATGTTTGCCACACGTGTTAGTGCTGTTAGCGTCAGCAGTCTCACCTGGAGCTTCGTCGTATCTACGACTTCTTGACCCGTCTCCGGGCTGAGTATGGCAGACTCGTGCTCAGTTGCTGGCAAGCCACCCTCGTGTGACCTTGTTGGAGGCCCTTGCCGCTATTTGTGCTGAGGAGATTCGCCTTTGTGTTGCGGGTCTGCTGTCGTCACCATCGTTTCCTTCGATTCTGGCAGCTCCTCCAGTTTCTACACCCACCCCGGATCTCCAGATCCAGGACTCTCTATTTATATCTGAACTAGTCCCTAGATCAATAGCTAGCTCACACAGGGACGTCATCAGTGACAATCATAACCATACAACAAAATATCGATGAAGCAGACAAATTAATATTATTTAGTAGCAAAAGGACCTTATAGTCAGTTCTTACAAAGTTGACCACGTTGGGTTTTAACGACAAAAGATAACTTGCAGCGGAAACCAAAACGTCTCGTTGTGGCCACCCGATATGCCCACAGGCAATCGAGTATAGAACGCGACCTAGTTCGCCTGATCTTGAAAATATTCTTCCCCGTAGAACTCTGCGGTTCCAGATTCTTCCTCGGTGACTGATCAACAAATGGCGTATAGCCGTGAGTACATAAAGTACTCAGCAAGTTGTAGGGAAATGTATGCAAATATTATTCATGCTAGGCTTGTCAAGGACAGTTTTATTGCTATTTTGCAGAAAGCAGTATTGATAGTAAATACAGTAAATAGATTGAAAGCATGAGTTAAAAGATTAAATACATAAGTAAACAGTTTTCTTTGAATCAACTAGTGAACAATCATGTTCATTTCCCAACCATTAACCACACCAACCCAACCAAACCATTCCAACAGTTTTATCAAAATCTACACCTCGTGTGAAATCATCAGGCGTTGTTCATAACCGTGGACACGGCTATTCTAATAGTTTTACACTCTGCAGAGGTTGTACAGCTTGACCCACAAGACACGAATTCTCTAGTTTGTTCGGCATATATCTATGTCATCGCTCACTACCTTAGGTAAATAGTCTAGAGCACGTGACAAGGCCTTTACAAAATTCTGTTTTGCCCCGGTTCCGCTCGCTAAGGATTCGCCATTCTGGGCCCCCTCTTGCGCCAAGTGTGAATGTATAACCCAGGGTTCACACTTCCACCAAAGCAGAACCAAATCAAAATATTGCTAATTAGTCAGCCAGATCCACCCATCCTGGACATGTGGTTGTACGGTATGGCCTAGATCAATGGCGCACAAAGTTAAGTCCTTAATGTCTACTTAGGTGAGGCAACCACATCCCGAATCGTCCCCTTTACTGCACAATCACTCGCCTGAGTACGAAATCATTTTTGGTTCTAATCCCGGCCAAATGGCAACCCTTGCTATGGCACAACAAGTTTTAATAACAGTGGCCGCGCAACAATTCCATATACCATTAAGTCAAATTTATCATTATTGAATCATGTGATCGAGAGACCACACTACTACAGAAAAGGTCATCACAGACGGTTTCGTGAGCTGTCTGAGTTTATGGGTCAGTGATGACACGAGGTCATCACAAGATGGTTTTCAAACCGTCTATGATACATACTATCACAGACGGTTATTAACTGAGAACCGTCTGTGATGACTTTTCTCTATAAAGCCTCAGCGATGGTACTTGTGCCATTAAATATATATTATATATATATATATATATATATATATATATATATATATATATATATATATATATATATATATATATAGTCCCTCATCCACTTTAGGAAGTCGTCCATGCGGCATGAGAAGGATGAGATAGTAGCCACGAACGCTTCAACTTCGCAAAGCCCATTCTCACATTTCAAAAGAATTCTCAACTTGTTGCTTGGTGTTCTTGTGGGTTTAAAGACGATTACATGCTCAAGAATTGTTGGTTGTCGATGGATGATGCCACTTCCCAATATCGGCACTCGCTTGTCCACGCCACTTTCTAAACATAGCGACGCCCAATTACCTATCGACAACATCCGTAATTGATGTCCCGACGCTTCTCAAAATTGTTGCATCCATACTTCTTCAACCAACCATGGGCTCGATGAAATTGCTTGTGGCTACCGCCTCATCCTTCTCATGTCCGCATGGACGCACCCTCTAAAGTGGCCGAGAGACTACGAAACAATATATATATAATATATATATGATGCCGCTTTAATGGCACAAGCACCATCGCTGGAGGCTTTATAGAGAAGATATTATGAATGGAATAGTAGGACGACTCAGGCATAAGGTAGAAGAACTTGACCTAAGATGAACACGCTACCTGAGACAAAAGGTGAAATGAATGGCGAGAGACAGTGAAGAGGTGTTGTAGTAGTTTTGACTCATTTGGTCTTGTTTTGAATACAATACACACCAATTAATAAATAATTTGTATGTTAATTGTAGCTTTACAAATTAGCCTAACCTTTACAAATCTGAAAAGTTAATTGCAGCCAAGCCCCATCCGAACCACATCCAATGTAAGCCAACCAAGCACAAAGCTAGAACCGACATCAATAACCCTTAGTATCCATCAGAGAGCATTAACCAAACCCACCATCCCCATTCATTTTGGTCAATCTGAACCCACACCATGAACTAAGCAAGATGCATAGAATGCACATACACCAATAGCCCTCAGTTTACATCACAGAGCAAGGGGACTATTAATATGAACTAATTATCAATTCAATTTCAGCATAAGACTATTAACATCATTGAGTAGTTCAACAGCTATAGCAAGGTGCCACTAGCCAACAAACATCTGCATGATCATTGCATTCATTTATATTTATGATTTCTCTACTTCTCTCTACATGTATGTATTACACATTTACAAGATTCTCTGCCATCACCATCAAGATCAACCAAAGAACTGACAACATCAAGAAGACAAGAAGGGGACTTACGCGTTAGTGGGAGCTAGAGCCGAGAGGTTGGAGGCACGAGGAGGTCTCGAGGTGGCGCAATGAGCCAACCAGCGAGAGGAGGAGGAGATGGAGCTGCAGCAGGGAGGAGGAGCCGGGCCAAGGCCTTGATGAGGGAGGACTGGAGCTTGATCTAGCAAAGGCAGAAGGAGGAGTTTGATCTGGAGGTGCGGGAGGCGGTGGCGAGAGGGAGGAGGAGCTCGGTTCATATGAATACCAACAACACAAACCAATAGGTGATAGATCTGTTTTACCTCGACATCGCCGGTGGAGAGGTAGCCGGGGAGGAGGAAGAGGGGAAGGCGCGCAGCATCACCGTAGCTCTGGCACAATGGTGACACTGAAAAAGACACTCTTATTGTTTGAGTGTCTTGTTCAGTGAACCGTGGTGTCACAACCGTCGGCGACAGGAAGAATGCATGGCGGCGTCGGCGATGGGGTCACTCGAGTGGGGAGGGGAGTGACGAGTTAGAGCGCAAACCCTAGCGCGCGGGCTCCTACTAATAAAGAGACTTATCACAGTCGATTCTATTATGGAACCGTCAGTGATACTTATCACAGACGGTTCCACAATAGAGCCATCCGTGATATAGTCTCATATCACAGACGGTTGTTTGTTGAAACCGTCTGTGATACTTCACATACGGTTTTCAACATGAATCGTCTGTGATATTACCACTTCACAGATGGTTTTTAGCACAGCTAGTAACACAGATGGTAGCAAAACCAAAACCGTCTGTGATTGCATGTAATAGGTTTTGGGCAATTGGCTGTGATGAGACGTCTAGTATTAGCCTTTTTGTAGTAGTGCCATCACATAACTAAAGCATGACTAAGCATAATACACGCCCATGTTGGTAATTCAATAATGTCCAACTAAAATTTCTCAACCTATGGTGTCCAAGGGTATATGTCAACATGTTATTCACAATTATTCAACGGAGTCATACTGCCAAGTAGGTATTTAACTATTCCTGAAAACTATTGATATAAAAATAGCAATGCATGCAGATATAAAACAATATAATTTTATAAAATGGGTACAACATGATCAAAGGTCTACGACTTGCCTTCGTTGAAGGTTTGATATGCTTCAGTCGACGGGTCCGAGAATTCCTCGGTAACGCCGGAATCTACACGAACGAAAAGAGCCAAATAAACACAATAATTCCAAATAAAATAAAAAAAATTATCAAATTGAACCAAAAGAAAGTACTAGATTTTGTATGAATTTAGGAACGAGAATTGATGGAATCGGAGTTCGTATGAGGGAGAACGAACATTTGGAAGATGGTGATCACATGAAATGATAGGAAATTATAGAACATGGAATATGCTAGAATATTCCATTTCAGGATCTAGGATGAAGGAATGCTGACTTCTGGGTCACTCTTGAAAGCGAGTGTTGTGATTAGCTGATGGTGATGTTGTTTTCCTTAACAGGCATCCTAGCACTCACAAGCACTCTCTCCAGGCATTCTATGTATACATCCACGATGATCATATAGTCAAAATCAATCCTCTTATATGCTCTCCTCTTTCGACAGACTTGATGATGATTGTGTGCACATCTATTATCTGTAGATGAGTTCTAGTTACCTAACTTAACTATTCTAGTCTAACTTTGGGTTATCCTTTGGTTGCAGTTGACTACCAGAAGGCCACATGTTCTGGCTAGACGACATAACCAATGATTAAGAAATTCACTAATCAATTTAAATTAGACTTTACTTGATGGATCCACTGACAGCTAGTACTACTACCTACCACCTAATTAGCATCTAACCCCCTTTGATTCGCTCATCTAGTTGCTTCTATTTGAATACCACACATAATCAACCTCCAATTACTTATCTCAATCACAACTTAACTCAATTGATTTTGCAAATTGCTAAGTGAACTCCCACACTAAACATCCCACTATACTTTGTTTAAAACTAAACAACCTACTAGAACGAAATGGGTTTAATGTCAGTTAGCTACACTAATTTGGGTTAGTCTTAACCGAAAACCCCAAACCATTTAAGCTTCACTTAACTAAGTGGCTCACTGTCATTTGCTTAATCCACACAAAGAGAGAACAAACAGAGAGGGGGCGGGGAGACAGTGGGCTTCTCCTCTGCCTCTCAACAGAGCAGAGGCATGGTCGGCTCGGGGAAGCTCCATCGGCAGTGAAGGGACCGGAGAGAGGAGGCGACTATCACCGAGATGGAATGACGAAGGGGAAAGGCGTTGGGGGTGGCGGTGTCTTGGCCTGGGCGGTGCTGAGGCGAGCTAGCGGCAGTGTACGACGGCCAGCGTGGGGAAGGAAACGAGGCGGTGGCACTAGGGGGGAAGATGAAGGCAAGGGAGGCACGCATGGGCACAAGGGGACGAAGGGGGTCTCACCGGTGCCAACGGTGAGGTGCCAAGGAGGGCTGGCGGCGCAAGCCCGATGGCGGCATGGTGGTTCCACGTGGCGGCGGTGTTGGGGAGGGGGAAATCCGGATACGGTAGTGGGGAATGGTAGAGGGAGGTGCGGGGGTGCTACCTTGGGGTTGAATCGATGAGTAGCTCACCGTGCGAGGATAAGCGGCGGGGAGGGGGACGAGGATGACTCGGTGGCTGGCGTGGGGAAGGAAGATAGAGTGAGGGGGGAGGGGAAGAGAAGAAGATGACAGGGAGAGGCTCGCCGGCTTGGTGACGACGGCGTCCGGGGTGAGGTCGGCGTCAGGGCTCACCGGCGGGGCCGAAGCGGGGACGAGCAGCGCGGCCACACGGCAATGGCGTGCTTGGAGCTCAGGGCTTCAGCGGGCGCGTTGGTATGGGGGAAGCAGCAAGGGGGAGAAGGAGGCCAGAGGAAGGTGAATGGGGTTGCGACCTGCGTATACTGCTGAAATAAGTGTGAGGTGGCCAAGGCGTGGCGGCTGCATCTTGCCAGAGCAGGACTGCGTGGTGAGTCGCAGGCGAGTCGTGGGCAATGGCGAGGACGTCGTGGTGGAAGGGTTCTACCGGTGGGGTCCCTGTGTCGGTGAAGGGGAGGAAAGGGAAAAGGGGTCGGGCGAGTTAGCGCAGCGGAAGCGGGCCGAATGGAGCTGGGCCACGCGATGGAAATGGAAACCAGGCTGAGAGAAAAGTTGGGCCGTGGCTGAAATTCAGCCCAAAACCAATTTTTCCGAATTTTTGGAGATTTGCCAAATTCAGAAATAGGATTAATTCAATTAGGATTTTAGAAAATAAAAGATAGGGTCCCAAAAATTCTAAGAAAATACACAGAAATTCCTAGAAGCACTTGGAACTTAGTAAAAATACTTTTGACTTAACTTTATCATTTAATTTTGCAAACAAATTATTTTTAATTTCAGGACAAAAGGAAAACCCTTTTTAGAATCCAATAAAATCCAAGGAAATACTTAAATAATATTTTGGACTTTAAATCCAAGTAAAATCCAGAAAACTTAACTAAACCAACTTTTAATTATTTTAAGTTTGATTAATTCAATTTAAACTATTTTTTATTTCAAAATTTCAAGTTAAGCTTTAGCAACTTAATAAAATCAAATGGTTATTTTTTTTATATTTTTTGAAAATTTTCAAAAGCCTGTAAAATTGGGATGTTACACATCCGATTCCACCATCTCACTTTCATTCGTCCTTTAGTCGCTCCTATCATTTGTTTAGGCAAAGCAGATGGTACCCTCTTTCGTCAGCAGACGAGGCACTCTTCAATTCCTCTTTTCATATTCCTACCGCTTTCATGTTCCCAAACTAACCATGCGGCTCATATCTGCGGTTGACTCACTAATCATGGTTGTCATGTTATTCTTGATTCTGATTCTTGTTGTGTTCAGGATCGACGCACGGGGACTCTGGTTGGTACTGGCCCTCGCTGCCGTGACTCATAGCGTCTCTGAGAGCTTGACTAGCTTCGTTTTCCTTCCGCTGCCCCTGCTAGTCTTGTCGCCCCCACTGTCGTCGCCGCTTCTGCTGCATCCTCCACTGTGTCTTTTGCTCAGTGGCATCATCGTTTTGGACACTTTGTGGCTCATGTCTATTTTCTTTATTTTGTCGTGGTCTTTTAGGGTCTGTGTCTGGTGATGTTTCTTTAAATTATCAGGGTTGTAAGCTTAGTAAACAGCTTCAACTTCCTTATCCTTCCAATGAATTAGTGTCACAACGTCCTTTTGATCTTGTTCATTCTGATGTATGGGGTCCGGCTCCTTTCGTTTCGAAAGGAGGTCATCGATATTATATAATTTTTATTGATGATTTTTCTCGCCACATATGGATATACTTTATGTCATCTCGTAGTGAGGTTTTATCTATCTACAAGACTTTTTCCACCATGGTCCGTACTCAGTTTGATTATATTCGTGTCTTTTGTGCTAACTCTGCTGGGGAATACTTGTTAGGAGTACTTCGTGGTTTTTTGGCGAAAGGTGGCACCTCTCTCGCTTTTCTTGCCCCGTGCTCATGCCTGAATGTTGTGGTGAATGTACATCGTCATCTTCTTGAGACAGCCCATACTCTTATGCTTGCGTTTGTTGTCCCACCACACTTCTGGGTTGAGGCTGTTTCTACTGCCACTTTTCTATTAATATTCAGCCTTCTTCTGCTCTTTAGGATGGGATCCCAGTTGAGCATCTATGTGGTAAGACTCCTGACTATTCTAGTCTTCGCCTCTTTGGGTGTGTTTGCTATGTTCTTCTTGCCCCTCATGAGTGCACCAAGCTTACCGCTCAGTCCGTGGAGTGCGTTTTTCTCGGCTATAGCGCTGAGCACAAGGGATATTATTGTTGGGATCCTGTTGGCTGACGGATGTGGGTTTCTCAGGACGTCACTTTTGATGAGTCTCGTCCTTTCTACCCTCGTCCTTCTCCTTCCACCACTCCAGCATTTCTTGTCGAGCCGCTTTTTTTCCTGACTTTTCCTGCCACCCCCATAGTCACCACACCTCCATCATAGCCATTGGCCTCTTCGGTTCCTCCTTCACCGTCTCCTTCGCCACCACCACCCTTTCTAGAGGCTCCTCCCGGCCTTTGTCCTTCTTATCCTCTCTATCACACTCGTCGTCCGTGAGTTGAGGATTTTTCTGATGCACTATCTTTTTCTGATGGTTCATCTTCTTCGGCCTCTCCTCGATATGCTCTTCGTGATCGCCAGTCTATTTGGCCTCCCGCGCGCTTTTGTTTAGCGGCTCTTGCCGAACCGACTTCTTATCGTGACGCTGCTGTTCATTAGGAGTGGTAGCATGCGATGGCAGAGGAGATTGCTACCCTTGAGCGTATTAGCACGTGGGATCTTGTCCCTCTTCCCACGTGTGTTACTCCTATCACGTGCAATTGGGTCTACAAGATTGAGACCTGCTCTGATGGTTCTCTTGAGCACTACAAGGCTCGTCTTGTGGCACGTGGTTTTCAGTAGGAGCATGGTCGTGATTATGATGAGACATTTGCTCCTGTGGTTCACATGACCACTGTTTGCACTCTTCTTGCTATGGCTTCTGTTCGGGCATGGTCCATCTCTTAGCTTGATGTCAAGAATATCTTTCTCAATGGTGAGCTGTGTGAAGAGGTTTATATGCAGCTACCACTGGGGTATTCTGTTCATGAGGGTATGGTTTGTCGCCTTCATCAACCTCTCTACGACCTCTCTACGGCCTCAAACAAGCTCCTCATGCCTGGTTTGATCGTTTCTCTTTTGTTGTCACTACAACTGGTTTCTCTGCCAGTGCTCATGATCCTGCTCTCTTTATTCACACTTCGCCTCGTGGTTGGACGCTTCTCCTTTTATATGTTGATGATATGATCATTACTGGAGATGATTCTCAATACATCACCTTTGTAAAGGAGTATCTTAATGAGCAGTTTCTCATGTCTGATCTGGGTCCTCTTCGCTACTTTCTTGGGGTTGAGGTTACTTCTACACCTGAGAGCTTCTATCTGTCCCAAGAAAAGTATATTCAGAATCTTCTTGATCGTGCTTCTCTTACTGATCAGCACACCGCTAAGACTCCTATGGAGCTCAATGTTCATCTTCGACCCACTGATGGTGAGCATCTTGTTGATTCTACTCGCTATCGTCACCTTGTTGGGAGTCTTGTTTATCTGGGTGTTACTCATCCAGATATTTCGTACCCTGTGCATATCTTGAGTCAGTTTGTTTCTGCTCCCACTCAGCTCCACTATAATTATCTTCTTTGTGTTTTACGATATCTTCGTGGAACCATCACTCGTCGTCTGTTTTTCCCTCGCTCCAGCTCTTTACAGCTCCAGGCATATTCTGATGCTACCTGGGTTAGTGATCACTCTGATCGCCGGTCTCTCTCTGCTTATTGTGTTTTTCTTGGTGGTTCTCTCATTGCTTGGAAGACTAAGAAGTAGACAACAGTTTCTCGTTCGAGTGGTGAGGCTGAGTTGCGAGCTATGACTTTGTTGACTACGGAGGTTACATGGCTACGGTAGTTACTTGAGGATTTTGGTGTTTCTATTTTAGCACCCACTCCTCTTTCGTCTGACAGTACAGAGGCTATTAGCATCGCTACCAATCCTATGAAGCATGAGCGTATAAAGCATATTGGTGTTGATACTTCCTACATGCAGACATAGGTATAGGACCAAATTGTTGCTCTTTAGTATGTGCTTTCAGAACTTTAGGTGGCAGACTTCTTCACAAAGGCGCATACCAGAGCTCAGCACAGTTTCTATCTCTCCAAACTTAATGTTGTTGATCCACCATAAGTTTGAGAGGGGGGGTGTTAGATGTATATGTCTTTTGCCCGTTGTATAATGGGTTCCTTGCATATATACCACCCTGTACTTGTATATATATTGGCCTTATAATGAATATAAGCGATATTCATAACAGTATGTACCACAATCACTCTCTTGGATATTTCACATATTGAAAATCGTAACTAAAAAATTCAAATAATAAAAGGGTTCAAGTATAAGAAGAGCTTGGTTTTTTTATAGAGAGATGAACATATTTGACTTCTTTATCTTCTCGTCGCCTAACTAGATCTTGTAAGAGTGTCTGATAATCACAGCAACGGAAAGTAGATTGTCGATGATCTCTATTGATGTATAAAACCTTTGTCTCATTAGAGGTATTGTTCGTTGGGACAAAATCCGAGGAGATTTATTTGCACCCAACTCGGCCTGGTGTCGATACCCAACGTAGGCATCGTCATCGTTAACAGGTCAGTCGATTTGATAAAAACCCAACACAAGTAAATGAAATAAGGCTGTGAACTCACCGGAGAAGAACAAAACAAGCACAAATTATCCAAGTAAAAAATAAAATAAAGAAATCTAAAATTTACTTCTTAAAATCAGGAGTCAACGAGTTGCCAGCCACCCTGCACCGAAAGAGGGAAGAAGGGCTGGTTGCGAACTAACGGAGCTGTGGCTGGCGGCTAGGGTTCTTGACTGCAGCGGCCCCGATGCACAAACTTGTTTCTTTTTATAGAGATGATGCACAAACTGGTTCGGAAGCTGTAAGAAGGGCTTGGTTAATCCAGGATACTGAAGTGTTTTTTTTCCTCTCTTCATCCAACCGGTGGTAAGCCACGAGCCCACGAGTCTGCAGAATTGGGCCATATCTTTAACAATTAGGTCAGCCCAATTGTCCAAAAGACGCCCAAGACCTACATGGGCTGGTAGGGCCGAACGCGAGATGGTTAAAAAACGCCGAAAAAAAACATTTCTCTTTTCCGTTTCAGCTCGGCGTCGTCGCGCTATCCCCCCTCGCCGGCCTCCGCGGTCTCACCGCTTGTGCTCCGCCGGAGCAGGAGGAACCGCCGGCCGAGGGATCGAGGAGGCGGCAGGCGGCGAGAGTTCTCCACGGCCCCCCCCCCTCCGACTCGGCGCCGGAGGCAGCCTCGACTCCCCCGCCTCTGACCCGGCTCCAGACGGCACTGGACTCCCGCTGAGTAAACTTTGCCTAACTACTAGTTTGTTTGTCTAATTTTGTTTCTGATTCTACAGTTGAGCCTTGTAATTGTAGTTTGTGGTATGCTTGCTAAAGAAAAAATGAAATTAAATTAGAGGGATGCAACAACTTTCCGGGTGCTTGTTGTATTCATTTTCAGGGGCTCTCAAGAAACCAGCCGTCTTGGGTATCGCAGCAGTATGTTGGACATTTTGGAAAACTATAAATAATGGTGTTGTTTTTAGAAAATTATGCTTGCTGATCCTGTTCATTTCACATTCATTGCTTGCTGTTGTCTCTAAAAAAACTAGCGGAATTACCCGTGCAACTTCGTGCTAGATATTGAAACATACTATTTTTGTTGTATAACTCTAATACCTTTGAAAATATAGTTAATATAGCTGTATTTGTTACACAATTGTAACCGTTGTAATATCTATATGTGATTAACCGTTATAATCTGGCCCAACCGAAATAAGTGGGGTTGATCTTCTCTTTTTCCCTTAATCGTAGAGAGAATTTCTAGGAATTTTGTTTCTTTTTCTGATTTAAAGATTATTGTAGGATTTTCTAGACCTCTAGAGCAAGGGAGGTGCTTTGAATACCACTTGTTTGTGATATACAGATGTCATCTGTTGTATTAAGTTCTCTTCTCCGGGCTCAACCGCAGGAGTGGCGAATGAAGCATCTACACAAGGCGATGGATGAGCACCTGCGCCGCAACTAGTTTCAGCTACATGATGGCAATGTATGGACTTCCTAATCTACTGATCAATTCCCTTACTTTTGTATTGAGCTGTTAAGGATGTTATCGCTGTATTTTGTCTAGCGTGTCCTTGTAGCGTGCCTTGGCTATGTTTTGGCTGTCAATTAGCTTTTGTTTTATGTAGATTCACTGATAATTAGACTTTCGATATACATTTATACAAGTTTAAAAATATGTCAAGTTAAAACTAAAGTTTAAATCTGAAGTGAGAATGACTGCATTTTGGTTGGGATTGCTCCTAATTATTTCCAATTTCCCTAAACAACCAACTAGTTTCTCGGAAAAAATATTGTTAGACCGAAAAGGTGACTAGAGGGGGTAGGGGGTGAATAGGAGTACCTACTCTTTCTCAACTCCGACTGTATTCAACTTCTTCTTCACTCCAATAGCTATGAAAGCTATGAAGATTATAAACACAAGAACGTAGCGGAAGTTTTGCGTTGAAACTGGAAATACCTGAGGTAAAAACCTCCTGGCCGGTCTGACTGCCCGCCATGGTTATTAAGGTGGTAAGGTGAGACGAGGCGACCTACCCCCCTCACTCCTTTTAAGCGGTAAGGCACGAGGCGAGGCGACGCCTTACGCATCCTAAGGCGTTAAGGGGTATACCTCTTAGGATAAGAAAAAAAAACAAGGATCCATGTATTCTACAAAGATAACCACGAAGATCCTAACTACATAACATAAAAAGAAAAAAGATGAGGCGGGCATGGGAGTTGGGCGGCCCAACCAAATTTCAGATCCTCCCACACCATTCACCCTAAAATCCCCATCCCCGGATCGCTCTTCCTCAATCTCACTTCTCCACTCCGTGGCGCCTCCCTCCTCCTGCTCCTGCTCCCCGACAGGCCTCCCCTCCTCCTCCTCCCCCTCCCGGCTCCTCCTCCTCCTTGCCCTGCTCCCGACGGCGCCTCCCCTCCTCCTCCCCTCCCGTGGCGCCTCCCTCCCGTGGCCTTCTCCTCCCTTCTTCTTCCTCCGGTGGCTCCTCCCTCCTCCTTGCTCCCAGACGTCGCCCGAGCTCACTCCACTTCGGATCCGGCCAAGACGGGCCTCCTCTCTCCTCCCGCCGGATCTGCTCTCGGCCAGACAGGCGATGGCGATGGCAAGGCGACGCTTGACTCTCTAAGCAACGCCTTATTAAGCATCTTTGCCTGCTGAGGCAAGCAACACATGATGATCTCAAATTGACCGTCGTTGACTCCAAGCCACTTGCACAACAATAGACCAAGAAATCGATTCCGAGCACAAGTTCTTCGCAACTTGACCCACGTTAGCCAACATATGCATCATACCTATGCACTGAATTGCATGACTTTGGCCAATTCCACAAAATTCACCGCCTTCCCAGCGCATGAACAACTTCTAGCTGGTCAGACTGCCGCCTTGGCCGGTCTGACCGCTAGCTAGCCGGTCTGACTGCCACCTGGACGGTCAGACCACTGACAAACGACCGGTTAGACCGTCTGGGACTTAGAAAATTTTCCCAAGTCTTCAGACTGTACTCTCTCTGAAAATTTCGAACTCTATCTAGTTTTTCCTCGAAACTCCATTTTCAATGAGACCAAGTGCAAACACATCCTCTCACCTTCCTACACAAGTGACTTTTGGCTAATTCAAAAAATTCAACTTTTTTACTTTTGGCCGGTTAGACCGCCACCTTTGGCCGGTCTGATCGCCGTGCCCTGGCTGGTTTGATCGCCAACCCAAGGCCGGTCAGACCGCTAGCCACCAGCAGGGGGGATAGAGAATCCCCATGTCTCAAACCCCTATGAGTAGTGAAAAAAGGACCAACCAGCCCATTAATATTGATGCTAACCTTTCCCCCTTTAATATAGCTCATCACCCAATTTATCCAACGATCAGAAAAACCTTTTCCTTTCATTACCTTTTCCAAAAAAAACCCCATTGAACTTTATCATAAGCTTTCTCAAAGTCCAACTTAAGGATAACCCCTCCCTTCTTAGTAATCTTCATCTATGGAGTATCTCATGTAAAGATAACACCCCATCTAGGATATTTCTCCTCTTGATAAAGGCAGTTTGACAATCACTAATAATCTTGTTCGCTATATTACCCAACCTGACGGCCAACTTTTTAGTAATTATTTTGAAACTAACATTGATCAAACAAATTGGCTTGAAATGCTTTATTGAATTAGCCTCCTTGATTTTAGGAATAAAAGTAATCACCCTATAGTTTAATCTTTTCAAGTCAAGTTTCTCCTCATAAAAATCCTCAACCAACTTCATGAAAGACTGCTTAATCACCCCCAGAAAGCTTTATAAAAAGAAGTAGGGAACCCATCTGGCCCAGGAGCAGAAACTGCTGGTAAATCCTTAATTGCTTTCCAAACTTCGTCTTCATTGAACGTTTGGATCAAGCTCTCATTGTCAGCATATGATATTCTACCTTATTTCTTCCAAAAATAATTCTCAAGAGTAACATTCTGAGTTTCTTCAAAGCCAAACAAATTCTTATAAAACTTGTAAATATGATCTCTAATATCATCATCATTTGTCAAGCAAACCCCTTCATTATCCAAACTTTATATAAAATTCTTTCTTCTTCTACCATTAGCACAACTATGAAAGAAACTGGAATTAGAATCTCCTTGAGTAATCCACTTTTCATAGCCCCTTTGCTGCCAATGTCTTTCCTCAATGTCATGCAGCTCTTCTAGTTTGCTCTCTACTCTATACCTTTCTACCCACTCCTCAGAGCACAAACCACTAGCATCAGCCTTCTTGTCTAGCTGCTGAAGGTGATCCAAAATGGCCTTTTTGTTTTTATAATTAACCCCATTAGTGTTAGCACCCCAACCTCTAAGAAATTGTCTTAAAGAAGCCACCCCCCATTCCATCTATCCACAGAATAGATCAAATTAGGCACCTTACTGCTAATATCACCCCATTTTTTAATGACTAACTCTCTGAAATCCTCGTGACAGAACCACTTATTCTCAAAATAGAACCTCTCAGGTTTCACCCTATTCTTTTCCCCTGAATCTAACACTAAGGAGCTATGATCAGATCCCACCCTAATTAGACTGTGAGCAGTGCAAAGTGAAAACTTGGTTTCCCAATCAGTAGTGACTAGAATTCTGTCTAACTCCACCATGACGGGACAAGATTGCTTGTTTGTCCAAGTATATCTAAAACCACCCCCTTTGATCTCCATCAACTTATTATTATTGATAAAATCATTAAACTGATTCATAAAGGAGTTGTTAATACAATCAGAACTCTTATCTCCTACTTTCCTAATCGGTTAAAGCCCCCCAAAAAAACCACTGGGAGCCTTGACTTGAAACACTTGTTCTGAAGTTCCTTCAGAAACTCATAAGTCAGCTAATGCTGAGCAGGACCGTAGACATTAATTCCCATCTAAAATTACTTTTCTTCTGTCTCAAAGTCATACTTACAAAGAAGACTCCTTGGTCTCTGCCTTCAATTTCCAGAGCCTCTGTTCTCATCCCCAAAAGCATCCCTCCAGAATGACCCTGTGCAGGGACCCAATGCCATTCATAATCAGCTCTCCCTGACAGAGCTTTTAGATCTCTAGCTGAAATATCTTTCTTGATGGTCTCTTACACCCCAACAGCTTCAAATTTTTCTCTAGCAGTCAACTCTTTGAGTTGTTTAATTCTTGAAGGTTTACCCAGACCTCTAATATTCCAGAAAAGAAACCTCATGTGTTACACTTTTTAAAAGGAAACTTATCTATTTTCACCCTACCTTTACCTCTTTTGTTCAATCTAAACCCCACAGCACCCCTAGCAGCATTATCAATCACATTTAAACTAACTTCCTCTCCCTAACCCCTCATCAATCAGTATTATTCTTATCCCGATCGATCGATTTTGGATTCCAATTTAGCTTTAACAATAGCAGCCCTAGCTAATTCCTGGGCCTGCATAGCTGATATCACTTCTTTAGCACCTACTGTCTGAGCCCCTAAAACAATCCCACATGCAGAAGCCACATTAAGAATAGTAAAAGAATTGTTTACAATCTTACCTTTCCTCCCGAGCGGCAACAGAATAATGACGGCCTGGCGGCGAATGGCGATGGCGGCGGAGGAGGCGGCGATGGTCGCCAGGATGGCCGGCGGCATGACTGTCTACAAGGCGTCGGTCCTAGCGCGTGCGTGATTTAAAAGAATAATATATATGACTGAAAGATATAATAAAGAGAAAATGCGAATTTCTTGGCATTTTCATTCGATCATTATAGACATTTTTGAGATATTTTGTTTTTTTGTTATTTCTTAATAATTTAATGATTAATATTTCACTAAGGAGAACATAGAATCATAGCAAACTAAAAATACAATAGTCAATATTCCTTATAATAGATATACTTAATTATATTATAAGAATCCTAAGATATTTTTCGAATAGATAGAAATAGTAAATTTGAATTGAGACACCTATTCTATGATGGATTTTAACTTACCTTCTATTTTCGTGCCTTTAGTAGCCTTAGTATTTCCGGCAATTACAATGGCTTCTTTATTTCTTTATGTGCGAGAAAATAAGATTGTCTAGAACCGATGGGGCTGAATTTTCTCAATGTATTTCCACAGGATCATATATACGATATATTTTTAGTGTAAGTAATATAATATGGTAGGGTATGTGGCTCTTTCTACACACAAATGAAAAACGGCTATGGATGCGGATATAGGCTACGAGCATAAATGCATGCATATGCGAGCCGAATATAGCGAGTTTTATTTTAAGTGGATCAACAGATATTTTTGAGTAGAAAGTCAATGTATCTAACCAATTATTTCACAGAGTACTAGTTCTTGAAGGCGATTTCGAATAAAAAAAGTAAAGTCAAAATCATTTAGCTTATTCTCTCAATTTCAATCGATCAAGGTCTTTGGATTTAGTATATCTAATATGAATTGGCGATCGAACACATATGGATAGAACTTCTAAAAGGTTCTCGAAAAAGAGGTAATTTTTCCGCCTGTATTCTTTTCTAGGTTCACTAGGATTTTTATCGGTTGGGGCTTCCAATTATCTTGGTAAGAATATGATTTACGTACTTCCATCTCAACAAATTCTTTTTTTTTTCCACAGAAGTCGTGATGTCTTTCTCACGGAATCGCAGGCCTATTCATTAGCTCCTACTTGTGGTGCACTATTTTGTGGAATGTAGGCAGTGGTTATGACCGATTCGATAGAAAAGAGGGAATAGTGTGCATTTTTCGTTGGGGATTCCCTGGAATAAAACGTCGCGTCTTCCTTCGATTCCTTATGCGGGATATCCAATCAATTAGAATTCAAGTTAAAGAGGTCTTTATCCTCGTCAGATCCTTTATATGGAAATCCGGGGCGGGGTCATTCACTTGACTTGTATTGATGAGAAGTTTTTACTCCACGAGAAATTGAACAAAAAGCTGCCGAATTGGCCTATTTCTTGCGCGTACCAACTACCTTTCGGGCGATGGTGGTGGTGTCGGGCATTGAGCAACGGCAACGGCGGCGGCGGCCGGGGATGGCTCGAACACAAGCGGCGGCGTCGGGCACCGCAGCGGCGGCACGGCAGCGGCGGCGGCGGCGACGGCGAGTGAGATAACCGGCGGCGGCACAACAACGTTGTCGGCGGCGTCGGGCTGTCTCGGCGGCGATCAAAAAGGCTATCTTAGTAGCGCATGCATGACGGAGATCGTCGCGGCGGCAACGGCGTCGAGCGGGCTCGAAGCGACAGCAATGTATGTGGCGGCGGCGGGGTAGGCTGGGCACAACAGCGGATAGCTACTGGAAAGTGTGGCGGCAGCGGCGGCGGGATAACGGAAGGAGCTAGGTTAGAACCTTGCTCTGATACCATGTTATGAATATTGTGTATATATTCAAGAGGGCCCAATAGGTAATATATATATGGATGTACAAGGGGGGTTTCCATATACAGATAAGGAAATACAAAGAGTCCTATTTTAACATCCAGATTTGGAATAGAATTTAATAAAGAGGCCTTCTCCTGCATTGGGATACCTTGGTCTTGAATTATTGAGCTTTTTCTAGTTGCAACCAAAGGCCCTTTAAATTTCTTTTTTCCTCCTCTTTTTTGGTATGTGATCCATTCATCAGAAAACCCCTCTGTCTCAGTGAGGATAGGAGATTCCCCCCCTCTGCTTACTCCCTTGGTATGGGACATAATATCCTCTCTTATATCCTCTACACCCCCTTTGTCAACCAAATCATCAGTAAAGGAATATTTCTTTTCCAACTCTAGTTGACTTTGAATGTTTACATTGTCATGCATTTTTGTGTCCTCCTGTAGATCTGCTATGTGACCCCTCATGCCCTCCTGTTTTTTGTCATGATAAGTAAGACATGGCCATAGAGCCGATCTAAAAATGAAGTGCCATCGCAATATGGACCACTATTGCATTTGAGGAATCCGAGTCTTGATCTGTTTAGAGTCGATAACACCCAGTCACCAGTACAAAAGAATCGGTTTCATTTGTCACCCTTTTATCCTCCCTCCTCACCATGACCGGAAGATCCTCTAGGTCAATAATTTTAGAAACTAAAAGCCAAAGGCAAGACAGACAAAGCTTGACTTTTAGAATTGATCTCCATTATGTCAGTACACTCCTCTGCCCCCCTAGATTATGATCCTTTATGAACCACCCCCATTTTTTGTGCAGAAGAATTATGAGTATCCCCACCAAACTTCTCAGCCATCTTTTTCCATTCAGTTTTATGATTACTCCCATTAGATTCTTCTTCATCCTCCTCATCATCCTTTCTATGAACATGAGATTTGTTAAAGTGATCAAAAACTGGAGCTCCCTTCTTCCCAGCTACACCCCCTTCTGCTTCAAATTTGATCTCATAACCCACAGAGTTAATAAAAACTTCAACATAACAATTGATGTTAGAAGGATCCCTGCTCAGGACTTTAACCCTAATAGGGTCAACCCTCACCAGGCTTACCTCATCCACTTCTAATAGTTCCCCTACAGTACTAACAATTTCCTTCACAATCTCTACTGTTTTTGCTGGAAGTGGAATGCCAGAGACTTTGACCCAAGATGTTGTAAGGGCTGAAGAAGCTTCAGGATCTATGTTAGATTTTGTTGTCTTAGCTTTAATGGAGTGAAGTGCCAATTCAACTCCTCTTGTTTTAGATCAAGTCTCCAACATTTCTTTAGAAGGAAAAACCACCGCATACTCAAATTATGATAATTTCGTCACTCTCCAATCCCAATTAGCTTGAATTAAATGTTTCAATTCGGCTTCAATCTTAATCACAGAAGCTGTACCCTCTTTAACACTCAGCACCCCTGTAGCAGCTTGCTGCTCTGACAACTTTAATCCAGGCACTTGTAAACTGTAAAAACCTTGTCCAGGGATTCCAAACCCAAATAACTTCAAACCCAACTTTTTCTGATCCTCAAGACATCCAGAAGTCATGTGCCCTATTTTTTTTTTTTTGCACTTATAGCATACCGAAGGGTTAGAACATCTGGCTTGATGATGACCCATTTGTAAGCATCTGAAACAGGTTCCACGATCCTCCGTTCGAAGCACCCTAGTGTTAGGTCCAATATCACCCTAACCTTTTTTCAGTTCTTCCCCTTTTGCAAAACCTACCTCAGATTCCCAATTAGCCTCATCTCTGTTTCTATCCATTCTAGGGCTACCACCTCTACCTGCAAAATCTCCCTGAAAAATTCCTCTGTGAGGGTCCTCCCAACGTAGCTCTCCTTCTCTGCCCTAAATCTCTTTGCGAGGATCTTCCTGCCACCCCCTACCATGAGTAAAATTTCCCCTACCTGATCCCCCAAAATCCCGAGACTCAAATCGATCTCTAGTCCCTTCCTGAGAACCAAATTGCGTACCTGCTTTTTGGTAACCCCCGTGCAAGGTTATTAAGTCGTAAAGTTGAGTCGAGTCGCAAGAGGGGTGACTTGTCGACTAGTCGACCGACTAGTCGCGACTAGCCACGACTAGTCCACAGACTACAAAGTATTTAAATAGGGCATGTAATATACTAAGTTGTATAACAATTAAACACATATACATATTGTAAATCATGAAATAAAGAGAAGAACAACATAATCATGATGATGAGTTGGTGACTTACTCGTTTTGATCGTAACAAATCTTTCTTGATGAATGGCTAGTTGCGATGATGAGTAACAAATCTTGATGAATGGCTAGTCGTTTTAATCGTAACATAATCATGATGATGAGTCGATGACTTACAAGTTCTATAGCAAGTCACTCACATGGCAGTGGGCCAGCAAAACAAGTCGCGCAGCTAGCAAATCTCGATTAGTCACGACTAGCCCTCCTAGTCGAGTCGATGACTCTAGTCGAAGGTTGTGTACCGACTTGTCAACTAATCGTCGATTAGTCGTGACTAGTCGCACGACTTAATAACAGTGCCCCCGTGTTGATTCTCTTGATTTCTCCTCTTTTGCTCTTGATCTCGATGAAGTTTCGCTCTCAAATCATCTTCCACCAGCAAATCATCGTCATCCATCCACTCCTCAGGAGTGGACCTTTTCCCCCCAATACTGCGACCACCTCCCCCAAATCAACGCGGAAATCATCCTCTTCCCCGATCCATCTCCTCACCCCGCACCACTTCAACAAAGGAGTGCTTCAGCGGCGGCGGATCTTGAATCCGCTTGACCACCCTAGCTCGCCACCTCTGAAGCACGGACACTTGGGAAAACTGCCGTATCCATGTCAAATGGCGTGTCGGACACGTCTCCGACACGTGTCGGCGGAGTATCGGTGACTTTAATAATAAATTTTAATTTTTAAAATTCCCGATACGTGTCAGACACGCCGTGGCCGCGTGTTCAACACGTATGAGGACACGGCCCGGCCCAACACATGCTAGGTCACCTTTTCTTGGTTGCCTCCACTCGATCCCGCGAAGAAGGCGAGCGGCCAGCCCTTCACTTTCCCTCCGGCCTCAAGACGCGGCGCGCTCAAGCTGCGCCCGTCGAGTCGCGCCGTCGCTGCTTGGCGGCCGAGCCTCCTTCGTCGCTGCCGCGGATCCGGACCTCGGTGCTCTCGATCCCTCGCGCCAGCTCCAACCTCGGTGTGAGGTGAGTCCTGAACTACTGATGGACGATGGTGATTGGTGAATTGGTGATGCAGTGATGCTTTGGCAGTTTGGCTTTGCTTGTGCCTTGTTGTGTACTGATGGCATGGGCCAATGGCTATACTGATGGAGTGATGGTGATGCACTGATGGCCTGATGCTTTGGCTTTGCTTGTGAATTGTGATAGACTGAAGTTAGTAATTACTAATGAATATGTATTAGTATGTATGTTGATGTTGGTCCGAATGGAGGATTGGAGGTCGATGTGTCTTGATGCTTTGCTTAATTGCTTGTGACTTGTGAATTGTGATACACTGAGACAGTGAGACTTAGTATGTACTGATGCTATGCTTGTGATACATAAATGAATTGATGCCTGATCAGTACACAAGCATCAATGCATCAATTCATTTATGTATCACAAGCATAGCATCAACACACAAGCATTTTAGAAAAATGATGCATTGATGCTTGCTCTCATGTAGTCATGTTAATATGTTAGTATGTTACTGATTGCTTGTTTTCATCATTTTAGAAAAATGGAAACCGGTAATTCTAGTGCTAGAGAGGAGTAAACCAACAATAGGTTCAAGCCTCCATTGTGGAATCATGTTAACGTTGTAGACAAGGGTGGTCAAGGAGGAGGAAATGTGAAATGGATATGCAAGTATTGCAAATATGTTGGCACTAGTAGCTACTCTAGAGTCAAAGCGCACTTGCTGAAAATTACTAATGGTGGAATCAAGGTATGTCCTAAGGTGACAGTACCTATTCTTGCTCATCTAAAAAGTGAAGTTGCAAAGGCTGAGGATGAACAAGCAAAAACAAGGCTAAGAGAAGTTCCCTTGCCACCATCAACTGTCGGTAGTGGAACTGGTGTTAGTGCTAGTGTTTCTTCATCAAGCATGGACTCGGTTATGTTGGGGAATAAGAAGCGGAGGGGACCTACTTCACCATTAGAGAAAGCTTAGGCCATGGAATTGCGCAATCAATTGGATGCACAAATTGCAAGGATGTTTTACTCTCGAGGTATGCAATCAACTTGAAATCATTGTTTCAATTTTATCCAACTTACCATATGCATTCAACTAACTTTGGTTATGTGAAATTTACAGGATTGTCTTTCAATCTAGCAAGAAATCCACATTTTCAACAACAGACACCTTTCTTTGCAAGCCATGGTAAGCTTGTTTGGTTATGTCCCACCGGGTACAACAAGTTGAGGACTACACTTCTTCAACAAGAAAGGACTCACATTGAGACCTTATTGGAGCATCTGCGAACACGTGGCTGAAAAGGGTGTCACCATTTGTTCGGATGGATGGTCGATCTTGAGGCGACCTCTCATTAACTTTCTTGCTATTTCTGAGGGCACACCGATGTTCTTGCGAGCTATCAATGCTGAAGACGAGGTGAAGACAAAGGAGTACATTTCTAAAAAGTTGATTGCTGTTATTGAAGAAGTGGGTGCAAGAAGTGTTGTCCAAGTCATCACTGACAATGCTGCAAATTGCAAAGGTGCGGGTTTGATTGTTCAACAGAAGTACACTCATATTTTTTGGACTCCTTGTGTTGTTCATACTCTCAATCTTGCTCTCAAGAGTATTTGTGCTGCTAAAATGCCAAGAACTGATGATGAAGAATTAATCTTTCATGAGTGCCATTGGATAACTGAGATCTCTGAAGATGCGAATATGATTAAGAATTTTATAATGAACCATGGCATGAGGCTATCAATGTTCAATGAGTTTAGCAAGCTGAAGTTACTTGCTATTGCTGAGATGAGGTTTGCCTCAGTTGTGGTTATGTTGAAGCGGTTTTGCATGGTCAAGAGGGCTCTCCAAAACATGGTGATTAGTGACCAATAGGAGACATATAGAGATGACAATAGAGGGTTGGCACAAACCATTAGAGAATTAGTACTCAATGATGTGTGGTGGGACAAGGTGAACTACATTGTTGAATTAACTGAGCTAATCTATGAAATGATTCGTGTGGCGGACACCGACACACCATGCCTTCATCTAATTTATGAGATGTGGGATGCAATGATTGAGAATGTAAAGAAAGTGATATATAGGCATGAAGGTAAGGAATACAATGAGGAGTCTACATTTTACTCGGTTGTTCAAAGCATATTGGTTGATCGTTGGGCGAAAGGCAACACTCCACTTCATTGTTTGGCACATTCACTCAATCCAAGGTGAACTACAAATCTTCCTTTTGCTTTTGCTAACACTTTAGTTTCACAAAGTTCTAATCCATTTTTCTTTGCAGATATTATAGTGAGAAGTGGATCAGTCAAGAAGGTGTTGGTGTTGGCCGTGTACCCCCGCACAAGGATCTTGAGATTTCACAAATGAAAATGAAGTGCTTCAAAAAGTTCTTCCCTGTGCTTGAAGATTTGAAGAAAGTGAAAGAAGAATATGCAAGATTTTCCACTTGTTCTAGAGAATTCAATGACTTTGATTCTATTTATGATAGATGGATCCTTGATCCAATGAATTGGTGAGCAAATCATGGACAATCCGTTCCTATGCTACAAAGTTTGTCTCTCAAATTGGTTAACCAACCGGCTTCATCTTCTTGTTGTGAAAGAAACTGGAGCACATATAGCTTTATCAACAGCATGAAAAGAAACAAATTAACTCCTGAGCGTGCTGAAGATTTGGTATTTGTGCATAACAATTTAAGATTTCTATCAAGAAGAACTGAAGCATATAAAACAGGAGCAACTAGAATGTGGGATGTGGGAGGAGATAGCTTTGAATCTTTAACTGGTGTTGGCATTCTCGAAGTTGCTCAACTCTCTATAGAAGAACCAGAGTTACAGAGTGTGTTGTTTGAAGATGAGTCTTCTACTGTGATGATCGAAGAAGAAAATGAGGATGAAGTGGAAGACTAAGAGTCCCATCCCATGCTGTCTTTTATTTAGTCTTGCCACTGGAATTTGATTTTGTTATGTAACTTAAGTTGAACCACTTCTATGTTGGGCTGTTGCCTAGTGGCACATTGCTTTTGGTTGAACTATGCATTTAAGTTTCTATGTTTGAACTTGGCTGCTTGTTAATTATTTTTATTGCTTATCAATTGTAGTTGCTCTATTGCTTTGAGCCTTTGACTTAGATTGTTCAAAAATCAAGTACACATGTTATCTTTATATTCTTGCAACTCTTGCTGATCATGTTAATTCTTTTCCCAGGTATATTTATCTTTGAGAGGTACATATTCCGAGTTTATTTTACACTTTACAAAATTTCAGTTCGACTAGCATGAAGAAACATAAAAAATGATACATATGTGTAATTTATTCTTATTATTTAAATATATATAGCCGTGTCGCCGTATCGGTATTTTTGGGAAAATGACGAATTCCCGTGTCGGTGTCGTGTCGTGTCGACGTATCCGTGTCTGTGCATCGTAGATGCCCACTGAAGTACACCCACACTCCAGATTGATGTCTTTCAGACATTCAGCATCTCAGGATACATGCACTCTTGTCTTGATTCTTCCATGGGAGCTAGCAGAGAAAGAAGCAAATTGTTTTCGATAATGCAGAGAGAGCAGCAATGAATTAACTTCACCTGGTGATCATAGGTACTGCTCTAATGCCATAAAGTTAACTGCTTATTCTCTCTTTTGTTCTAGCCAAAGCTGATTAATTCTCTTCAATGGCAGCATCTGAATGTACATCCATTCTGACTTCTGAGCATCATCCGGTGGCACATGCCATGCATTCCCCAGCCAGAGAATCGGAGAATCGAGGTGCGAACTACTCTCTTTAAGATTGGGCTATCCTATCTATACTGTAGCATTAACGACAATTGCGTTTGGGTGTACTTTGTACTGAGTTAGTGAACTGATTGTTACCCAAGAATCTGAACCCCAACATTACAAAACTGATATCTAGTATATATAAGATTATAAGTTACCAAGTAGTCCTTGAATTTCGAAAAAGTTGTTGTAGACACGAACTAGGGTTGGTATTGCCAGCGAAGGCGTGAGTCCAGACTTGGTGCGGCACAAGAGCAGGTGGTGCAAGAGTAAGAGTCCAGGAGGAAGAGTAGTAGAGTCCAGGAGGAATAGATACAGTTTAAGAGTAGAGTTCGTATTAGAGATATGAATTTGTATCAGGGAAGGAGTCTATTAGGTGGTCGGTTTGTCCAGTTGGGTCATCCCTATTTAATGGACGCCATTATATCTAAGTGACGAAAAACAATAAAGTTATTCTCTTCTAATCTCTCTTCTGTTCCGATCCCTCTAATCCTCTGCCTACCTCGTTACCTTCTGTTGCCGGCCAAGGCGCCCACATGCTGGCAAGCATGCTTGTCCACCGGTGAATCATCCATCCCTACAACCTTCAGAGCAGGTCCGGCCACATCACAAGTACAAGCAGAAGCTCTACACTATTTTACCAAATCCAACGGCAGAACCCTTACCAAAAAGAAGTATATCTGTTCAAACTAAGAACTGAGAAGAAAAAGAGACTTGGTAGATCTAATAAGTGACACTAGAGTTTTTCTCTCTCTTCAGAATCCTTGAAGTGAATATTGTGACAGTAGAATTAAGAATTACAATGGGTTCCCATAATTTAATTAGGCCTACTAGATACAATATGTTCATATGGCCCTGGAATCCCATCTATCTATTTCATCTTCTGCTCGAGAGACTGGACGACATGCCATTGCTGCCAACAGTGGAAAGCAGTGATGTGTACTGGTCGAAACCTTCGTTCTGCATCAGGGCCAACATGCTATAACTCAAGTTTGTGGGCATCAACTCCGGGAGTGGCATGTCACCGTTGAGGTATTGCATGGCTTGCCGCATACTGGGCCTTGCATTGCAAAATGGATGTGCACACAGCAATCCCAGCTTTAACACTAGACATACCTCATCAACGTCGTAGTCTTCTTGTAACCTCCTATCCAGTGTGTTTGTGAGTGATCCTTTGTGCCAATGCTGGACAACCCAATCAAGTAGCATCTCTGAACTATCCTGTGCATGATTGTTGATAGGCCTTTGCCCGCAGGTTACCTCAAGAATGAAAATGCCAAATGCATACACATCTGTTAGAGGTGTTGCCTTACCAGTGCGCGCCAGCTCTGGAGCTAGGTATCCCATGGTACCAACCACGCGTGTTGTTTGTGGGTCAGTGCCATGGTCATACAAGCTTGCAAGGCCAAAGTCACCTAGACGTCCATTCATTTCACTATCAAGGAGTACATTGCTTGCTTTGATGTCTCGGTGGATGACAACTTTCTCCCACCTCTCGTGGAGGTAGAATAAGCCAGATGCAACACCTTTGATAATTTGAAACCTTTGAGACCAGTCCAGTGTGGGCTTGTCCTCTTCACAATATAAATACTTGTCAAGACTACCATTTGGCATGTAGTCATATACCAATAAGAGTTCACCTTTTCTCCTGCAATAACCAAGTAACTGGGCAAGGTTGCGATGTCGGAGGCGGCCTATACTGACAATCTCGGCGATAAACTCCTTTATTCCCTGCTTTGACTCGTGGGACACCCTCTTCACAGCAACCTCCAATTTAGAGACTGCAAGGACTCCTTTATACACCTTCCCAAATCCTCCTTGGCCAAGTAGATTCTTATTCTTAAATCCGTCTGTAGCATGGAACAAATCCTTGTATGAGAAGCGGTGTGGCCCAAACTCATCTTCCCAATCTTCATGTAGCTCAGCGTACCTCATTCGCCTCCGTACGAATAGAATGGTAGCTGTTCCCACAAGGATGATGGATGTGGCAGTGGCTATTGGTAGGACGACCTCCAGAACCATAGACCGGGGTTTTGGGCCAACTCGAGGTAGCTTTGGCAACTTGGTGACGTCGATGGCCGGAGCAGGACGGTTTATTCCCAAGCTCCAGCCAAGCACGCAATACAGTGAGTTGATTGGACCAACTGAAGCCGAGAAGCCGACATAGGATGGTTCTTCCAGCACTGTTGAGAGGTTGTAGGTAACTGAGACTAGTGGCCTCAACGGCTTGGCTACCCTGAGGGGAGCCAAGGTCACACTGATCTGTGTGGTCTCTCCATCGTAGTCCACCCACACTTGCATTTCCTTGCGGCTAACGAGGGACAAGTTATTGAAAACACCATTCTTGTCATCATAGAAACCAGCTGGTTGGGATCGAACCGAGGTGAGACTATCGATGTCGATGCCAATGTGGTTGTCATCGATGTCCTGAAACTCGGTGTTTTGGCTACTATCAAGCTCGACTGCAAATATGTGGTTGCTTGCTTTGCCATCACTTGTTTTGTTGAGGAGGCCCAAGTATTGTGAGTGCAGTGCACCTGAGAAATCCTTGCTTGGAGCGATCAGGAAAGTCATGCCGTCAGTACATTTATCAGAGTTTACAGGGACCATGCCGAACACAAAGGTGATTGAGAAGGACTGCACCGTCCCATTGGGTGACCTGCGGAATTTCCATGGAGCTGGGTGGAATGCATGGCCTTTGATATAATTTGTGCGATTGGTCAGCTGAAGTACCCCATCTGGTGTAACCGTGGCTGCACCGTCGAGGGTGAGGTCATTGCCGGAGAAGCCAGGGTAGACAAATTGGCCCTCGCCGGTGGCGGTGGTGAAGGATGCAAGGTTTACGGCCAGGGAGAGGAGGATGGTTAAAAGGAAGGATAGATGCTTCATGTCAGGCACGTCTGCAGCTGTAACAGCGCAACAAGATGCAGAAATGAAGTGTTTTCTGTTGTCAGTCTACTCCGCGGTCTGGAATTTATTTGCAACGAGGGCAACAGCCACTCATGACTCCAGTGCTTGAATCAGTCGTGTGTGTAGTTTTCCATATCAGTCATTGTCCAAGTGTTACTAGTTCATTACATGAATGCGATTGCTTTGTTGTTAGTGCTATATTTTGTTTGTTGGGGTATCAAACAACATATATATATATATATATATATATATATATATATATATATATATATATATATATATATATATATATGATTATTCTTGCACCGAAAAGTTACAATTCGGCCGTCCAAATGAAACTAAACTTTAGAAGCAATTCTATGAATTGCTCTCTACTCCAAGGGAAAACTGTGAATTTCTGGGTATAAACAAAAAAAAACTGGTGAACCACCTGCAGTTATTGTTTAGCAAGCTAATTTTCTATCAGTTAACTGCAACGATTTTTTTATGGAATCAATTATCCCTCTGTTTTTGGAGGAGTAACTTAGCTACGACGTGGATGACCGACGACTTCCACCGGTGCATGCCGTAGTCTTCTGATTTTTTTTTTATAAATAATACATTATTTCAATTCAATTGCTGAAATAAATGCTCGTTTAATAAAATTACGAAAGTGGGCTTCTGTCGCCGTTTGAAATAGCGACGTGCCCTGTCTCCATTTGGATTGGCGACAGAAGGTCTGTCGTCAACCAAACAGTAGTCACGACAGAGAAGCAAATCGCCATTCTAAATGGCGATAAAGACCCTGTACCTCCTGTCGCCTTTGGAATGGCGACAGGAGTCCCCTATAAAAGCACAAAAAATTCAACCGAAACTCACTTTTAATCGAAAAAGAGAGAGATGGGAGGGAAGGGAGAGGAGAAGAGGAAAGGAGGAAGCTAGCCAAGCGTTGTCTGTCTATAGTAGGGAAGGGGAGAGAGAGGAGGGAGCAGATTTGATCGTTCACCTTGTAGGTAATTTTTTTTATATTTTTAAATTTATTTTCAAAACCTTAGTAGGTTTGCAAATAAAATTAGTAGGCCTGTAATTGAATGGATTAGATAGTTTTTGATGTATAGTTATGTAGTGTAGTTTTTTGTAGTACATCTATTTGGTGTTTATAGTTTAGTTTTAAATATGTGGTTAATCCTGTAGATCTATTTTTATCTTGCAGTACCTAGTTTAGTTTGTTGTAGTACGTTGTGGAAGATATTTTTTTGTGTGCACCGTATGTTGTTATTTTTGTTGCGACAGGTAGGTCATTCATATAATTGTAATAAAATAGGCTAGTTAATTTTATTGCGGTCTATTTTATCAACGCTAATAGTCGATCTAAGAAAATTACAGGAATAACATTGCTTGTAGATAGTCATTTTTGTTACAATTACGAAAAATAATGCGGATATAAGAAAATTACAGGAATGACCCTATAGGATTGGATACGTGACATTTAACAATATATGTCGAAATAGTCGAGCAGGGATGTCTGACGTAGTCAATTTCAAAATTTACTACGGTCAAAAGATTGTTTTGGAGGGTCCGGAAGGGGTTGATTTGCGTTATTTCTAATCGGTAACCGTCAGCCTAACAATATCATAGTAGCGTACATGAGGCGCAGTGATGCGGTGATTGTATTGCATCTTCAAGTTGGACTATGGTCTGCATGGTTTGAATTTGAGCCGCATTGCCACCTAGTCATGACAGGGCACACATTAGGAGTTAGTGCAACTGAAGGGAACAAAGTCATGACAGTCATACCTAAGCAGGGCGAGGGATCGCGGGTGGGATTTGGTCCTTTTGGCCCAGACATATGTCAAAATTTTGTCTGCATATGAGGCTGAACAAGGGATGGTCGGTGGTGATGTTGAAGAAGTTATTGAGTCCAGCCGTAGCGCAGCGCACGGAAGGACTGAAGGTCAGGGAGTTGCTGCTTTTGTCGATGAGCCGAAGAAGCTTATTTGGTTTGGGAGGCTAGTGTGATTGTAGATCGAAGCCTTAGTCGAAGGGATGGAGCTTGAAAACGGGGACTACGAGGCATTGTCAGAAGATGAAGGTTCAGATGGCGAGGATTTTGGAGAACAACAGGCGGTTTCATTTAAGTGGAATACACACCAATTCGACAACCTCATTGTGAATGAAGGATCCCGTGTACTATGGTAGTACCACCAGAATGAGATTAGGCAAGGAGTCAAGTAAAAATACAAGGAGGCGGTGCAGGAAGTTGTGAAATTTTAGGCCTTATCGCTACGGCGGACATTTATGGTTGTGAAGTCGAACCCCCGGTACTACGACGTGAACTACAAGATAGTGGAGTACAGTCCACCACTATTGCCAACACTCCACTCTAACTAATTTTGCACAGGAGAGACAAAGGAGGGAGAAGAGTGGTAGAGGAGATCAGTACGTCGGGCCTCCAAATGTCAGGCTATGGCGCGATGATGTGGAAGTGGAAGTGGCTTGTCGGGAAGGTGAGAACTTACTCGGATTTTCTATAAAGGATGCACCTGTACCATTGGAGTTTCCACACACGTAGCTTCACTGTGGTAACCTGGAACATATCATTCAGTCGACACACCCGGAGACAGCTGCCCGGGCGTACTACACGTACTCGAATATCCGCGTAAGAGAATCTCCCACACACATTGAATTTTTCACATTGCATTTCACATATCGCTAACTTTATCCGTGCATAATGGCAACCGTTGGAGCGTTGCTATTTCTTCCAATGGATTGACGGCCTAGATAGGTACGACATAGCATTCATCCAGGAGGAGTACATGCTGAACTACGTGGTGCCGCCCGAGAACTTTACCCATTGGAAACCTCACTCATCCAAGAGCGGGGAAGACAAGGCAAAGACAGCGATGGTCCCTAAGGAACCAAGGTGGTGGTGGAAGACTAAAAGTCAGCTCGCTAAGGATGACTGGGCTGGCTGCGCGGCAGACAAGGGAAAGACAGTCATGGTCTGCTCCTGCTAAGCGGGTGGATACTTCCGAGGAGGTTTTGGAAGCCCAGTACATGGCTGCCTTCGAGCCGGGCCGGGGCCGCAGGTCTGCAGGAGATAAGGGAAAGGCACAATGGGCCCTCAAGACTGACTTTTTTATGATCCACCAATTTTTCCGATTCCCAAAGGCACACATGTATCCTACGTGTAGATCGGGTTGATGATTCGTGCATATTATCATTTCTACCATACGAGTAGCGGGACAAATAAATGCACGTAACCAAACCTTGCGCGCCATGTAATTCGCACCTATATTATGAAATCTTATTGTCCAAGTTGAAATCTCATCTTTTAAATTTAATTCCCAAATTATTCTCTATTTAATATTTTATTCTCTTTTTGAAAATAATCGGTTGTGCAAACACTATACTTGTTAACAACAGTATGGGTGCAGCAATTAATCTATAAGGGGTTTTTCCATGTAGTCAACAAACTCCAGCGTCTTTAAGCACTACAAGATATTACCAAATAACTTAGTAAAATCCTGTAAATTTTGAAGTTGTATTTTGTGAAAAATACACATAAATTTATTTTAATTTTTCTGCCGAAAAAAATTGAGTTCCTATCGTCATTTGGTTTTGTGACACGTGGCTATCACCAGTTCAATTACCGACAGGAGTCCTATCGCCATTTGATTTGACGACAGCCACATGTTGTTAATTCAATTGGCGACGTGACCACTGCCATCTGTCATGGGCGCCCTGTCGCCAATCTAAATGGGGACAGAGGCATGTCACAATTTCAAACGGCGACATAAGTCCATTTTCGTAATTTTATTAAACGGACATTTATTTCTGTAATTATATTAAAATAATGTATTGTTTTAAAAAAAATCGTAGTCTTCCGCCTATTTTTCCTAATCCATCATTGTCCGAATGTGACGCAGCTACATGCCAAGAATGGTCTATTTGTTTGGTGTGTTTGGAAAAAAATGGCCAAGGAGGCAAGGACAAGGGCAGCGACAAGTTGCGACGGTGAAGTTTCGGCGAAGACGCGAGAAAGGTGCACTCCTGGGCCCAAAGAATTCATTTTTGTCGGTGTGAGGTGATGGGGACAATGAACACGGCCGGAATGGGGCGGCAACGAGTCCACCAGACTTGGAGAGGACGAAGTCACCGGTATCGCATTCGACAAACTTCTCTTCAACCCAAGTTCAGGGAGTAAGTGGCACAACCTTGTAAGTTTATGGACTGAGAAAGTAAAATACAAGTTAGAGAACTAATTGGCATAACTTTGTAAGTTCAGTGATCTACTGTGCAATTTTCTCTTTAAAAACCAACCTGTAACAATAACAAATGTCTTTGAAATAACAACTACTAGCAAGTTGAATGGAATAATCCACGAACAGATAATTGAGTAGCACGGTAGAGGGACTATCTAGAAAGTAGACTGACCTATTCTTGACGTACGCCATGTGACAACTGACATGCAAGTTTATAAAAGACCAAGCTGTACGCGCATGCGTCGACTTGCCTGGAAGGAAAATAGAACAAGAGTTGTTGCCACAGTTGTAGCAACACTTGCTACAAGGTTTCAGGCATTCAGATGCTCTCGCATCTGTACAAATGGTATATTTGATGTTCTTTGGCGCGTTTGCGGGGTTTGGATGTATTTTGGATGGCTAAGTTGAAAGTATAAGAATTTTTTTGGCACCCTAGACTACCGAACTTTGATAGGACAGTTTTCATACTATTTGAATAGAGAAATGGGGCGGGACGGGTTTTGGCTTGTCCCGCATTTGCCCCGGCTCTAGTCGAATCGAGACGGTACGGGGTGGACTAGTCAACGATGCTCGGTCGGGTCTGGGCGATTTTTAGTTTTTTGTATTTTAAAAGTAATAAACATGTTATTTACTAAACCTAATTGGTATATTTTCATAAAACCATTTATATTTAAAGACCAACTTTGTAACAATGGTAACAAATGTCTTTAAAATCGCAAATACTGGTTAATATTGCATTATAGTTTCATGTATTTTGAAAAGTAAGAATCATATTATTTACTAAACTTGATTGACATAATATCATAAACCATTGCTATTTAAAGACGAGAAAATTGCACCGTTGGTCCTTGAACTTGTGAGGTTTTGACACTTAGCTCATTCAACTTGTATTTTACTTTCTCAACCCCTTAACTTGCGAGGTTGTGCCACTCAGCTCTCTGAACTTGTATTTTGCTTTCTCAGCCCCCTGAACTTACGAAGTTGTGCCACTAAGCTCCTTGAACTTGTGTTGAAGCGAAATTCGTCGGATGCGATGCCGGCGACTTCGTCCCCTCCAAGTCCAGTGGACTCATCGCCGCCCCATTCCGATCGTGTTCATCGTCTCCGTTACCTCACGCTGACAAAAACGGATTCTTCACGCCCGGGAACACACCGTGCTTGCGTCTTCGCCAGAGCTCCACTGTTCCAGCTTGCCGCCACCCTCGTCCTTGCCTCCTCTGAGTCGGCTGTTTGAGAGAGAAGTACATTCCGAGTGCCAGAACAGAAGCTATTCACCCGGCATGAAGGCCATTTGGCCGTTTTCTAACAGAAAAGACTGAGCCAGCGAATCACCGTGTGAGAGAGAAGTATTATGCCATTGCTCTAGCACTCGGAATGTCCTCTCTTTCTCACGGCCGGCTCAGAGGAGGCAAGGGCGAGGGCAGCGACAAGCTAGGACGGTGGAGCTTCGGCAAAGACGCGAGAAAGGTGCATTCCCGGGCCCAAAGAATTCATTTTTATCGGTGTGAGGTGATGGGGACGATGAACACGGCCGGAATGGGGCGACGACGAGTCCACCAGACTCGAAAAGGACGAAGTCGTTGGCATCGCATTCGACAAACTTCTCTTCAACACAAGTTCAAAGAGATAAGTGGCACAACCTTGTAAGTTCATGGGCTGAGAAAATAAAATGCAGGTTAGAGAACTAAGTGGTACAACCTCTCAAGTTCAGTAACCTACAATGCAATTTTTTCCTTAAAAACCAACCTGTAACAATAACAGATGTCTTTGAAATAACAACTACTAGCAAGTTGAATGGAATAATCCACTAGCAAGTTGAATGGAATAATCCAAGAACAGATAATTGAGTAGCACGGTAGAGGGACTATCTAGAAAGTAGACTCACCTATTCTTGTCGTACGCCATGTGACAACTGACACGCAAGTTTATAGAAGACCAAGCTATACGCGCATGCGTCGACTTGCCTGGAAGGAAAATAGAACAAGAGTAGTTGTCACAGTTGTAGCAACACCTGCTACAAGGTTTCAGGCATTCAGATGCTCTCGCATCTGTACAAATGGTATATTTGATGTTCTTTGGCGCGTTTGCGCGGTTTGGATGTATTTTGGATGGCTAAGTTGAAAGTATAAGAATTTTTTTGGCACCCTAGACTACCGAACTTTGATAGGACAGTTTTCATACTTTTTGAATAGAGATATGGGGCGGGGCGGGTTTTTAGCTTGTCCCGCATTTGCCCCGGCACTAGTCGGATCGAGATGGTACGGGGTTGACTGGTCAACGATGCTCGGTCGGGTCTGGATGATTTTTAGTTTTATGTATTTTAAAAGCAATAAACATGTTATTTACTAAACCTAATTGGTATATTATCATAAAACCATTTATATTTAAAGACCAACTTTGTAACAATGGTAATAAATGTCTTTGAAATAGCAAATACTGGTTAATATTGCATTATAGTTTCATGTATTTTGAAAAGTAAGAATCATATTATTTACTAAACTTGATTGACATATTATCATAAACTATTGCTATTTCAAGACGAGAAAATTGCACCGTAGATTCCTGAACTTGTGAAGTTGTGAAACTTAGCTCATTCAACTTGTATTTTACTTTTTCAACCTCCTGAACTTGCGAGGTTGTGCCACTCAGCTCCCTGAACTTGCATTTTGCTTTCTCAACCCTCTGAACTTGTGAAGTTGTGCCACTTAGCTTCTTGAACTTGCGTTGAAGCGAAGTTCATCGGATGCGATGCCGGCGACTTCGCCCCCTCCAAGTCCAATGGATTCGTCGGCACCCTATTCCGGCTGTTTTCATCGTCTCTGTCACCTCACGCTGACAAAAAACGGATTCTTCGGGCCCGGGAACACACCGTGCTCGCGTCTTTGCTAGAGTTTCACCGTTCCAGCGTGCTGCCACTCTCGTCCTAGCCTCCTCTGAGTCGGCTGTTTGAGAGAGAAGTACATTCCCAGTGCCAGAACAGAAACTACTTACCCTGCACGAAGGCTATTTGGCCATTTACTAACAGAAAAGGCTGAGCTGGCGAATCACCGTGTGAGAGAGAAGTATTGTGCCCTTGATCTGGCACTCGAAATGTACTTCTCTCTTTCTCACGGCCGGCTCAGAGGAGGCAAGGGTGAGGGCAGCGACAAGCTGCGACGGTGGAGCTTCGGCGAAGACGCGAGAAAGGTGCGTTCCTGGGCTCAAAGAATTCGTTTTTGTCGGCGTAAGGTGATGGGGACGATGAATACGGCCAGAACGGGGTGGCGACGAGTCCACGGGACTCAGAGAGGACGAAGTCGCTGGCATCGCATTCAACGAACTTCTCTTCAACACAAGTTCAAAGAGCTAAGTGGCACAACCTTATAAGTTTATGGGCTGAGAAAGTAAAATACAAGTTAGAGAGCTAAGTTGCACATACTAACATACAATCTAACACTTACACATAATCACAAATGTCATCGGTTGTACGAAATTTATTACATATATACACACACTATATATAACAGTTATTTTCTCAAAAAGTTTGGGGGTATAGCTGTACCTCCATGCTCCTATACTACCTCCACCACTTATACAAATGCATCATTTTCATTGCGAGCGTGACTCGTAGTGAGGAGGTCCTCTTCAGGGTTATCAATAGTCCATTTCATCCGTAGAAAGCGAGCCTTTTTTATGATCCAACCCGGTTGTATCCGAGGGGTCCTTCTATCTGCATGATGTTCTTCTCTGGTTTCATAGTCAATCACAATTTTGGAGGTGCCGTGAAATGCCGTGCTTCACCTATGGTTGCTCATTGCCGCTGCAGTCAGTTCACCTTTGGTCCCACTGGCAGTGAATTTTAGTTGATGCTTGGCTTTGTATTTTAAAATTAAATGGAACCCTTGCATGTCCTTGTTATATACACACGTTGTAAAACTAACTTGGTAATTTTTTAAGCGACTGTGTTCATGTTCAGACACCTTTTTTTTTTCCAATTCTGAAGGAGGTTATTCAGATTGAAACGTCAGATAACGTTGTGATTATGTCAGGAACTTCTGTTTTGGGAGATACATATAATATTCTGTATAACATAGATATAGGTCTAACATGCAGGGATATGCGTTTGTTTAGTCCACCGACGAGTTGGGTTCTTTGATTTCAGGAATGCAAATCCAATCAGTCTACTCCTGAGCAATGGCTCTGTAGGCACGAAGGTGACTCTAGTATATATACTGTCGGACTCGGATTCTGAGAATCTAAATTTTCTATGAAAATACTGTGCTATTCCCTGAATCAGTAGATAGCACTCACAGATATATCACTGAATCAAAATATACATGACGTAGGTAAAACCATACCATTCATTAATTAACACATCAGGGTTTTACATAGACCGCATCGGGTCAAGTTTTACAGTAAGGGCCGAACATGCCAAACTGAGTACATTACAAGAGTAGCGGAAGCGACAACGGAAACAAAAAGGGGTGATAGCACATCTCTCCACAGGCAAGTGACTGAGGAAACCCGTGTATGCCTGATATTAACCAAGGACTTGGATAATATTGGATGCACGCAAGTACCAACGGAGTCAACTAGACTGGGGCGAGATCTGGACTAAACGAACTAATCTACTCTTCATCATCTTCTGATCCTCCAGCTTCTGGATCCTAGTAGTACGTGTAGTCTTCCGGATTTCCTGCTTCTGAGGATTTTGGGGGAAAGAACGAGAATGAGCACAACTTCCGTGCTCGCGAGTCAACACACAATGCAATAATATACATGCAAGGCTTAACAAGGATGGCTCAGTTTCTTTTATTTGCTAAAACAATGTTTTCAATTATTATAATTACGAATTCCTATCACTTAGCATGTTAACAAATTGCATTTTATTAAAGAGAGTAATTGTGCAATATTTATTTTAGTAGAGGTTCCCTTCGGCGGAAACTCTACCTTATGCATTTTTTGATTGGAGCTGCCTCTAATTACCACCATCACTGAGCTCGACGACTCAGGTAAAATCCAACACAGGGCTAGGTGAGCCCTTCCACCATTTTCCATACCACCCACAAAGTTGTTGAAATAGAACTAACTCAAGTTAAGATTCCCATGTCCGCCTTTAACCGTAGGCGCGGCTGTTTAAACAGTTTAGACTCTGCAGAGGTTGCACACTTTACCCACAAGAGATAGTCATACCCGTTATCCCACATGATTCCGTAGTCATCTAGTTGGGCGACCGTCACAGTAACCTTTCAAACTACCTTGCCCTTTTCGTCATCTCACCTATATGGGGTTGCGCCCATACGTTGTACGGGATCGTTGTAACCCTAGCGTTGGGTGTAGATTTGGACTACCCACAACTACTGGCAACTCACCCATTCAAGCTGGATGCGCCCAAGCTTGTGCGTTCCATTTCTCCACCGTGTGAGACACTTTCAGGGTTCAATAATTTTACTAAGCCAAGTTGCACTTTGCAGACTTGTGGTTGTACTTGTTTAACACGGGAAGTCGTGACAAGATTAAGTCATTAGGGTTATCTGGGCGGTTCATTCCACAAATCAACCATCCTTGTGCTCCCCAAGCACCCACCGCCTCACCATCCGCCCAGATAGAACTAGCAATTAGGGTTTTTGAGGAGTAAACCAAATTAATCCATTCCTTTTAGTCAATGGACCACCAATGACTACCCAAATCATTTCATGTTTGATGAATGATGTTTGGGGTATTTTAGTACCCCGGTACTTAAGCAAGACTAGTATGTTGCTTAAGTACAACCAATAACTAGTATTACCATATAGTTACTAGGGTGACAAGGATTAATGGATTCAAATTATCAAGGATGGCATATTAATTAATTAATCAACAAGTGGGTGTTTAACTACCTTAAGCTTTAACATACATTTGATTAAAGAATTAAAGCATGCAATTTTGATAATTTGAATAAATATAATTTGCATAAAATGTAGGCTCAATATGATCAAAGTATTGACTCGCCTTGGATATAGGTAAGAGGAGCTTGACAATCTTGTGCTTGATCGAAGTGGAGATCCTCCGCATCTTCGAATCCTAATCGGGCGAACATACCGGAAAAGGGGCACAACAGCAAAGAGAGCAAATAAATACACAAGAATACACAAATGAACTTCAAATTGAACAAGACCTATGCCATTAGCAAGATCTTGAATTTACAAAAATTTTGGAAACTAATTTCATAATTTTTGGAGTTATAACGGACGAGAACGTGATTTATGAAGTTCGGAAAGGAATTAAAACCCTAAAGAAAATCAAGAAAAAGGGGGAGAGAAAAGGCTGGCGGAAGGGGCCCACAGCGCAGTGGCTCGATTCATGGGGAGGCTGCGTGGACAGGGTCCATGTGGGCGCGCACGCATGCACTGAATAGTAGCCATGCCCGCTGGCAGTCAAGGTTGAAGGGAGGTCAAGCAAATGACAGTGGGCCTCTTTAGATCAAATAATTCCCCAATCGATTTGCTCTACTGCTCTCTTTGGTTCACAGAGAAAGAACAGAGGATGGCGCTCGGGCGGCACGGGACTTCTTGCCCGCGCGGCGGCATCGATGAAGTGGCGAAGGAGCCCCACGAGATGGCGACTCTCTGGCGGCGGCGGCACCCGAGAGGCGCGGCGCGACGACAACAAGGCCATAGGTGGCGGTGGGCTCACGGGTGGCGGCGCCGTGTGGTCCCGTGGCTAAGCGGCTGGAAGCGGCGGCGCGCCACAAGACGAAGGCGTGGCGGCGTGGAAACGGCAAGGTGGCCCGAGTGGCTTGGGGTGGCGAGTTGGTCCAGCGACGGCGGTCGGAAGCGGAGGAGCCATGGTGGCGGGAGCTCTCGGCGGCGGGGAGGGACCGTGGATGTGGGGGACGGCTTCTGCGGCGTCGGAGGCTCCTCGTGACGGGGGCGGCGGTGTGGTGGCGGCGCGAGCGTAAACGACAGTGGCCTTGTGGCCATGAGGAGCTCTGCTTTCTTCGGTTCTTCTCAGTGGAAGGGAGGTGGCAAGGTGGGGGAGGGGAATGGGGAGACAATGGGGTGCTCAGCGCTCTCTTGTAGCTGATGGAGGGGAGGAAGGAGCTGTTGGAGGGAGGCTCAGGTGCGTGCGGAGTACCGAGGCGGCTCATGGCGCTCTAGCGCTGATGTGACGGGACGAAAGCCTTTGTGTAAGGGGGAGTTTTTATAAAAGGAGTTTTTCTTAGCAAAATTGAAAAATATTTTGGACTTTGCTTAAAATGGGTAAACTATTATATGGGTAAACTTAATTTGATATTTGCCCAAAATAGTTTATGGATCTTTATGAATGCATGTTTTCTCATGAGCATGAGCTAAATTTTCATATCTTTCAATTGTTGCATTTTTTGAATCCAAAATATAAAATGAACTCCACCAAGAGTCAAACATGAATATGTGCATTTTGTTTTATTCCAATATATTTGAATGCACACATTTAGGGGGAGTTCAATGTATGTTTTGTCATTTCACTAGTATTGTTCACATTCATCCATCCACTTATATTAAGGATCTCTACTTTGAAATGTGTCCTTGAGTATATAAAACTTGTGTAGTTGATATATACTCATGATAATTCAATTTCAATTATTTGCAAGAGGATTGTCATCAATCACCAAAAAGGAGGAGATTGAAGTAAAGTAAATCATTATGTATTGATGATTATCAAGTCAATGACCCGGTCTTGAAGAGAAGATGTGCGTCATCAAGCTTCAAGTGAATGTGCAAGGCAAAGGTATGACTAGCTAGGGCTAATGATATGTTCCTAGTCTTTTACCGGTCTTAGTGTTTGGTTGGAGACTAGATTGCTTGAAGAATCTAGACCCGTCATTATGAGTTAATGGAGTATTTTGGTGATTAATGAAAAATCTATTTGTGAGACAAACACGTTTATTGATATACATATTGCTCAGTCTTAATTGGATAAAAAGGTGAAAATCAAAGAGGTATGCACTCGACATCATATTCTTATATATTGTTGCATTCCTCAGATCCAAAATATAGGTTGAACTCCACCAAAAGTTTAACTTGAATATGTGCATATGCTTTTATTACACATTCGTGTATGCACACATTTAGGGGGAGTTCACTCTATGTTTTGTGGTTTCATTAGTATTGATCCATATTTCTTTATCCACATATATTGGGGATCTCTACTTTGAAACCTATCCTTTCAGTATATAAAACTTGTGTAGTTCATATATACTCATATTACTTTATATTCAATTATTTGAAATTGTGTTGTGGGACTAACGTGTGTACTAAGATGTTTAAAGGCTTAGTTCTAGTTTATGGATGGCGATATGGTAATGGAAATGCATGACAATAGAAGGATTATGACTAGTAACTTGATAGTATGTTCTTGTGCCATATGGATCAATTTAGGATCATGCATGCATTTGAATTTGAATTTGAAAGCTCTAAGTGCATTTGTCGAAAGTCGGTCGTACTGAGGTTTAACTGGCGGTTGTACCGATTAAAGCGGTATGACCGCGCTATACTTGGCGGTACTACCGGATTTTGACTAGTTCTGCCAACTGAGCGCTAATGCGGTACGACCGGCTCTTTGAGTGGTACTACCGCATTGCGGTCGTTCCGATTTCTTGTTGGCGGTTCGATAAAAACAGAACAGTTGTTTTATGGTTCGAAGCTCTCTTTGATTATCAGTCGTACCACATTTGAGAAATGGTAGTACTGCTATGCGGTTGTACCGATTTCTATGTGGCGGTACGTATTTTCCAGAGAGCGTGTCTTTTCGGCAAATTTGGAAACCTTGCAATCGGTAGTACCGCTCCTTCGTGCGGTACGACTGGACCAAGCGGTAGTACTGCAACTTGGTTGGCAGTAGTACCGGTCCAGGATTTTCAACGGCTTGTTTAGAAGCATTATTGCAGGTATATCTTGGTAATTGATGTTAATCATTATGGGACTAATATTTTCCATGAGTTGGATGAACATATTATGTTCCAGGGTAATGGAGACTTCGGATGGCATCATGAGTTGATCGTCATCAAGTCAAGGTTCAAGAAGAGGATGCATTATGTGTTGATGCATATCAAGATCTCGAAGAAGAGATGATCATGAGTTGATCATCAAGTCAAGAGAAGACTCATCATGTGTTGATTGAGGTCAGATAAAGGATGCATCATGGGTTGATGCATGTCAAGACGATGACCTGGACTTGAAGTGAAGATGTGTGTCATCAACCTTCAAGAAGATGCCCAAGGCAAAGGTATGACTAGCTAGGGCTAAGGATGTGTTCCTAGTCTTTTACCGATCTTGGTGTTTGGTTGGAAGACCGGATTGCTAGTATAGATTGCCGTACTATTAAGAGGGGTCTTGTCTATTAGCTTGAGTCTCATCATGTGTTGATAACTCAATCTCACTTGCTCTAGCTCTCCGTGACATGATGCTATTATTTGCAAATGTGTTTTGCAAATAGTCGAGGCTCATGCATTTAATCCTTGTAGCATGTGACTATACTTTGCAAATGTGTTTTGCAAACGGTTGAAGTCCATGTACCTAGTCCTTGTGGCATGATCTAAGTTTGCAAATGTGTTTTGAAAATTGTTGGGATTCATGTATTTTCCCTTGGCATGGTCTAAGATTGCTTGTTGCTAATACTTTGGACTTAGACCATGGTAGTGGCTCTTTGGAGTTGTGCTTTTTGATTTGATAAAATGTGTTTGAGATCAAATAAAATAGGTGGGTTGTGTAGCCCTCTGAATAATCTTTCCATAGAGTCCAAGATCACTCAATTCCGACATCGGAGTCAAAAGTTATGACGTTTTTATCGAGTGTCGTCTGTGCTGATTTTGAGCTGCAGTGCAACCGCCATGAAAAGAGCGGTACGACCGCCCAGAACGGTTGTACCAGCCCTTGTGAGTGCGGTACGACCGCACCAAGTCTGTAACGGCTAGTTTTTGGCTGTTTCGTCTCCAAACGGCTAGTTTTTGGTGTAGGGGTTATAAATACCCCCTTAGCTAGTCGAGAGACAACCTTTGGCATCCCATTTCACTCTCTTGAGCTAGTGTGAGCTTCTCCTCTCAATTGTGCATGTGTTGCACCTTGTGAGCAAGGAGAGAGGTCTCTAGTTGCATGTGTTGCATCTAGAGGTGGATTGCGTATCCACTTGAGCTTGTGCATTCGTTGCACGTGGTGAGAGTCAAGCAAGGGGCTTGGCTTATTACTCTTGGTGTTTGCCGACACCTAGACGGTGTGGAGGCGTCGTGGACCGGTGATCTTCTTAAGAAGCTTGTGAGAAGACTCGGCGTGTTGTGAAGGTTGGAGCTCACTTACCCGGAGCGGGAAAGAGCTACCACTAATGAAATTGAGGTGTTTGGCTTAATTCGTGGAGCCGGTCTAATTAGTTTGGGCTTACCTCAACGTGGATTAGGGGAGACCGACAAGTCTCCGAACACCACGGTAAAACATCCTTGTGTCATTGTGGTTTGCTCTCTTGTGATTTACTTTGTGCAATTTACATTCCTATATTAAATTGCTTACTTGTATGTGTATAATTGCTATCATTTATATAGTCTCATATTGTTGGTGCACTTAGTAAAGACTAGTTGATTTAGGCTTTAATTGTGCAAAACCGAATTGATTTACAATTCCGCATAAAACTCGGATTTAGCCAAAGAAGTTTTTAAAACCACCTATTCACCCCCCCTCTAGTCGGCCTCCTCGATCTTACAAGTAGTATCAGAGTTTGGTCTCTCATTTTATTAGACTTAACCGTCTAGAGAGTAAAGGATGTCGACTAGTGATTTAGTGCACATTGGTGAGACACCTCTATTTGATGACACAAATTATGCTCATTGAAAAATCCGCATGTCATGTTATTTTAAGGCCATGAGCCCAAAAATATGGCAGATTGTAGATGTGGGCTTTTCTCCTCCAAAGGATCCTCTTGCTCAAACTATTGAGGAAGAGAAATGCCACATCTCGACGCTCAAGCAACTAACGCTTTATTTAGTGCTTTGAGTATAGAGATATTTGATGCCACATGCGATCACAAGGATGCTCATGAGATGTGGATCCATCTTCAAGATCATTATGAAAGGTCCTTCTCAACTAGTGATGATTGCATACAAGAATGGATGTCGGGAGAAGAATGTTCAACTTCAAGCTCCGACAATGAGGATTCCTCAACTTCATCCACATCAACTCATTACTTCATGGCAAAAGGTAATAAGAAGGTAAATAATGATGATGAGCCCTCATATGATGAGTTGATGAATATGCTTGAGGAGCTTAATGAGCATTTAGGAAAGGAAGTTTCAAAATTCAAAGTTTTGAAGAAAGAATATAACTTGCTTCAAAATAATTATGATGTTCTGAAAAATAAACATGAAACTCTTCTCCTAAATGAGCTCAATAAGCCCAAAGTGGATATAGGCATTGCATGTAATTTGCTAGATATGCCATGTATAGCTCCTATCTCTTGTATTTCATCTAAGGTTAGTATATCCACTTCTTGTGATGACTTGCTAGATATGCCTTGTAGCTCTAGTGAAAATGCTTCTATTTCCTCTACAAGGTTAGTCTCACAAGACATAGAGGAAAATAATAAGCTCAAGGCCTAAGTCACAAAATTGAAAATTGACTTGGAAAGAAGGTATAAAGGGTAGGCCACTCTTTATGAAATATTGAGCAAGCAAAAGTGCTTGCAAGATAAGAGTGGAATTGGCTTCACTCCCAAGAAGAAGAAAGAAAATAGCAAGACAAGGCACAATGCAAGACACACGAAGAATATCAAGTGCTTTGATTGCCATCAAAAGGGAGATCTTGCCTCCATATGCCCAAACAAGATGAATGAAAAGAGAGGACTTGGTTTCATCGCCAAGAAAAAGGTGAAGAATGTCCCAAAGCAAAGTGGAAAACAATTCAACAATATTAAGTCCTTTGGATGCAAGAAGAATGGTCACATTGTCTCCGTGTGCCCAAATCAAATGGATGACAAGTCAATGTCATCAAAGAAGAGGCAAACCGGTGTTGAGCAAGATAAGAAGACAAGTAGGAGAAGCAAAAGTCCAACTTGCTACAATTGCTGGGAGAAAGGACATTTTAGTAAGGAATGTCCCAAATGTATCACTCCTAAGCCTATCATCTATAATGATCATTATTTGCTTAGGAAGTATAAATATAGCAATGTGTTTGCTAGAATTGTTAGCTCACCTAAGATTATTGTTAAGGCCATTTGGGTGCCCAAATCTATTGTGACTAACATTCAAGGATCCAACCGAGTTTGGGTACCAAAAGGTGCTTAATTGATAAATAGGTACTTGGAGAAGCATTAAAGGTTTGGCTCACTCATGAAGAGGTGAATTCCATCATATGCAAAATATGGAGCCAAGCTTGAGGAAGATCAATTCATATCATAAACCAATGCTATCTCGGTAACAAGTATTTACATTGAAGTATCTAGCCCTTATGCCTTGTGTAGGTCGCATTCATGAAAATCTTAAAAGGGTGTTCTTGCTCTTGTGCTAAATCTTGTTTATTCAAATCTTGAGCAAGATAGTTAGTGGCACATTAAGGGGGAGTGCTAAATCATAACCATGTATATCACATCCCTAAGTGTGCCCAAAGAAATTAAGTGCTAATAATGTTTTTCAAAAATAAGCCTTTTAGCCAAAAAGTAAAAAATTTCATAACTATTAGTAATCCTTTAAAAAAACTAGTTGCAAAATGTATACAAATGCTACTTAAAGGTTTCCCAAAAGTTTTGGCTCAAGAAAAACCTATTTCAAGTAAAAATGAATTTATATCCAAAATTCTAGATTATAGTATCTTGTTTTTTATATAAACTAGATTTTTGTGTAAAATCTATTCTAAAAGGAATTTAAAAATCATCCCAAAAGGAAAAACCTAGAGTTGGCCATTCCAAACCTTTTTGGTATTCAAATGATTTCCAAAAGGCCAACCTATCAAAAGTTATTGGATTTCAAAACTCGTCCAAAATCCTATCTTGACCTAAGTGGTCACTTTCTAGTACTTAAGTGAGTTTTGCCATTTGAGCCAAAATTATTCACATGAATAGGTCCATAATGGTATTAATGACTCATACATGCAATTGGATGCTTAAAATTTATTCATTTGCTCATTTTGGTTCTCTTGAAGAAGTTTAATCAAAAATAAGTTTTATTTACAAAATCAAAAGACTAATTCATAAAAACTATATTCATTGATGTTTCTATCTTCTATCTCATGCATAATGATCCTAGATATATTTATTTAAGTGCAAAACTAATGATCATTTGCATATTTCTCCATTCCTTGATCTATCCTTGAAGTCCCAGAAAAATCGGAACTACCGGCGTTATTCGAGCGGTATGACCGTTTTCCGGTACTACCGGCCTCTGAATTGCAGTACTACCGATTTTTCTGTGAAGTCAGCCAATTCAATTCAATTCTAAACCTTTTTGGGCTGCTTCCTTTGGTCAAATTGATCCTTGATATATTCACTAGCTACCCTTAAGTGCCTATTTGACTCCATATGCCATTTTGTTCGCATTATGATATTTCTATCATAAAAATGGTATTCTTTTCAAGTGGTAGCTTCTATTAATCATCTTGACCTCAGCATGAGATTCACCCTTGTCTTTACAAGTAGTATTCTTTCACGTGATATCATCTTATCATTTTAAGTGGTATCTAATTTCATTCCTTGCCGATCTTACCTCTCTTGACCAAGCTTAAGTACTCTTCGTGTACGAGCGGATTCTTTCTCTCTCTCTCCTCTTTGGATGCTCTCTTTGAAGATCTTTGCGAGAGAAGTTCAAACTTTACAATTTCAAGTCTTGTCGACATGTGGTATCTACAAGTAATGTTCAAAGTCTATCTTACAAGTGTGATCCACAGAGAGACAATTTTTGTGCTAAATTTCAAAGGAAGAGAATTTGGTTACAAGTGGAAATGGTCAAATGAAAGAGGTTGAAGTCATCATAAGTGTTGCATGGATCTATTTCTAAGAGATGACAAAGAGGGAGATATTGATTGGATGGAGAAAGCCAAGCCTTTGTGTGTCAAAGGAGAAGAAAAAATTGTCAACAAGAATCTGTGTGTAAGGGGGAGTTTTTCTTTGTGAAAAATATATTAAATATTTTGGGCTTACTTAAGAAGGGGTAAAGTATTAATATTGGGAAAGCTATTTTACCTATTTTAACCAAAATGATTTATGGATCTTGTGAATGCATGATTTCATTCTCATTTGCTTCATTTGATATTTTTGGAGTGAAATTGTAACGTCCCAAAATTTGGCTTTTCAAAAATCTTTTGAGTAGTTTAGGTCCCTAGAAAAATACATCAATTTTATTTGAATTAACAAAGCTTAATTGGGACATTCATGAATCAAAAACAATTTAATATGATTAATCTCAACATCAACTATTATCAAAACTATTTTATTTCGATTCTCTGTGCTTGGATATATTTTCTAGATTTTTCTAGAATTTTTCTGAGTGTATTTGCTAATTTCTATTTGCCATTTGTGTTTTCTGCTATTTTCTAAAAAGAAAAGCCTATTAAAATCTCAGTTTGTCTTGGGCCTAATTCCTTCTTCGGACCATCATTCCTCTCTCCTTTGGCCCACTTCCATTTTTGATTCCTTGGCCCGCTTCGCCGTTTGTTTTGCCTCGGCCGAAGTCCTAGCAGCCCGCACCTTTGGCCCGGTCAGGTTGGGCCATTTTCCCGCTTCCTCTGTTTTTCACCGAGTGAGCCAGCCGCTTTCTTTTTCCCATCGCGCTTATGCTCAGCCCAAAGCCGCGCTGGCCCTTTCTTCTTTTGCATGCGCGTGAGCCCGAGCAGGCCGCTTCCCTTCCGCGCCAGTGCAAGGCCCAGCCCGTGCTTTCTTTCCTGCGCGTGTGAAGCCAACCGAGCCGCAGCCATCTTTCACCCGTTCCTCTGCCTGGTGGCCCCTTTCCACTGTTCATCTTCCTCCTCCGTTTCTTAGTTGTGCCGAACCAACTCCAGTACGCACCACCCGCCCTTTTCCCCGCCGGCCCGACTTCGCCGCTAACCTTAGCGGTTGTGCCGCATTGCCGGGCTCGCTTTGCTAGTGGCGCCGCCGCCAGTAGCGTCGCGCAAGACGCTGCGCGACGCGGTCTCGCGCTACCGCCACTCCTGGGCGTCCGTGCCCTATAGCGCCCCCTCCCCAAACTATAAATAGCGCCGCCCCTTCTGCGCGTCCGCGCTCCCCTCGCGCCGCCGCCTTCTTGCGCCACCAAACACCGCCGCTCAGGTCGTCTCCTCCAAGCCCGACGCCGTCCTTCACCGCTGGATCTCTTCCGTCGCGGGTCCTCGGGACAAACCGTCTACATCACGGTGACCGCATCGATCTCCTCCTTCGCATGCCGCTGCCACCTTGCGCCCTAGTGCACCGCTTCGCTGGCCGCGCTCCATCTTCAACGACTCCGGCCGCCGCCTTCGATGCTTCGATTCGCCGCCTCCGGTAATCTCCACTGCGAACCGACACCACCTTTGTGACCCTCGTGTGACGTTCTATCTGGTGCTCGCCTTTCCATCCTCGGAGCTTCACCGCAGCATTGTCGCCGTCGACGGCCGAGCATGCACCGCCGCTCTTTTGTTCGCCGCCGGCGATTACTGCCGACGACCACTGCCCTGTTTGCATCATCAGGATCGCCGTCGCGTCCTCTCTCCGTAGCACCCATCCTCTCGCGTTGCCGTGGCCGCTGCTGTCGGCGAGCTCCGAGAGCTACCGTGCCCTGTCCCTATGCATGTTGCCTAGTGCCGTGCCACCATGGCCACGTCACCTGCCCTGTCAGCCGCCACCTCACCTTCATGTCCTTACCTAGCCGGCCATGTCATCACCCTTGTGAGGTGGCATCCAGTCATCAGTCATATGGCAGCCCACGTGGCACACCTATCCAAACCCTTTACCCAAACCGAGTGGACATGGTTCGCCATGAACCTACCCCATGGCATCTAGACCCTACCTTGCCAGTACACTGTTCTGTGGACCTCATCCACCGTGAACCTAAACCCTAGGCTGTGGACATGGTCTTCAGACCAATGGCCCACATGTCATCTGCTTTAACCTTTTCGGGAATTCATTTAATTTCTGATATTCAATTATCCAATTAGTCCCACATGTCATTCACTGCCTTGGTCCTCTTTCACTTACCAGTGGACCCCACTTGTAAGCCTCCAATTCTATTTATTTATTTAATCCGAAAGAATATTATGTGAATATTCTTTTCTCTCTTGACTTTGTCATTTCATGTGATCTTTCAAAGCTCATATCTTTGCTTCCGAATTCCGTTTGAATTCATTCAAATTCCTAAATTCATCCGAATTCAAGATCTATTCATCTGAGATTATTATTAATTTTTGGAGTTGTTTGCTCTCTGTTATTTATTTATTTAGTTTATTTGCTTGTTGTGAGTAGACGTTGATACTGCGAGGAGTGCTAATCAAGAAGGAGCTGAAAGATCAAGGAAGTAGAAGATTAAAGATTTAATAAGATCGTCATTGCCATAGCAAGGCAAGTTATACCTTTGATCTGATCATGTTGAATCCCAGTTTTCTAAAATTACTTTAATTCAAATTATTGCATTTACTTTAAGTATTTATTTAAATACTTTTGGGTGTAGTTACAATCCCATTTGTTATATTCACCTTGTCTACTTGATATGTCATAATCTTTTGTCACCCTAGATTGGTTTATTTAGTTGGTAATATCGTAGCACCAACGTGGGTTGGTTAGATACGATTAGTCTGCTTAGCCATGCCACGAGTCATCATCTCATGTGAGTTGCAAATATAAACTTGACTAAGTGATTATGGAACTATGTGATAAAAGTTGTGTGTACTGTGTGCTATTACTCGTTGATGGCATATGTTGCACTTAACCAATAGGGTGGAAAAAGATTTAGACTGAGGCAAGTGGTGGATATTGGGTGAACTGGTGGCTATGTGTTTAGGAATATTAATCTATGTGGCTTAGTTAGAAATTGGAAGTCTTGCCTTGGTCAATTAAGGACTTAACTTTGTGCGCCATTGAACTGGGCCTTCCGTACAACCACATGCCTGTTATAGGACGGGCCTAACTTAGTAAGTTACGGAGTCTTGATATTGATTACTCAGGTAGTAGGTTAGGCTCAGTGATGGGTGGAGGTGTGCTACCAAGTAGTCACATCGCGGGACGGTTCGCCGCTTCCCTGTTCAACAGTGTGTGTTATACCAACGCTGTGTAAGGCTTGGTGTGACGGTTCGTAAGCACACTGGGAGTGTCAATGTTGAGATGAAGTCTCTGAAAGGTTTTGTTGTGATCAGTTTTGATCCAGTTGATTGCATCTTGTGGGTAAAGTGTACAAATTCTGCAGAGTGTTAAATCAATCTATTCGAATAGCCGCGTCCGCGGTCATGGACATGCTCGGGGATTTCACACGAGGGGTAGATTTTCATAAAACAATTGGAAAGGGAGCTGTGTGATTTAAGTCATATGGCTATGTGAATAACTTGATTAGGCTGTGTGTCTTTGTGAAAACAAATGATAAAACCTATTACTGTCTATTTGTTTTACTTATGCTTTCAATCTATTATTTGTATTCAATTGCAAATGTTGCATTTCTGCAAAATAACCACAGAATGCCATTCCTTTGGAATAAGCCTGCATGTATAATTGCATTTCTGTGGTATGACTTGCGAGTACGGTTGTGTACTTATGCTTGTTTTAATCAATCAAGCAGAGGTGAAGGAATCGTCAGTCAACGAGGTCTACTTCAAGGATCTTGGAGAACTAGGTCGCGCACCCCAGCCGATTGCCTGTGGGCATATGGATGGGCTTCACTGAAGTTATTCCGTTACGTTCCACTGCAGCTTCATTGAGCTATTCGCTTTCTGAGGCATTAATTGTAAGTTTCGACCTTAAGGTCTTTACTCTAATATTTATTGTATTTGCCTATTTATTAGTCATCCTTGTATATGGAATTGATATTTCACTGATGTTGTCACTGTGTGCACTAGCGTGATCCTGGACTAGTGCAGTATACACAGAGAGTCCATAATTACATTTTTGGGTCCCGACAGAAATTGTCAATGATATGCAAGTTTAGCCTTTTAAAGAGCCGCTTTAGTCAAAAATAAAAAATCTTGCTTAAAAAGGATCAAATTTGTGAAAAATTAGATAAAATTACTTAAATATATATTTCAAATGTTTTCCAATGCTTTTGAAGTAAAAATTCTTATTTTAGAAACAAAATATCAAATTTGGTCTCAAAATGATCTTGTATGATCTTGTTTTTGAATTAAATGCCATATTTCCATAAATCAAAATCTATTGAGTTTTTGAAAAAGTTGTCAATACCAAAATCGAAGGGTTGTTCATTTCAAACACTTCTCTAGTTTAAAGTTTTTACAAAAGACCAACTGTTGAAAAGTTATTTTCATTTGAAGTTCACCGAAAAACAAGCTTTTACCTAAAAGAACCTATTCTTGCATATAGTGAGTTTCGCTATTTGAGCCGGATTTCCTTGTGTATCTTGGCTTTAAATAGTATTTCTAACTCATACAAATCCAAGAAAGTGAAAAACTCCATGAAATTCAAATTGGTTTGCATTTTGAACGTTCAATGCAAAATCATTCTTTTTATGTGCCTACAAAGCGCATTTTGCCTTATCTTTTAAAAGAAAAATCCTTTTTCAAAAATTATTTTTGGCAAACATTTTAAATAGTACAAAGGTGAATTCTGGAAATTTTCAAAGTATTTGGGCTGCATTTGAAAAGGTTTTGCCTTTTTCTCACTTTGATCAAATGCTGAAATTTCAGAATTCTGCATTGTTTTGAGCTGATTTGTGTTTTTAGTATCTCCAATTGGGTTCATAATTTGTGGAAGATATAATAATAAATTTTTATAATCTATAGTTGATCTTCTATGCCAAATTTTCTCAGATTTATTGGAACTGTTTTAACCAGTTTTTTAGCCATGTTTTAAAGCTCAAATGAAATGTCAAAATCTGAAAACCTGAATTTTTCAGTTTTCTGAAACTTTGTGATTTTCATATCTTCAAAATAGTTGATATTTGGTTGAGCCTCCCAAAATGAAAAGTGTGTGTATTTACAAGGACTAGCTCCATGATTTATTTCAGATTTTTCGGAGCTTGTTTGCATACCTTTTTCAAATGTTCTAAGAAAGTTGTGAGCTCAACATGATTTCAATTTGTGAATTTGTGAAAATGAGCACGGTATCTTCATGAAAAATGTTTATTGGGGAGATTTCAAGGATGAGTTTATTTGAATGTGTTCCAAATATCATCTCTTTTAGTTGAACTCCAATATGGCCTCATTTCGAGTTGTTTTGTTCTTTTCGGCCATAAAACAGGAGTTTGTGACCTGTTTTGGTTTAAGGGGAAGAATGATATGTGATCAATAGGTTTGTGACCTATTTTGGTTTTCAATGATCAAAATAAAATGAATTCATTTGCCAAGCTCATTTTTTTACAAAAACTCTTTTTGGCTCAGTTTTTGGTGCTTAACGCCAAAAGGGGGAGAATGTTTATATGATCAATTTATTTCCATTTGGATTCACTCTTGTGTTTTCACCTTATTTCATGCATGTCTTGAGGAGAAGCATCTCATTCATACACATAGCCTGCTGTATGCATCATGTGCATAAGCTTGTCATTCTCATATGCATAATGTTTGAAGCTTTAAATTGTTTAGTGACATGCATGGATATAGTTCAATAGCTTAAATTCTTATCTTATGATGATTTATATTCAAATGTTGTTATTGATAAAGGATTTATCATCAATCACCAAAAAGGGGGAGATTGAAGAATCTAGACCCGCCATTATGAGTTAATGGAGTATTTTGGTGATTAATGACAAATCTATTTGTGAGACTAACACGTTTATTGATATACATATTGCTCAGTCTTAATTGGATAAAAAGGTGAAAATCAAAGAGGTATACACTCGACATCATATTCTTATATATTGTTGCATTCCTCGGATCCAAAATATAGGTTGAACTCCACCAAAAGTTTAACTTGAATATGTGCATATGTTTTTATTACACATTCGTGTATGCACACATTTAGGGGGAGTTCACTCTATGTTTTGTGGTTTCATTAGTATTGATCCATATTTCTTTATCCACATATATTGGGGATCTCTACTTTGAAACATATCCTTTGAGTATATAAAACTTGTGTAGTTCATATATACTCATATTACTTTATATTCAATTATTTGAAATTGTGTTGTGGGACTAACGTGTGTGCTAAGATGTTTAAAGGCTTAGTCCTAGTTTATGGATGGCGACATGGTAATGGAAATGCATGACAATAGAAGGATTATGACTAGTAACTTGATAGTATGTTCTTGTGCCATATGGATCAATTTAGGATCATGCATGCATTTGAATTTGAAAGCTCTAAGTGCATTTGTCGAAAGTCGGTCGTACTGAGGTTTAACTAGCGGTTGTACCGATTAAAGCGGTATGACCGCACTATACTTGGCTGTACTATCGGATTTTGACTGGTTTTGCTAACTGAGTGCTAATGCGGTATGACCGGCTCTTTGAGCGGTACTACCGCATTGCGGTCGTTCCGATTTCTTGTTGGCGGTTCGATAAAAATAGAACAATTGTTTTATGGTTCGAAGCTCTCTTTGATTATCAGTCATAACGCATTTGAGAAATGGTAGTACCGCTATGCGGTTGTACCAATTTCTATGTGGCGGTACGTATTTTCCAAACAGCGTGTCTTTTCGGCAAATTTGGAAACCCTGCAATCGGTAGTACCGCTCCTTCGTGCGGTACGACCGGACCAAGCGGTAGTACCGCAACTTGGTTGGCGGTAGTACCGGTCCAGGATTTTCAACGGCTTGTTTAGAAGCATTATTGCAGGTATATCTTGGTAATTGATGTTAATCATTATGGGACTAACATTTTTCATGAGTTGGATGAATATGTTATGTTCCAGGGTAATGGAGACTTCGGATGGCATCGTGAGTTGATCGTCATCAAGTCAAGGTTCAAGAAGAGGATGCATCATGTGTTGATGCATATCAAGATCTCGAAGAAGAGATGATCATGAGTTGATCATCAAGTCAAGAGAAGACTCATCATGTGTTGATTGAGGTCAGATAAAGGATGCATCATGGGTTGATGCTTGTCAAGACGATGACCCGGACTTGAAGTGAAGATGTGCGTCATCAACCTTCAAGAAGATGCTCAAGGCAAAGGTATGACTAGCTAGGGCTAAGGATGTGTTCCTAGTCTTTTACCGGTCTTGGTGTTTGGTTGGAAGACCGGATTGCTAGTATAGGCTGCCGTACTATTAAGAGGGGCCTTGTCTAGTAGCTTGAATCTCATCATGTGTTGATAACTCAATCTCACTTTCTCTAGCTGTCCATGACATGATGCTATTATTTGCAAATGTGTTTTGCAAATAGTCGAGGCTCATGCATTTAATCCTTGTAGCATGTGACTATACTTTGCAAATGTGTTTTGCAAACGGTTGAAGTCCATGCACCTACTCCTTGTGGCATGATCTAAGTTTGCAAATGTGTTTTACAAATTGTTGGGATTCATGTATTTTTCCTTGGCATGGTCTAAGATTGCTTGTTGCTAATACTTTGGACTTAGACCACAGTAGTGGCTCTTTGGAGTTATGCTTTTTGATTTGATAAAATGTGTTTGAGATCAAATAAAATAGGTGGGTTGTGTAGCCCTCTGAATAAGCTTTCCATAGAGTCCAAGATCACTCAATTCCAACATCGGAGTCAAAAGTTATGATCTTTTTACCGAGTGTCATCTGTGCTGATTTTGAGCTGCGGTACGACCGCCATGAAAAGAGCGGTACGACCGCCCAGAACGGTTGTACCGGTCCTTGTGAGTGCGGTACGACCGCACCAAGTCTGTAACGGCTAATTTTTGGTTGTTTCGTCTCCAAACGGCTAGTTTTTGGTGTAGGGGTTATAAATACCCCCTTGGCCTATTGAGAGACAATCTTTGGCGTCCCATTTCACTCTCTTGAGCTAGTGTGAGCTTCTCCTCTCAATTGTGCATGTGTTGCACCTTGTGAGCAAGGCGAGAGGTCTCTAGTTGCATGTGTTGCATCTAGAGGTGGATTGCGTATCCACTTGAGCTTGTGCATTCGTTGCACGTGGTGAGAGTCAAGTAAGGGGCTTGGCTTATTACTCTTGGTGTTTGCCGACACCTAGACAGCGTGGAGGCGTCGTGGACCGGTGATCTTCTCAAGAAGCTTGCGAGAAGACCCGACGTGTTGTGAAGGTTGGAGCTCACCTACCCGGAGCGGGAAAGAGCTACCACTAGTGAAATTGAGGTGTTTGGCTTAATTCGTGGAGCCGGTCCAATTAGTTTGGGCTTACCTCAACGTGGATTAGAGGAGACCAGCAAGTCTCCTAACACCATGGTAAAACGTCCTTGTGTCATTGTGGTTTGCTCTCTTATGATTTACTTTGTGCAATTTACATTCCTATATTAAATTGCTTACTTGTATGTGTATAATTGCTATCATTTATATAGTCTCATATTGTTGGTGCACTTAGTAAATACTAGTTGATTTAGGCTTTAATTGTGCAAAACCGAATTGATTTACAATTCCGCATAAAACTCGGTTTTAGCCAAAGAAGTTTTTAAAACCGCTTATTCACCCCCCTCCTCTTGTCGGCCTCCTCGATCTTACATTGCCAGTATAGGTTGTCTTGCTATTAAGAGGGGTCTTGATTAGTGGCTTGAGAGTGTCATGTGTTGATAGCTCGTTGTGCTTGCTCTAGCTCTCGTTAGCATGTTGCCAATATTTGCGAATGTGTTTTGCAAATAGTTGAGGCTCATGCATAATCCTTATAGCATGTGACTTTAGTTTGCGAATGTGTTTTGCAAATGGTTTAAGTCCATGTACCTTATTTCTTGTGGTGTGATTCTAAAAGTTGGCAAATGTGTTTTGTAACTTGTTGAGAATCTCGCCTGTAACCCTTGTTTGTATCTCACATCAATTGGCAAATGTGTTTCGCAAATTGAATTGAAGCGAAGTGCAAAATCCTTGTCTCTCAGCTCTGGCGGTCTGACCGCAGGTCTTTGGGCGGCCTGATCGGCCATTAAGAGGTTGACCGGGCTGTCTGCCGGGTTGCTTGTTCTGGCGGTCTGACCGCCATGCTTGACCGATCTGATCGGTGGGATCTCGGTCTGACCGCCATGTGTTGGCCAGTCTGACCGGACCTCTGAGTCATGTCACCTGGTCAGCTTTTTTCAGAGAATGCGTTTTTCTGGATTTTGGGTGCCAGACTGACCGCCATGTGTTGGCCGGTCTGACCGGACCTCCGGGTCAAGTGATCCGGTCATGTTTTTCTAGAGAAGTTGTTTTTTTGGTTTTGTGTGCCGGTCTGACCGCCATGTGTTGGCCGGTCTGACCGGACCTCTGGGTCAAGTGACCCGATCAGTTTTTTTCAGAGAATGTGTTTGTCTGGAATAGCTCTTTGTTCTGTTGTGTGGTCTAACCGCCATGTGTTGGCCGGTCTGACCAGGTTAGCGTGGACTGACCGGCCATTGGTTGGTGGTCAGTCCGGACATGTGTCCAATGGCTAGTTTTATAGCTGTTGGAGCATGGCCGGTCTGACCGACCATTGGTTGGTGGTCAGACCGGGTTTCGTTGATTTTCAACAGATTCTCTTCCAAACGACTAGTTTTTGTGTGTGGTCTATAATACCCACCTTGGCCGGTTGTGAAAGGTGTTGTTGCTAGTGCTATTCATTCCTTTGAGCAAAGATCAAGCCCTCTCATCTCTTATGTGCATGTGTTGCACTTAGTGAGCTTAGAGAGAAAACCCCAAGTGCATGTGTTGCATTAGGTAGTGGATTGTGTATCCATTGAGCTTAGACACTTGATTCGTTCAAGTGAGCGTCTCCGACTTATTACTCTTGGTGTTTGCTAACACCTAGACGGCTTGGAGGAGTTGCGCCAATGATCTTCTACAAGAAGGTTGTGAGAAGACCCGAGCGGTTGTAAGTGTTTTGGTGCTCGCCATCTCCGTAGTGGAGGAAGAGCAACCCCGATTGGATCGAGGTGTTGATTCATGTTGGAGATGGTCCAAGTGGTTGGACTTATCTCGGAGGTGTTGGCTCAATTGTGGAGCCAGTCCAATTTGGTTGGGCTTACCTCAATGTGGATTAGGGGAGACCGGCAAGTTTTCGAACACCACAGTAAAACATCTTTGTATCATTGTGGTTTGTTCCCTTGTGTTTTACTTTGTGCAATTTACTTTCCTTGTATTAAATTGCTTACATGTCTTTGTATGATTGTTATCATTATGAATAGTATTATATTGTCGGTGCACTTAGTAAAGACTAGTTGATTTAGACTTTAATTGTGCAAAACCATATTATTATTAGCTTCCGCATTAGAAATCAGTTTTAGCTTTTGAGAATTTTAGAAATGATTATTCACCCCCTCTAGTCGGCCTCCTCGACCTTACAAGTGGTATTAGAGCTTGGTCTCTCTTTCATTAGACTCAACCGTCTAGAGAGTAAAGGATGGCGACTATGGAATTCATGCATCCCGGTAGCTCACCACACTTTGATGGTTCAAATTATACTTATTGAAAAATTAGAATGACCATCTATATTAAGGCCATGGGCCCAAACCTATGGAGAATTGTTAATGCGGGTTTTGCTACTCCAATTGATCCACAAAACCCCACTCAAAGGGAAGAGCAAAACTTACGACACGATACTCAAGCTTTAAATGCTCTCTATAGCGCTTTGAGTGTGGAGGAGTTCAATAGAGTGAGCAATCTTGAAAATGCTCATGATGTTTGGACAACTCTCATGAAAATTTATGAGGGAACCTCCACGGTTAAGGATGCTAAATTGCATAGGTTGAAGCTCAAATATGAGTTATTTACCATGTTGTCTTATGAGAGCATCAATGAGATGTATTCTAGAATGAACAACATAGTAAATGAGCTCAAAGGCATATCTTGTGATTTAATCGATCTTGATATTGTACGCAAGATGCTTAGGGCTCTACCGGACAAATATGAGACCTTGGTGACACTATTCCTCAATTCATCCGAATTGCCAAGGATGACTCCTACCGCTCTTTTAGGCAATCTCATCACAAATGAGATGTACAAGAAGGACAAGGATGAGCTCAAGAAGAGGGCCTCAGCTTCAAGCAAAAGAATTTATGCTTTCAAGGCCAAATATGATTCAAGTGAAGTTGAGGATCAAAATGAGAAAGATGATGACACCGAAGAAGATATGGTCACTCTCATGAATAAAATGAAAGAAGTCATGAAGAGACGTGACTCATACAAAAATTCAAGCACATCCTGAAATGCAAAGCACCACAAGACACTAAGGTGCTACAATTGTCAAAAAAGGGGCACGTGGCTCCAAAGTGTCCTTATGGTGGCGAAGATGAAGAAGAGCTCAAATCATCATCAAGAAAGAAAAATTATGGCAAAAAAAGATACTTTGTCGGGCTAGCCATAAAGGACAATCTATCAAACCTCTCAAATGCAAATGAGGCTCCATCACTATTTGATATGTCTACCTACTTCCTGATAAAAGGTAATAATGAGGTAAATGATGATGATGAGCCCTCTTATGATGATTTGATGGATATGCTATAGGATCTAAATAAATATCTTGGTAAAGAAAAGATGAAATTCAAAGTTTCGAAGAAAGATCATATTTCTCTTCAAAATAATTATGATATGCTAAAAGAAGAGCATGGGTCTTTCCTTCTCAAGAAATGCACCAAGGTGGATATATGCATTACATGTAATTTATTAGATGATATGCCATATATAGCTCCTAGTCCTTGCATTTCATCAAGGTTAGCATATCCGCCTCTTGTGATGATTTGCTAGATAATCCTCGTAGCTCAAAAATAGATGCTTCTATTTTCTCTATGCTTGTTGAGACTAACCTTTTAGAGGAAAACAAAGAGCTCAAGGACCTAGTCACCAAATTGAAAAATGACTTGGAAAGAAGTTTCAAAGGGAAGGCCACTCTCAATGACATATTGAGCAGCTTACAAGACAAAAGTGGAATTGGCTTCACTCCTAAGAAGAAGGAGAATAGCAAGATAAGGCACAATACAAGTCACACGAAGAATGCCAAGTGCTTTGGATTCAATGAGAAGAGCCACAATGCCTTGGTGTGCCCAAATCAAATGGATGTCAAGTCAAGACATTTAAAGAAGAGGTGAACCGGCAAGGAGCAAGAGAAGAAGACAAAAAGGGGAAGTAAGAGCCTAACTTGCTACAATTGCCGGGAAAAGAGACATTTTAGTAAGGATTGTCCCAAAGGTAATATATAATGATCATTATTTGCTTAGAAAGGATAAGAATGGCAATGTGTTTGCTAGAATTGTTCACCAAAGATTATTGCTAAGGCCATATGGGTTCCCAAATCTATTGTGACTAACATTCATGGACCTAACCAAGTATTGGGTACCAAAATGCGTTTAAATGCTTAATAGGTACTTGGAGAGGCATTGGAGGCTTGACCTATTCATATAAAGGTGGATTCCATCATATATCAAAATTGGAGGCAAGCTTGAGGATGATCACTTCATATCATAAACCAATGCTATCTTGGTAACAAGTATTTACATTGAAGTATTTACACCTTATGCCTTGTGTAGGTTGTATTCCATGAAAATCTTTTCAAAAGGGTGTTCTTGTTCTTGTGCTAAATCTTATTTATTAAAATCTTGAGTAAGATGGTAAGTGGCATATTAAGGGGGAGTGCTAAATCATAATCATGTATATCACATCCCTAAGTGTGCCCAAATTGATTAAGTGCTAGTATTGTTTTTCAAAATTGAGCCTTTTAGTCAGAAGTAAAAAATTTCATAACTATTAGTAATCTTTTGAAAAACTAGTTGAAAAATGTATACATATGTTTTCCAAAGGTTTTGGCTTAAGAAAAACCTATTTCAAATGAAAATAAGTTTCTAGCCAAAATTCTACATCATTATATCTTATTTTTGACACAAACTAGATTTTGGTGTAAAATCTATTCCAAAAGGAATTTGAAGATCATCCCAAAAGGAATATCCTAAAGTTGGCTATTCTAAACCTTTTTGGTATTCATGAGATTTTTAAAAGGCCAACCTAGCAAAAGTTATTTGATTTCGAAACTCGTCCAAAATACAATCTTGACCTAAGTGGTCAGTTTCTAGCACTTAAGTGAGTTTTGTCATATGTGCCAAAATTATTCACATGAATAGGTCAATAATGGTATTAATGACTCATACATAAAATTGGATGATTTAAATTTCATAAAATGCTCAATTTGGCTAGTTTGGAGAAGTTTCATGAAAATAAGATTTCATTTGCGAAAACAAAAGCTTAATTCATAAAAACTATTTAAGATTTGGATCTTCAAGGGCTATATAAGTTGGAAATGCTCCAAATATGTTTATTTGATTGATTGTGTGAAAGTTTAGAGCAAAATACAACATTTCAATCTTTTCTTCAAAATCCAGAACTGAAATATTTTGTCAGATTCAGTCTCAGCCGGTCTGATCGGCGACCGCTCTTCGGTTTGACCGCTACCCTCCGGTCTAACCGCGCATTGAACTCCGGTCTGACCGGTAGTTATTGTCAGCAACAGGAAATGGCCTATTTGTTAATTTCTACTTCTTTCGGCCACCTTGATTGCTTCCTTTGGTCAAGATATTTATTGATATCCTTGCAAGCTACCCTCTACTGTTTTTCCTCGATCACAAATGCAATTTTGTCATTCAAGTGATATTCTTTCAAGTGGTAGCTTCTTTTGATCATCTTAACATCGGTATGAGATTCATCCTTACACGTGATATCATCATATCCCTTCAAGTGGTATCTAATTTCATTCCTTGCCAATCATACTTCTCTTGACCAAGCTCATGTACTCTCCGTATACGAGTGGATTCTCTCCTTGTTTGTTCTCTTTAGATGCTTTCTTTGAGGATTTTTGTGAGAGAAGTTCAAGCACTTTACAATTTCAAGTCTTGTCGACACGTGGTATCTACAAGTGATGTCTAAGGACTATATTTCAAGTGTGATCTATATATAAACATTTTTTGTGCTTAATATCAAAGAGGGAGAATTTGGTTGCAAATAATGGTCAAGGAAAGAGGTAAAAGTCATTATGAGTTTTGGATTGATATATTTCAAAGAGACGATAAAAGGGGGATTTTGGTTGATGGAGAAAGCCTTTATGTAAGGGGGAGTTTTTTTAAAAGGAGTTTTTCTTAGCAAAATTGAAAAGCGTTTTGGGCTTTGTTTAAAATGGGTAAACTATTATATGGGAAAACCTAATTTGCTATTTGCCCAAAATGGTTTATGGATCTTTATGAATGCATGTTTTCTCATGAGCATGAGCTAAATTGTCATATCTTTCAATTGTTGCATTCTTTGGATCCAAAATATAGAATGAACTCCACCAAGAGTCAAACATGAATATGTGCATTTTGTTTCATTCCAATATATTTGAATGCAAACATTTAGGGGGAGTTCAATCTATTTTTGTCATTTCACTAGTATTGATTCTATTCTTCCATCCACTTATATTAAGGATCTCTACTTTGAAATGTATCCTTAGTATATAAAGCTTGTGTAGTTGATATATACTCATGATAATTCAATTTCAATTATTTGCAAGAGAGTTGGCATCAATCACCAAAAAAAAAGGGAGATTGAAGAATTTAGACCCACCATTATGAGTTAATGGTATATTTTGGTAATTAATGACAATCGTCATTTGGAACTAACATTTTCCATGAGTTGGATGAATATATTATGTTCCATGATGATGGAGACTTTGGATGACATCATGAGTTGATCGTCATCAAGTCAAGACTCGGGATGAAGAAAATCATAATGTGTTGATGATGTTCAAGTCAAGATCTCGAAGTGTAGAAGATCATCATGTGTTGATGATATTGAAGTCAAGAATTTGGAGTAAAGGATGCATCATGTGTTGATGTGTATCAAGATCTCGAAGAGGAGATGATCATGAGTTGATAATCAAGTCAAGAGAAGACTCATCATGTGTTGATGGAGGTCATATGAAAGAGTGCATCATGGGTTGATGCATATTCAAGTCAAGAACTTGAAGTAAAGGAAATCATCATGTGTTGATGATTATCAAGTCAATGACCCGGTCTTGAAGAGAAGATATGTGTCATCAAGCTTCAAGTGAATGTGCAAGGCAAAAGTATGACTAACTAGAGCTAAGGATGTGTTCCTAGTCTTTTACCAGTCTTGGTATTTAGTTAGAGACTGGATTACTAGTGTAGGTTGCCGTACTATTAAGAGGGGTCTTGACTAGTAGCTTGAGAGTGTCATGTGTTGATAGCTCGTTGTACTTGCTCTAGCTCTCGTTAGCATGTTGCCAATATTTACGAATGTGTTTTGCAAATAGTTGAGGCTCATGCATAATCCTTGTAGTATGTGACTTTAATTTGCGAATGCGTTTTGCAAATGATTCAAGTCCATGTACCTTATTTCTTGTGGTGTGATTCTAAAAGTTGGTAAATGTGTTTTGCAACTTGTTGAGAATCTTGCCTTTAACCCTTGTTTGTATCGTGCATCAATTAGCAAATGTGTTTTGCAAATTGAATTGAAGCGAAGTGCAAAATCCTTGTCTCTCAGCTCTGGCGGTCTAACGGCAGGTCTTTGGGTGGTCTGACCAGCCATTGAGAGGTTGACCAGGCTGTGTGCCGGGTTGCTTGTTCTGGCGGTCTGACCGCCATGCTTGACCGGTCTGACCGGTGGGATCTCGGTCTGACCGTCATATGTTGGCTGGTCTGACCGGACCTCCGGATCATGTGACTCGGTCAGCTTTTTCTAGAGAATGCGTTTATCTGGATTTTGGGTGCCAAGCTGACCGCCATGTGTTGGCCGATCTGACCGGACCTTCGGGTCAAGTGATCCAGTCAGGTTTTTTCAGAGAAGTTGTTTTTCTAGTTTTGTGTGTCGGTCTGACTGCTATGTGTTGGTCGGTCTGACCAGACCTCCGGGTCAAGTGACCTGGTCAGCTTTTTCTAGAGAAGGTGTTTTTCTGGAATAGCTCTTTGTTTCTGTTGTGCGGTCTGACCGCCATGTGTTGGCCGGTCTGACCGGGTTGGCATGGACTGATCGGCCCTTGGTTGGCGGTCAGTCTGGACATGTGTCCAACAGCTAGTTTTATAGCCGTTGGAGCATGGCTGGTCTGATCGACCATTGGTTGGCGGTCAGACCGGGTTTCGCTGATTTTCGGAAGATTCTCTTCCAAACGACTAATTTTTGTGTGTAGGCTATAAATACCCACCTTGACCGGTTGTGGAAGGTGTTGTTGCTAGTTCTATTCATTCTTTTGAGCAAAGAGCAAGCCCTCTCATCTCTTATCTGCATGTGTTGCACTTAGTGAGCTTAAGGAGAAAACCCTAAGTGCATGTGTTGCATTAGGTAGTGGATTGTGTATCATTTGAGCTTAGACACTTGATTCGTTCAAGTGAGCGTCTCCAACTTGTTACTCTTGGTGTTTGCCTACATCTAGACGGCTTGGGGGAGTTGCGTCGGTGATCTTCTACAAGAAGGTTGTGAAAAGATCCGAACAATTATGAGTGATTTGGTGCTCGCCATCTCCGGAGTGGGGGAAGAGCAACCCTAAGTGGATCGAGTTGTTGGTTCGTGTTGGAGCCGGTCCAAGTGGTTGGACTTACCTCGGAGGTGTTGGCTCAATTGTGGAGTCGGTCCAATTTGGTTGGGATTACCTCAATGTGGATTAGGGGAAACCGACAAGTTTTCGAACACCACGGTAAAACATCTCTTGTGTCATTGTGGTTTGTTCTCTTGTGTTTTACTTTATATAATTTACTTTCCTTGTATTAAATTGCTTACATGTCTTTGCATGACTGTTATCATTATCAATAGTACTATGTTGTTGGTGCACTTAATTAGTAAAGACTAGTTGATTTAGGCTTTAATTGTGCAAAACCGTATTGTTGTTAGCTGCCACATTAGAAATCGGTTTTAGCCTTTGAGAGTTTTAGAAATGACTATTCACCCCCTCTAGTCAGCCTCCTCGATCTTACAGGCTCATAGTTAATACATAACATTGGAAAACGTCTCCTAGGACTTAGCTCTACCGGCATACCGTCGGAAGTGTGCTTTTATCCGGTGGCAAAAGGAGCGGTCTGACATGTGGGTAAAGTTGTACACCTCTGCAGGGTTTAAACTATTCGAATAGCCACGTCCTTAGTTATGGACACGCTTGGTGAGGTCTTTCGAGAGTTAGACTTAACATTTTAGAATTTAAACTTGAAACTTGGTCGGTGGTTCTGAGAATGGTTTCTCATGCTATTGTTGTGTGCTGCAGGGCCAGCCACCTGTTGATGTATAGTTGTTATCTAATGTTATTTACTCGTTGTTATTTAAAGTATTAAAAATGTTTGCTCACTCGCAATTTAAATCTACTACATGTTATTCAAATTGAAATATTGTTTTATGCTGAAAATGAACTCGATAGCCTTCTCCTTGAGTAGACCTTGCATGTTGCTATGTATAGGCCTGGTAAAGTCTTGCCGAGTACATTCGTGTACTCACTATTTGCTTTTGTTTACTAATCTGAACAGTAGGTGTTGAGGTCGAATCGAGTAAGAAAGTTTGTGCATGAACGTCGATTTGCTAAGGTTTGAACCACAGTCGGTTGCCCTGTGGGTTATAGCAAGCCATTGGAACTCCATCGCTGGTTAATTTATGGTTTAATTTCAGTTTATTTACTGTTTTCCACTGCGTACTTGATATTTTATCTTGCGGTATTGTGATAACCTGTGTATGGTTTGATACTGCTTGTGAAGGTGTATGTGTACCGCTCCTGAGAGGTACATAATACACTGAGAGCCGGGAATTTCTCTTGTGATGCTAGGATCGTTGGGATGGTTAAGCATTACGAGTTAAATCCCCAAGGCTCTTACACGGGCCAAGTGGCTGGGCCGAAAAAAGAGAGGAACGGGCCAGCGGAAAAGAAAACGAGACTGGGCCGAAAGAAAGGAAAACGGCCCGAAAGAAAAGAATTTCGGCCCAAGGGAAAATCCGGAATTTAAATGACTTTTCGGATTTTGGAAATTGAATTAAAGCAAACCGAGCTCAAAGAAATAGCAAATAAATTCCTAAAAATCCTAAAAAATCCCAGAAAATAATCTGGAACTCAAGAAAGTCAAATAAAACAACTTTTAATTTAATTGAAGCTTAGGTTATTCTCATTAAATTGTTTTGATTTATGAAAATTCAAATTAAGCTTTGACTTAAATAAGAAAATTCAAATGGTTATTTTTATTTTTTAAAAGCTTAAAAAACAAACCAAATTTGGGATGTTACAGTCACGGTGCTACTGTACCATGACATTGCGTAGCAGTCGTCGGATCGGAAAGGAAAGGATGAGACTGTGTTTACAACTGTAGCAAAATATTGTAGCAACCGTATCATTGGCACTATTCATGTATACTGTAGCATTGATCTGAGCCGTTCTTCTCAAATCAAACAGCTCAAATCTGACGAATATCACGAAACTGTGCTCTTATGCCAATCCTTATACAACTCGCATGCAGTACTTATAAGCTACTGGTTAACCCTTGAGTTTCAAACAAGTACCAAGCCTGAATATTATACTTTCGGGATTTAAAAGAAGAACAAGATGAGGATACAGACATGCCAAGCACTTTTTAGTTGAATATATTATTGTACTGGAAAGAATTATTGAGCTGTATTAAATATTATCAGATGAACTCTCATATCATTGGGTCTGTATTTATTATCCATAAAGAAACAAAGCTACTATTTTATTTAATTATATGTAGGTCTGCATGTGATCTATACAAACCTAAAGTAAAGATATATTTGGAAGGCTCAGAACAAAAAACATTGCATGTTAGATTGAATGGCACCATTGCAAAGATCTCATCGCGAGCCGGTCGAAATGGATATATTATTTGTTATACAAGCTTTGGCACACTACCGGTTGATCTCCCGGGAGGAAGATGACGTAGCAGTGCAAGGTTCAAGCCCAACACATAATTTATTTGTATAGTTGCTACTTGTAAGAAATTAAGCAACGTTGAGGCAAATCAAATGTACGTACAGGCTGATATGTAATTCGAAATTATTTGGTAAAACATTATAGATTTTCCATGCTAAGCGCTAGTAAATCGTGAAACATCAAGTCCAAGAATCGGTTTACCTGCAGAAGGTTGGGCGGAGACGACGTCGATAGTTGTCCGTGATGTCGCAATGGCGAGATGTTACGGCGGCGCGGCGTGGAACGACGGCGGCTCCGCGAGTGCCGACACGCGCTAACGCAGTCGATCGTGGATCGCCGGCCGGGATGGTTTTTACTCGCAGAACTGGGATGGATGCGTAAGTCAAGCCTTTTCTGGGCCCAGCGTGGGCTCAGACCGAGCATTTTTAAGTCGGCCCGAATCTTATCAGCCAAGAGCACAGCTTTTTTCTATAGAAAAAAGCGAACAGATTTTTTTCTAAGTCTATCACACTGAACGGAACTTTTTTTTATTAAACTTTTTATTAATTTATTTTTATTCTTAACCCCACAAATTTTATTTCTAATTCTGATCTTTTTGGCTACGTCACCATCCATGATGTGACAAAACAACATTATCACGCCATAGGATATGTCCGTTAAATAATACTTTTTGTCACACCACTGATGTTGACGTGACCAAACAACACTGTCATGCCATTAGTGGTGGCATGACAAAATACGGGCTGATGTGACAGTATTGTTTTGTTACGTTATGGGTGATGGTGTGACAAAAAGACCATAATTAGAAATAAAATTTGTGGGGTTAACAATAAAAATAAATTAAAAAAGAGTTAATTAATAAAAAAAAATTCCACTGAACGTGCCTAAGGCATTTAATGTTAGCAGGACTAGTCTCGGCCCGTGCACCCACACGGACAAACAAATTTGATGTGATGTAATTTTTATTTATAAATCTAAAAGACCAATATATGTTAATATGAATATACTTTTGATTTAAAAATCCTATATTATTACAAAGCAATGGAAAGATATTTGTAATTCAGTGTATTCTGCGTCTGCAGGTGACGTCAAATCTCCTCTTCTTTGTTAGCGCTCATGCTCCAACGTGTCCTAAACATATGTCGTAAAAAAATGTTAGATTAAATATATTTCTGCAATTTATTTTAAAAACCAACCATAGACTTTTAATTAAACCAATTCGCATGATCTCCCATGCAGTATCAGTATGTTGGCCACCGCCCCCAAAAACAAAATCCAAAAAGAATCTATTCACTCGCCGGAGACCATCATCCACCTAAGCACCAAGCATGTATACGGACGTACGACGGCGAGTCATCCTAATATCGAAGCTTTTAGGCAGTGACGGTTTTTGCCTCTAGTGGTTAAATTCCTCAGGCTCGCATGTTCCTTGGTCACCGTGGAGCCGATTCCTCAAGGTTTTTGAATTTACTTAAACAAAAACCTACCATAGTGTTTTAATTAAATCAATTCACATGGCCTCCCTCGTAGTATCTAACTATTCCTCTTCTCTCATGTTGCACATTGCCACAAAAAATGAAGTCCAAAACAAAGTGTATTGACTCACCGGAGAGTAGAGACCACTATCCACCTCAGCACCATACATGTATACGACGGTGGCGAGTCATACTGATATCCAAGCTTTTTGGCGATGATAGCTCAGGTCACTCCTCAGCCTTGCCTGTTCCTTCGTCTTCCAGTTGGGCCCACTGCTGTTTGTCTCAGGCTGCTCCCAGTACTCCACCCTGGTCAGTATCTTAAGGATGCTATGTAGGCAAGTGCTGAGATAGCAGTAGATTAAATGAAGTGAGAGATTGTTGCAGTATCTAAATAAGAGACTGTTTTGGCTCGAAGTCATAGACAAGAAAAGTAACTTATTTCCATCTTGTACACATCATCTTCTTGAGATTCTACATCTAATTAATTAAAAGGACCTAAGATACTACACCATAAGAAACCATGCATTGGAAAGATAATATCCTAACACTCCTCATGCACTAAGAAACTGTACTAAGATACTGCCCATTGAGAGCAGCCTCATGTATCCTCTCCTGTTCCTTTGTTCTTCCATTTGTTTTCCACCCAAACAACGGAGAACAATTATCTTTCCATGTGTATCCCAAGTTCCCAAATTTTCCCATTATTTTGTTTTAGGGTGAATTTTTTTCGCACTACACCGTAACAGGCTTTACATTGACCGTTTATTCTGATTGGATCACAACAAAGTTTGGATCTACCGGTATATTGTTACAGTATGCTGTCTAGTGGCGTAGTTCCATCTCTATGTTCCTTGTGCATGACACATTAGAGCATCTACAATGGGTTTATGTCAGTCGTCTATAACCATTATCACGTAGGATTTTTGCTGACGTGGATGAAAGATAATAAAGAGAGAGAAAAATGATGTCTACAATCAGAATGATTATAGCGTAAAAAAGAAAAGCGTTAAAGGATTGTGTGTTACATAAAGACAACTAAAAAGATAGTAGCTCATACCATCAGATGAATGCTGTCTTTATCATCGCATATAGTGATATGAATAATTATTATAGACAGCAGCTGTCTATACTATTGTACATATCCTTACGATTTTGATCTGAACGGTCCGAGGACCGGCTCGGCCTCTGATGCTATTGATTTTAGAGTTGAAAGCACTACTTTTCTCCACGGCCAGTCTCCTTGGACTCCTCAACCGCTGTCTTTTTTTGTCCTTGTCTGACTGCATCATGCTCAAGTTTCTTTGCTAGCTTCCGTGTTGGATTAGGTCTTTTTTTAAATAAAAAAAATCTTGTGCGGCTTACATATTTGGTAATGAAAGCTATACCATATGGGCAAGTTCTGGAATTTGAATCGAACTGCTTTTTCCATTCCGCGCCGATCAGTATGATATAAATCCAAGCCGTAGATGAAACCAGCAAGATACATTGTATGATCAGGATTTTTTTCTTCTTATTTTTCTCCGATTAATGTGAAGATTTATAGCGTTTTCCCTTTTCTCAGATTAACGTGGTGAAGTTGGGGCTTTAGGAGAAGCATCCAATTAGTAAGATTGCATCCTCTCTGTCTAAAAATGATTACATCCTATATAAAAATGTAAGTAAGATTACAGCTTCTGAACTTGTTATATGCTCTGCAGTCTGAATAGCCAACAGGTTCCCTCCGTCCTATTCCTAGTCCTAGGTGATACAGTCAGAGCAATACTATCTGGACAAACTGTCTAGATCATAGGCATCCAAGCTTGACGTGCTTGACGTGTTGCATCCAGCTTCATTTCCAGTTCTTATCCATCTTTAAATGCAAATGTTTACTTGACAAAAGACTACAAAGGTTGATTGCGATCATCTGCCGTTGCTGCGATGGAACAACGAATACTAAAGCCGGATCAATATCTCTCTACATCTCAAGCAAATTGTCGTTGCTTTAGTTAGATAAAGCCGGATCCAAGATCTTGGTTAAGCTTGAAAGAGAAGCTGTACCGTTGGATGAGAAAGATACTAAGGGTGAAGAATATGAGGAAAAAAAACGTACGTCATCGAGCTGTACCTACTGCCATGTGGGCCCGTCGTATGCACAAACCGCCACATGTGCGTATAGTTGCATTTGAGGTATTTTGCTACATGCACACGAGTAAAAGCACACAACCAACCCAACAAGGAGACAAACTTCATGATAGCCATGGCACCCACATTGTCTCAAGCATGCAAGACACTCTCTTGAACATAAGGCTGTTCTCAATGGGCAGTATCTTAGTGTAGTTTCTTTAGTATATGAGAAGTGTTAGGATACTATCTTCCCAATACATGATTTCTTATGGTGTAGTATCTTAAGCTGTTTCATTTAATTACATGCATGATCTTTCCAATGCACGAGATCGATCACAATAAATTTTATGCGTTGGATTTCGAGCCGAACTGGTATCCAGATTAGATACTAGAATACCCTCTCTCTTCATTAACTGTGGTGTCACATCATCATTTTGCCTACATAGCAGGCTTAAGATACTAGTCAGGATAGAGCACTGGAAGTAGCCTAAAACACCTACTCGAGCCGTGCTCAATCTTAATTCATGCACGTGGACCCCACATTGCATGCAACATATAGAAGCCGTGTCCAATATTCCATCTTTGTTTACCGCAATTTTTTCTTTCAAAACAGTTTCGATTAGGTCATAGGGCTAAGCTGAAATTTGAAGATGTTTGGTGTTTGGCTGTTTGACTTTTAGGTAGACTGACTGCAGCTTCTAAGAGGAGGAATATCTGAAATGCCTCTAAGACAAGTAATGGCTTGTTTGATGCCATTTAACGACATTTAACATCAACTAACGCAATTGACTACAATTAACGACGACTACCGCAATTGACTATAATTAACAATGACTACCACAATTAACACAATAAAACGCAATCAACAATAATTATTATATAAATACAATACAATAAATAATTATTATATAAATAATCAAAATAAACAATTATTACAATAAAAATAGTACATAATTAATTAATTTATGCATTTGTATCAAGGACAAACATGTTACTTTCTCAATAAGAAGCTGTATAGTTGGATGAGAAAGATAGTAAGGGTGAAGAATACGGGAAAAAATACGTACGTCATCGAACTGTACCTACTGCCATGTGGGCCCGTCGTATGCACATAGAGTGTGCCCGGCCGACCGCCACATGTGCGTATAGTTGCATTTGGGGTATTTTGTTACATGGTAGCCATGGGACCCACATTGTCTCATGCACGACACACTCTTGGACATAAAACACCTGCTTGAGCCATGCACAATATTAAGTACGTGACTAGCGCTCCGACGTACCGAGCACCAGCGCCGTACGCCACGTCTTGCCATTCGATCTCGGTGCGTTTTTCCTTCCTCTCGAAATAGGCGAAAGTACTATACAACAACACGCACACCCGACACAACAAAACTGCAACATCAAGCACACCCGATGCAACAAAAACTCCTCCGTCCGATCTCCTCCGAAAAAATATTGGGAAAAAATAGCACATTCTCACCAAAATTGTATGGAAACCATAAGTATAGAACCTACCTGCGCTTAAAAACTAATTCAAATATACCAATCAAACAAATTTCGATGTTATAACATCGCAACATTTTAAAATAATAGTCGCAACATCCGAAAATAATTGTTGCAACATCAAAAAATTTGCAACATTTAAAACTAACTTATGAAACATTTTGATTTCATGTGTGCAACAATCAGCGACAATGGTTGCAACAAAAATCCTTTTCCTACAAAAAATAAGGAAGATGTAACCAAATCACTTTCTGCAACAATTCGAGAGAATGCATGCAACATTTAAATGGTAAATGGGGCGTAACAAATCAAAAACACTATTGCAACAAAAAAAAATACCTCTAGCCACAACATTTGTCTCCATTGCAATGAGAAAAAAATCCACCTCAAGAATCTACTACTGCAATATCCAAAAGATATAGTACCAAACATTTCAAATCATCTATTGCAATAAAAATCTCCATTGCTACAACAAACACATGACATTAACCGACCTTTAGCCTCAGATGTCAGTGGCGGCATGCTCGGGCAGACACTAGGCATTGTCACCTAGCACATGTAACTTCTCCCACCTCGAAGCTCGAAGGAGGAAGTGGCGGCACCCAGTTAGGAGCTCAAAGGAGGATGAGGCGACACCCACCCATGAACTCGTAGAAGGGGTAGCGATGCTCATACTTTCTACTCCCACACCGCGGGACTTGGGGAGCATTGCCGCCACTGGCCACGCCGCACGGGATGGATCACAAGCGCGTGAGCCGCAGCGACATGGAGAGAGATGAGACATGCCCTGTAAGGACCGGACCCAAGATGACCCGGAGGGATCTCCCAGGACCACCCAAGAGGTCCAACCGAATCACCCGGAGGTCTGGGAAGGTCCTCCAAGACCTCCCAAGAGGTCCCCCAGGACCTTCCGGAGAGTCTCTAGGACCACCCAAGAGGACTCGAAGGTCCACCAAGACCACCCGGAGGTCCCAGTCTCTGTGCACAATGAGCTAGTCCCAAGATCAGATCACTAGCTTGCATAGACCCAACATTGGTGTCATCACATCCATACAACAAACTTAAGATGAAGCAGACAAATTAATATTTATAGACAAAAAACCTTATGGTCAAGCTTGTTTATAGGGGTGCCACGCAGGGCAAACCACAAAAGGAACACTTGCAGCGGAAACAAAATACAACACGGAGCCACTCGGCGAGCCACAGGCTATCGAGTGGAGGACGTCCCGTAGTCCACGAGGTCTTCAACAAACCCCTCCTCATAGTGCTCAGAGCACCCTAGGAGGTCTTCGACTGCTGATTAACCAGAGGGCACAAGCCATGAGTACTTTGAATGTACTCAGCAAGCCATAGGGAAATGAATGCAATAATATTTATGCAAGGCTTGCCAAGGTAAAAGCTGTAAGGTTAGTTTGCAGAAAGCAATATTTATTGAAAATACAATAAGTAGATTGCAAAGCACAAGTTGAAAAGATAATACATAAGTAAACAAGTTCTTTGAAAATATCCCACGACCACCCTGGTCATGAGCCAAACTACTACTCGGATCCAAACCGCAATTTTTAGAAAGATCTACCCCTTGCGTGAAAGAACCGAGCATGTCCATAACCGAGGACGCGGCTATTCGAATAGATTTTTACACTCTACACAGGTTGCAGACTTTACCCACAATACACAAAGTCCTCTAGCTGGTTGGGCACCCGTCGATGCCCCCTGCTCACTTCCTTTGGTAAGCAGTCTAGAGCTCGTGACAAGGCCTTTTATAAAGGTCAGTCCTGACTTGGTTCTGCCACGCTAAGGATTCGCCATGCTTAGGCCCCCTCTTGCGCCATTTCGACCACCATGACAGAACCGCACTAGGACCTCGCTAATTAGTTAGCCAGGGCCACCCTATTTTGGACTTGTGGTTGCGCGGTAATGACCCAGATCGATGGCGTACAAGGTTAAGTCCTTAGTTGGTTGCTCAGACGAGTCGGACCACAAACCCAGTGTGCTCAAGGCACCCACTACTCACTCCCTGACTACCCGCCCGAGCATAAAATATTTTCTGGTTCAACCTGGGCAAATGACCACCCTAGTCCTAGCACACAAATTTTAACAATAGTGGCATTACCACCGTTCCATAGTTCATTAGTCAGGTTCAACATTCTTTGAGTCATGAGATCAAGAGACTGATCGTCTACTAAAGCATGGCTAAGCAATAAAACGCACCCATGTTGGTATACAAAGACATAACCAACTAAGATAACCCATCCTACGGATTTCCAAGGGTACATGTCAACATGTTGCTTTCAATTATCCAAGGAGTCATAAGACAAGTGGGTGTTGTAACTACTCCCGAAACCATTTTTATAAAACTAGCCATGCATGCTTAACATGATCAAACACCTATGACTTGCCTTCACTGAAGAACTGAGGGTCTTCTGCTGAGAAAGCTGGGTCCAAGAGGTCTTCGGAATAGCCGGATCCTACACGTTCGAACAAGAACCAAGTAAATGAAACGAATCCACAAAACTCCAACGAAAGAACCAAATCAAAGCCAAAGAAAAACACAGGATCAGGACGAAGATAAAAACTTGATTCACTGAATCGAAGCTCCTATCGAAGAAGAAAAAGCTCAACCGAGGGAGGTTCAAGGTTCTGGGAAACAAAAGGAAGCAGGAGGCCTCTCCGGTGCTTTATATAGGCACGGGGAGGTCCTAAGAGGAGGACGGTGCATTTAATGCACACGACGGGAGCAGGTAAAAGAATGAAAGGAGCGAGTAAAAGAGGTGACCAAGGAGGAAAAGACAAGGTATGGTGAAAATGATAGCATTTAATGCACGAAGACTTTTATCCCCCGCGGTATTGAGACCTAAGAGGGCGGTCCCACAGAAGAGGTGGTCGCGACCAAGAGGGTGGTCTTTGCAAAAAGACTAAAGAGGAGGTCGCTACCGCGAGGGGAGATCGTGACCCAGAGGGAGATCCTGACCTCAAGAGGGTGGTCTTTGCAAAAAGACCGAGGAGGTCCCGACCAAAGGAGGTCACGGCAAAATGACAAAAAGAGGAGGCCGCGGCCTCAAAGGGAGGTCTTTGCAAAAGACCAAGAGGGTCGTCTTTGCAAAGAGACCACAAGGACGAGGAGGTCCAAGACAGTCCGAAGCGCGTGCCCGAACTCAACTTGATCTGACCGTTCGATCTTAATCGGGCGACCCAAGCCAGAGGTGAAGTTCGGACTGCATGAACAGCACAAAACATCGAGCCATCCAAGCACAATCGGACGGCTCAAAATGAGCGCGCCCGCGCGAGGAGAGAGAAAAGGGGTTGACGGCGGGGAGGTCTAGACCCTTGGATCCAAACAAGGGGAGGTCTGGACGACCAAGATGGAACCAAAGGAGATCTCGACGGTCAAGACTAACACAGGGGAGGTCTCAACGGTCAAGATGGAGCCAAAGGAGATCTTGACGGTCAAGACCAACGCAGGGGAGGTCTCAACAGTCAAGATGGAGCCAAAGGAGATCTTGACGGTCAAGACCAACACAGGGGAGGTCTCAACGGTCAAGATGGAGCCAAAGGAGATCTCGACGGTCAAGACCAACGCAGGGGAGGTCTCAACGGTCAAGATGGAGCCAAAGGAGATCTCGACGGTCAAGACCAACGCAGGGGAGGTCTCAACGGTCAAGATGGAGCCAAAGGAGATCTCAGAAGGAGAAATTCAACCCGAGCAATGGATTTCAGAGATCAAGGACATTTGAAACACAAAATCGAGCTGGGAGCACCTTGGGGGTGATCGTGACCCAAGGGAAGGTCATAACTAGGGGTGTTCATTTACATACCGTACCAAAAAAACCGTACCGAAAATACCGAACTGCACTGGTCAACTCGGTTTGACCGGTATTCGGTATTCGGTACGGTTTTCAGAAATCAGTTTTTTGGGGAGTTCGGTTTTTCGGTAAAAACCGACTGAAAACCGAAATAAACCGAACAAACCGAAATCGTAGTATCGTCTCTACGCCTACGTGCGTAGCTCTGGGCCTTTGGCTCGCAGGCTCGGCCCATCCACGAACGACCAGTGCGCTTTCTCTCAACCGCCCATCCGTAGGAGGCGGTGAAGTCTTGTGCTTTGGACCCGCAGGAGGCAAAGCCGCCTGGGCCTCTGGCGCTCTCCCTAACTCGCTTAACAGAGCAACCCGTGTTGTGTCTTATGTGATGGCTGTTACTCTGCAAAACTTATGTGCTAGTGCTGTAGATTGTAGTGCAGTAGCTACTAGTTAGTAATGCACTAATGTAGTATGTAGACTGTAGTGTAGTAGCTACTAGCTAGTAATGCACTAAGTGACTAAGCCACTAATGCTTATGAGTTATGCCCGGCCGTGAACTTTGTGAAGACTGAAATGTCAAATTTTGTGACCGTATGTATTTTTGACTCGTCGTATCGAATCGTTCTCATTTCTCAATTCGCGTCAACTTTGGTAAATATGGTATTTACCGATACCATACCGAAATAAAGTGGTATTTACCGATACCGAATCGTATTTTAAATAATACTGATATTCTGGGATTAACAATCTAGTATACACCAGTATTTATCAACCAGTATATACTTAGAAAAACCGAATGAACACCCCTAGTCATAACCGAAGGAATGTTCAAACAGATAAGGAGGTCTAAACCACAAAGAGGTCTAAACAAAGAAGGAGGTCAAAACGGGAAAAAGGTCAGAAGAGGTTAAAGAAGGCCCAGAGAGGCCTGAACAAACAAAGAGAAAGGAAAGCAAGACCAGAACCAAACTTTGGATTAGTTGAAGTTTGATTTAGTCATTTTAAACACTCGAATTTTTCAAAAATCTCAAGTTAAGCTTTGAACTCTCATCAAAACCAAATGGTTCCTTTTATTTTGAAAACTTTTAAGAACTCCAGAAAATTAGGATGTTACATGCCCGAGTCACAATAGTATATTAAAAAGGCTGAGAAATCAGAGAAGCAAGTGTGAGCGAGGGAAAAAGAGAGCAATGTGCATCGAGTGAATGTGTGTGTGAGAAAGAAAGGTAAAGGAGATAGGTGTATAAGTCTTAGGTGGATAAGGAATGAGTGGTGGAGAATGCGAATGGAGCTCTGCGTCTCATGCGTGGACTGCAGGTTGCGTGTGCGACTGGAGCTCTCGTGGCGTACGATTTGTCACTTCCTATTGTACACACGAGTTGAAGCATTATCCTTTAAGGACAATGCTATGCCCCGTTCGTCCGGATGCACCACTCGCATCGGACGCCTCCCTCTTATCTCCACTCTCTCAACCGCATCCACAAGGCTTCGGCTCAGTCTCAGCCGCACTTGCACTCATTGGTTTCTCGCTGTACGCCATCTACCTACTTTGCATCTGTAGTCGTGCGCACTCTCTTCCCGTGCACAATCTTTTGTGCCATTTCTACTCCTAGCATATCTTAGCTTATCTTTCACCTAGCTAGCTATTCTGCTAGTCCATGCAGCTAAGGTATTCAAAGTAAACGAGTGTCTCTATTTCCCAGCAAAGGCATACATTTAATCCTAAATAATCTACTCCACTTGACCTCCCAGTCAAATCAACCTTCTTACGGTGAGCCAGATCCTAGCTGTCTACTTAGCTACACTCCTACTCCCACTAGCATACCAGTTCTTTCTTCCTCCATCTCAAAAAAATTATTTCTTTGTCAATGCTTCACTTTTAATAAGAGCTAGCATTGTGGCTCTGCGACGCACCATGCTTCATCATTACAGCAGAAACGTCACTAGCCCTGCCATGGCTTCCACATTCTCTCTCTTCTTCCTTGTTCTCGGCTCGGCACCACAGTGGTCACAAGTGGAAGAAGCTTATGATGACCACAGCACCGTCACTACCTCTCCTTCCTCTAGTACCCAATTCTACCAAATATACTCAACTCGAACCTCAATCTTCTTCCTCAAATCACAAGAAATCAACAATATCCAAGTTACAAGATAGAATTCCACAAATCCATTTATTCAATAACATTCAACTCCCCTTCCTTGTTCCCGGCTCGGCACCACACCAGCTTCATCTGGGTACGTTTTGTTGCAGGCGTTTGTTAAATTTGTTGCAATAGTTGGTTTGAAATATTGCATGGTGTGTTTTTTATTGTTGCGATGTTATTGCATCAAATGTTGTGGCAAGCGGTATTTTTTTTTGTTGCAATGGTGTTTTTGAGTTGTTACACAAGAGTAAACTTTTTATTGTAGCCCCTTCACCATTTAATTGTTGCATCATTGTTCTAAAAATATTACAACAATTATTTTTGGTTGTTTCCACTGTTATTTTCAAATGTTGCAATGCTGTAACATTGAAATTTGTTTGTGTTGGGATATTTGAACTAGTTTTTAAAAGCGCAGCTATGTTCTGTACTGATGCTTTCATGCATTTTTGGTAAGAATTTGATATTTTCCCTATTTTTCTTTTCATTGTATTTATCATTTGTGCATTTTGTTGCACACACGGATTAATTTTGTTGCAAACGTTGTGTACGGATATTGCGTCGGAGCGTACGATGGGAAGTCAGTGCGCTAGTCGCTCCCATATTTTAATTAGGAAGCTATGGGTTAGTTTACGAGACAATTATTTTATTGCTCAAGGTGATGTCAAGGTGTGTAAGATAAGTACTCATGATAATCCTACTGATACGATGACAAAGCCAGTTCCTGTTACTAAGTTTGAGCTTTGCTCAAGCTTAGTTGGTGTTAAAGTTTAGTCCTAGTGACTAGTTGGCGCACGGTGATTTTTATCTTATTGGGGAATCATTTGTTGATTAATGATTCTTTATTTTGCTACAAGAGGAAATTCGTCTCAAGGTGGAGATTGTTAATATTTGGATCCATATGTGATCCGAATTTCTAATATAGAAGTATCTGGAATATGCCATATTAGCGGATTAGTTTCCTACTTGGACTCTAAGTCCTTTTATCCCTTTATATACCTCTTGTAAGCCGCACGGGGAGAGGGACGTCTCATTGTAATCCCCTGCGTTTTGTAATCGCTCCTCATATAGTGATCATCGTCGATTGGCGCCTGTGGTTTTTCCCGCAAGGGTTTTCCACGTAAAAATTCGTATCTCTCGTCTCCCTTGATCTGTGCATTATTTTCTAACACCTTTGTCTCAATAGTGGTATTGTTCATTGGGACAAAATCTGAGGAGATTTATTTGCAACCAACTCGGCCTGGTGTCGATACCCAGTGTAGGCATCGCCATTATTAACAGGTGAGTCGATTCGATAAAAACCCAACACAAGTAAATGAAATAAGGTTGCGAACTCACCGGAGAAGAACAAAACAAGCACAAATTATCCAAGTAAAAAATAAACTAAACAAATCTAAAATTTACTTCTTAAAATTAGGAGTCAACAAGTTGCCACCCACCCAACACCCTGGGGCGGATCTGGGCCTCGGGCAGGGTGGGCTATAGCCAGAGGCCCAGAGAAAACAACAGTAGAATTTTTATTTTACATATAGACTTTAACTGCAGTGTTGCAGCATTTAGCCTGAGGTGGCGAGGCCCAGCAAGTCGGCCCAGCCCACACCGATGCCTCCTTCACCTTGCTCCTTCCCCCACTCCATCCAGACCTGATCCCATATTCAGTATTCCCCTGACCGATCCCCTCCGCTCCGCGCCACTGCCTCCATCGGCGGCTCCCCTCGCGACCTCGCTTTGCCTACTACCGCCGCCTCGGCCGCCCTTCCCGCTCCTCTGCGCCCTCCCTCATGCCCGGCGCGCCACGCGCACCACCTGCCGACACCGCCAACCGCCCTCCGGCTCCTCCACGCCCTCTCTCATGCCCGCGCCATCGTCCTCGCCTCGCCTCGCCTCGCCTCGGTTGCTCACGCCCTCCCTCACGCCCGCTTTGCGCGCGCCCTCGCCTCGCCTCGCCTCCGTGGCTCCGTCCCCATCCAATGCCACGCCCACAGCCTCCGTCTCTGTCCTCGTTGGCGTCGCCGGGTGCCGGTGCCGGCGATCTCGGGATCTTCTTCAACACGAGGTGCTCACTCACTCGGGTAGTCCGTGAGACCGTAGTCGGTCAAAAGTGACTTGAAGACTTGACTCTTGAAGTAGTTCTTGGCTTCTTGCATTTATGTGGAATGTGCGGTGTCAGTGTCTTTGGGGTTAGGGATGCAAGTGGGGCGGATGTGCTGGGAACCCACTTCACACAAACCGCATCTCCACCTTCGGCTACCATGGTGCACCCTCACCACCAACCCGCACCACCAACCCGCATATAGCCCACAACTTGTATTGACCTTTGTTACATGTTCCTTTCATTTACCAGCAAGGCAGCAAATCTGGAGCTCCCCACACGAATCCCTCGACCCCGATCTCCACCGCCCCCCGACCTCCACCGCGCCCACGCGTCGCCACTCCTCAAAGCCGAAGGCCCAAATCCTCGTTCCAATCCGCGGTCCTGGCGCCATGGAGCTGGAGCTCGCCATCTTGTGCGTCGAACCAACAGGTTGTACCCTCTCGGCAATGCCGAGACGGCCGAACTTCGGCCATGGCGACTGGGTCGGCCGAGGCCCCGCCGCCGACCGGATGAGCTCCGCCGCCGCCAAGACTGGAAGCCGGCCGTGGGCGCGAAGGCTAAGCCGGCCGAGCCGAAGCGAAGCCGGTGCGTGTGGCCGTGAGAGGCCGCCCGGGATGCCGGCCTCGAACTCGAGAAGTCACGGGCGGCGTCGGCCGAACCGACGACAACGCAGTGGGTGGAAGGGCCAAGGCGGAGGTAGATGAGGGGGCCGTGGTAGGCGATGATGTGGTCGAAGGCGCAGTTGGGAGGCGGGCAGATGAGGTGGAGGTGGCCGATGAACGGAAGGGCCATGGGGCTCGAAGGCGCGGTGGGGAGGCGGCGGCGGCGAGGACCAAGGCAACAAGCTCCATGGCCTTGGCCGCCTTAAGGGATCAAGTTAGTTGATTTGCCTTGCCTGCCTAGCTTCTTGTTTCATTGCGGGCTGCGCTAGTACTAGCAGCAACGAGACAGGAGGGAGCAGCAGAAGGCGGTGAGCTGCGGTGGGCATGGACATGGAGGTGCAGCGGCAGTGGCAGTGGCATGGCATACAGCGGTAGCATGGAGATTGGAGAGCATGGAGATGCAGCGCCCTTCTAGAATGTGCGGGCTACGCGGTGCCTACGGGCTATGCGGGCTGGTCTACTTCGAACCACTAGAAATATGTGGGCTTTTGCGGATAGATATGTGGGCTATTTTTGCGGGGCGGGCTAGCGGTTTAGCGGACAAGCCCGCCCCACTTGCACCCCTAGCCGGGGTGCGGGTATCCAGGGTATGGACATATGGTCGTAGACTTGTAGTTGCTTGAGCCTTGAGTTATACTGCTTTGGTTCCTTGGTGGGTGGTGCAAAATTAACTTGTTGCCTACATCCTGCATATCGTTAATAAGTGTTGTGCATTGGTTATTTAGGAACTAGAGATACAAGTTTGTTCAGACAATGCAGATCTCACCAGGGAGGCTGCTGATGTGTTCATTTGGTGCTTGACTCAAAATGTAGAGTCCTACAAGCAGTGGGTGAGTAGTCTTTTGCCCATTTGCTCTTATAGCCTTACACAAGAAGGTTGCAATTGATGTTTCTTAATTTCGATTTGCAGGAAAAACTTCATCTAGAAAATATTGAAACTAGTGTTGCTGTCTTGAGCAAAATAGCTATTGATTGGAAGGAGGTGTCTTCTAATCTCAGCTCTGAAGCTCTTAAGGCAACTGCAAAGAACCTAAAAGCTAAGGTATGCTAAGTGCTTAATTGTATAAATCGTTGTGTTGTGCACAAAGTGCTTGATGCTTTTTTTTTTATGTCAAAATGATATATATTCTCAGTCGAGGGCAGTCAGGGGCTGAAGGCATTGCCACTATTAACCATATGCAAAGCCAAGCTAACTGGAAATTGCAAAACAAAGGTAACTGACTCTATATTAGACCTTGAATTGGCTCCTGTAAGTGCATATTGTTAATAAGTGTATTTCTTATTTAGGAATTAGAGATACAAAATGAAAAAGGGCAAGACATTGTCATCTTCGTTATTTAAGTACTCAATTTGTATATCTAAGATGTTATATTATTTATGTTTTGCCATGTTTTTTTTTATATTTTATGTTGAATCATTTTTTTAAAGTTTCACGTCAATAAAACATTTGTGGCTTATGTTTTTTTTGTTATGTTTTAGTGTAGGTAGAAATTAGCGTTAGTTTTAATATGTTAGCCTATTAGAATTTAGTCTGAGACATGATTAAATCCTAGATCCGCCACTGCCAACACCGAAAGAGGAAAGTAGGGCTGGTTGCGAACTAACGGAGCTGTGGCTGGTGGCTAGGGTTCTTGACTGCAGCAGCCCCGATGCACAAACTTGTTTCTTTTTATAGAGATGATGCACAAACTGGTTCGGAAGCTGTAAGAAGGGCTTGGTTAATCCAGGATACTGAAGCGTTTTTTTTTTCTTCTCTTTATCCAACCGGTGGTAACTGGTAAGCCACCAGTCTGCAGAATTGGGCCATATCTTGAACAATTAGGTCAGCCCAATTCTCCAAAAGACGCCCAAGACCTACATGGGCTGGTAGGCCGACCGCGAGATGGGGAAAAAAAACGCCGAAAAAACACATTTCCCTTTTCCGTTTCAGCTCTCGTCGCCCGAGCCTCCTCGGCGTCGTCGCGCTATCCCCCCTCGCTGGCCTCCGCGGTCTCACCGCTTGTGCTCCGCCGGAGCAGGAGGAACCGCCGGCCGAGGGATCGAGGAGGCGGCAGGTGGCGAGCGTTCTCCGCGGCCCCCCCTCCGACTCGGCGCCGGAGGCAGCCTCGACTCCCCCGCCTCTGACCTGGCTCCAGACGGCACTGGACTCCCGCTGAGTAAACTTTGCCTAACTACTAGTTTGTTTGTCTAACTTTATTTTTGATTCTACAGTTGAGCCTTGTAATTGTAGTTTCTGGTATGCTTGCTAAAGAAAAAATGAAATTAAATTAGAGGGATGCAACAACTTTCCGGGTGCTGGTTGTATTCATTTTCAGGGGCTCTCAAGAAACTAGCCGTCTTAGGTATCGCAGCAGTATGTTGGACAATTTGGAAAACTATAAATAATGGTGTTGTTTTTAGAAAATTATGCTTGCTGATCCTGTTCATTTCACATTCATTGCTTGCCGTCGTCTCTAAAAAAACTAGCTGAATTACCCGTGCAATTGCGTGGCTGGATATTGAAACATACTATTTTTGTTGTATAACTCTAATACCTTTGAAAATATAGTTAATATAGCTGTGTTTGCTACACAATTGTAACCGTTGTAATATCTATATGTGATTAACCCTTATAATCTGGCCCAACCGAAATAAGTGGGGTAGATCTTCTCTTTTTCCCTTAATCGTAGAGAGAATTTCTAGGAATTTTGTTTCTTTTTCTGATTTAAAGATTATTTTAGGATTTTCTAGACCTCTAGAGCAAGGGAGGTGCTTTGAATACCACTTGTTTGTGATATACAGATGTCATCTGTTGTATTAAGTTCTCTTCTCTGGGCTCAACTGCAGGAGTGGCGAATGAAGCATCTACACAAGGCGATGGATGAGCACCTGCGCCGCAACTAGTTTCAGCTACATGATGGCAATGTATGGACTTCCTAATCTACTGATCAATTCCCTTACTTTTGTATTGAGCTGTTAAGGATGTTATCGCTGTATTTTGTCTAGCGTGTCCTTGTACCGTGCCTTGGCTATGTTGTGGCTGTCAATTAGCTTTTGTTTTATGTAGATTCACTGATAATTAGACTTTTGATATACATTTATACAAGTTTAAAGATCTGTCAAGTTAAAACAAAAGTTTAAATCTGAAGTGAGAATGACTGCATTTTGGTTGGGATTGCTCCTAATTATTTCCAATTTCCCTAAACAACCAACTAGTTTCTCGGAAAAAATATTGTTGGACCAAAAAGGCAACTAGAGGGGGCAGGGGGTGAATAGGAGCACCTACTCTTTCTCAACCCCGACTGCATTCAACTTCTTCTTCACTCCAATAGCTATGAAAGCTATGAAGATTAGAAACACAAGAACGCAGCAGAAGTTTTGCGTTGAAACTGGAAATACCTGAGGTAAAAACCTCCTGGCCGGTCTGACTGCCTGCTACAGAGCAAGCAACCCGAGATGATTTCAAATTAACTGTTGTTGACTCCAAGCCACCTGCACAACAATAGACCAAGAAATCGATTCCGAGCACAAGTTCTTCGCAACTTGACCCACGTTAGCTAACATATGCATCATACCTATGCACTGAATTGCATGACTTTGGCCAATCCCACGAAATTCACCGCCTTCCTGGCGCATGAACAACTTTTGGTCGGTCGATCATATACTGGTCGGTCGATCGCTAGCCACCGATCGATTGCCACAGACGGTCAGACCACCCCCCGATCTAACCACCGACAAACGACTGGTCATACCGTCTGGGACTTAGAAAATTTGCCCAAGTCTTCAGACTGCACTCTCTCTGAAAATTTCAAACTCTATCTAGTTTTTCCTCGAAACTCTATTTTCAATGAGACCAAGTGCAAACACATCCTCTCACCTTCCTACACAAGTGATTTTTGGCTAATTCAAAAAATTCAACTTTTTTACTTTTGGCCGGTCAGACCGCCACCTTTGGCCGGTTTGATCGCCGTGCCCTGGCTAGTCTGATAGTCAACCCAAGGCCGGTCAGACCGCAAGCCACCAGCAGGGGGGATAGAGAATCCCCTTGTCTCAAACCCCTATGAGTAGTGAAGTAAGGACCAATCAGCCCATTAATATTGATGCTAACCCTTCCCCCTTTAATAGAGCTTATCACCCAATTTATCCAACGCTCAGAAAAACCTTTTCCTTTCATTACCTTTTCCAAAAAAACCCCATTGAACTTTATCATAAGCTTTCTCAAAGTCCAATTTAAGGATAACCCCTCCCTTCTTAGTAATCTTCATCTATGGAGTATCTCATGTAAAGATAACACCCCATCTAGGATATTTCTCCCCTTGATAAAGGCAGTTTGACAATCACTAATAATCTTGTTTGCTATATTACCCAATCTGACGACCAACATTTTAGTAATTATTTTGAAACTAACATTGATCAAACAAATTGGCCTGAAATGCTTTATTGAATTAGCCTCCTTGATTTTAGGAATAAAAGTAATCCCCTCATAGTTTAATCTTTTCAAGTCAAGTTTCTCCTCATAAAAATCGTCAACCAACTTCATGAAAGACTGCTTAATCACCCCAGAAAGCTTTATAAAAAGAAGTAGGGAACCCATCTGGCCCAGGAGCAGAAACTGCTGGTAAATCCTTAATCGCTTTCCAAACTTCCTCTTCATTGAACGCTTGGATCAAGCTCTCATTGACAGCATATGATATTCTACCTTATTTCTTCCAAAAATAATTCTCAAGAATAACATTATGAGCTTCTTCAAAGCCAAACAAATTCTTATAAAACTTGTAAATATGATCTCTAATATCATCATCATTTGTCAAGCAAAACCCTTCATTATCCAAACTGTATATAAAATTCTTTCTTCTTCTACCTTTAGCACAACTATGTAAGAGACTAGAATTAGAATCGCCTTGAGTAATCCACTTTTCATAGCCCCTTTGCTGCCAATGTCTTTCCTCAATGTCATACAGCTCTTCTAGTTTGTCCTCTGCTCTGTACCTTTCTATCCACTCCTCAGAGCACAAACCACTAGCATCAGCCTTCTTGTCTAGCTGCTGAAGGTGATCCAAAATAGCCTTTTTGTTTTTATAATTAACCCTATTAGCATTAGCACCCCAACCTCTAAGAAATTGTCTTAAAGAAGCCACCCCCGATTCCATCTATCCACAGAATAGATCAAATCAGGCATCTTACTGCTAATATCACCCCATTTTTTAATGACTAACTCTCTGAAATCCTCCTGACAGAACCACTTATTCTCAAAATAAAACCTCCCAAGTTTCACCCTATTCTTTTCCCTTGAATCTAACACTAAAGGGCTATGATCAGATCTCACCCTGATCAGACTGTGAGCAGTGCAAAGTGGAAACTTGGTTTCCCAATCAGTAGTGACTAGAATTCTATCTAACTCCACCATGACCGGACAAGATTGCTTGTTTGTCCAAGTATATCTAAAACCACCCCTTTTGATCTCCATCAACTTATTATTATTGATAAAATCATTAAACTGATTCATCAAGGAGTAGTTAATACAATCAGAAAATCAGAACTCTTTATCTTCTGCTTTCCTAATCAGTTAATCCTCCCCCAAAAAAAAAAAAAACCACTGGGAGCCTTGACTTGAAACACTTGTTCTGAAGTTCCTCCAGAAACTCATAAGTCAGCTAATGCTGAGCAGGACCGTAAACATTGACTAATTCCCATCTAAAACTACTTTTCTTTTGTCTCAAAATCATACTTACAAAGAAGACTCCTTGGTCTCTGCCTTCAATTTCCAGAACCTTTGTTCTCACCCCCAAAAGCATCCCTCCAGAATGACCCTGTGCAGGGATCCAATGCCATTCATAATCAGCTCTCCCTGACAGAGCTTTTAGATCTCTAGCTGAAAAATCTTTCTTGATGGTCTCTTGCACCCCAACAGCTTCAAATTTTTCTCTAGCAATCAACTCCTTGAGTTGTTTAATTCTTGAAGGTTTACCCAGACCTCTAATATTCTAGAAAAGAAGCCTCATGTGTTACACTTTTTAAAAGGAAACTTATCTATTTTCACCCTACCTTTACCTCTTTTGTTCAATCTGAACTCCACAACACCCCTAGCAGCATTATCAATCACATTTAAACTAACTTCCTCTACCCTAACCTCCTCATCAACTGTATTATTCTTATCTTGATCAGATCTGATTTTGGATTCCAATTTAGCTTTAACAATAGCAGCCCTAGCTAATTCCTGGGCCTGCATAGCTGATATCACTTCTTTAGCACCTACTGTTCGAGCCCCTAAAACAATCCCACATGCAGAAGCTACTACTTCTAAATAATGAACAGGAGCATCATTAATAATAGTAAAAGAATTGTTCACAATCTTACCTTTGGTGTCCATATTTTGAATAGAATTTAATAAAGAGGCCTTCTCCTGCATTGGGATACCTTGGTCTTGAATTCTTGAGCTTTTTCTAGTTGCAACCAAAGGACCCTTAAATTTCTTTTTTCCTCCTCTTTTTTGCTATGTGTTCCATTCATCAGAGAACCCCTTTGTCTCAGTGAGGATAGGAGATTCCCCCTCTCTGCTTACTCCCTTGGTATGGGACATAATATCCTCTCTTATCTCCTCTACACTCCCTCTGTGAACCAAATCATCAGTAAAGGAATATTTCTTTTCCAACTCCAGTTGACTTTGAATGTTTATATTGTCATGCATTTTTGTGTCCTCTTGTAGATTTGCTATGTGACCCCTCATGCCCTCCTGTTTTTTATCATGATAAGTAAGACATGGCCATAGAGCTGCATCTAAAAATGAAGTGCCATCAGCAGTATGGACCACTATTGCATTTGAGGGAATCTGAGTCTTGATCTGTTCAGAGTCTGATAACACCCCAGTCAGCTGTACAAAAGAATCAGTTTCACTCTCATCCCTTTTATCCTCCCCTCCCCCACCATGACCAGAAGATCCCTCTGGGTCAATAATTTCAGGGAAACTAAAAGCCAAAGGCAAGACAGACAAAGCTTGACTTTTAGAATTGATCTCCATTATGTCAGTACACTCCTCTGCCCCCCAGATTCTGATCCTTTATGCTGTTTGCCTTTGTTTTTGTTTGAATCACCCCCATTTTTTGTGCAGAAGAATTATGAGTATCCCCACCAAACTTCTCAACCATCTTCTTCCATTCAGTTTTATGATTACTCCCATTAGATTCTTCTTCATCCTCCTCCTCCTCGTCATCCTTTCTATGAACATGAGATTTGTTAAAGTGATCACAAACTGGAGCTCCCTTCTTCCCAGCTACGCCCCCTTCTGCTTCAAATTTGGTCTCAACCCACAGAGTTAATAAAAACTTCAACATAACAATTGATATTAGAAGGATCCCTGCTCAGGACTTCAACCCTAATAGGGTCAACCCTCTCCGGGCTTACCTCATCCACTTCTAATAGTTCCTCGACAGTACTAACAATTTCCTTCACAATCTCTACTGTTTTTGCTGGAAGTGGAATGCCAGAGACTTTGACCCAAGATGTTGTAAGGGCTGAAGAAGCTTCAGGATCCATGTTGGATTTCTCTATCTTAGCTTTAATGGGGTGAAGTGCCAATTCAACTCTTCTTGTTTTATACCAAGTCTCCAACATTTCTTTAGAAGGAAAAACCACCGCATACTCAAATTATGATAATTTCCTCACTCTCCAATCCCAATTAGCTTGAATTAAATGTTTCAATTCGGCTTCAATCTTAATCACAGAGGTTGTTCCCTCTTTAACACTCAGCACCCCTGTAGCAGCTTGCTGCTCTGACAACTTAAATCCAGGCACTTGTAAACTGTAAAAACCTTGTCTAGCGATCCCAAACCCAAATAACTTCAAACCCAACTTTTTTTTTTGATCCGCAGGACATCCAGAATTCATTTGTCATGTTTTTTTTGCACTTATAGCATACCGAAGGGTTAGAATATCTGGCTTGATGATGACCCGTTTGTAAGCATCTAAAACAGGTTCGACGATCCTCCGTTCGAAGCACCCCCGTGTTAGGTCCAATATCACCCTAACCTTTTTTCAGTTCTCCCCCTTTTGCAAAACCTACCTCAGATTCCCAATTAGCCTCATCTCTGTTTCTATCCATTCTAGGGTTACCACCTCTACCCGCAAAACCTCCCCGAAAATTTCCTCTGTGAGGGTCCTCCCAACGTAGCCCTCCTTCTCTGCCCTGAATCTCTTTGCGAGGATCTTCCTGCCACCCCCTACCATGAGTAAAATTTCCCCTACCTGATCCCCCAAAATCCCGAGACTCAAATCGATCTCTAGTCCCTTACTAAGAACCAAATTGCGTACCTGCTTTTTGGTAATCCCCATGCAAGGTTATTAAGTCGTAAAGTCGAGTTGAGTCGCAAGAGGGGCGACTTGTCGACTAGTTGACCGACTAGTCGCGACTAGCCACGACTAGTCCACATACTAGAAGGTATTTAAATAGGGCATGTAATATACTAAGTTGTATAACAATTAAACACATATACATATTGTAAATCATGAAATAAAGAGAAGAACAACATAATCATGATGATGAGTTGATTACTTACTTGTTTTGATCGTAACAAATCTTTCTTGATGAATGGCTAGTTGCGATGATGAGTAACAAATCTTGATGAATGGCTAGTCGTTTTGATCGTAACAAGTCGTAACTGTTAGATATATATATATTGTGTAGGGTGTTATTTGCATTTGTACATGTTATATATTGGCCTTTGGCCCATTGGAATAGAAAAGTGGTTATATTCAAACATGGTATCAGAGCTAGGGTTTTGAAACCCTACCTCTTAGCCACCACCGCCGCCGCCATCAGAAGCCGCCGCCGCTTTCCTGCCACCGCCATCGCCAGCCGCTTTCCACGCTTTCATATCTCCTTTTCGCCGCCGCCCCTGCGCTCCGCCACTGCCGCTGCCGTCAATCTGAGGGTCACGGATCCATCTTGGTCGAAGCTGATCCGCGTCGAAGGCCAGCTTCCACGCCGTCGACGCTGCCACCACGCCGTGTCGAGCGCTGCCGCTCTCGCCTAGCCGTGGCGCCGCTCATATTGGATCGTCTTGGTCGAAGCGCCGCTCCATGTTGGTCGGCGTCGCCTCTCATGTGGATCTAAGAGCTAATCGCCGCCGCCAAGACCGGATCTCGCTGCCAGAGTTCGCCGCATGCGCATTGCCCGCTGTGCTAGAAACCCTAAAGTCTGCGGTGCAGCGAGACGACGCAGGGTGGCCGAATGGTGCCCAAATAGAAGAAGAGAAAAAAAAAAGAAAAAAGAAAAAACAAGTCGATGGCTTACCGAGGCTCCTTTGCCATCCCGCTCACGATTCGTTTTGATGGGGCGAACTTAAGCTGGGCCGTTCACCGAGGATCCACCTAATGACCCGGCGTCTCTGGGGTCATCTCGCTAGTGGCGACCATGTCCACCTCGTCCCTACATCACCTTCGCCTCTCTCTCTCTGGCGCGCGACGGCATGGCTCTCGAGGTCGACAATCTTTGACGGAGGAGGCGCTAGAGCTCTATCAGTCTGAGCTACACGCCTACGAGCGCTGGCAATAGGCTGAGGCTCGTGCTACCGCCATCCTAGTGGGTAGCATGTCTGTGACCATCTCTATGGATGTGGCGGAGCTGCCGACGACACAGCTCATGTGGGAGCGCCTCCGAGCTCACTACCAGCCGACGAGTGATGCTATGTATCTCTCAGTTGTGCACCAGGCACATTCTCTTCAGCAGCTCGATGCCACCGTTGATGACTTCTACCAGAAGTTGTCAGAGGTGTGGCGTCAGCTTGACTCTCTGGGGCCGGATGTCTGCCGGACCTGTCCCTGCTGTGTGCGGCTCCGCGCTCACCAGGAGACTCACCGCCTCTACGACTTCTGACGCTGCCTCTCGGCTGGTTCGAGATCGTGTGCGCTCGCTCTGACTCGCCACCAAGCTGAGCTTGGTGGAGGCCCTCGCGAGTGTCGCGTCTTGAGGAGACTTCGTCATCGTGGCATGGCTCGGATCTGATCTGTCTTATCTCGCTCAGATCTGCTCCTTTGCCGCTTTCAAGACCGACCGTGACCCTCCTCCAGCTCCTCCAGTGGTTCTTTGCTTCTCTGCGGGTCTCCATCGCACCCTCTTCGTCGTCTTGCGGCCATGTATCGGGATTGTTACAAGCGGAGGAGGACCAGAGTCGTCGGGCGGGCGTCCCGAAGGGCTCTGGAGGTTCCTCTCCTCGTGGATGGCCCCTCTCGCCAGGGCTCCTCTGGTGACGCCACACAGCAGCTTCTCTCACTACTTGAGCGCCTCGGTGTCGGCTCATCCTCGGACTCTGCTCGTCTGGCTCTTACTTCTCAGCAGTCTTCCTCGCCTCCGCCTTTCTCCCTCATCAGTATCTTGTCTCCGTGGATCTTGGACTCGGTGCTTCTTTTCACATGACACCAGATTCTACCCACCTTACTGCAGGCGATCCAATCGATTTTTCTTCCACTGCTTGATCGCAGATGGTACCTCCTTCTATTCTGGTAGAGGCACCCTTTTCACTTCGTCTTTTCATGTTCCTCAGTCTCTCATGTTCCTCACCTTACTATGCGGCTTATGTCTACCGGTCGATCACCGATCATGACTGTCGATTGTTCTTGAGTCGACTCTTGTTGTGTTCAGGATCACCTTGACGGGACTCTGCTTAATCTTGGCCCTCGGCGCGTGATTCGCAGCGTCTTTAGGAGCTCGACCGCTTCATCTTCCTTCCGTTGTCTCCGCTGACCACCAATACCACTACCACTACCTCTGCTCTTCTTTGCGTCCTCCACTACATCTTTTGCTCGATGGCACCATCGTCTCGGTCATCTTTGTGGTTCGCGTCTATCGTCTTTAGTCGGTCGTGGTGTTCTTGGGTCTGTTTCTGGGGACATCTCTTTACATTGTATGGGTTGCAAGCTTGGCAGCATTGCAGCTCCCTATCCCACTAGTGATTCTATTTCTACTTGTCCTTTTGATCTTGTTCACTCGATGTTTGGGGTCCCTCTCCTTCGTTTGAAAGGGGTCATCGCTATTATGTGATCTTTATTGATGATTATTCTCGTTATACTTGGATCTACTTCATGTCCAAGCGCAGCCAGGTTCTTTCTATTTATCAGATGTTCGCCACCATGGTTCGCACTTAGTTTGATTTAGTCATTCGTGTTTTTCGTCTTGACTCTGCTTTGGTAGTATCTCTCTTTGCTTTGCTTTGCTTTCTTCTTTGGCGAAAGGTGGCACTCTTCCTCGATACTCTTGTCCCGGTGCTCATGTTCGTAATGGTGTCTCTGGCGTAAACATCGTCACTTGCTTGAGACCGCTTTCATGCCTCATGCTTGCCACCTGTTCCCTCACTTTTGGGTCAAGTCGCTTTCTCTCTCTTTGCTTTTACGATCAACCTCTGATCTTCTCTCGCTCTTGAGGTTCTACTCTGCTGGCGTCTCTTTAGTCGAGCTCGAGTACTGATCATTTTCATTGCTTTTGTACGTGGTCTGCTTTCGCCCTTCTTCCACCTCGTGGCGTACCAAACCGATCGGTCGGTTTGAGTGTGTTTTTCTTGGCTCTGATCTTGAGCATAAGGGTTATCGTTGTTATGACCTGTTGCTCGTAGATGAGGATTTCTTGGGATGTCACTTTTGACGAGTCCCGCCTTACTACCCTCATTCCCCAATCTGTCACGCGGATTCTCTTCCCGAGTCGATCTCCTTCGATTTTTCCCGACTCTCGGCTTTCCACCACTGCTTGCCTCATCCTCCATCTACTCCTCCTCCCGGCTCCATCATTCCGCCTCACCGGATTTTCCTTCTCGCTCTTTTGTTGAGGCTCCATCTTTACCCTTGCACTACTCTCGCCGTCCTCGGCCTCCTACTTCCTCTCTTGAGCCTCCGTCTCTACTGGGCCCTGTTCCCAGTCCTCCTTCTCCATCATTGTTGGGTCCAGCTCCGTCTTCTCCTCCCAGATATGCTCTTCGTGATCGCCACACCATCAGCCGCTGCTTTATGGCTTCCGCCGTTGCTCTTCTGAGCCTCGACCTCACCGTGAGGCAGCTGCTTTCCCGAGTTGCGACTTGCGATGTCTGAGGAGATCGCTGCTTTGGAGCGCACTAGCACTTGGGATCTTGTGCCCTTGCCTGCGCGTGTTACTCCTATCACGTGTAAATGGGTGTACAAGATCAAGACCCGCTCGGATGGTTTTCTTGAGCGCTACAAGGCTTGTCTTGTAGTGCGTGATTTTCAGCAGGAGCATGGTCGCGAATACGATGAGACTTTCGCCCCTGTCGCTCACATGACCACTGTTCGTACTCTCCTTGCTGTGGCCTCTGTTCGCTTGATGGCCCATCTCTCGATTGGATGTTAAGAATGCCTTTCTCGATGGCGAGTTGCGTGAGGAGGTCTACATGCACCGCCCGGGTATTCTTCTCGATGGTATGGTTTGTCGCCTTCGTCGTTCTCTCTATGGGCTCAAACAAGCCCCGCATGCTTGGTTTGATTGCTTCTCCTCTGTTATTCTTCTTTGCTAGCTTCTCTCCAAGATGATCACGACCGCTTTCTCTTTGTTCACACCTCTCACTGGCCTGACGCTCCTCCTTCTATATGTGGATGACATGATCATTCTTGGAGATGACTCTCGAGACATTGCCTTTGTGAAGGAGCCGTCTCGAAGCGCGCTTCTTGATGTTTGATTTGGGTCTCTTCGTTACTTCCTTGGGATTGAGATCACTTCTACGCCTGAGGGCTACTATCTCTCCCAGGAGAAGTACATTTAGGATATCCTTACTCGTGCTTGCCTCACTGATCAGCGCGTAGTGGATACTCCTATGGAGTTAGGTGTTCACCTTCGCCCTACTGATGGTGAGCCTCTTGAGGATCCCACTCGCTATCGCCATATTGTCGGGAGCCTCGTCTACCTTGGGATCACTCGACCTGACATTTCTCACCTGTTCACATCCTGAGTCAGTTTGTCTCTGCTCCCACTCAGCTCCGCTCTGATCACCTTCTTCGTGTTCTTGATATCTTCGTGGAACCCTCACTTGCGTCTTTTCTTTCCTCGTTCGATTCTTTCTGACTTGAGCGTACTCGATGCGACACAGGCTAGCGATCATTCCGATCGCGGTCTCTTCTGCCTATTGTGTTTTCCTTGGTTCCTCCTTGATTGCACGAAGACTAAGCGGACCGCAGCTTTCTCGTTAGTCTTGAGGCCGAGTTGAGAACCATGGCATTGTGATACCGAGATCACACGGCCGGTGGCTCCTTGTGGATTTTGGCGTTTACGCTTCGCAGACTCGCTTTTATCGAGATAATCTTGATGCGATCAAGATTGCTCGTGATCCCGTGAAGCATGAGCTTACCAAGCACATTGGAGTGGATGCTTCATACATGCGATCGCAGGTGCAAGACTAAGTTATTGCTCTTCATTATGTGCCTTCGGAGCTTCAGTTAGCAGATTTCTTCACTAAGACACAGACTCGAGCTCAGTATAACTTCTACCTCTCCAAACTCAGTGTTGTTGATCCACCATGAGTTTGAGGGGGGGGGGGTGTTAGATATATATATTGTGTAGGGTGTTATTTGCATTTGTACATGTTATATATTGGCCTTTGGCCCATTGGAATAGAAAAGTGGCTATATTCAAACAGTAACATAATCATGATGATGAGTCGATGACTTACAAGCTCTATAGCAAGTCACTCACATGGTAGTGGGCCAGCAAAACAAGTCGGGCGGCTAGACAATCTCGATTAGTCGCGACTAGCCCTCCTAGTCGAGTCGAAGACTCTAGTCGAAGGTTGTGCACCGACTTGTCGACTAATCGTCGAATAGTCGCGACTAGTCGCACGACTTAATAACAGTGCCCCCGTGTTGATTCTCTTGATTTCTTCATCACACAGAGGTAGGTCTAATAGAATATTCTGGAACTAGCAGGCAGCAGGGATGCAATCGTGCATGCCCACTGAAGTACACCCACACTCCAGATTGATGTCTTTCAGACATTCAGCATCTCAGGATACATGCACTCTTGTCTTGATTCTTCCATGGGAGCTAGCAGAGAAAGAAGCAAATTGTTTTCGATAATGCAGAGAGAGCAGCAATGAATTAACTTCACCTGGTGATCATAGGTACTGCTCTAATGCCATAAAGTTAACTGCTTATTCTCTCTTTTGTTCTAGCGAAAGCTGATTAATTCTCTTCAATGGCAGCATCTGAATGTACATCCATTCTGACTTCTGAGCATCATCCGGTGGCACATGCCATGCACTCCCCAGCTAGAGAATCGGAGAATCGAGGTGCGAACTACTCTCTTTAAGATTGGGCTATCCTATTTATGCTGTAGCATTAATGACAATTGCGTTTCGGTGTACTTTGTACTGAGTTAGTGAACTGATTGTTACCCAAGAATCTGAACCCCAACATTACAAAACTGATATTTAGTATATATAAGATTATAAGTTACCAAGTAGTCCTTGAATTTCATACAAGTTGTTGTAGACACGAACTAGGGTTGGTATTACCAGCGAAGGCGTGAGTCCAGACTTGGTGTGGCACAAGAGCAGGTGGTGCAAGAGTAAGAGTCCAGGAGGAAGAGTAGTAGAGTCCAGGAGGAATAGATACAGTTTAAGAGTAGAGTTCGTATTAGAGATATGAGTTTGTATCAGGGAAGGAGTCTATTAGGTGGTCGGTTTGTCCAGTTGGGCCATCCCTATTTAATGGATGCCATTATATCTAAGTAACAAAAAACAATAAAGTTATTCTCTTCTAATCTCTCTCGTTACCTTCTGTTGCTGGCCACGGCGCCCACACACCGGCAAGCATGCTTGTCCACCAGTGAATCATCCATCCCTACAACCTTCGGAGCAGGTCCGGCCACATCACAAGTACAAGCAGAAACTCTACACTATTTTACCAAATCCAACGGCAGAACCCTTACCAAAAAGAAGTATATCTGTTCAAACTAAGAGCCGAGAAGAAAAAGAGACTTGGTAGATCTAATAAGTGACACTAGAGTTTTTATCTCTCTTCAGAATCCTTGAAGTGAATATTAAGACGGTAGAATTAAGAATTACAATGGGCTCCCATAATTTAATTAGGCCTACTAGATACAATATGTTCATATGGCCTTGGAATCCCATCTATCTATTTCATCTTCCGCTCGAGAGACTGGACATGCCATCGCTGCCAACAGTGGAAGTCAGTGATGTGTACTGGTCGAAACCTTCCTTCTGCATCAGGGCCAACATGCTATAGCTTAAGTTTGTGGGCATCAACTCCGGGAGTGGCATGTCACCGTTGAGGTATTGCACGGCTTGCCGCATACTGGGCCTTGCATTGCAAAATGGATGTGCACACAGCAATCCCAGCTTTAACACTAGACATACCTCATCAACGTCGTAGTCTTCTTGTAACCTCCTATCCAGTGTGTTTGTGAGTGATCCTTTGTGCCAATGCTGGACAACCCAATCAAGTAGCATCTCTGAACTATCCTGTGCATGATTGTTGATAGGCCTTTGCCCGCAGGTTACCTCAAGAATGAAAATGCCAAATGCATACACATCTGTTAGAGGTGTTGCCTTACCAGTGCGCGCCAGCTCTGGAGCTAGGTATCCCATGGTACCAACCACGTGTGTTGTTTGTGGGTCAGTGCCATGGTCATACAAGCTTGCAAGGCCAAAGTCACCTAGACGTCCATTCATTTCAGTATCAAGGAGTACATTGCTTGCTTTGATGTCTCGGTGGATGACAACTTTCTCCCACCTCTCGTGGAGGTAGAATAAGCCAGATGCAACACCTTTGATAATTTGAAACCTTTGAGACCAGTCCAGTGTGGGCTTGTCCTCTTCACAATATAAATACTTGTCAAGACTACCATTTCGCATGTAGTCATATACCAATAAGAGTTCACCTTTTCTCCTGCAATAACCAAGTAACTGGGCAAGGTTGCGATGTCGGAGGCGGCCTATACTGACAATCTCAGCGATAAACTCCTTTATTCCCTGCTTTGACTCGTGGGACACCCTCTTTACAGCAACCTCCAATTTAGAGACTGCAAGGACTCCTTTATACACCTTCCCAAATCCTCCTTGGCCAAGTAGATTCTTATTCTTAAATCCGTCTGTAGCATGGAACAAATCCTTGTATGAGAAGCGGTGTGGCCCAAACTCATCTTCCCAATCTTCATGTAGCTCAGCGTACCTCATTCGCCTCCGTACGAATAGAATGGTGGCTGTTCCCACAAGGATGATGGATGTGGCAGTGGCTATTGGTAGGACGACCTCCAGAACCATAGACCGGGGTTTTGGGCCAACGCGAGGTAGCTTTGGCAACTTGGTGACGTCGATGGCCGGAGCCGGACGGTTTATTCCCAAGCTCCAGCCAAGCACGCAATACAGTGAGTTGATTGGACCAGTTGAAGCCGAGAAGCCGACATAGGATGGTTCTTCTAGCACTGTTGAGAGGTTGTAGGTAACTGAGACTAGTGGCCTCAACGGCTTGGCTACCCTGAGGGGAGCCAAGGTCACACTGATCTGTGTGGTCTCTCCATTGTAGTCCACCCACACTTGCATTTCCTTGCGGCTAACGAGGGACAAGTTATTGAAAACACCATTCTTGTCATCATAGAAACCAGCTGGTTGGGATTGAACCGAGGTGAGACTATCGATGTCGATGCCAATGTGGTTGTCATCGATGTCCTGAAACTCGGTGTTTTGGCTACTATCAAGCTCGACTGCAAATATGTGGTTGCTTGCTTTGCCATCACTTGTTTTGTTGAGGAGGCCCAAGTATTGTGAGTGCTGTGCACCTGAGAAATCCTTGCTTGGAGCTATCAGGAAAGTCATGCCGTCAGTACATTTATCAGAGTATACAGGGACCATGCCGAACACAAAGGTGATTGAGAAGGACTGCACCGTCCCATTGGGTGACCTGCGGAATTTCCATGGAGCTGGGTGGAATGCATGGCCTTTGATATGAACCGTGCGATTGGTCAGCTCAAGTACCCCATCTGGTGTAACCGTGGCTGCTCCGTCGAGGGTGAGGTCATTGCCGGAGAAGCCAGGGTAGACAAATTGGCCCTCGCCGGTGGCGGTGGTGAAGGATGCAAGGTTTAGGGCCAGGGAGAGGAAGAAGGTTAAAAGGAAGGATAGATGCTTCATGTCAGGCACGTCTGTAGCTGTAACAGCTCAACAAGATGCAGAAATGAAGTGTTTTCGTAGAATATCAGAGGTTGTTTCTGTTGTCAGTCTACTCTGCGGTCTGGAATTTATTTGCAACGAGGGCAACTCTTAGCCACTCATGACTCCAGTGCATGAATCAGTCGTGTACTCGTGTGTGTAGTTTTCCATATCAGTCATTGTCCAAGTGTTACTAGTTGATTACATGAATGCGATTGCTTTGTTATTAGTACTATATTTTGTTTGTTGGGGGTATCAAACAACATATATATATTGATTATTCTTGCACCGAAAAGTTACAATTCGGCCGTCCAAACGAAACTAAACTTTAGAAACAATTCTATGAATTGCTCTCTACTCCAAGGGAAAGCTGTGAATTTCTGGGTATAAACAAAAATTTTGGTGAACAACCTGCAGTTATTGTTTAGCAAGCTAATTTTCTCTCAGTTAGCTGCAACGAATTGTTTTGATGGAATCAATTATCCCTCTGTTTTCGCAGGAGACTTTCTATGCAACTTTCTTCTTGTCAGCCAGCAATCCCTACCAAGGGGATGCAGATCCTCCGCAGTAGCAGAGCAAAGTCACCAACTGCACGCTTTTTAGGTCGTTGGATTGAGATCGGACGGTCTGAATCACACCTCAAGATAATTTGCTATCTACTCAATATCACGCGATAAATAAGCAATTTATCACCCACCAAATCTGGACCATCCGTTGATTCATCCGATGGCTCCGGACTGCCCCAACAGCACGCTACGGTGCCCCCTCTGATTTTGCTCTGCTACGGCAGACGTCCGACAGGGATGCAGATATCCCTCGGTGATTCTACAGTAGCAGATCCATTACCAAAGCATCCATTCGTTTTCATTAGAACATTTGCTATGCCTCAGTGATGTATCAGCCATGAGACTGGAGATCACTGAGTCAAGTCAGTTTCCTCCTTTCTTGATTGGATCTGATCTTCTCCCCTACAGTCAAGGTATGAAAAGCTAAAGTAATTTATCGTTTCTGTGGGCACAGTAGAGGCGGCTAAGATTGTAGTGGTTGGTTTCCTTTCGGAGTTTTTCTTTTTGTATTGAAGCCGGTGGTCAGGAAGACTCGAAAGTCGAAACCCCGTCCGCCTCGTTTCTGTGGGAACCGTACAGGCGGCTAAGATTGTAGTAGTTGGTTTTCTTTCGGAGTTTTTCTTTTTGTACTGAAGCCGGTGGTCAGGAAGGCTCGAAAGTCGAAATCCCTTCCCCCTCGTGTGGATGTTCAGATTCTTTTTGGCTCTGGTAGCTCGACTGGTCAGAACAAAGGACTCGAAAGTCGAAACCCCTTCTCCCTCGTTTCTGTGGGAACCGTACAGGCGGCTAAGATTGTAGTAGTTGGTTTCCTTCCGGACTTTTTCTTTTTGTATACAAGCCGGTGGTCAGGAAGGGAGACGCCCCATTGGTCGCGGTATTGGAAAATTCTACCCCATCGAAATCAGGGTTCATTATTCAACCATTGGATCACAGGGTGGAGAAGATGGAGCGATGAAAATTCCAAAAACGATAGAAAAACGGTGACAAGTCAAGTCTGATGATATACTGATAGAGGGAATTCAAGGGGTGCTCTTCTCACATTGGTTCTGATGACATGGGTGCTTGATGATGTGTTTTTTTTTAGTGTTTGGACCAGCTGAGCGCCATTATTGAAGCATGATCATGACAGGCCGTGCTCGATTGATTTTGGTTGCCAGCTGGCTGCAACTGCGATTGATATACCTGGTCCAATAGTTATTTTGTTTTTTGCCTCTTGAGAGTGATATATACCTCGTCCAATACTTATCGTGCATGTGGCCTCCCTGGGACATGGAGTTGATTTGACTAGCTAGTTAATTTACACCCGCTAAAATATAAGTGAAATATTTGGTACTTAAATCGAACATATATAGTTTCAACCTTCATGTTTATATTCAATTTTTGTTGGGGGGGAGAGAGAAAGAGGGAGATAAACTATAAGTTAGATTCAAATAGAAGAAGAAAAGGACAAGATTTCAAACTTCACAGCGCTCGTGGCAAAATGACTGGCCTTTGTACCTACGTTCGCCCGTGCGATTTCCCTATTTTCTCGTTTTGCACGGGAAAACTACCAAAATGGCCACTGTTTCGGGAAATAAGCATAGGGCCCTAGCGGGCGACGATGTGGGTCAGCCGCTTAGTCGCCTCTTCGCGCGCTCATAGCACAACGCCCAACATTTTCCCATGTTTGCCCGTGCGATTTCCCTGTTTTCACGTTTAGGCCGCTCCCAGTGCTCCACCTAGCTGGTATCTTAAGCCTGTCATATAGGCAAAATGATGATGTGACACTATAGTTAATGAAGAGAGATGGTACTCTAGTATCTAATCTGGATACCAGTTTGGTCTCGAAATCCAACGCATAAAATTTGTTGTGATCGATCCCGTGTATTTACGTTTGTGCGTGTCAACAAACATGTATTACTTTAGTACATGCCATAAATAGGCCACAATACTCAAATACTAGTAAAGATCATGTATGTAATTAAATGAAACAGCCTAAGATACTACACTATAAGAAACCATGCATTAGAAAGATAGTATCCTAACACTCCTCATGCACTAAAGAAACTGCACTAAGATACTGTCCATTGGGAACAACTTTAACGCGCAACAACTGCTCGAACAACCACTATTTCTGAAAATAAGCATAGGGCACACAGAGGGCATCGCGACGATGCGAGTCCAGCGGGCTGCTCGGCCGCCCCATCACCCGCTCGTGGCAAAACGTTCGGCCATTTCCTCGTGTTCGCCCGTGTGATTTCCTCGTTCGGGCTGCTTGGCCGCCCCATCACCCGCTCGTGGCAAAACGTTCGGCCATTTCCTCGTGTTCGTCCGTGTGATTTCCCTGTTTACACGTTTTGCGTGTGTGTCGGACCCAGATTTTGTAATTCAGAATCCTTTGTGAAAACACTGCGTTATTCCCTGAATTAGTAGTTAGCACTCACAGAATACATTACTGAATCAATTTATACATGATGAAAACTAAACCATTTATTAATTAACACAACAGAGTTTACATAGATCGTATTGTGTCAAGTTTTACAATAAGAGCCGAACAGGTCAAATGATTGCATCACAAAAATAGCGGAAGTGACAACGGAAGCAAAAGGGGTAGAGCACATCTCTCCACAGGCAAGCGATTGGGGTTGCACGTGTACGACTGATATTACCCAAGGACTTGGATAATATTGGTTGTATGCAAGTACCGACGGAGACAGCTAGACTGGGGCGAGACTAGAACAGCTAAAGACTAAACTACGCTTCATCATCTCCCAGGCCTCCAACTTCTGGATCCTCGTAGTAGTCATAATGTCCATGATTTCTTACTTCTGAGGGTTTTGAGGGAAAGAGCGAGGATGAGCTCAACTTCCGTGCTCGCGAGCTAACACATAAGATGCAGTAGTAGTACATGCACGACTTAACAAGGATGGCTCAGGTTCATTTATTTGCTAAAGTAACATTTTCAATTACCATTAGTAGAAGTTCCTATCACTTAGCATTTTGATCAAATTGCATTTTATTAAAGAGAGTAATTGTGCAATATTAAATAACAGCGTAGGTTATCTTCACTTTATGCTTACTTTTGATTTGGGGCTATCCCCACTTATTAACACCACTGAGTTCGACGACCCAGAAAAAAAAAATCCAAATTTAGGGCTAGGGGAGCCGATCTGATTTTCATTCCACCCACAAAGTTTTATAAATAGAACTAACTCTAGTAAGTTCCTATGTCCGCCTTTGACCGTAGGCCTGGCTGTTTGAATAGTTTAATGCTCTGCAAAGACTGTACACGTTACCCACAAAAGATAATTATCTTGATATGTACACACGCTTCCTTAGACATATGAATCAAAGGGAGATCACCACAAGGCCTTTACAGTGCCTCCCTCAGTATTACTTACACCCGCTAAGGCTTAAATGCGAGAAGGGTTATGTTAAGATATAGACACATTAACCCCTTCAGAGACCCCTCTTGCGTACTCTTAACGACTTCGTCGGCACTTGACCCCCTTCACCACGAACGCTTATAGCATCATGGGTCATCTATCTGGTACAACTCGTACTGATAGATACAAATTATTTAGCCAGGTTGTACTTTACAGACTTGTGGTTGCACTGTTTTACATTGGGTGGTCATCACAGGATTAAGTCCTTAGGGTTATCTGGACGGTTCATTCCACATACCATCCACAAACCAACATTCCTTAGGCTGCATTAGCACCCATCACTATACCATCCATCATACCATCCGCTCAGATGTGGTATTAGTAGGTTATTAGGGTTTTGAGAAGTATAAACCAAATTATCATAGCCATTTCAGTCATTTGCCCTAATGACTGTCTAAATCTATTTTCATGATTAAAAGATGATGATTAGGGCATTTAATGCCTTAGTACTTAAGCAAGACTAGCATGTCACTTAAGTATAACCTAATAGCTAGTATAGTTACCATGTAATTACTAGGGTGATAAGGATTCATGGATTCAATTACCAAAGGATGGGATAATAATTAACTAATTATCAAATGAATATTTAACTACCTTAAGATTTAATATACATTTGCTTAAAGAATTAAAGCATGCAATTTGTTATTTTAAAAGAATATAATTTGCATAAAATGTAGGTTCAATATGATCAAAGTATTGACTCGCCTGGAGTGAAGATAAAAGAGTCTTGACAATCTTGTGCTTAATCAAAATGGAGGTCTCCCGCTTCTTCGAACCCTAATCGGACGAATGTACTGGAAAAAGGAACAAACAAGCAAAGAGAGCAAATAAATAGTAAAGAAATAATAAATAAACTCCAAATTAAACAAGACCAGTGCCATTAACAAGCTCTTGAATTTAAACAAATTTCACTAAATTTGGAGTTATAACGGAGGAGAACATAATTTTTGAAGTTCGGAATTGAAAATAAAACAATAAAATAAAAGAGGGAGAGAGGAACACCCACTGACATGTGGGGCCCAATGCACAGCGCTGGTCCGAACGTTTCGACGCTGGTCAGAACATTTTCAGACGGTCCGAACGTCCATCGCTCGGTCTGATCGTTCATGGCATTGGTCCGAACGTCATGGCCCTTGGTCTTTGGCGGCTCATTTCATGCCGTGATGCGGCGTGGGGCGACGCTTAAGACCAAAAACGGAATGCCCACATCGAGGCGAAGGCAATGGTGGCGGTGGCGTGACCGACAGCTCACCAGAGCGGCGGCGCGGTGAGGGAAAGCGGCGGCGACGCACGTGCTTAAAGCCGAGCAAGAGAATCCAGCGAGCTCCGAGAAAATGAGTGAGAGCACCGGCTAGGGGGAGCAAGGGGAGCTTACCAAGCTCAAGAAGAGAACCGGAGGTGGCCGGAGGAAAGAGATCGACGGCGGAGAAGAGGTTGGCCGGAGGCGGGGAAGAACATGAAATGCGGCGGCGGTGATGGACCAAAACCTGAACAGTTTGGGGCGTTGGCTTATGTGGGGAGGTCCAGGGGGAGGAGGGCGCCTCTTATAGCCGCAAGGAGGAGCTTGGAGCAGTTGGAGGGCCAAGGGGTGGCGCGGTGTCTCGAGGCGGCATCATGGGCGACTGCACGGGTGGAGTGCGTGCCTGTGAGGAAGGTGAGAGGTGACGAGCAGGCGGAGCTTGCCTGGTGCGCTACGGTGAAGGTGGGGGAGTGGCCGCAATCACTGCGTCAAGAAGCCTGCGCGACGCAGAGGAATCGGGCGCGGCAGAACCACAAGGCCCGTGTGATCTGTGATGATCTGTTGGGTGACAAGATCGGGCGAGGGCGAGCGTCACGGTGGCGACTTTGGAGGCCAAGGCAAGTGAAGAAGCTCGTGCGGGCAGGCGAGAGCGACAGAGGGAGCAGGTGGGAGCACGTGGGCGACGCAGGGTGACGAGGGCGGCATGGGTGCTAGTCAGAACACAGCCACGGGCTCTTGGGTGGAGAAGAGGGGCAAGGGGAGAGGGTGCCAGGCCAGATAGGCCAAAAGAAGGAGGGGAGTGGGCTAGGCGGCCCAAGGGAGATATGGGCTGAGCCCAAGAAAGACGAGGGGCAAATTTGAGAAGAGGCCCAAATTTGAAAAGAGAGTTCAAATTCAAATTTTGAGTCCGGGAATTGAAAGGAGGTCCAAAACACAAATTTTGAATTTAGGTAAAAGCTAAGGATTTGAAATTACAAGGTAATTTGGACAAGCGGTATTTACTATTTACGTCCGAAAATGGACTGTTACAGTGTGAAACTACCACCTCACGCGCTCATGGAAAAATGCCTGGCCTTTTCCCCGTATTCACCCTTGCGATTTCCTCGTTTTCACATTTCGCATGTGAACACTGACCGAACGGCCCCTCTTGCCAGGGCTCCTCTGGTGACGCCACACAACAGCTCCTCTCACTGCTTCAGCGTCTCGGTGTCGGCTCGTCCTCAGACTCGGGTTCTGCTCGTCTGGCTATTGCTTCTCAGCAGTCTTCCTCGCCTCCACCTCCTCCCTCGTCAGGTATCTTGTCTCCGTGGATCTTGGACTCTGGTGCTTCTTTTCACATGACACCAGATTCTGCCCACCTTACTTCTGTACGGTCCACAGATTTTTCTTCCACTATTCAGATTGCAAATGGTACATCTTTTCCTGTTACAGGCTGAGGCACCCTTTCCACTTCTTCTTTTCATGTTTCTACAGTCTCTCATGTTCCTCAGCTTACTATGCAGCTTATGTCCGTTGGTTAGATCACTGATCACGACTGCCGTGTTGTTCTTGAGTCTGACTCTTGTTGTGTTCAGGACCACCGCACGGGGACTCTGCTTGGTACTGGCCCTCGACACTATGATTCGCAGCATCTTTGGGAGCTCAACTGGCTTCATCTTCCTTCCGCTGTCTCCACCAGTCAGTCGGCTACTACCACTACCTCTGCTCTTGCTGCGTCCTCCACTACCTCTTTCGTTTAGTGGCACCATCGTCTCGGTCATCTCTATGGCTCGCGTCTATCGTCTTTAGTCAGTTGTGGTGTTCTTGGAGTGCATTTACAGGGACACCTTTTTACATTGTATGGGTTGCAAGCTTGGCAAGCATTGCAGCTCCCCTATCCCACTAGTGATTCTATTTCTACTTGTCCTTTAGAACTTGTTTACTATGATGTTTGGGGTCCGGCTCCTTTCGTTTCGGCCAAGGAATTATGTGGGGCAACGAGTGGATTATCTCTTGTGGGTAAAGTGTACACATCTCTGTAGAGTGTAAAACTGTTTAAACAACCGTGTCTATGGTCAAAGGCGGATATGGGAACTTACTAGAGTTAGTTCTATTTCAAAAACCTTTGGGGGTGGGATAAAAACTGGTCGGATGGATGTAACCTGGACCTTGTGTTGTTCCTAGGTGGTCATACCCAGTGTTGTTAAGTGGTGGATGTAACAACGAGCAAATGAAGCATATGTGAAGATAACCTCTGCTGTTATTTTATTATTGCACAACTGCTCTCTTTACAAAAATGCATTTTGGTTAAAATGCTAAGTGGTAGGAATTTCTAATATCGATATTTGAAAACACTGCTTTGGCAAATAAAAGAACCCGAGCATCCCTTGCTAAGCCATGCATGTTTACTATTGCATCTTGTGTGTTGGCTTGCGACCACGGAAGTTGTGCTCATCCTCGCTCTTTCCTCAATCCTTCAGATCCAACGGATCACAGAGATTACGATTATTATGAGGATCCAGACGTGGAAGGCCAAAGAGCTGATGAAGAGTAGATTAATTCGAGTAGTCTTGGTCTCGCTTCAGTCTAGCTGGCTCTTCGGTGTTCGCGTATGACCGGTATTGTCCAAAGTCTTTGGTTATTACCAGTCGTACACGAGTATCCCAGTTGCCTGCCTGTGGAGAGCCGTGCTTTACCCCTTTTGCTTCCGCTGTAGTCTCCGACCAGGTGGTCGAAACCTCTTTTTCGTCCAAGTGGTTGGAACCGGGTTGAAAATTTCCACTGTTCTTTTGTGATTTAATCATTTGGTTTGTTTGGCCTTTACTATAAAATCGATCCGACACGGTTTATGTCATTCTGATGATTGTAATATATTGGATGGTTTGGTTTTATGAGTTACGACTTGTTATGTCTTGATTCAGCAATATGCCTGTGAGTGCTATCTACTGATCCAAGAAATAACACAGTATGTTTCATAGAGGATTCGGGATTAGAAAAATCCGAGTCCGACACAGGCCCATTTAAGCATCTAAAGTGAAGGGTTTTCATTGAAGGTGATAACTTTTATGCAGATGCTTGCTGACATGACAGCATTCTCTCTCTTTAAGCACCTGTGAACGAGGAGCTTGCATTGGAGATGCCCTAACGTAATCCTGCTTCAATACATGTAGGTAGGCCGTTATACGTTAATTAGAATTTCGAAGGAAGTGGTGTTTTGAAGGGGTCTTTCCTGGCTTAAGTCACCTCAGAGAATAGTTCGCTACTAGCTTCAAATTATTGTCTGATGCATACAACTAGGATAAATGATCGAAATGTGGTGCAGAATTTGATAGGTTCCTTTGAGTTGAACTATTTTTCTCCAGATTGTCCATATAACACTCAACTGTTTTTATTCCAGTCAAATTTTGAACTATTGGATCTAGATCTTGTGGATCTAATCTCTCCCTACCCTTACTATATAAAATTTCTAATGTTGAAGTATACTATCCACTTTCCTTGGCTTAATCTTTTAGGTGAATTAGTTGGTACATGAAACTCAATACGGTATTAAAACCAATATGTCTTGAGTTTGAGACTCATACATCACATTTTTAAGAAAACAATAATTGTGCCCCACTTCAAGTCCACATCGTAGGCCCGGTGGAGCCTAGACAGAAGGAAGAATGTTGAAGTATATTCCCATTTTTCTCTCAACAGTTTAAGTTTTTGGGTGGATTGATTGGTACATAAAACTCAATACGCATCTCCTCCCAACCCTAACCTATGCCATCCGATCCTTAGCCGTGTCCTCTAGCGCCAAAGCGTCCTCCATGCCGCGGTCGCCTCCGGCGTTGGAAACAACTAATAAAATCCTAATACATGGATGGAGATCGAAGAGGGGTATGACGAGGAAGGGGGACATTCGGTGCTGGCAGCATTCAGTGGTGGACAGTGGCGAGGCCGGCTTTACCGGAGGTCACAACGTTCGCTGGTGAGCGGTGATAGAGGTGAAGGCGCACAAATCTTCAAGCACATCCAAAGGTTAGAAATTTGAATGAAATCAGAAAAAAAAATATTAGTTGAGTGTTGTATACAGTCCGGTTTTTTCTCTTGTGATTAGCACAATTTTGTTTCTACTAAACATTATTTCTTCGGTACAATGCTTCACTACTAAATCTCTTTAGAAAAGAAGAAGTAAAATTAACAATATGTACGTCCTTGGGGTATCCCATATATTTGTTATGAATAACGCTTGTATTCATTATGAGACTAATGGACCAATATATATATACAAGTATAGGGTGGCATATATGCAAGGAACCCCTTATACAATGGGGAAAATACATATATATCTAACACATCTAACACCTCCTTAAACTTATGGTGGATTAACAACATTAAGTTTAGAGAGATAGAAACTGTGCTGAGCTTTGGTCTGCACCTTTGTGAAGAAGTCTGCCACCTGAAGTTTTGAACGCACATACTGAAGAGCAACAATCTGGTCATGTACCCGTGTCCGCATGTAGGAAGCATCAACACCAATATGCTTTGTAAGCTCATGTTTCACCGGATTGGTAACAATGCTAATAATCCCTGTACTGTCAGACGAAAGAGGAGTGGGTGCTGAAACAGAAACACCAAAATCCTCAAGTAACCATCGTAGCTAAGTAACCTTCGCAGTCAGCAAAGCCATAGCTCGCAACTCAACCTCAGTACTCGAACGAGAAGTTGCTGTCTGCTTCTTAGTCTTCCAAGCAATGAGAGAACCACCAAGAAAAACATAATAAACAGAGAGAGACCAGCGATCAGAGTGATCACTAGCCCAGGTGGCATCAGAATATGCTTGGAGCTGTAAAGAGCTGGAGCGAGGGAAAAATAGACGATGAGTGATGGTTCCACGAAGATATCGTAGAACACGAAGAAGATGACTATAGTGGAGCTGAGTGGGAGTAGAAACAAACTAACTCAAGATATGCACATGGTACGAAATATCAGGATGAATGACATCCAGATAAACAAGACTCCCAACAAGGTGACGATAGCGAGTAGAGTCAGCAAGAGGCTCACCATTAGTGGGCCGAAGATGAACATTAAGCTCCATAGGAGTCTCAGCGGTGTGCTGATCAGTAAGAGAAGTATGATCAAGAAGATCCTGAATATACTTTTCTTGGGACAGATAGAAGCCCTTAGGTGTAGAAGTAACCTCAACCCCAAGAAAGTAGCGAAGAGGACCGAGATCAGACATAAGAAACTGCTCATTAAGACGCTCCTTCACAAAGGTGATGTACTGCGAATCATCTCCAGTAATGATCATATCATCAACATATAAAAGAAGAAGCGTCCGACCACGAGGCGAAGTGAATAAAGTGAGCAGGATCATGAGCACTGGCAGAGAAACCAATTGCAGTGACAAGAGAAGAGAAACGATCAAACTAGGCACGAGGAGCTTACTTGAGGCTGTAAAGAGATCGGCGAATGTGACAAACCATACCATTAGGAACAGAATACCCCGGTGGTGGCTACATATAAACCTCTTCACGCAGCTCACCATTGAGAAAGACATTCTTGATATCAAGCTGAGAGATGGACCATGCCCGAACAGACGCCACAGCAAGAAGAGTGCGAACAGTGGTTATGTGAGCCACAGGAGCAAATGTCTCATCATAATCATGACCATGCTCCTGCTGAAATCCACGTGCCACAAGACGAGCCTTGTAGTGCACAAGAGAACCATCAAAGCGGGTCTTAATCTTGTAGACCCACTTGCACGTGATAGGAGTAACACGCTTGGGAAGAGGGACAAGATCCCACATGCCAGTACGCTCAAGGGTAGCAATCTTCTTTGCCATCGCATGCTGCCACTTCTGATGAACAGCAGCATCACGGTAAGAAGTCGGTTCGGTAAGAGCCACTAAAAAAAAGCTCACAGGAGGCTGAATAGACTGGCGATCACGAAGGGCATATCGAGGGGGAGGCCGGAGAAGATGGTGCATCACAAGAATCCTCAACTCGCGGACGACGAGTGTAGTAGAGAGGATAGGAAGGACGAAAGCCGGGAGGAGCCTCTTGAGAGGGTGGTGGGGGCAAAGGAGACGGTGAAGGAGGAACCGAAGAGGCTAAAGGCTGTGATGGAGGTGTGGTGACTATGGGGGTGGCAGGAAAAGTCAGGAAAGAAAGCGGCTCGACAAGAGATGCTGGAGTAGTGGAAGGAGAAGGACGAGGGTAGAAAGGACGAGATTCATCAAAAGTGATGTCCCGAGAAACCCGCATCCGTCGGCCAACAGGATCCCAACAACGATATTCCTTATGCTCAGCGCTATAGTCCAGAAAAACACACTCCACGGACTGAGCGGTCAACTTGGTGCGCTCACGAGGGGCAAAAAGAACATAGCACACACATCCAAAGAGGCGAAGACTAGAATAGTCAGGAGTCTTGCCACAGAGACGCTCAACTGGGATCCCACCCTGAAGAGCAGAAGAAGGCTGAATATTAATCGGAAAGTGGCGGTGAGAAGCGAATTCGGCCTAGAAGTGTGGTGGTGCAGCGAAGCAAGCATAAGATACAGTCGTCTCAAGAAGATGACGATGCTTGCTCACCACACCGCTTACGGGCATGGGCACGGGGCAAGAAAATTGAGAGAGAGTGCCCTGCTCAGCAAGAAAACCACGAAGAACTCCTGACAAATATTCCCCAGCAGAGTCAGCATGAAAGACACGAATAGGAGAATCAAACTGAATATGGATCATGGTGGCAAAAGTCTTATAGATGGATAAAACCTCACTACGAGATGACATAAAGTATATCTATGTGTGGTAACAAAAAGCATCAAAAATGATATAATATCGATGACCTCCTTTCGAAACAAAAGGAGCCGGACCCCATACATCAGAATGAACAAGATCAAAAGGACGCTGTGACACTGACTCACTGGAAGGATAAGGAAGTTGAAGCTATTTACCAAGCTTACAACCCTGACAATTTAGAGAAACATCACCTGACATAGACCCTAAAAGACCACGACGAAGTAAAGAAGATAGATGTGATCCACAAAGATGTCCCAAACGATGATACCACTGAGCAAAAGACGCAGTGGAGGATGCAGCAGAAGCAGCGGCGACAGTGGAGGCAACAAGACTGGCAGGGGCAGCGGAAGGAAGATGAATCCAATTAAGTTCCCAGAGACACTGTGAGTCACAACGACGAGGGCCAGTACCAACCAGAGTCCCCGTGCGTTGATCTTGAACACAACAAGAATCAGAATCGAGAATAACACGACAACCATGATCAGTGAGCTGACCGGCAGATATGAGCACCATGGTTAGTTTGGAAACATGAGAAACAACAGGAATATAAAAAGAGAAATTCGAAAGAGTGCCTCGTCCTGCGACAGAAAGAGGTGTACAATCTGCTGTCTAAATAGTGATAGGAATATCTAAAGGACGAATCGAAGTGAGACTAGTGGAATCAGATGTCATATGAAAGGAAGCACCAGAGTCAAGAATCTAAGGTGATATACCTAAGGAAGAAGTAGAAGGTGGTCTCTCACTAGAAGACTATGCAGCAGAACCGGACGGTGCAAGAGCAGCCATGCGACGTAGCAGTGTGAGAAACTCCTGAGAATCAGAAGCACCAGAGTTCCTCTGAGAGGAGGAACCACCAGTTCCCTGTGGAGGACAGCTACCACGACGCAAATCCTTCTTCTTCTTGTAGCAGGTCTGCTGTACATGTCCATCTTTGTTGCAGTAAGTGCAGTGTAGTCCCCTACCAACAGCAGTTGTCACTGGTGAATGTACTATTGGTGAAGGAGTAGTTGGAGACGTAGCGGGTGTAGAAACTAGAGTAGCTGCCAAAATCGAAGGAAACGACAGTGACGACAGCAAACCCGCAACACGAAGACAAATCTTCTCAGCACGAACAGCGGTAAAGGCCTCCAACAAGGTCACACGAGGGTGGCGTGCCAGCAATTGAGCATGAGTCTACTCATACTCAGCCCGGAGATGAGTCAAGAAATCATAGATACGACGAAGCTCCAGGTGAGACTATTGACGCTGACAGCACTGACACGTGTGGCAAACATCGGGTCCCAAAGAGTCAATCTGACGCCATACCATAGCCAATTGGGCATAGAACTTGTCCATAGTGGCATCTCCCTGCTGCAGCGACTGCTCCTGACGCACAAAAGAAAGATACAAGGAATCACCAGATGGCTCGTAGCGGTTTCGCATATGTGTCTATATCAACTGTGCTGATGCCAAACCAACCACATCCCTAGTGAATTGCACCACCGACATGCTAGCAACTAGAATAGCAGAGACACGGGCATCCTCATCAATCCATGTCTTGTAGGCAGCATATTGAGTCTGAAAAATCTCCATAGCATCATCAAAAGCATCAGATGTCTCCTTACGAACATCTTCAGAAGTAGTATTCGAGAACACAGGCTCAGCAGGTGGAGCAGGGCAAGGCGGGCAAGAAAACTCGCCGGGAAGAAAATCCCAAAGGCACTGACCACACATGTGGAGACGCATGTGTTGAAACCAGTCCCGATAATTGAGACCATCGAAGATCACCGGGCAGTGAGGAACGGAAACAGTACCCATTGGTAGGCGACGCTGGATGTGCGGCAACCAAGACAACGAAGTCTAACAGGCGGCGCTGGACGGCGTGGCGGTTAGAACGACATTTTTTTTTATTTTTTTCTTACTTACTTACGGGCCGGCTCAGCAGCACTCGACCCACGAGGGAGCAGCGCGCACGGGAGGGGGGAACTAGGGTTCCCCCTGGCGACGGTGGTGACGGTCTCGGCAGCGACGGCCTCGGTGGCGGAAGCGGTGACGATAGCAGGCGGTGGTGGCGCGGCGGGTCTAGCGGGATCCGGAGGCAGAGACAGTGAGCCAGGCGGCGCCGTACCCGACGAGGCAAGCGGCGGCGCCTATGAGGAAGCAGCACCAGGTGGAGCGATTCTGAGAGACCCAGAGCAGCCTAAGTTCTCTTTAACGTCAGAGGCGATACCGAAAGCAGCGAGGCGGCGCTGTTCGGCGTCGAGCGCGACCTTGAGCGTGTGCGAGTAGGTCGCGCGGTGGAGTTGGAAGCCGGAGGTCGCGCAGGAGCCTAGACGGGGTCGCGCCTCACGAAGCCGGCGGAAGCCCGGATAGACGCGTCAGTGAAGAGGCAACGGCGGCCGAGGCAGAGGCACGACGTCGGCGTCAGACGCAGCGGCTTCAGGCCGTAGCTTCAAGGGAACCGACGGCGACAAGCGACAAGCGACAAGCGACGAGTGGTGCAGAGGACACGAGAAGGGCGGCGGCAGCAGCTGGCAGAAAAACCGGCGGCGGCAACGGTAAGGCTCTAACCCTAACCTCGCTCTGATACCATGTTATGAATAGCGCTTGTATTCATTATAAGACCAATGGGAACAATATATATATAAGTACAAGGTGGTATATATGTAAGGAATCCTTATACATTGGAGAAAATACATATACATCTAACACATCTAACGATATTTACCCCAGGCTACTGGTGTATAGCGAATGTATCTAAGCCAGCACTGAAGGTATATATCCATGCACCTCATCATCATCTTCCATCTAGTGAGAAGCTAGATATTGAGCCAAAGCTCATCATCATCGGTGATGGATACGACGGCATTGTGGACGAGTCGAACCGGCCTTCATTCTGCATCAAGGCCAGCATGTCAAAGCTGAAATGTTCCGGCAGTAGCTCCGGCAGTGGCACATCGCCATCGAGGTACTGGATTACTTGTCGCATGCTGGGCCTTACATTAGGAAATGGGTGCGAGCACAACAATCCTAGCTTCAGTGCAAGGCATGCCTCGTCAATATCGTAGTTGCGTTGGAGCCTGGTATCAACCGTATCAAGAAGTGATTCTTTGTGCCAATTCTGAAGCACCCAATCGACCAACACGAGCTGATTGCCTTGTGGGTCTTCCTTGATAGGCTTTTGCCCACAGGTAACCCCAAGAATGAAGATACCGAAGGCAAATACATCGGTAAGAGTGGTTGCCTTACCTCTGCGTACAAGCTCTGGAGCTAGATATCCTACTGTGCCAACTACATGTGTGGTTTGTGGGTCAGTGCCATGGTCATACAACCTTGCGAGGCCAAAATCTCCAAGTCTTGCATTCATTTCTTTGTCAAGAAGCACATTGTTTGCCTTGACATCACGATGGATGACAACTTTATCCCATTCCTCATGGAGGTAGAGCAAGCCCGATGCGATGTCTTTGATAATCTGGAACCTTTGCCCCCAATCTAAAGTGGCCTGGCCCTCTTGACCATACAAGTACCTGTCAAGGCTTCCATTTGCCATGTAGTCATACACCAGGAGGAGTTCACCTTTCCGCCTGCAATATCCTAGTAATTGCACAACATTACGGTGTTGAAGATGGCCTAAGCTTACTACTTCGGCGATGAATTCTTTTATGCCCTGCTTGGAGTCATATGATACCCTCTTTACAGCAACTTCCGATTTAGATGTCGGAAGCACCCCCTTGTATACCCTTCCAAACCCACCTACGCCTATCAAGTGCTTGCTCTTAAATCCTTTGGTGGCATGAAATAAATCCTTGTAAGCGAATCGGTGTGGACCATACTCAACCTCCCAATCTTCGCGTGTCTCCTTATACCTAAAATGTCTCCTCACGAGTAGAACAACTGCAATGCCAATAGCTAACACGAACAATGCAGATGCTATTGGTAGAACGATCTCTAAGAGTTTGGATTGAGGTCTTGGACCAAGGTGAGGTAGTTTTGGTAGCTTGGTTGAGTCGATAATTGGAGCAGGGCTATTCATGCCAAAGCTCCAACCAAGGACATAGTGATGCCCTGTGCTTAAGCCTGTTGAGGATGAGAAGCCAAGGTATGCTAGGTCTGTGAGCACTTTTGAGAGGTCATAGGTTGCTGAGAGTAATGGCCTCACAGGTTTTGCCATACCAAGAGGAGCTAAGGTCACATTGATATGTGTGGCATTTCCATCGTAGTCCACCCAAACTTGGATTGGGCCAGCTCCAATGAGGTTAAGATTTGAGAAAATGGCATTCTTGTCATCGTAGAAGCCAGCATGGTAGGATTGCAGAGAGTTCAGACTGTTGATGTCGATGCCGACGTGGTTGTTGTCAATGTCCTGGAACTCATCGTTTTCGATGGTATCGAGCTCGATCGCGAAGAGGTGGTTGCTCGAACTGCCGTTGTTTGTATCATTGAGAAGGCCCAAGAATTGGATTGAATAAGCAGAGGAGAAATCAGTGCTCGGGGCAATGAAGAAGGCGAAGCCATGGCCCCTTATGTCGCCAAATGAAGAGAGGATACCAAACACAAAGGAGACAGAGAAGGATTTCACCGTGCCGTTGGGAGACTGGCGGAAGTGCAGCGGAGCTGGGTGAAATGCGTGGCCTTTGATCCTGAACGTCTCGTTGGTCAGCCCGACGAGGCCAGACGACGTGATTCTGGCTGCGCCATCTAGGGTGAGGTTGCTGCCGGTGAAGCCGGTGTAGACGAATTGTTCATGGTCACTACCGGTACTGAGGGCTGAAAGGTTAAGGCTAAAGCCTACGGTTAGGAGCAGGTGGAGGATTGACAAAATAAGCTTCATGCTATTACTAGCCATGGCTGTGTCGACTTGTGTTCTGCTGATTGTGCAATGTGGTGATTTATAGGTTGCAGGACACCCACTCCCTTCAAGAGTACTACGACAACACCCACTTCCTTCAAGAGTACTACGACCTAGGGATCCAAAAATCGGCTAGACCAGATTTACCGGTGGGGCCGGTAGAAATACAAACGGGTCTAAAAACCTGATTTTGATAAATTTTATCTAAAAAAAAAAAATCAAATTTGCTTGAATTTTGTCCGAATTTGATTTTTTAAAATTTAAAATCCGAAAATGTTATTTTTTTTAAAAAAAATTTGGCCGAAATCCGATCTTCGGCCTTACCGGCCACTCTGGTAAAAACAGTAACCGGTTGAAAAATCCCTGCTACGACACAAGGACTACAGAACACAAGGAGAATTCCTGGGCCTCCATGACGCCTGCATGCAAGAAGTTTAGCAACACATCAACGTCATTTTAGTCGGCATGAGTTTAATTAGTTTTTGAGCTTATCCTTATAAATAGCTAGCCAATGTACTTTCATTTGCAATTTCAAATAAAATACATTTGTCTGGGGAATACAGATCTTTAAAAATTGTTGGATGTGTGAAATATGTTATAACATGTATACTTGAAAAAGTTCATGAAAAATATTATTATATGCACTGCGAACTATTAAAAAAGAGACAAGTTTGCACACATAATTTTTCTAATATAAGTTGGTCCCGCTTGTTTTTGAGGTATATGACCCTATTTTTTACACAAAATTTTGCAACTGCACATACACTAAGATGTTATACATCCATGACTTTTCAGGGAATTCGTTGAAGTGTATAAGTGCACAAACCAAAATAGGTGCATATATGCACCTACATATATACATAAAATTAAACACATTCTTGTGTTTTTTTTAATTCACTTATTGCTTCTCATCACTTAACTTCTTCCACACATGTAACGTCCCGTTTTCGGACGTGAAATAGTAATTACTATTTTGATTTTCGGTTTGCAAACCTTATGTCAAATTAGCAATTATTTTTAAAATATTTTAGCTTCCTCTAAGCTCGGGTTTGTGTTTCAAACATCTTCGCAACTCCTGAATTCAAATTTGAATTTAAATTCTCTCTTTTGAATTTCGGGCCTTTCCTTGTTTTCAGTTTTGGGCCCCTTTTTCACCTTGCCCCTCTTTTCTTTGGGCTCAGCCTGACCTCTCCTTGGGCCGGCCCCTTTCCTCCTTGGCCTCTCGGGTCTCGGCCTTTTTCCCTGGCCCAACGCCTCCAGCCCTTTTTCCTTCGGCGCAACCTGGCCTGGCACCCTCCCTGTCTTCTTCCTTGGCCAGGTCACCCGAGCCCCTTTCCATCTCTCCCTCGTGCTCTTTGCCGCCACGCACGAGCTCCCTTTGCGACGCCACCTACTCCTGTGTGCCCGCCCGTGCCTCTGCACCGCGCCTACTCCCCTGACTGCCCGTGACTTTGGCGCCCCTCCTCGCCTTGTCGCCTCAGCCGCACCCACGCCATGACGCCACGCCCGTCCTCGCCGCCCTCAACCACCCGGTTCGAGCTCTGCACCCGCGTCACCGGCTTCGTCGCCACCGTCAGCAAGCCGTGCAAGTCGCCGTTGTCGTCATCATTTCCCTGCCTTCGCCCGTGCCAGTATGCCCACGCCGTGCTGCCCTCGGGACCACGCGAGCGCCCATGCTCGGCCACCAGAGTCCAACGTCTCCTCCTCGTGCGTGCGGCTATAAAGGAGCCTCCTTTGCCCCTTGTTCTCCCGTGCGCCTCCCCTTCTCATCTGGTAAGCTCCACCGAAAACCGCCGCTCCCCTTTTCTTCGGTCGAGCCGCCTCCGCCGTCGACCAGCTCCTCTGGCACCACCACCCCCGTCACCGTGCGCCCCAGTCGTCGAGTATTCTTTCCCCCCAAGTCCCCTCGGTTTTCATCCACTACTGTCGTCGGATTTCATCACCACCCCCAACTTCGGCCGCCTCCTTCTCCACCACCCGTCTCCGGCCACCGTCCCCCTCTGGCCCCCATTGTTGACCCAATAGGTCCTCCTCGCTGAGCTCTTCCCCGTGCTCACCTCCCCCGGCTCAGGGCCCCACCAGAACTCCTCCTCCACCGCAGCCGAGCTACCGCCACCACTCATCTCCACCGCGCCACCACTCCAGCCATCCCCCAGCCGTGCCACCCCCGTCATCAGCTTCCTCTCACCGCGAGCTCTCCAATTTGGTGCCTAACCACTACCGCCATGAATGCCCCCGCCGGCGACGAGCCAGGCCTCTCTCGGGTGCCCTGGCACCTCTACGGTCCGAAGTGCCGACCGGCACTGTAGCCGCTTAATGGCCCTAGATCACTATCGGGATGATTTGTTAGCCGCGTTAATTAACGCCTTAATTATTGTCTTAATTAACCCTAATCAATCATTAGCTCTTAATGATGCCTTAATCAGCCGGCTTGCTCTCATTGCTGGTGGGCCCGCTGAATAGTAATGAATGCCATTCATTTAATCACCCGGGCTTCCCTCCCCATTCTGGCTGACAAGTGGGCCCGTGCACAGTGCATGATGACCTCCCGATCCATGCACTGTGCACATGAGCCATGCACTATTCATGGGCCCCACGTGTCAGAGATTCTCTCTCTCCCTTTTTAATTTCTGATTTAATTCCAATTCAAACTTCGGAAGCTCTGTTCTCCTCCGTTATAGCTCCAAAAATTATGAAATTTGTTTCTAAAATTTTGTAAATTCAAGATCTTGATAATGACATAGGACTTGTTTAATTTGGAGTTCATTTGTTGTTCCTTTTGTATTTATTTGTTCTCTTTGCTTATTTGTGCCTTTTTCCGGTACGTCCGCCTGAATAGGATTCGAAGACGTGGGAGATCTCTAAGTTGATCAAGCACAAGAATATCAAGACTCTCTTGCCTATAACCAAGGCGAGTCAATACTTTGATCATTTTGAGCCTACATTTTATGTAAATTATATTCATTTAAATTACCAAAATTGCATGCTTTAATTCTTTAATCAAATATATGTTAAAACTTAAGGTAGTTAAATACCCATTTGATGATTAAATAATTATTATGCCATCCCTCGATAATTGAATCCATTATTCCATGTCACCTTAGTAACTATGTGGTAACTACTAGTATAGGTTGTACTTAAGCGACATACTAGTCTTGCTTAGATACCGGGGTATTAAATACTCCAATCATCATCTCTTCAAACATGAAATAGTTTTGGGCAGTCATTGGTGGTCCATGACTAAAATAAATGAGATAATTTGGTTTTACCCCTCAAAACCCTAATAACTTGCTTTTACCACATCTGGGCGGATGGAATGGTGGTGGGTGCTAACGGAGCACGAGAGTAATTGGTATGTGGTACGAACCGTCTGGATGAATTAATGACTTAATCTTGTCACGACCTCTCATGTAAAACAAGTACAACCGCAAGTCTGCAAACTGTAACTTGGCTTAGTAAATTTATTAAACCTTGGGTGTCATCTCGCTGGACGGATAATGGGAACGTGCATGCGCTGGCTACGCCTGGCTTGAATGGGACATCGATACAAGGTAAAGTTTCTTGTCGCCGAGGTAAACATCCCGCACAACGTATGGGCACAACCCCATATGGGTGAAATGACGGAAGGAGCAAGGTAATTTGAAAGGTTACTGTGACGGTCACTCAACTACATGACTAAGGAATCGTGTGGGGTAACGAGTATGACTATCTCTTGTGGGTACAATGTACAACCTCTGTAGAGTCTAAATTGTTTAAACAGCCGTGCCTACTGTCAAAGACGGACATGGGAACTTGCTAGAGTTAGTTCTATTTCAAAAATTTTGTGGGTGGTATGAAAAATGTGGTGGGCTCACCTAACCCTGAGATTGGATTTTCCCTAGGTTTTCGAACTAAGTGGTATTAATGAGTGGAGGTAGCTCAAATCAAAATAAGCATAAGTGTGGAGGTAGCCTCTGTTGTTATCTAATATTGCACAATTATTCTCTTTAATAAAATACAATTTGGTTAAAATGCTAAGTAATAGGAATTTGTAATTATAATAATTGAAAACATTGCTTTAGCAAATAAAATAACCTGAGCCATCCTTGTTAAAGTCTTGCATGTATATTATTGCATTGTGTATATTGGCTCGCTAGTACGGATGTTGTGTTCATTCTCACTCTCCCCAAACCCTTCAGACAATGTGGATCAAGGAGACTACGCATATTACGAGGACCCAGAAGCTGATGGACAAGGAAAGGATGAAGAGTAGTATAGTTCTATAGTCTAGGTCTCGCTGCAGTCTAGTGGACTCGTTGGTACTTGCGTACAACCGATATTATCCAAACCCTGGTTTAATATTCGTCGTACACAGGATACTCCAGTCGCTTGTCTGTGGAGAGATGAGCTCTACCCCTTTTGCTTCCGCTGTAGTTTACGTTGCTTTCATGTAAGGTAATCAATTTGGCCTTGTTCAGCCTTTTTGTAAAACTCGACCCGACGTGGTCTATGTTATTCTGTGTTTGTAATATATTCGAATGTTTTAGTTCATACCATGTATGATTGATTTAGCACATCTGGGCGGATGGAATGGTGGTGGGTGCTAACGGAGCACGAGAGTAATTGGTATGTGGTACGAACCGTCTGGATGAATTAATGACTTAATCTTGTCACGACCTCTCATGTAAAACAAGTACAACCGCAAGTCTGCAAACTGCAACTTGGCTTAGTAAATTTATTAAACCTTGGGTGTCATCTCGCTGGACGGATAATGGGAACGTGCAAGCGCTGGCTACGCCTGGCTTGAATGGGACATCGATACAAGGTAAAGTTTCTTGTCGCCGAGGTAAACATCCCGCACAACGTATGGGCACAACCCCCTATGGGTGAAATGACGGAAGGAGCAAGGTAATTTGAAAGGTTACTGTGACGGTCACTCAACTACATGACTAAGGAATCGTGTGGGGTAACGAGTATGACTATCTCTTGTGGGTACAATGTACAACCTCTGTAGAGTCTAAATTGTTTAAACAGCCGTGCCTACTGTCAAAGACGGACATGGGAACTTGCTAGAGTTAGTTCTATTTCAAAAATTTTGTGGGTGGTATGAAAAATGTGGTGGGCTCACCTAACCCTGAGATTGGATTTTCCCTAGGTTTTCGAACTAAGTGGTATTAATGAGTGGAGGTAGCTCAAATCAAAATAAGCATAAGTGTGGAGGTAGCCTCTGTTGTTATCTAATATTGCACAATTATTCTCTTTAATAAAATACAATTTGGTTAAAATGCTAAGTAATAGGAATTTGTAATTATAATAATTGAAAACATTGCTTTAGCAAATAAAATAACCTGAGCCATCCTTGTTAAAGTCTTGCATGTATATTATTGCATTGTGTATATTGGCTCGCGAGCACGGAAGTTGTGTTCATTCTCACTCTCCTCAAACCCTTCAGACAATGTGGATCAAGGAGACTACGCATATTACGAGGACCCAGAAGCTGATGGACAAGGAAAGGATGAAGAGTAGTATAGTTCTATAGTCTAGGTCTCGCTGCGATCTAGTGGACTCGTTGATACTGCGTCATAACCGATATTATCCAAACCCGGTTTAATATTAAATGCGCACACGGATACTCCAGTCGTCTTGTGCGGAGAGATGAGCTCTACCCTTTTGCTTCCATTTGTAGTTTACGTTGCTTTCATGTAAGGTAATCAATTTGGCCTTGTTCACCTTTTTGTAAACTTCGACGCGTGGTATGTTATTCTGTGTTTGTAATATATTCGAATGTTTTAGTTCATACCATGTATGATTGATTTAGCAATGTGTCTATAAATGCTATCTACTAATTCAGAGAATAACACAATATTTTAACAGAGGATTTGGATTCTCGAAACCCGAGTCCGACAAAACAATCGGGAATTGTCATGTCCATATCTCTTTCAGCCAACCGGAGGTGTTCGCTATTTCCCGGGACAGCAATCAGATATATATAATAAGCCCAGCTCATTGTCGCTTTCCCATCTTGAAAACTGAAACTTACGCTTTCATGCTATGGGCCCCACGAAGAGACTATTTGATCGCATGCGAAAAAGAAAAACACCGCACGTAGAAGTCAATAAAGTTCCTTCTGATCTTTCACACTCACAAGCTTTATGTAGAAGTCAATAAAGTTCCTTGTGATCTTTCACACACAAGTTCTATATATGTACTCCCTCAAACGTGCAGTCAAACTTATATAACTTTGACCATTACTTTTTATAAGATTTTGTTAGTAAAAAATTACAAAATTATTATATTATGAAAATATTTATCATGACAAATCTAATGATACTATTCACTCATGATCAATCTAAATAGTTTTTCGTATATTATTAGTCAAAGTTAAATAAGTTTGACTGCACGCTTGGTCAAACGTTATGTATTTATGAACGGAGGGAGTAACTTTATTTCTAGAACTTTGAACATGTTTACTAGGACTTCCTATGATATATACTGATCTATTCAATTTTTTAGCTGTCGTTTTGTACATCAACTTGGTCTCCACTTAATACCCGTCTTTCACCATTGCTTTTTCTAATTATATGTTTTAGCCAAAAAAGAAAGAAAGAAGTGTAATGATATAAGATACTTGTAATGAAAAATCTACTAGTATAATTTTTGTGTGACAAATTGTGGATATCATGGAGATATGCTCATGATCTTATGATGATGATATAATTGGCAATGGTAGACAAAGTTTGTCAAATCACTCATTTTCGGTACAATTCGGATGCTGTCAGGCCGTAAGAGTTCAGACCGGTCTTGCTAGCGGTTTGACCGGCCACCTATGGCGGCCAAACCGGCCCATGAGCAGTTAAAGGGCCGATCAATGACCGTAGTAGGTGGTGGTTGACCGCCATCTTGGCAATTAGACTGGTCATGAGGGGTTGTCTGATCGGTCAAAATTTTTGGTTGAATTTTGGGCTGGACCAAAAATAGACAGGTGTAGGTAAGAGAGGATTTTTCTGCACTTGGTCTCATAATTTTTGGAGCGTCGAGCCAAAAGTTCTATTCATTTTAAATTTCCAGTGCCGCAACTTCCCCTATCGGCCACCTCCACCCACGCCAATGCCCTACTGGTTCCCCTTGCAGCTCTTGCTGCCCGCCAGAGGAGGGAGCCAAGAGATTTTGGTCAGCAAGAGGAAAGGAGGAAGGAGGAAAGGGAAGGAGGAAGAGGAGAAAAAGAGAAGGGTTTACGCGCGGGATTCGTGATCGACATCGCATTTTTCAAGGGTAACATTTGATAATCCCTAGAATTATCATGGATTAGTCCCTGTTCGATTTGTAGATTGTTTGGTAAAAGAGAAGGGTAGATTTTCGTAAGCCCTAGTTCATCGAGTTTTAACGCAGAATCTTGCAGGGGTGATTAGAGATATTTAGGCTTGGATTTAGAGTTTTTCTAATTGGAAAATATATAGAGAATTTCGTTAGATTTCTAGGAAGGTCTAGAATGCTAGATTTGGAGTTGTGAACAAAGTGTTACGGTCTCAGAAAGATCGCTGTCCAGAAAACAAACATCGTTGGCAGATGTGTTGTTTACGCCTAGTAGATGAATTAATTAAATTTGGTGATAACTTGAATAAGCTAGGGAATTTTGAATAGATTCCAGAACTGATATCGTTCATTAATTTTCAAGTTTTAGAAATAAAGATATGAATTGTGAAGTGGTCTATCCTGACAGATTATGGGACAGTCTTCGGGGAAGGAAATGGGGAAGTAAACGGTGGATTCAGGAGTTCGTCATAACTAGGAAGTTGTAGACAATTTTATGAGGATTCCAGAAAGTATTGGTTTTCTATTTTTGAGTTTCATATGAGCGAGTTAGAGCCTTTTTACTACTAGGATAATGTGTAGTGCGTCCGGTATAATGGGGTTAATTGTGTCGTTTTGGCGTAGACATGTGAGGGTGATTGGTGTAATGTTTTAGTGCCGTGATAATATGATTTGGAGAATATTTTTGAATTATTTGTTCAGAGAGTGTGGCCTCTAGTACCTTACCATCATCTCGCTATTCGGCTTCGAGGGGATAAAGATGCAAGTGCATGGTAGAACAATGGTCAATTGTTTGATCGTTATATTCCTTATTATTCATTGCCATTATGTTGTCTATGCCTTTACATTGTTTAATTACAAGTATTTTGAATGGTTTTGATATTAATCGTGTTGATGAAATCATGAATGTTGATAACAGATTAATTGATGAACTTATGTTGAATTGTACGTTCATGCGCATCATTGCATAAAAGAGAGGTCATTATGGTGATCGCATGTCGGACCCGGGATTAACACCCTAAATCCTCTGTGCATTTCCGAACTAGTCCCATGATCAGTAGCTAGTTCACACAGTAAATAGATATGGTAACATCTATAAATCGCAATACTTGATTAATAATCAACAGAGTTTATTACAAAAGAGGCTTACAAGCCAACAATAAAGAACACAGCGGAAGACGAAGAAGTAGCGGAGTCCAGCTGATCTGCCACAGGCAATCGACTGGGGTAGCGGCCTAGTCGTCGAGATCCACATCGGTAGCGAAGTCCTTCTCTGAAATTTGTTTGCATAAAGCAAGTATGGGCACAACTACCGTGCTCGCAAGTTACACCTGTCAAATAACAGGATGATATGCATACATGGATATCTCAAAGGAAGACTTAATATGGTTGATTTGCATAAAGCCAAGTCTCTTTCAAATACAAATACTAAGGTTCAAGGTAGTTATACAATAACTAAAATTCATTTTCCAAATCAGTTTTACAGTTTGGATAACATTCATCAACAAGTGGTGAAGGATACCCTCCTGTCACAAGGCTTCCAAGATCTCTACAATGAACTTCTCTTATGACAGTTAGAGAAATCATCAGATTAAATCTCTAACATCCCTACAATTCCAACATACTCACTCATTGACATCATCATGAATCACCCACACAATCTCGCAATACTATCCAATTGCGTTACTATATAAAACTGATCAAGGTTTCCATACCTTCGATAATTCTAATGTTTCACTCAAAGTGAACAAAAGACTTTGGACCACCAATCACTATAGGTTCTATTAATTGCAACAATGCAATTAGTTCAATCTTAAAGACAAATATCCTGTATAACTGAGATTCTCTCCAAGAGTCATACACGAAACCAATTCATCCTCTAATGCTCTTCTAATAACTTATAATCCAAGGTCTCACAACAACAAATACTAGACATCTCGAAAGCCTCTTGTGAATCTAATAGGTTGAATCTTTCTCAACAAAAGAGACAAATGAAACAATTTTCACCAACTAGAAAACATTTACCACTCGTAGTGAACACAGGGCCAAGGGAAATAATCAATTAGGCAATGAACTCAGATAACATAAGAGGAGACCACACTTGGGGACATAGGCATCACAAGAAGAGAATATCAATCCTTAACAGATAAGAACAAACAAGCATTCATGATCAAATCACTTGAATCACTTAAGAACCAACAGAACTTTGCAACACGTCGTTTTACTCGACAACCTCCAATTACCACATAAATCTTGAACACCAAGGGATCATGAATGCAACTTTTGAAATAATTTCATTTAAGAGATATCACGAGAAGCGATCGAAACCCTTTCTCTATAGAAGAACCAACATCAATAAATCTTCCAAAAGAAACACAACAAATCATGTCATACAATTTCCATCATCATGTAAGATGGTAATAACAATTCATTCTAGAAAAGAAACCTAGTGCGAAAGCCACAAAGTTGAAACAAACCTTTTTTAACAAGCTCACACTAGTACAAGACAATCTCATAAAGCACACCAGTTTAAGTCACTTAAGAGATTTTGCCCATTTAACCCTTACTGACTCTCAACACCAATTTAGCATACACCAAAAGCACTCTAACCAGTACTACTAACAACCAATGATTATCTAATCATGGAAGCATTCATAGTACTACCTTTGTTTAGAAATTAAAATGGAACATCTTTAAACTTCAATAATGGAATATTTTTAGGACAAGGTTTTGTAAGTCAATACAACAACCTTCATCTATTTCTTCATACATATATCAACAATTTAACCTTTGAACAAATTCATCAGGTATCCAAATAGAAGACTGAGTCAAGATTAATATATGCTAAGGCAATAGCCCAACGAGTCCGTAATTAATTATCTCGAATGGTTAGATTAAAAATATAAGACCAAATAATCCAATTTATTCAACAAGTTTAGCAATTGGACCAATTGAAATGGTCAAACAAATTCATTATTGCTTCACACTCCCTAATAACTCGATGAGTTCCAAACATGTATAGACAAAATCTTATTCAAAATTTTTTAAGAACTACTGCAGGACAACTTGAAATTAACTAACTTCACTTTTGGAGACATTAGCTAAGAAACCAAGATATTAACCTCTTAGTTAAGTGTGACAACACAACCCTAAAAGGGTTTCAACATCCTCTTTCTTAAAAGAGGGCATTAAACTTCAACTCTCAAATTAATCTAAAAGGAATACGCAAGATCAACGTCCCACATAATAAAGAACTTGTAAAAGAAATATTCCATTGCCCAAATACCAAGCGAACCAATGAGTTACAGTTTCCAACAGGGGTAAAACAGAACTTCTGTGAAAAGATAAATCTTGCCATTTAACTACGCTCAGATGGAGTAGAAATATCACAATAGTCAGAAGAACAATATTTGTTTCAAAGAGTGATTAGGGACCCATTGGAGCTTGCCCACTTCATTATAACCCCCATTCAAAATAAATTCATCAACTGCAAGAAACGACAACCAGAAAACCAGATACAAGCTCGAGAAAGACAACAACTTCATCAAAGAACTCATGCTCAACATATAACTATGGAACGGGGGTAAGTACTTCTCTATTTTAATACCACAAACAGTGGTGTAGTCTAGCAAAACCTAGGACAACAACCACGATCTCAACTTCTCAACGTCCGTTACCAATACGCATAACCAATATAATCAATTATGAATATAAGGTCATCTCATAGTAATCATAGAATAAATTCATAGATATAGAAGATCATAGCAGATCATAGATTAACAACAAGAATGATAGTACAGAAACAATTCAAGAACAGTTCAACATGATAAAACATACCACTAGAAATGCGGATGCAATGGATTACCCAAATCCCAACTACTGTGCACAATGTGCCAATTTAATATTCAATTACCACGGACCTAAAGCCCACTTTGATACCAACTGTAACACCCTGGCTATTCAGAAGCCAAAATGTTACCTAAGAAGCTAACATACATCAACAATATGAAATACTTTCATCCATCTATCAACTAATAACCAGTAAGAATCAACAATTGATAGAATGAACATAAGAATTGAAACAGAATTCAACAACATATCAGACCCTAATTACCTAATCATGAATAATCATCTACGATAATCCTATCAATGGACTATACGAAGATCTTAGGCAATTACCAATTCGATCATATCATAACAAAGGATAACATCAACCATCTTATTCCAGTTATTACGATACAAAGATTATCGAAAGAAAGGTAATAACATGTTCATCTAATTAACAAGTGAATAATGTGATGTGAATGAATGATTCGTGACTATTCCCTCCCAAGCATGCCGTCTTCGAAGTTTACCTAAAACAAGTAAACATGGCAAGAATGAGTCCACGACTCAGCAAGTACAACAGAATAATATGAACCATACTGAATAAGAACATAATAGAATGAACGAGTAAGAACATATCCTCACTTAATAGAATTTGGATGTAGAAGGAACGAATAGGAACATATCATCACATAATAGAATTCGAATGTAGAATGAACGAACAAGAACATGACAGTCATATTATAGAATATGAATTTAGAATAACAGAAATCATATAAATGAATGAAATACAGGAACTCCACTTCTGCTTATACCCGTATAGTTAGTGACACACTCGTCGGTGTTCACTTAGGCCTGCATTTAACAAAATACGGGGATCCAAGGCCCGTATGAAGAACGTTTCATACGGGGATCCAAATCTACCCACATTGGAATGGTGGGTCTTACGTGCCCATATTGGAATTGATGGGTCTTTACATTCCACTCCCGTGGATGAAACATGAACAATGAATGAATGGAATGAATTATGAATAATGAAAGTCATCATCTCATTAAACATGGAATAACGAAAGTGAAAAGAACATGAAGCATTGAATCTACTCATGGATCATAGAAATAACAGTATGAATACAAGCACTCAGCATTCACCAACATTAAGAATTACAATGTACTTGCCCATGTTGGAATGATGAGACTTCACTACCCACTTCCGTGGTGAACATGAAAGAAGGAATGAATGGATATTTTGATTGTAAACATAGTATCGAAGAATCAAGGTATATCATTTATGAATGGAAATAAAAAAATAACAAAATTACCTAGTGCATAAACATCAATCAAGTGGAATAATCAACAAACAAGACAATACAATTGTACTTGCCTTTCGAACTGCGATGCATTAGGAGACAAGGACGAAGCCACTAATCTCGAACCCTCTCCTCCTACACAATTGAATTACTTGAATAAGGAACCACTTGAATAGGACGTCACTCGAAACGCATAATCGCAGCATCCTAAACCCAAGGTTCACAAAGTCGATCTACTCAATTAAACCGACAGACTAGCAGGACAACAATCTGGACAGCCGTACTAAATAAATCATAACTTTTGATTTGATACTCGAAATGAGGTGAGCTCAGATCCTAAAGAAACATAACGAAAATATCTACAAAAGTCTAGTTGGCGAAATCTCCCAATTCGGCCAAAAATCCACGTTAACAGTCCTATGTAAGTCGAACCTCCAAACTGTCTAACAGAAACACTTAGTAGTAGAGAAATAGTCATATCTTTTGTTCTATAACTCCAAATTGAATGTTCTTTATCAATATGGAAAGGTTAGTAAAAATTATACAACAACCTAGTTGAGTGGAAACCCTGAATTTGCCTTTAACTTAATCATATCTTAAAAGACAAACTGATAGTTAATTCACGCCAGGAATTCAGGACAGCAGGAAAGATTCTACCATATCTTTTGAACCGTAAATCAGAATTGAGTGTTCTTGGTGGCTACGGAAAGCTAAGAACAATTCCCATATATCTCTAGGACATGGGAATCTCATATTCGGATTCTAAGAATATGAAAACGGCCGCACAACCTACTGGATAGAACTGAATTTCTAACAACAGCAATTCGATCCAATCAACCTAATTGAATTCACATCTAATAAGAATAGAACAGCGAAGAACGCCTTGCGTTACCCTTGTAGAACCTCAGGAAGACGTTGAACAAAACCCATGAAGACAATCTCTCCTCTTCTCCTCCTTCCTCCCCTCTTTTCCCCTCTTCTTCTTCCTCCTTGCGGCTGGCCAAAAGCAGGGAATCCTCCAGGAGATGGTAGCAATGGAGGGATCGTCTTGAGAGGTGGAGGTGGAGGCGCCAAGGGAGGGAGAGGGCAGGAGGTGGCGGCTACGAAGGTGAAGGGGGAGGGGAATTACATAAGCATGAGATTTGGCACACTCTTGAGAATTATCATGAGGGCTCATCTCAAATCAAGAAAGTGCGTCAAACGGTTTATAAGAGGGAGTACAATAAATTGGAGATGCTTACTAGAGAGAGGATCGATGACATGTTTACTCGTTTCAATAAGGTGCTCAATTATTTGAGAACTATTGAGATTGAGTATTCTCAGTAAGAGAATGCCACTCATCTCTTGTCCGCCATAAATTCCAATGAGTGGGAAATGAAAGGCACTGCCATTGAGGAGAATGTCAATTTGAATGATCCCACATTGGAGTTGGAGAATGTCAACTTGAATGATCCCACATTGGAGTTGCTATATAGCAAGCTCAAGACTCATGAGATTAAGAGAGTTGACAAGGCAAAGAAGGAACACATGACATTGGTAGCTAATCCCTTTAAGAGATCTCCTGTTGGTGGTTCTCTTGAGTCTTTGACTTTCTCTTTTGTATGTCTTTCTGCAATCGGTGAGGAGGAGGTTGAGTCCATCCTTGAGCTAGAGTTATTCCTCTTAGCCAGAAAATTCACACGAGCCTACAACAATGTGAGGAGAAAGAAGAGGGGTGGTCCGGTGACTTGCTACGAGTGTGGTGAGCCAAACCATATTTGTGCAAATTGTCCCAAGATAAAGTGCAAGGGCAACTACAAGGAGGATAAGGGCTCGTGGAAGAAGCCTTAAGGACACAAGGTCAAGTTTGATCCCTCCAAGCTCAAGAAGGCATCAGGTCCTTACCGCTTTTGGAGATCATTCCATGAGTGATATGGACTCCGAGAGCAAGGGAGACAAGGAGGTGGAGATCCCTCAAGAGAAGAACAAGGGCAAGGCCAAGGACTTCACCGGCATGTGCTTCATAGAACACAACGAGGATGATCTTGTCCCTACTTTCGATGAGATACAACTCTCTTATGATGAGCTATCCGTGCGATGTAATATGATGTATGATCAATTGCTTAGTCAAGAAAAAGCTTTTAAGAAAATCATGGCTAGGGCTAAGGACTTAGAGTCTCAGGTTGAGCATTTAACTCTTGAACTTGTTAATGCTAAGGACCTTGATAGTAATGAATGTGCTTCTTGCCATGTTTTGCATACTGAACTTGATAAAAGGAAAAATCCTCATGACATTAGCTTGAACCAACTTGAAAAATGCTAGGAATGAGATGATTGAGTTTAAATCCAATCCTTGTGAAACATTCCAAAAAAATTAGTAAGTTGGTAGCTCTTGAACATGATGACAAGAAAATTAACTCTGTTGCTTGTGCATTTCGTGCTAAACGTGAGCATGACATTAAAAATATGCCAGTAGCATTTAGAATCAAATTTGAGAAACAAAAAGGCAAAACTAAGGATGCATCTTGTACTTCATGTGAAGCTCTAAAAATTGAAGTTGTTGTGCATAAGGAAAAATATGCTAGAGCTTGTAAGGATAAAACTTGTGAATCATGTTTTAAGCTTTCAATTGAGAATACTTCATATTCAGTGAAGGCATCTACCAGATCAAATGATTGGAAATCTTCATGAGCGAGTCACTCGCTCCAAGTATCATGATCCTAATATCTACTCTCATTCTGCATTTATTGCATCTTTTGAGCCCTAAGATGTGTCACATGCTTTATCTGATGCTAGTTAGGTCAATGACATGCATGAGGAGTTATTGTAGAGCCTCCTAATGGTCATAATGTAATTGGAACAAGATGGAGTTGGGTAAATGGCATGCTTTAGTCTTGGATGCGTACTTATGCAAGGAGGAAAAGTCGTGGCATATGCATACAGACAACTCCGTCCCCATGAAGACAACTATCCAACTCATGATTTAGAGTTAGCAGCAGTAGTGCATGCCCTAAAGATTTGGCGGCATTACTTGATTGGAAATCATTGTGATATCTACACTGACCACAAGAGTCTCAAGTACATTTTCACCCAAACAGATCTCAACCTCCGATAAAGAAGATGGTTAGAGCTAATTAAGGACTACAATCTAGATGTTCATTACCATCCTGAAAAGACTAATGTAGTGGCTGATGCATTAAGCCGTAAGACCTATTGCAACAATGTCATGGTTCAAGAACATCAACCTGAAATCTACAAAGAATTGGAGGCACTCAACCTTGAGTTAATAGAACAAGGCACCATAGCCGCTATGGAAGTACACCCAACCTTAGAAGAGCAAATCAAGACCGCTCAAGAAGGACACCCTGGAATCTAGAGATTCAAACACATCATGGCAAAGGGAAAAGCCTCTAAGATGCTCAAAGACCAACAAGGAATCCTATGGTATGGAAAACGTCTCTTTGTTCCCCACTAGAAGGAGCTCAAGGATTTGATACTGAAAGAAGCTCATAGCTCAGCATACACCTTGCACTCAGGAAGCACCAAGATGTACAAGACATGAAGATTCTATATTGGTGGCCGCGAATGAAGAGAGACATCGTCGAGTTTGTAGCTTGCTGTGATGTGTGCCAATAGATCAAAGCCAAGCACCAGAGACCTGTAGGACTGCTTCAACCACTACAAATCCCTTAGTGGAAATGGGAAGAAGTTGCGATGGATTTCATTACTGGCCTACTGCGAACTAAGTCCGGATATGATTCTATATGGGTCATAGTTGACAGATTGACAAAAGTCGCCCATTTCATTCCAGTGAAGACCACCTACAAGGGAGATAAATTGGCTGAGTTGTATATGGCTCACAACGTGTGTCTGCATGGAGTACCCAAAAGGATAGTCTCGGATCGAGGTTCCCAGTTCACCTCGCATTTCTGGGCTAGTCTACATGACGCACTTGGAACCCATCTAGCCTTCAGCACAGCATATCACCCCAGACCGATGGACAAACTGAAAAAGTAAACCAGATTCTAGAAGACATACTTCAGACTTGTGCTTTGGAATTTACCATAGACTAGGAGAGATGCCTACTTTATGCAGAATTCTCCTACAACAGTAGTTACCAGTCTAGTCTGAAAATGTCCCCATTCGAAGCACTCTATGGAAGAAAGTGCAGAACCCCTCTGCATTGGTCAAAATTAGGAGAAGGTTATATCTTCGGTCCAGATACCCTTAAGCAGACAGAAGAGAAACTTCAACTGATCAGAGACCGCCTATAAACTACTCAATCTAGACAAAAGAGTTATGCTGACAATCGTTGTAGAGAGTTAACTTTGAAGTTGGAGACCATGTGTATCCCAAAATATCACCTCTTCGAGGAACTCGGAGATTTAAAGTAAAAGACAAGCTTGCGCCAAGATACATAGGTCCGTTCCCAATCATTGCAAAGCGTGGAGAAGTAGCCTACCAACTAGAATTACCAGAAAGTTTATCAGACGTCCACAACGTGTTCCACGTCTCTCAACTCAAGAAATGTCTCAAAGTACCTAAAGATCAGACCCCAGTAAAGGCTGTCAAACTCTAGAAAGATCTGACTTATCTGGAACACCCGATCAAGAATCTTGATGTCGTGGAGAAACAAACAAGATGCTAGATCATCCGTCTATGCAAAGTTTAGTGGAGCAAAACACTCGGAAAGAGAAACCACCTGGGAACGCGAAGATCAGCTGAAGTTAGACTTCCCTTATCTGTTTTTGGAGTAGCTCGAATCTCGGGGTTGAGATTCTGTTTAAGGAGGGTTGGATTTGTAACATCCCATTTTGGGGTGATTTTCAGTTTGGTTTTGATTTCAAATTTTCAACTCCAAAATTCACTCAAATTCAAAATTTCTATTTCAAATTCCCTCTTGGGCTTGGCCCAGCCCATCCCCCTCTTTCCCTGCTCTCTTTCCTCTGTCTCTGCCCAAACCGTCTGCGGCTACCCAAGACACGACTTGGGCGCGTCCAGAGCTGCGCCCGACCTCCGCCTCCCATGGGCCATTGCCGCCGCCACCTCACGTCTAGTGCCCTCTGCGTCCTATCACCTCCACGCCGCCCTCACGCTTGGATCCCCCTCCCTTGGCTCTCCTCTCCTCTGCGTGTGCTCCTCCAACCCGCGCCCACCAGCTCCGCTGCACCGTTCCACCTTGGGGCTTCGCACCGCCTTCAAAGTCACCAACGACTCTCTCCCCTTCCCTGGCTATAAGAAGCTCCCCCACCTCGCCCTTGCCCTCCCCCACCTTGCCTCCCTCTCCCACTGAGTGCAAAACCAAAAGAGAGCCCGTGTGCCATTTTCTGCCGCCGCGCCACCATCTCGTTTTCTTCGCTCTGGTGAGCATCTCCCCATGCAGCCTGTGTCATCCCGTGTTCCAAGACCCGAGGAACATTTCCCCTAAGGTAATTGCTCCTTTGGTCCACAGACGCCGCCAAATTTCCGTTTCTTCTTCGTCTCTGGCCGAAACCTTCCACACTACCGTCCTCTGTCCACCTCTATCCTCCCTCTCAGTCTCAGTGAGTTCCCCGTGCCTTGCTCTTGTTCGTGCTATCTTTTTCCAGCTCAAAGCGCCGTCGGTTCACCTCAGCCGCAATGGCATTATCGCCGTCGCCACTCCTCGCCGGCGTCGTCGCCGCTGTGGGCCACATTGAGCCTCACTGCTGGTACCCTTGGGACCGCCTGCCTGCGAGGATTCCATTTTGGGCCCTACCGGCCGCCGCCGTGGTCTTCCTCGCTGGTGACGAGTGCAAGAAGGCGCTGCCCTGGAGCTCCTCTGCGCTGTTGGGACAGGACAAGTACTATAGCGAGTCTTTAATAACCAAATCACTTCGGTTAGGGTTAATTAAAGGCAGGTTAACTGCTGCTAATTAATCCAACGCGTGGGCCCGATATTTAGTTAATGAGGTTAACTAAAATCAGTGTTGGCTTAACTCACTGACGTGCGGGCCTGGTGCAATTACATGCATAGTAACTCCTCGGTGGACCCGTGCATAGTGAGCGTGGACTTGGTCCATGTGCCGTGTTGTGAGCCTAGTCACTGTGCAGTGGACTCTACCTATCAGTGAGAGAGTTTCTCTCTCCTCTTTTCTTTTTCTGGTTTTATTTCAAAAGCAAACTTTGGAGAGCCCGTTCTCCCTCGTTTTAATTCCAAATTGAATGAATTTTTTTTCTAAAATTTTCTAAATTCAAGATATTTCTTTTGGAAGTAGATTTGTTCAATTTGCAGTTCATTTGTTATTTCTTTAGTATTTATTTGCTTTGCTTGCTTGCTTGTTCTTTTTCCGACGCGATCGTCGGAGTAAAGCTCGAAGAAGTGGGAGAGCCCAATCTTGATCAAGCTCAAGACTTTCAAGACCCTCTTGCCTTTGACCCAGGTGAGTTAATACTTTGATCATATTGAACCTACATTTTATGCAAATTTATATTCTTTTAAAATATCAAATTGCATGCTTAATTTATTATGCAAATGTATGTCAAATCTTTAAGGTAGTCACATACCTACTTGATAATTAAATATTATTATACCATCCTTTGACATTTGAATCACTTAATTCTTGTCACCCTAGATAACTAAGTGATAACTTTACTAGCTATAGGTTGTACTTAAGCGTCAGGCTAGTTTTGCTTAAGTATAAGGGCATTAATTGCCCCAGTCATCATCTTTTAAATCATGAAATTTGTTTTGGGCAGTCATTGGAGGTGAATGACTGGAATATTTGAGCAAACTTAGTTTTATACTTCTCAAAACCCTAATAACTTGCAGTTACCACATCTGGACGGATGGTATGATGGTGGGTGCTGACGTAGTATGAGAAATGTTGGTTTGTGGTATGCACCGTCCAGATAACTTTAAGGACTTAATTGTGTGATGATCTTCCAATGTCAAACAATGCAACCACAAGTCTATAATGGTGTCGATCTGACTGAATAATTTGTATCCACCAATGCGAGTTGCACCATTGGAGTGACCCACGAGTCGTGTCACTGGCGTAAGCTGTCGTGGACGGGTTGGGATGCTGGTGTAAGCCGCTGTGTGGTGCAAAAGGGGGTCTGGGTGTGGTTGACGTGGGTGTGGTAGATGTAACCACCCTTAGATAAAACCTTAGCGGGTATAACTAACACTGATGTATGCATTGTAAAGGCCTTGTGATGATCTTCTTGATTCATATGTATAAGGAAACATGTGTACATATCAAAATAATTATCTCTTGTGGGTAAAGTGTTTATGGGTGGACATGGGAACTTACACAAGTTAGTTTTATTTAAAAAACCTTTATGGGTGGGATGAAAACTCGTTGGGCGGATGTGACCCTGAATTTGGATTTTTCCTGGGTGTACCCCAGTGTGGCTAATAAGGTGGATGTAACACCAATCAAAATTAAGCATAGGGTGGAGGTAACCTGCACCGTTATAAATATTGCACAACTTCTCTCTTTAATAAAATGTGATTTGGTTAAAATGCTAGGTGATAGGAATTTCTAATTATGGTAATTACAAATGTTGCTTTTAGCAAATAAAAGAACCCGGGCCATCCTTGTTAAACCTTGCATATACATTATTGCATTATGTGTGTTGGCTCGCGAGCACGGTTGTTTGTACTCATCCTCGCTCTTTCCTCCAAATCTCTCAGAAGCTGTGGACCAAGGACACTATGCAAACTATGAGGATCCTGAAGTTGATGGTGAAGAAGATGATGGAGAATAGATTAGTTTCGATAAGTTTAGATCTTACCTCAATCTAGCTGGCTCGGTCAGTGGTCGTGTACACCAATATTGCCTAAGTCCTTAGATAATATCGGTCGTACATAGGTTACCCCAGTCGCTTGCCTGTAGAGAGATGTGCTCTACCCCTTTTGCTTCCGCTAACGCTATTTATGTAATGTATCAATTTGGCCTAATCGGCCATGCTGTAAAACTCGACCCGATGTGGTGTACTTGACTCGGATGTGATGTAATAAATAAATGGTTTGCTTTACATCATGTATAAAATGATTCATTGATGTATATGTGAGCACTATCTATTGATCTAGAGAATAGTGCAGTGGTTTCATAGAGGATTTGGATTGGCAAAATCCGGGTTCGATAGATAGGCTTAAGACCTTATTGCTTAAGAATAGATTTGAAATGGGCAAAATAGATAAAACTCTATTCATTCTCAAGCATGGCAATGATTTTCTTCTTGTGCAAATTTATGTGAACGACATTATCTTCGGTGGCTACTCTAATGCTCTTGTGTCTAAGTGTTCTGAGACCATATCCAGGAAATTTGAGATGAGCATGATGGGCGAGCTAAATTATTTTCTTAGACTGCAAATCAAGCAATGCAAGGAAGACACTTTCATCAATCAGAAGAAGTATACCAAGGATTTACTGAGAAGATTCGAGATGGGTAATTGTAAGCCAATTGACACTCCAATGGCTACATCAACTGCCTTAGATCCGGATGAGGATAGTGAAGTTGTGGATCAACGCGAGTACCACAACATGATTGACTCCCTCCTATATCTGACGGCTTCCAAACTGAATATCCACTTCTCAGTGTGCTTATGTGCAAGATTTCAATCCTCCAAGGACTTCTCATCATCAGACAGTCAAGCGCATATTCATGTATGTTCAGTCAACCCTTCAATATGGTATTTGGTATTCATGTTCATCATTACTGTCAATTGGAGGGTTTTCAGATTCTAATTTTGCTGGTTGCAGACTTGATATGAAGAACACTTCAGGCACTTTTCTTGTGTCTTGGTCGTCTAGGAAACAATCTTTTGTTACATAGTCCACCGCTGAGGCTGAGTATGTAGCTGCTACTAGATGTTGTAGCCAAATTTTATGGATAACCTCAACTCTTAAAGACTATGGATTAGCATTTGATGTCTGCTCTGCAGGACCATATGGACCAACTGAAGAAGTTAAATCACCGATCAGTGATTCAGTCCGCATATGTATGGGTTTTCTACTTTTCTGTAACATAGTGGTAGGGCAAGCGAATTTTTTATTTAATCCTTTATTTAATTATATTTTAAAATTAATCCTCGCCAACTTTATTTCCACTTCGACCCCTTTGGTCACGCCACTACCCGTGGCGTGACCAATAGAACTGCCACGCCACGGATCGGCGTGGCCAAAGGTGCCACGTAAGCCTCGCCAAGCGCAAATGTGGAGGCTTCGTGGCATCTGCCACGCCTCCTTTCTTGGCGTGACGAGAGCGATATTGTCACGCCGTAGTTCTTGGCGTGACATATCTATCTCACGCCGTGATAAATGGCGTGATGTATTGCATAATTTGTTTGCATTCTATTTGTATGAAAAATTGTTGAAGATACGATTGGTACATAACATGTCTCTATTCGCAACTTAAAAATATAATATATAGACTGTACATAAGCAAATATAACACCATCCTTTTTAGCCGAGAGTAAATAGAATATATAGACATGTAATCTTTTGTGGTTTGAAAACCTTAGACACTTTACAATATTTTTAGGGCGTGTCCTAGAAGTGATATATAATGCAACTTTGAAAAAAATGAGTTTACATCCTAGTGTAAAGATCGTGAGACAAGATGCTAGACAAGACTGCTTGATGAAAGATGTAGACATCCTAGTGGGATGATAGGTGGTCTTGTGAGACATTCTCTCGGAATCATAGGTTTGTGGTCATAGAACAAACCGTAAACTTTCGAACTTGTTTTTGTCATGTTGTTCGATGCCTTACTACGCCAAGAATTGAAAGCGAAAAAGACGGCGAGATTGAAAGTTGCGAATTAAAATAGACTTCATAACAAAGTTTGGAATAACATGGCGCCTGAGGTTTGGTTACATACATAAGAAACAACATCATGCACGATGCAATAAACCAAGTTCTCCGACGATACATATCGCCTTTTTGAATGGAAATAAATTAGACCTTCCAGAACTAGCGGAAAGGTGTCTCGTACAACCCACATGGAGTGTTCTCCAGCTGGGCATCTAGGACGTGGCTGGCCGTCATTGTAGTGGCACGCACATATGCAGCTAGGGTTGGCGCGTGAGATGTGGGATCATAGGAACTTCCTATGTTCACGACCTCCTCGTTGCCCTCTCATGTTTGCATCTGTTGGCGAAGGTCATCATTTTGCTCCTTGAGATCTTCAATTTGCGCCTCGAAATCGAAGATTCGATTCCACAATACATCCACGTACCTCACAACATAGTAAGCGTGGGGAGGATCGATCCAGCGGGTAAAGTTACATTTCGCCATCTGCTGTAAGGGACGGTTAGTATGGAGGATCTATTAGCAGTAAGTAACCTGAACAAAACTATTTACCCCAGAGTATGGGCATCGGAAGAAACGTCGTCCACCATCGAAAGGGCCGTCTATGACCTGCACGACAGCGTCCTCCCCGTGTCCGCATTTCGGCCACTTAGGTTGGGCACGCTTGTTCGTCACCAACCGGTAGTTAGGGCCGAAGTCCTCCCTCCTTTCCAGGCGAAGCTCTGGCTTCGGCGACCCCGGTTGGACTGGTCCCTGGGTGTCTGCCATGGTATGTTAGTGTATGACGGAGAAGGTTCTTCTTTCTACGGTTTGAAGGATCGAGTGGTCCTTGCAAAGCATGGGGTGCACAATTTATAGCCCGCGGGGGGAGGCCAAGACTTGATGGGGTAATGTGTTAGGTCAGAGATGACAAGACTTAATCGGGTCATGCGCTTTGGGCGAGATAAGACCAAGCAGGCGACTTTGTGCGATGACAATACCAAAAGAGACTGACCTTGCGCAAATGACAAGATCGACAGGCAGCTTTTATGCGATGACAAGATCGGGCGGGGGCAGCTTTTTGCGATAACAAGACTACGGTGCAAAGATTGCAAAGACAAGGCCAAAGGACCTGACCTTGGAGAGTGACAAGACAAGACGGACAGACTTTGCACGTTGATAACTCGATCGCCTCACCAAATTTTGAGCGAAAAGATATTACTCTACAAGGAAAGGCGTAGAGTGTTATCACGTCGACGGAGAAAGGATGATTGTCAGTGCGCAAGGTTGTCTCCTTTGGTCTTATCTCTGCCAAAAGCTGCCCCGTGTGGGCTTGTCACTGCACAAAGCTGACTCATTTGATCTTATCACTGCGCATGGTGTGGTTAATTTCATGCAGAGTCCTGTCTTGCTTTGCAGAGTGATGTCTTATCGGTATGAAAAGTGTAACCCTAAACCTAAACCCTAAACTTAGACCTAAACCTAAGACTTTGACCGTAACCCTAACCCTGAACCAATCACCTAAGACTTTAACCCTAACCCTAACCCTCAATCTGAAACCCTAACCCTGACCCTTGACCTATAAACCTGAAACCCTAACCCTAACCCTGAACCTAAAAACCACCCTGACCGTAATCCTGACCCTCAATCAAAAGCCCTAACCTGACCCTTGACCTAACCCTAACCCTGAATGAAACGTAAGACTTTAACCCTAACCCTAAACCTAACCCTAACCTGAATGAAACGTAAGATCAGAACCCTAACCCGCTTTTAGTGGCATGGCAAAACGTCTTCGCCACGCCAAGATGCTTCATGTGCCGAGGGCTTGCACCTAGCCTTGTTGTCGCCGGGCTAAGTCTGTCACGCCCGCTTTTAGTGGCGTAACAATCTTTGTGTTGTCACGCCACCATTAACGGCGTGGCAAAAACGCGTCTTTGCCGCGCCAAGATGCTTCATGTGCCGAGGGCTTGCACCTAGCCTTGTTGCTTGGGGCTAAGTCTCACACGCCAGCTTTTAGTGGCGTAACAATCTTGTGTTGTCACGCCACCATTAACGGCGTGGCAAAAACGTCTCGCCACGCCAAGATGCTTCATGTGCCGAGGGCTTGCACCTAGCCTTGTCGCCGCCGGGGCTAAGTCTGCCACGCCGATTTAGTGGCTATCTTGTGTTGTCACGCCACCATTAACGGCGTGGCAAAAAGCGTCTTTGCGCCAAGATGCTTCATGTGCCAGAGGGCTTGCACCCTAGCCTTGTCGCTGCCGGGGCTAAGTCCTGTCACGCCGTTATTAGTGGCGTGACAGTAGCACTCACCTGCATTGAATAAAGCAAACACTGATTTCATTCAAACAGCAATCAACCAAACAGTGATTTCATCCATATCGTGATAATGTTATTTTGTCATCCAAACAGGCCACATCCGAAGTTCATTACAATAATTTCATTCAAACAGCAATAACATGCAACCATCATCCGTCTAATTTCATACAACTTTCAAAATGACCAGACAAAGTTCCATAAGATATGAACTGTACAAAAGGCAAGCACACAGTAATCCATCCCATCAGTTGCGCTTTCGGCGCGCACCCGACCCCGGCGTGAACCTCGCTACTGGCTGTTGGGCTCGTGTGCCCTCGACGACGTTTACGGAACTAATGTCCGCGCGATCACGCCGTTCTGGCGGCGTGGTGGGTGTCTGAGTCGGTATGTGTCGAGGTGGTGCATCAACGAGTCCTTGAGGAGCATCTCGTCGGGAATCCTAGCAGCGACGTCCTCCTCGTCCTCCTCCTGGGCCTCCTCCTCGTCCTCCTCCTGGGCCTCCTCCTGGGCCTCCTTAGCCTCTTGTTCACATCGGAGTGTTGCACTATGAACGGACGATGGTGCCGCACTGAGTATTCTTGCAGCCAAACCTTCATGTCCTCTATGGTTGGAAACAACAAGTTCTTCCGTATTATGTCATTCTCCGGGTCCGCTATGCCATCCCTACTCCTCAACCCATTAGCACAAACTGCCTTATGAACCATCTTGACATCATCGAGCGCATGCACCGATGGGACCTCACCCATTACATCGCGAAGAACCCCGATTCCTCTCCGGAGAAAAGAGGTGCCGAGCCTGCGTCTTCGGTCGAGCTCCATCCTTCGTCGACTCCTCTTCACGGGTTGTTCCATCGCAAACAACTCCTCCTCAAGCTCGTTGTTCATTTAAAGACCGTTGAAATCAGTCATAGGGTCAACAACACGTTGCGGAGAAGATATAAGCAGATCCACCGACAAGGGGTCATGGTTGGTACGACTCACGCTAACGAACTCTTCGGAAGGACGCTCTTCCATTGGGGGGTCTTGTTCCTCGGTGTTGCCATTCACCACATCCAAATTGTCTAGCAAATCCTCAACAACGATTGTCCTTTCCACTGCCACCTCCAACGCCCGGACCTGAGATGTTTGCACAATTTCCTTGTACGTGTGCCAATCATCGGCGGACAGGATTGGCACCAAAAAAGCGTGCATCTTTGAACCTCGCTGCGTCATATCGTCCTTGCATTCCGACAACGACCGGGCTCATTCCATCCAAATGTCGACTTAATCCTACTCACAAGAGTTTTAAAGTCCGGTGATTCGAGAAATAGAAGGACGGTCGCTTCCATGTCATTAAATCGGCAGAACTTCGGTTTGGCAAATGGACCCACCAATAAATATCGTACAACTCTGTCCATCTACATCCAACAAAATTTCGCAACGTCGATCTTGCATGCCATATGAGCGAAATACCGCAAGTAAGAAATATCACAATAAACATTGGACATAACAAAAGCTCGGTTTCGAGGCGTCTTTGGCGCTTTAACCAAGCACAAGCATATGCATAATTGACGGGTTGTTTCTAACGACTTCAGTGTGTTAGGCCATACACAAGGGCGAATAACACCAAGAAACAAGGAGATGCAAAAGATCCAAAACCTACACTACCCGAGTCTCTCGTGCTCGATCACGCTCGAGATCCGTTCTCGAGACCGCCCAAACCACGTGTTTGGGACCGCTCGAGCTTGCCTCGAGTGTGACCTACACTACCCCGGATCCATGTGCCCAGTGCGCGCCGAGATCCGTTCTCGAGACCGCCCAAACCACGTGTTTGGGACCGCTCAGGCTCATTCTCGAGCACGCCCAGACTTCGCTCCTGGCACGCGCGAGCTTCACGCCGAGTACCACGAACCACTCGTTCGGGAAATCTTATATGCGAAAGGAGATAAGTTTACATGCTTTACGATGGTTTGGCGCACTAAACCTAGTCTACCTCCAAATGAGATGCCTATCACAAAGACACAAATTGTTACAATTCAATCTAGTCCTTCCATCATTTAAAAGTTGTCACACACGTAATCGCATGCCCTACTTCGGTTTTCAAACATCCTATCATATATATATAATGTACAAGTATTATTTTGCAATGCACGTTGTTGTCATTTTTTACAATCTTTGTATGTTTTCATTCTCTGTAGATGCAACACAAAGCGGCGTATATATATGAGTTACAAGATAAAACAAGAATAGGAGAACATCAAAACGATGCATTTTTTCTCGATTTAATACAAGGAGGTTATTCAGATCATGGCGTTGGAAAGTTAAAGGAAAGCAATGTACATAAAAAACTTTTCGAATAGGTGATGCCAATGCAAACATATATGGAACTTTACCATCGTCATTCTGTACAACTCAAGCAATTGATATGTATGTGAGACTAAAGTTACTTCTTTTAAGTATTATCAACTTTGGCGTAACTAGAAGGACTAGAAGGAGGCCACCCCCGAGTGGAGAATGCTCCTATTGGGGGCAGCGGCGGCGGAGGACAAGCGGAGGTTAGGAGAGAACCTAATGCTCTGATACCATGTTAGATGGAGACAGAGAGTGCAAATATGAATGGTTGGTTGTATTGCAATAGCCCAAGGGCCAATATATAGTACAAGGACACACACAAGAGTAAACTCTATACTAGAGTGGAATACCACAAATGCCCTTAACAAAACTGAAATCAAAACAACAAAAAAAGTAGTACAATTCCAACAAGTGCAACAGCCTTCATCCTTAAGTGCTCTGTAACTTCCTCACTGGTGTATAATGAAAAGTTTTCTGCACCAATATTGGTACTTGTATTTACCCACTATAAGTCTAGGCTCACAGTGCTAAAACTCTGGTGATAAACACATCAGGACAATTATGGTACTATGCCTTGCTAACCTCAAACCATGTACTACCAAATTGGAATGCATGTTATAATTTTCACTTTTCTTCTTTGTTAGGATGTTTGTATCTTCCTAGTGGAACTTGCAAATTAATCTCAATAATTCTTTGTACGTTTTATATGGATGATTTGCAACTTGAATGTGTAGAAATCCAAAGTCAATTAACTAATAAACACATTCTCATACACACATTAATGAAGCAACCTAAGCAAGGCGTAAAACTGCGTGAAACAAGTTGGTAGTATAACAACGGTACCTTCCAATTTCGATTGTAAAGAAAAAAGACGAGAAAAGGCCTGCAGAATTTCCCAGACTTCCGTATCTTAATATGTCCCGACGAGAACCCAACAGCCTGCAGAATTTCGTTTCTGGATGTCAATCAATTCTGTGTTACATACAGTCCGAACTACATAGTAACTCATGTATTAGAAAAACACCATTGTGTTTCTTTGGACATGAGAAACACCATTATATACAGGACAGAGGATAACTCTTATGGAAATTCTTTAACGAGATAGTTTTCAGTGTAAAATGTATGTTCCTAGAAGCAGATTTCAAATTAAGCTTCTTCGCAGAAACAGACCTTACCCTTCATGGTCATTTGAACTTGAAGAATTTTTGCTCTCGATAGATTCAAATTAATTGCTCTGTTCGTAATCTCGGTGAAGCATTTCCTAAGGAACTAATATTCTCGAGATTTTACATACATTCATCGCACAACTTTCTTTTAATCAAGACTAAATACTCGATACAACCAATAGCAAATGTCTCTAGCTCCAGTTTCAATCAAACATCAATTTAATATATGATTATATGATATAGTTTACGACGCACCAATTTAGCTACTCGAAAACCCAAAAAATGTTAATTAGTTTTATGGGGTTTTATACCTCGATCTAAGAAAGCCGTGGGGAAGGACAAAGGCGCCGAGGAGGAGAGCCCATGGCAAGCAGAGGCGGGCGCGGGAGCAGAGCCATGCATGCGGCGCAAGACGGAGCAGGAGACCCGGAGGAGCCAGCTAGGAGGAAGAGCGCTGCCTCCGTGGCCGAGGAGAGGCGGCGGCCACGGCGGAGCAGGCGATAGTAGAAGGTAGAAGATAAGAAAAATGAGGAACGGGTGGCCGAGCATAAATCCCATTGTCACGCCAAGTCTCATGGCGTGACAATATCTAATCACGCCATGAGTCGGCGTGACCAAAGCTCATAAGCTCCAAGCTGGCACTGCCAGGCGAGGCTTGCGTGGCGGCTTGAGTCACGCCACCACTAGCGGCGTGGCGGTGTTGTTTTGTCACGCCACGGAGGTGGCGTGACTAAAGGGGTTATTTTTAAAAATAAAGTGCGCCGGAGATTAATTTTAAAATAAAAGTTAAAAAATGATTATTTAATAAAAAAAATTCTAGGGCAAGCTATGCTGCAAAATTCGAGCTGTTCAGTCTTCCAACTTCCGTATTAGATTTGTGGAAGGAAAAAACAAGTTTTCAAGTTTCGCCAAATAAAACTTGTGCTGCAACTTGTAGTAAATGGTGCTTTGGAAATATGGTGCATGCTTATAATGTAGTACACAGACAAGAACATTATCTTTTTTGTGAGGAACAACAATAATACTTATACCCAAAAGATTTGCCATTAGTACAAGCCCAGCCAACCCGGTCCATTTAAATCCACCACTTCTTTCAAAGCCCATCTCGCCTCCCAAATCGGCCCACACTAGCAAACTTGATAGTGTTATCGGTTACAGGTGTGTTGAGTGACCCAATTTATTAAGTCTTTGTAGGTTTGTAATGTTTTTGGCAGGGATAGCGATCGTTTGAAATATGCAATCCAATTTATATACACATGATCTGATGAGCATGATCTTTGCCAATGCGCCAGGGTCTTATCTGATCTGAAATTTCTGAATAATCCATCCGGTCCTACTAAATCTTGTCAGATATATATAGTTGCAGTACCAGTTGCAAAATTCTGTGCATGCTCGACTCACTAAGCAAAGAATGACAAGTGCATCTTCAGTACTCAGTGTGACCATGAAGTTGAGCTTTCACTGGAGAAGCGATAGGTGCTGTTCGACTGTTCTCTGCTTTCCTTGCAAAAGTCCTGCGGATTCAGAGATACAAGTGAAGGGTTTTATTGTGGATCCATCCTGATTTTGTGTCAAGAATATGATATGGCGTGTAGAGACATGCGGCTGGCTATTTATCAGAGCTATAAAAGATGATTGTGGAGTGGAGTCGGACAGTTAAAGTTTGGCAAAAAATTTAGATAAGTGCACAGAGCAGAGTGAGAAAGAGAGCAGTATTGAATCAAGATGAGTGCGCCGATGCCACAACTAATTAGTGCAAGCTATAAAAGAGCACTTGTACACCTGATACATACCAAATTAGTGATTTTTTTTTAAAAAAAGAACTAGTTAATGACAATAATTATAAATTTCATAGCGCGTCCAACGTAGGTGTTCATACCAAATGTGCAACTAAGTCCTAAACTCCTAATTTGAAAATAACTGTTGAGCACCATGACTGTAATCTTCCTCTGGGAGGCTGGATATTGTGCCAATGCTCGTGATCAAACACGGCTTGAAACATTCCTTTTGCATGAATGAAAACATGTTGAATCTCAGGTGTGTCGGTGGCTAGCCAGTGACGGATCAAGGAGCAGCATGTCACCTTCGAGGTATTGCATGCTTGTCTCAGGTTAGGCCTTACAGTAGTAAATGGGTGTAAGCACAACAGTCCTAGTTTTAGCACCAAGCATGCTTGATGCATGTTTTACTTGCCTTGGAGCCTTGCATCCACCATCTCAATTAGGGATCCACCTTCAAATTTTCTAGTATCCCGAATCGACTAACACATGTTAATTTTGTTGCTGATTCTACTTCATTGGTCTTTGTCGACAATTAATCTCAAGAAGGAATATACCTTTCCTATGTTTAGCTCCTGGGCTAGGTATAGCATGATGATGAACGTTCATTGAACTGTGATCTAGATTCTAGAGCATGCGTTCTCCGTGGCTGTCAAATGACCCCCACTACCAAGGAAACTATAAAAAGACATGGTAGAGGATACAAATCCATCATTATTTATCGAGTGTGACTGTAATGAAGCCATGATCGGCACGGCAGGGTGTCAACTGTCAACCATTCATTTATGTTGAAAGATGAGTTGCCCATTTTTCCTTAACAGCTTAAACTTTTCTGTGAACTACTTAGTGCATGAAACTCAATAATTTCATCCGTAGGAGACAAAATCCTTGTGGTCTAGTCTCAGGTTACTACTCCTAGTCGCTTGAAGGTGCCTTCAAATGCAGTGCTTGACTTTAGGTTCCATGTTGCCCATTGCCGCTGCAGTCGGGTATCCCTTCGGTCCCATATATTGACAATACGGCTTTCAGCTGATGTTTGTCTATTGCATGCGGTGGTAAAAGGGTACGGTTTATGTGAGGACCCCTGAAATTGAATTCGTTTCAAGTTAAAAGATTATATCAGTGGTATAATTTTTAACAAGGAACAAGCCCAATTTTAAGTTTCCGGATATGTGCCTCACATTAGTTCTCAAGATCAATGACTAATGTTGTAACGTCCTGTTTTCGAAAACGGGAATAGTATTTATTTTCGGTTTTTCGTCTTTCGTTCGTATTTCAAATTAGCAAATTATTTTCGAAAACCTCCTTTCTTCTTTTAGCTCGGGTTTGTGTTTCAAATATCTTTGAACCTTGAAATTCAAATTCAAGTTTGAATTTCCTTCTTTTGAATTCTTGGGCCCCTTTCTCGCCTTGCCTCTCCTTTACTTGGGCTCAGCCTAGCATCTCCCCTTGGGCCGGCCCGACTTCACCCAGCCCGATTTCCCTCCCTTCTTTCTTGGCTCTGGCCCAACTGGCCTGCCCTGGCCTGCTTCCTCCCCCGGCCCGCTTACCCAAGCCACCTGGCGCCATTGTCTTCTTTCCCCTGTCTTCTCCTCCGGGCCGTCTCTACCTGAGCCACTCTCTTCTCTTCCCTCGCGTGGTCTTGGCGCCAGCTCCCTCAGCTGCTGCAGCGCCCTGTGCTTCTCTGCCGCATGCTCCTCTACACGTCACCTCTCTGGCGTTGCCACCAACCCTCGCCGCGCCCTCTATGCCGCCTCGCCCTCGTCTTGTCCTCTCGACGCCCCGCGAACGCCATTGCCGAGCCGTCCCGTCAGCGTCTTTGCGCTGCTGCGATACTGCGCATTGCCGCCACCCCATGAGTGCCTCGTGACGCCTTGGTCGCCATCATCACCTCAAGATCGTCGACGACTCCTCCTCCAACGGCTCCAAGACGCCCTCGCCGCCTATAAAGCCCCCAATGCCTTCCCTTGATTTCCCCCTTCACCCCCCTTCGTCTCCGGTAAGTACCGCCCAAAGAACCGCCGTCGCACTCCTTCTTTGGCCGTCGCGCCTCGCCGCCAATCCGGTGCTCCGGTGAGTCTCCGCCTTTGGCGACCACATCACCATGAGCCCCGCAACGCGAGGATTCTATCCCCCCTTCCCTGCTCCCTCCCCGCCACCGAGACATGCCACCACCGGCACCTCCTCCCCTGCGCTCCCGGCCTTGCTGGCCGCCACTTGTCGCTCTGGCCGTCTTGACCCTTGCCATGGCTTCCCAAGCTCTGCGCCACCATGCACGCGCAAGCTTTGCCGCTCCGCCACCCCATCTCCGGCGCCGCATGAACCCGTGGAGCCGCCGCCGCCTCCTTGCCCCACCGCCGCCGCACCAGGTCCTCTCCGCCGCCACTGCCTCCGCTCATGGGGACCCCAACCACATGGGGTCCCATTCCTCTCTTTCGCCAGCCGCCTCCTGCCTCCTCTCGCTAGCGCCGCCACCGCTCCGTGCCGCCCAAGTGCCGGCCTCTGCGCCCTCTCTCCGTGGCCGAAGGCCAATTGAAAGGGGAAGGAACCGGGCAGGGCCTCACCTGTCATTGAGTTGAACCCCCCTCACCTTGGCTGCCAAGTGGGCCTGGCCCTAGTCGGTCCACCATGCGCCCAAGCGCACCCGCGTGTGGACGTGGTCCACATGCGCCTTTGAGGCTGAGCCGTGGGCCCCACGGCCAGCTTTCTCTCTCTCCCTCTTCTTCTTGTTTTTCCTTTAAGGTTTAATTCAAAGGAGAAACTTCAAAAATTCATTGCTCCCTCGTCGTAACTCCAAAAATTATGAATTTTGTTTCTAAAATTTTGTAAATTCAAGATCTTGCTAATGGCATAGGTATTGTTCAATTTGGAGTTCATTTATTATTCTTATTATTTATTTACTCTCTTTGCTTGTCTGTGCCTTTTTCCGGTATGTTCGTTCGATTAGGATTTGAAGACGCGGAAGATATCCAACTTGATCAAGCACAAGAATATCAAGATCCTCTTACTTATATCCAAGGCGAGTCAATACTTTGGACATATTGATCCTACATTTTATGTAAATTATATTCATTTAAATTATCAAAAATTGCATGCTTTAATTCTTTAATCAAATGTATGTTAAAGCTTAAGGTAGTTAAATACCCATTTGATGATTAATTAATTAATATGCTATCCCTTGATAATTGAATCCATTATTCCATGTCACCCTAGTAATTTATATGGTAATACTAGTTGTAGGTTGTACTTAAGCAACATGCTAGTCTTGCTTAAGTACCGGGGTATTAAATACCCCAATCATCATCCTTTAAACATGAAAGTGATTTTGGGCAGTCATTGTGGGAAATGACTGAGATGGTTGAATTGATGTATTTTACTCCTCAAAAACCCTAATAATTGTTGTTCCCATCTGGGTAGATGATATGATGGATGATGTGATGGTGGGTGCTAATGCAGCCTAAGGAATACTAGTATGTTGGTGGGTGCTAATGTAGCCCAAGGGAATACTGGTATGTGGAATAAATCGTCCAAATAACCCTAAGGACTTCATCTTGTCAAGACCTCCCGTGTAAAATAAGTACAACCATAGGTCTATAAAGTACAACCTGGCTAAATAATTTGTATCTATCAAGATCTGAGTTGCACGGATAGATGTCTGCCGTAAGCCTTTGTGGCGAAGGGGGTCGGGGTGCACACCGTAAGTCGTTAAGAGGGCGCAAGAGGGGGTCTGGGTAAGGGTTAATGGATCTAAATGGACGTAACCCTTCGAAGACGAAACCTTAGCGGGTGTAACTAATATTGCTGGAGGCATTGTAAAGGCCTTGTGGTGATCTCCCCTTGATTCACATGTCTAAGGAAGCATGTGTACATATCAGGACGATTATCTCTTGTGGTTAAAGTGTACAATATCTGTAGAGTCTAAACTGTTTAAACAGCCGTGCCTACAGTCAAAGGCGGATATGGGAACTTAACTTGAGTTAGTTCTATTTCAAAAACCTTGTGGGTGGTATGAAAATGTGGAGGGCTCACCTAGCCCTGAGTTTGGATTTTACCTGAGCCTTCAAGCTCAGTGGTGGTAATAATGGAGGTAACTCCAATCAAAATAAGCATAAGATGGAGGTAGCCTCTGCTGTTACTAATATTGCACAATTACTCTCTTTAGTAAAATACAATTTTGTTAAAATGCTAAGTGATAGGACTTTGTATTTTATGATAATTGAAAATGTTGCTTTAGCAAATAAAAGAACCTAAGTCATCCTTGTTAAGCCTTGCATGTATAGTATTGCATTGTGTATTGGCTTGTGAGCACGGAAGTTGTGCTCATTCTCGCTCTTTCCCCCAAAACCCTTAGAAGCAGGAAACCTCGAAGACTACGCGTACTACGAGGATCTAGAAGCTGGAGGCCTAGGAGATGATGAAGCGTAGTTAGTCTTAGTTGTTCTAGTCTCGCCCCAGTCTAGTTGACTCCGTTGGTGCTTGCGTGCATCCAATATTGTCCAAGTCCTTGGTTAATATCGGGCGCACACGGGTTTCCCTAGTCACTTGCCTGTGGATAGTTGTGCTCTCACCCATTTTGCTTCCGTTGTCGCTTCCACTACTTTTGTAATGTAATCATTTTGGCCTTGTTCGGCTCCTTTTGTAAAACCCGACCCGATGCGGTCTATGTAAACTCTGCGTGTTAATTGATGAATGGTATAGTTTAATCTACGCCTTTTATGAATTGATTCAGTAATGTGTCTGTGAGTGCTAGCTTCTGATCCAGGGAATAACACTGTGTTTTCACAAAGGATTTGGATTCTTAGAATCCGGGTCCGATAGAGTTGGTATCAGAGCATATGACTGTAGGAGCCCTAGCTAGATTGGTCGAGCCCTAAGGAGTTGAGTCCTATTTTCAAAAAATTAAGAAAAGATTTGCTAAAATATAGTGTATTTATTGCTCCTTCTCATCACTCTTAGTTCTTTACTTACCTTGACTTCACTTGAGTTTTTACTCAGTCCTGACCTTTTCTCCTCTTTCAAAAATTGTAGATGACCAGTGCTTCATCCGATGCCCCATGGGACTTTTTCTCTCATGGAGAAGACTTCAGAGAGTTCGTGGATATCCTCTGCCAGCTCATGCAGTACCTGGGCTATTGTCGCCAGCCTATCTTTAGGGGCTGAAAGACTCAGATCATGGCCCTTGAATCTTGGTCTATGGAGGTGTACCTCTATCCGAGGGAAGGCGAGTCCATCACCCACACCTTCGAGTCGAGTATTCGAGAGCCGCTATTACGATCTGATTCAGAGGCGCAGACTCGTTTCGCCTCGGCTACGCTTGTGCGGATGCACGAGGACGATCTGCTGGGATCTCCATTCCGCTTCTATCCGACCCTTCAGGAAGGATTGCACTACCCCGAAATCTTTGAAATAAGAGTAGACGACCCCCGTCTGACTCACCAGGTGTAGCTCACTCAGGCCTTGATAGCTTCCCTCACCAGTGCCATGTACGAGATTGGACAACTTTGGATGCATCTCACTAGGATCTACAACCTCTCCAACACATTCCGCAAACGACTGCTCAGATCGGATACAACCCTCTCTAAGGTGAAGCAGGAAAGAGATGTCGCTGTCGCAGAGATAGCCGGATCACGGCAGCCACTGCAATCTCTACCCCAGCTCCAGCTGCACCCGTCATCATCCCCAACAACCTGGTGCCAGCCCAACGTTTAGGACCACACATCAGGATGACTGCGGGCAAGAGGGTGTGATGCCCCAGTCCGTCGCCCGTCATCAACCTTGGAGAGTCGGTAGTGGGCGCAACCTCGACCATTCTCGCTCGAGCTTGATCGAGCCATTCTCGCTCCGCTCCCGAACAACAATCGCACTGCTTGTGGTTGCTGTACCCGTTGGAAAAGTCAGGATTAGTCTAGGTTAGCTAGCAGTGCTTGCTTTAGCAGTCTTTTGGTTGCAAGCACTTTCTGTTTCCTTCTTTTGTAGACATTGTGTCTGTATCGCGTGTCATGGCTTAGCATAGCCTATATGTTGTGCTTCAGGAGTCATGTAACACCTAACCCCCTTAATATAATGCCACCACTCTAGGCTTTGTATGGTATTTGATCATTTCTCCTCATTAGTTTGAAGTTCTTTTGTGGTGCTCTAGAGGACTAGTAACCCTCATATATACCCCTGCCCTTCCTCCTCATTCTGAGCTTCAGTGTTCCCTCAGATGCCACCAAGAAGAGCCACCGCCCCAGTCTGTGGAGCTTACACAACTGGCCGAGGAAGAGGCCGTGGTCGTGGCCGAGGACAAGATCTACCTTCCCCACCACCAGCAACCCCAACAATGGCACAAGTGATGTTCCAACAGACTCAGATTCTGCAGGCCTTGCTCAACAATTAGCAGACTGGACCAGCCGGCCGCAACTCCAAGCTTGCTGGCTTCCTCAAAACAAGACCTCTCACCTTTGCTGCAGCCAACGAACCTCTAGAAGCTGAAGACTGGCTCAGGGACACTGAGAAGAAACTTCGACTTGCCCGTTGCTCAAATGAAGATAAGGTGGACTTTGCCACCCATCAGCTGAAAGGAGCCGCCGCTGCATGGTGGGAAAATTACCTTGCTGCCCGAGGTGATGACAGTCTAGTGTCCGAAGAAGAAGAAGAAGAAGAAGAATCAGTAGCAGCAGCAGCACCAGAAGCCGCAACATCTACGATCGGAGCTCAACCAGCCCCTGCTGCCGAAGTAGCCGCACAAGAAATTGTTGAAGCACCACAAGAGGAAGATGAACCAGCTTGGCAAACAATTCCCTGGACTGAATTCAAAGATGCTTTCAGAACCAACTTCGTACCAGCCAGTACAATGAGATTGAAGAAGAATGAGTTTAGAGCTCTCAAACAGAACCATATGTTAGTCAATGAATATCTAACCAAGTTCAACCAACTTGCCCGCTACGCCCCCAATGACGTAGCAGATGAAGAGGAAAAGATTGTTCACTTCGTGGAAGGCATGCGCGAAGACATGCGAGTTCAGCTTATCCTCCATGACTTTTCCAGCTTCTATCACTTGGTCAACAAAGCCCTCGTGCTGGAAAATGAGAAAAACACCGCGGAAGTCAGCCGCAAGAGAAAGATGGCATTTCAGAGGCCCCAAGGTAACTTTACGCAGAAGACCGCATTTCAGGGCAGCCCGTCCTTCCAACCACCGGTGGCCTCGTCTTAGGGAACTCCAGTCGCAACCCCGTGGCCTAGAGAGAATGTTTCCTGTGCTCCCCTCCCCGCCGGACAGCCTGCAGTGCGTAACCAGGTAGCACATCTTCGTTGCTTCACTTGCGGACAAAAAGGTCACTTTGCCAACAGGTGCCCTCAACGCCAAGTCACCACCGTACCTTCCAGCTTGGGAGCCACACCAGCTCAACGACAGACTTCAGCTCCCAGCAAAAGCCGTCAGACCTCGCAAGTATCCAGGGCTGTTTCTGCACGAAGCCAAAGCCAGAACCAAGGCCAAGTAAATCATATCGCCGCCACAGAGACCCAAGCAACTTTAGGAGTTATAAGAGGTACGTTGTCGGAACCCCAGATCTCCGGATCCAGGACCCTCTGTGTATATCTGCACTATTCCCTGGATCAGTAGCTAGCGCACATAGTTGCAACATTGGCGTAATCAAAACCGTACACCAAACTATAGATGAAGCAGACAAATTAATATTTTAATAGCAAAAAGGACCTTATGGTCAAGTTTTACAAAAGTTGCCACGCAGGGCTAAAGATAACAGAGTAAACCTACAGCGGAAAATAAACAAACTCGTGGAAGCCATCCGACATGCCCACAGGCAATCGAGTGGAGAACGCATCCTAGTTCGCATGGTCTTCAAAGTATCCATCAAAAATCCCTGTATTCTTTGGTTCTTCTTCTGAGACTGATCAATCAGAGGGCATAATGCCGTGAGTACTTTGAATGTACTCAGCAAGTCATAGGGAAATGTATGCAAGTAATATTCATGCAAGGCTTAACAAGGATAGCTTTATGGCTATTTTGCGGAAAGCAATATTTGACGGTAAACACAATAAGTAGATTGCAAAGCACAATTTAAAAGACTAATACATAAATAAGCAATTTCCTTTGAAACAACTAGTGAACACCCTGTTCACTTTCCCACCATCAATCATCTACAAGATTCGACCAAACCATTCCAACAATTGACAAAAGTTCTACCCCTTGCGCGAAATCACCAGGTATGTCCATGACTAGGGACACGGCTATTCGAATAGTGTTACACTCTGCAGAGGTTGTACAGCTTTACCCACAAGACACGAATTCTCTAGTTGGTTTGGCATCCGTCGATACCACTGCTCACTACCTTAGGTAAGCAGTCTAGAGCACGTGACAATGCCTTTACAAAGTTCTGTTTTGACTCAGTTCTGTTCGCTAAGGTTTCGCCTCCATCTGGCCCCCTCTTGCGCCGTTCCCAACCAAAACAGAACCGAACCAAGACATCGCTAATTAGTCAGCCAGGTCTATCCCAATCTAGACATGTGGTTGTACGGATGAGGCCCAGATCAATGGTTCAAGGTTAAGTCCTTAGTGGGTTGCTCAGACGAGACGGTTCCACATTCCAAGTGTGCGTTACGGCACCCACCTTTTCCACCACCCACTCGTCCGAGCATAAATCATTTTCGTTCAACCTGGCCAAATGACCACCCTAGTCATGGCACAACATCTTTTAACAAAAGTGGCTCCGCCACGGTTCCATAATTTTCTTTAGTCAAATTCATCATGTTGGGTTCAACCCAGCCCGAGGACCACCCTAGTTCTGGCACCACAAATTTTAGTAAGGTGACAACAAATGTCGTGGTCTCACACAGGACCACACTTCGCATTATTAGCAACACAAGTCATTACTACACAAGCCACAAACCATGTGCGCTAGGGCAAATAAACATTTATTGAATCATGAGATCGAGACCAACGTCTACTAGAGCATGACTAAGCAATAAAGCGTGCCCATGTTGGTATTACAATAATGTCCAACTAGTAATTAACCATCCTAAGGTGTCCAAGGAGTTATGTCATTCAAGGATACATGTCGATTGCAATTTATCAAGGAGGCATATGGCAATTAGGTAATTAACTAAACCCGAAACTATTTATTATAAAATTAGCAATGCATGTTTAAATCAAACAATATACTTTTATAAAGATGGGTTCAATATGATCAAAGATCTATGACTTGCCTTCGTTGAAGAGTTGATGTGCTTCGATTGTCGGGTCCGAGAAATCTTCCGAAACGCCGGAATCTATACGTGCGAACAAAGCCTAATAAATAAAACAACTCCAAATAAAATTCAAATAAATACCAAATAAAGATCAAAAGGAAGATACCGCCTTTAGCTGAATTTAGGAACAAGAATCGACGGAATCGGACTTCGTATGAAGGAGAACGAACGTCCGGAAATTCGAAAATCACATAAAATATAGAGATTCAATCAGACACGAATAGTGCCGGCTTCGGCAAAAATGATGGCGCAAGCGAGGGAAAGGGAGGGGCGGCCGGCGATCTAGTAAAATAGAATCCCGGGAGCGATACGGACCCAATGGTGGTGGTCGCGTCGCCGGCGAAGGTTCGGTGCGGCAGCGGCGCGCAAAATAGTGTCGGAGGAATAGTAGCGCCGATGAACCGGCGATGCTTCAGAGAAAAGAAAGGGAGCACGACGTAGAACATTGCGAGGAGAATCTAACAGTGGTGACGATGTCGTCGGGGGATCAAAGACGGTAGCGGAAACGATAACAGAAGGTGGTTCGGTCGTCGACGGAAAATTTTTTGCTTGCAGCAAGATAGAGGGGCGAATTCCAGGGATATGAAGAGGAAGCCGAGGGGCACGCCGCGACGTGGTCGGCTCGGGAATAGAGTCACCGAGGAGGGAGGTGGTGAAGCTTGCTTTGTGTTTGTATGTAGAAGAATTACTAAACACTAGTGTATACACGTTGGTAGTGCTTGCATGCAGCTAAGTATGCAAGCTAGTGGTGGGCACAAGATGAGGAGGAGAGCTGGAGCTTGCTGCCGCAACTCATGCAAGCCATGCACTCCTAAAGCCACGGCCATGCATTAGCTAGCGGTTGTATTGGCCTGCATGCACTCTCTCTTGTACATGCATACATACACAAGTCAAGCTACATGCAAACAAAACTGTTGTCAAGATTTAAGTCCAACAGGCTGGACTTGAGTCACGGAGGAGTGCTTCGGTTGGAGAAATAAAACAAGAAATGAGCTCACAAGTGGCTTTGGCTGGGGAAAAGAAATGAGGAGCTTCTTGCTATTTGGAAGAAGAAATGGAGGAGGAGAGCCGGACAAAGAAGGGGAGAGGGAGTCGGCATGCGGTGGGCGGCATGGGGAGCTGCTTCTGAGGCATGGTGACCAGAGGGCAAAGGAGGGCATGGCCGACAAAGATGGTGCTCCGACCAAGACATCTGACGCACGTGCACACAGTCTTCTTTGCAAAGACATGCACGGAGGAGAGAAGGAAAGAAAGAGACAGCACGGGGAGGCATCACTAGGAGCTGGCGACCATGGCCGAAATGGAAGAAGGAAAGGGGCTGCTGGTCGGAATGGAAAAGGGGTCTTGCTTCTTGTTTTGGAGAAGCAAATGGAGATGAGCTCACTTCTTTGTTCTTCGGTTTGGGGAAGTGAACGGGAGGGAGAGCAATGGAGGAGGGAAAGGAGCAAGGGGAGGTCATTGGTGCTTTATAGGCAAGAATGGGGAGAAAGGAGTCAGGTGACGCACATCTGCAAAGAAGAATGGGCAACCATGGCGCTAGGCCGACACGGATGGCATGGCAGGGGGCGGCATGGGGAGTGCTAGGGCAGGGCATGGGTGATGCTAGGGCAAGGGGCAAGGCATGGGCTCCCATGCTGGTTGGTTTTCAACGGGAAGGAAAATTGAAGAAAGAGAGAAGCCACGGGAGAAGTACAGGAGAAAAAGGAAGAGAGAGAAAAAGGAAAAGGAAAAAGAAAAAGAAAAGGATTTTGGAAAATCCGAAAATGCAGGAAAATTTTATAAAATACTTTGGAAATTGAATAGGCCAAATAAAATAGTTTTAGATTTTTTTTTGAAGTTTATTTTGGCCAAATAAAATAATTTTCCTTCAGAAATCCAATTTTGAGCTTTAAATTAAATCGACAAAATCCAAACGATTATTTTTATTTTTAAGGCTTCAAAAAGGCTCTGCCAATAAGATAAAACAATTTTATTTAATTGAAGTTTATTTTACTCATGTTTAAATCATTTTTATTTTTGAAATCTCAATTTAAGCTTTGACGAATTAAGGAAAATCAAATGGTGATTTTTATTTGGAAAGCTTCAAAAAGGCCTGAAAATCAATTAAATTAGCTTTGAAATAATCAAAATTACTCCCAACTTAAAGTTGGCTTTTATTTTGCACATAACTATTTTTAGTTTTTGAAAGACAGGAAAAACCATTTTTAAAATCCAGAGAATCAAGAAATTAATTTAGTTTTTTTTCTTTTTAACTTTAACTCCAAGAAAATCTCAAAAACTTAATAAATTTTATTTAAAATAATATTTTTAATTTTTAAATTCAAATAAAATCCGAAAACTTAATAAACCAACTTGAATTAATTGAAGTTTAATTAATTCAATTAAATCACTTTTAAATTCTAAAATTTCAAGTTAAGCTTTAGCAAATTAATAAAATCAAATTGTTACTTTCTAAATTTTTGAAAATTTTCAAAAACCCTGGAAATTTGGGATGTTACATACGTTCTTTGGGAAGCTCGAATCTCGGGGCTGAGATTCCGTTTAAGGTGGGTAGGATTTGTAACGTCCTGTTTTTGAAAACAGGAATAGTATTTATTTTCAGTTTTTCGTTTTTCGTTCGTATTTCAAATTAGCAAATTATTTTCAAAAACCACCTTTCTTCTTTCAGCTCAGGTTTGTGTTTCAAATATCTTTAAACCTTGAAATTCAAATTCAAGTTTCAATTTCCTTCTTTTGAATTCTCGGGCCCCTTTCTCACGTTGCCTCTCCTTTTCTTGGGCTCAGCCCAGCATCTCCCCTTGGGCCGGCCCGACTTCACCCGGCCGGATTTCCCTCCCTTCTTTCTTGGCTCCGGCCCAACCGGCCTGCCCCAGCCTGCTTCCTCCCCCGGCCCGCTTGGCCCAAGCCACCCGACGCCGTTGTCTTCTTTCCCCTGTCTTCTTCCTCCGGGCCGTCTCTGCCCGAGCCGCTCTCTTCTCTTCCCTCGTGTGGCCTTGGTGCCAGCTCCCTCATCCGTTGTAGCACCCTGTGCTTCTCTGCCGCCTGTGCCTCTGCACGCCACCTCTCTGGCACCGCCACCAACCCTCGCTGCGCCCTCTATGCCGCCTCGCCCTCGTCTTGTCCTCTCGGCTGGCAAGATGCCATCGCCGAGTGTCCCCCAACAGTGTTGCACTCAGCAAGACGCGTGCCAGTATCGCCTTTGCCACCCCATGGCGCAGACCGCCTTGGTCGCCATCATCACCTCGGGCAGCGTCGACACTCCTCCCTCCAATGGCTCCAAGATGCCCTCGTCGGCTATAAAGCCTCCAATGCCTTCCCTTGATTTCCCCCTTCACCCCCCTTCGTCTCCGGTAAGTACCGCCCAAAGAACCGCTGCCGCACTCCTTCCTTGGCCATCGCACCTCGCCGCCATTCAGACGCTCCGGTGAGCCTGCGCCTCAGGCGACCGCGTCACCATGAGCCCCGCAACGTGAGGATTCCATCCCCCTCCTGCCCGCTCCCTCCCCGCCACCGAGACATGCTGCTACCGGCGCCTCCTCCCCTGCGCTCCCGCCCGCCGCCGCTGGGTCGCCACGGTTGCTCTTGAGCCGTGTTGACCCCGCCGTCGACTTCCCTAAGCTCCCGCGCTGCCCATGCACACGCAAGCTTCACCGCTCCGCCACCCCATCTCCGGCGCCGCGTGAACTCATGGAGCTGTTGCCACCTCCTTGCCTTGCCGCCACCGCACCAGGTCCTCTCCGCCGCCGCCGCCTCTGCTCATGGGGACCCCAACCACATGGGGTCCCATTCCTGTCTTTCGTCGGCCACCTCCTGCCTCCTCCCGTTGGCGCTGCCGCCGCTCCGTGCCGCCCAAGTGCCGGCATCTGCGCCCTCTCTCCGTGGCCGAAGGCCAATTGAAAGGGGAAGGAACCGGGCAGGGCCCCACCGGTCATTGACTTGAACCCCCCCTCACCTTGGCTGCCAAGTGGGCCCGACCCCAACCAGTCCACCATGCGCCCAAGCGCACCCGCGCGTGGACGTGGTCCACGAGGTCCCCATGCACCTTTGAGGCTGAGACGTGGGTCCCACGGCCAGCTTTCTGTCTCTCCCTCTTTTTCTTGTTTTTCCTTTAAGGTTTAATTCAAAGGAGAAACTTCAAAAATTAATTCCTCCCTCGTCGTAACTCCAAAAATTATGAATTTTGTTTCTAAAATTTTGTAAATTCAAGATCTTGCTAATGGCATAGGTATTGTTCAATTTGGAGTTCATTTATTGTTCTTTATTATTTATTTACTCTCTTTGCTTGTGTGTGCCTTTTTTCCGGTATGTTCATCCGATTAGGATTTGAAGACGCGGAAGATCTCGAACTTGCACTACTACAGAAAAGGCCTTCTGAGCGGTTCAACGCCATCACGAGCGGTTCCCGTGAGCCGCCCGAGTTTATGGGTCGATAATGCTAATGGTCATTACTGAGCGGTTCTCGAACAAATGCATAATACATACTATCACTGCAGTGCAGTAGATGCAACCGCTCGCGTGATAGTCGATTTCCACAGAGCGGTCTTTAGATAAAACCGTGCGTGATATTCGACTACCACGCACGGTCGTAGATAAAACCGTGATAGATCGACTACCGAGCGATGCGTAGATAAAACCGTGCGTGATATTCGACTACCACAGGGCGGTCCGTAGATAAAACCGTGCGTGATAGATGAACTACCGCAGGGATGCGTATATGAAACCGTGCGTGATAGTCACTATCACGAGCGGTTTCATATCTGAATCGTGCGTGGTAGTCGATCATCACTGAGCGGTTTCATCTGAACCGTCGTGGTAGTCGATCATCACGACGGTTTCATCTGACGCATGTCTGTGGTAGTCTTTTGCATTGCTTAATCTATTTACGCTTATTGGCTAGCCTCAGAAATGCTAGCCATGCCCTCTGAAACAAGCACATCCAATTCTCATTCATTTGAAGCACATCAAAATTGCATTCATTTCGAAACAAGCACACATCCAATTCACAAATCAATTAACTAAAATTAACCATTAATGTACATTAATTTACACACATGTACCATTATGTTCAATCTATCTCAATCAAGTTCAATCTGCTACCTTTGTGGAAACTCCCATTTGGATTTATGACCGTCTGCTCAGGGAATGCCGCAAGGTGTGATCGAATTTTATGAGCTCGCTCTGTTCCAACGCAGCCAAATATGTTTGCAACTTTGTCGATATGAAGGTTAAATTCGGGCTTATATAAATTGGTAAGTGTATATGAAATAATTGTTGAAAGATTGACAAACCCGAGGATCATTGGTGATCGCGAACCGATTTAGTAGTTGCATGTTGTGGCAAACATAGTATCCACAGACGTTGCGGCCCGCTCACCGTGGCACTTTGCAAAAATAGAATTGGTTAGTTCAAGAGGCATTGCTACGAAGTGTTATATAGGATTAATGTGTACTAGCTAGCAAGTACAGGAATGTTTGATCATGTTGCGGCGTCCTTCCTTGATATTCCATCCTCTAGCATGTAACACGTCGAACACCCACGTGACTCCAAGAAGTTAGCCTTAGCCATTGCAAAGGAAGGAAAGACTACAATAGAGTTTCTATGGAGGAAATGTGTTTACGATGATTAAACTCCTGATAGTCAAAGTTGTGGTGGCCCTCTGTAGGGAATCTAGGTATATTACGTATTTCCATTTTGGTATAATTACAATTAGAATCCAATGGAACCTACACAGTATGTCGGCATGGTCATTAAACCTAAGTTAGGTGTTGCTTATAAAGTACAAATCAACATTAAGTATAGCCAGAGTGCAACACTACTTACTTACGGTTGTAGGGCAAAAGTATGAATTCCTTGTTGCGGTGAGCCATGAAAAAATCTATAACGTAATTCTCGGCGAATGTTGCATTCGCCGTGATGCTTTGCTCGGAGACAACGTGTGGGTCGAGGAAACCTACCGTGATTTCCTTCTTTCGCTTCACGATCATGTATCTATTATACAAAAGCTAGGAGTTATATATAACATTTATCGATATTACACTTAACATTGACCGTGATTGTACACACTTACGATGTCGAAGATCGTATGATTGAGGCGTCGAGCTCGCCGAGGTTGAAGAGACAGAACAAGTCGTCGAAGGTCACCGTGAAGACGGCGTCTTGATACACGTGGTTAAAATGATGCTCCTTGAACTTGACGGTGACACCCGAGCATCGTTGATCAACCGCTTGTTGGATTCCATGTACCATGCATGCAATTCCGTGCAATCCAAATCCTAGGGTAGGGCTGTCTAACTTCTCGAGCAACGGCTCGCTGGCTTGTATTTCGGGCCAACGGCAAGAAGGGGATATCGAGAGAAGACTCGATCGTCTTCGATTTGCCCTTACCCTTGCTTTGCCTCGCTTTGTATAGGTCGACTTCACAAGAGTCGATTGAGCACGAGTGTAGATGCATGTGATGCAATGGGCCCTTGCCATGTCGGTCAGAAGCCGGTGCGATCAAGTCCGTGGACTTGATGCCGCTTAGAGACATTCCGTGAAGTTGACACCGAGCAGTAGCTCGAGCGGATGTCCTCCTTGGGCCACTAGATGAATGTTCCAGCGGCTTGCCCTAGAGTCATGACCTCATCGTTTGGGGAATTTTCAACGGGGCGGCCTCGAAATTGGCACAAACACCGTCCACATTCACTTTTGCGAAACCGGAGCTAGATTTGCACCGTGCACCAAAGCTCCGACATTGGATGGATACACAGCCCCAAGCATCTAGGGCAACAGAGACATATCTCACTTGGAGCTTGCGCCGTAGCCACCTCGTACATAGCGGTACAAAATTAGCTACTCCAACAAAGCTTATGAATGGATTGAGCATTCGGAGATAATAATTATTACCGGATGTCATCGACGGAAAATCTGTCATCACCTATTGTGGTAGGGTTAGGGTTGACGCCTTGACTACTCGGATGTTTGGGGGGCTAGCTAGCGGTATAGTAGGGCGAGGGCTTCCAACCGACTTGGCATTTGCAATCCCTAATCCTTTCCTCAAAAGTCTCTTCTTGCTTTTGCTCGAGCATACGAATCCTTTCCTCAAAGGATTGATGACTTTTTCACCGACCTCGCTCGATTTTTTCAAAGAGCTCATCTCGAGGATGCACGAAGATCCTCTCGTAGCTTTGCATCGTGCTCGGCTTTGGCTCTCCTCCTACTCGATGCGATCCTCTGTCGCTTGGAACCATTGTTCCCATGTAACAAAAACACCGGCGCCTCTCGTGCGACCGGATGCTCACTTTGTTTCCTAGGGCCGCAGAGAGTATATCTTCTCCCTATCTGCTGGAATGAGCCTTGGGAAGATTGTGCACTCGGCGTTATCGCAATATAGCCCGACATGTCATTTCACTTCCTATGAAGTTATGGAGTAATTACAAACTAGGTAGTTCGATATCTTACGGCGTTGGGACACTTCACGGTCTTGAGGGTTTGGAAAGTACACTTCCCGTGGGCGAATAGCTAACCTCGCAAATAACCACTTTGTCGCCGCGCACATCGGTGATCTCGAAATAGCAGGAGAGATTCAAACCGCTTTTCTTGCTTCTGATCCCTCCATATTGGGGCTTTACCCGCATACCCGCCGTGCCGAGTCGTGGGGGTGCTTATTTTTTGCTCGAGGGCCGTGTGCGCCGACTTTCACTCTTAAATTCATCTGTCGTCTTCTTACGCCACAAACTTCGGCCGGACTCTTCCAATAATAGATACTTGTGGAAGGGCGGCAGATCCTTCTCCACGTAGTTCTTGACAAGCGTGCTCTTGAAGTTCTTCCACGCTTTGCACGCTTGTAGCAACGCGTGTCGTCGCCGAGTCCGTGAGTTCTACCGGATCTCGAGCGATGCAAGAATTTCCGTCGGACTGGCCGGTTTTCAATGGTCGGGCACCACCTTCCACGAATCGTAGGTGATCTTGACCCGTTCGCAAACTATTCCGACCATTCTCCTAATCGCCACCGCTTTCTCGGCGAGGATTGATAGGGGTCCCATGATCGACCTCCGTGATGGTAAATCGGCCCGTGGGCCTTTTCGATATTCCTCTTCTTCTACCGCGGTTGGATATTGTTCGAGAGGATGGTGCATCATCGACACACATGGTAGTACACTCGAGAATGAGCGGAAGACATCTTCACAAGAAATAGAACATCATGTGAACAAATGAAATCAGCATAAAGCTAAGATTTAACATTTTGATATTGCTATCGATGTAGAGTAAGCATTCCAATTGGAGCTCAAGTACAAACCCGATTATCAAAACAATTTCAAGATACAAGACTATTATCATCACAGAGCATTCATCTCAAGCCCAACACACCACATTGCAATGTATTCCAAAGAGCGATATCAAAACAAATACCATATGAATAATCGACTAGAGCAAATACAAATTCCTAAAACAAGTACAATTATCACGAAGGACCATGACAGATTATTGATAGAAATAGTTAGGGAAAGGGGCATGGGGTCGATCGGTAACTTCGGCATTGGTTACCTTTGGCGTCGAGGAGAAGGACGAGCAGGAGCAAGACGAGCAAAGAGGCGGCGTCGAAGGGGAGGCGCGCTGCTCGGGAGGGAGGAGGCGGGGCTCGGCGGGCTGTAGGAGGAGGCTCAGCGGGCTCGGGGAGGCGCGCGGCCGAGGAGGAGGCGGCGTCAGACGGATCGGGAGGAGATGGCCGGGCTCGAGGAGGCGGCGTCGAGGATGGTGGCGGCGACGGCTCGGGGAGGAGGGAGCGAGAGGAGTTGAGAACTTAATCGTTTGAGAGTGGCGGTAGCGGCAAACCCTAGCTAGAGTCCGAATGTAAATAGGGATGGACATCACAGACGGTTCTAAATTAGAACTGCTCAGGATACACACTATCACACCGGTTCTAACTTAGAACCGCTGCGTGATATGTGATGTATCACGACGGTTTTAATAAACAACCGTCTGTGATATTGATGAATCATGAGCGGTTTTAATAAACAACCGCTGCGTGATATGATTATCACGAGCGGTTCTAATTTAGAACCGCTCGTGATAGTATAATACGCACGGTTCTAAGTTAGAACCGTCGTGATATATGATGTATCACTGAGCGGTGTTAATAAACAACCGTCTGTGATACATGTGAGACGATGCGTAGTTCAAACCGCTCGTGATATTATTTTGTATTGGTTAATATCTAGATCGTTACGCTTATTGGCTAGCCTCGGAAATGCTAGCCATGCCCTCTGAAACAAGCGAGAAAAGACAACAATGTATATCAATTCACATTCATTTGAGAAACAATCACATCCATTTCACAAGACAAATCTCAATTAATTAACTCAAATGAACTAAAATTAACCATGATCATCGTAATGTATATAGTACATATATACACACATTGTTCAATTAATCTTTAAAATTATCATTCCTAGGTTGCTTCGCCCTTGGATAAGTATCGACAACAAAATATACTTCCGCTTCATACACAACCAAGGAGGAAGGTTGTAGATCTGAGCGTCACGGCCAAGTGCTATGTCATTGCTCATATTACCGAAAGGATTCATTCCATCTGTACTCAATCCAAACCTTATATTCCTCGGTTCATCAAGTCTGCAAACCTCCTATCGATGTTTCTCCACCGGGCGGAATCAGCAGGTGTCTTAACTTTCCGTCATTCTTCGCTCTCTCGAGTGCTGTCTGTGAGCTTTTGCATTCTTTGGGTTCGCAAAAACCGCTTCAAACGGGAATTACAGAAGATACCACGCCACCTTAGCAGGAGGTCCTTTCTTCACCTCGATTCCTCGTCGTCATCGATTGCTTCTTATGCTTGTATCGGGATGCGTTGCTGCCGGACATACATGCATGTTTGTATACTCGTTACGGTAGAGGATACAATCGTTCGGACATGCATGTATTCTTTCTACTTCCATTCCCAATGGACAAAGAACCTTTTGGCTTTGTAGGTGGTTTTGGGCAACTCATTTCCCTCAGGAAGCATGTCCGCTAAGAGACCCTAACAGACTCAAGTGAAACTCTTGTCGGACCAACCGCTGCTTGCCTTCAATTTCAGCGGTTTAAGCACGGATGACAACCTTGTGTATTCCGACTTGCGGCCCAGAACAAAGGTTTCTCTGAGTCCTCCATCACGCCCGAATTGAACATACTCCCTCTCATCACAGTTCCTTCGCATCGCGAAGCATCTCGATCTAGATTGTCATCGTCGCGACCTATCCGAATCGGAACCACAATCGACATTCGGCGGCATATCGTTGACTTCTGTATAATATGCATATCGTTGACTTCTGTATAATATGCTCTTCACCGTGATCGTCCAACATGTATAACCCTTTTGAAACCCCTTGAATCAAGTGTGCTTCGATCTGCGCTCGGTTGTTAAACATCTTGATTCTCGCATCAATGCATGGACGAGACATATATTCCGCCCCTTATTCAACATATCCTCCTCGGCGGCTCTTGTAAGCAGACACGCCATTAATGTACTCTTCACTCACACGGTTCTCGGTGTACATCCACCGGTCCATCACACTGGTTCGTATTGAAAACCACGAAAATAAATAAAAGGGTGATGACTTTCAAAGCGTATTTTATGAGGCTTAATTATGATTTTTTTCATTTTTACATTTTTTCGGATTTTATTAACTTACATGTGGGCCCTACTTGTCAGTGACTCATTTTTTATTTCATGATTTTATTTATAAAATCTATGGCGATCCCACATGTCATAGACTCGTTAGTTATTAACTAAATGATTAAAAACAAGAGGATTAATTAATTTGAAGCTCAAATCGGGCTTAGGGTGACATCGCATTGCTATATAGTCGTGGCTCTCGGCCCTAAGGTCTCGCTTTGGCGAACCGACGGTGACGATGTCCCATGGGGCGCTGAAACTAGCGATTTCTGGCGTAAACGCTCAAACTACTCAAATTAAAGGATGCTTATGCTTCAAGATCTCACCTCGATCACGAGGAAGGTGTCAATGAAAGTCGGGAAGGTCCAAAGCGCGGGTGGGTCGTCGATCGGTGAATGAGGCGGCGGCGGCAAGCTCCTTGGCGACAATATACAACCGAAATGGACTAGGCCGCTTTCGGTGAGGTGAGGCGATGTACTCAAACCAAGACGCAGGCGGCGATGGACCTATCGTGGCGCCTAGAGATATGGAGATCAAGAAGACTATATCTGTTTTGGCGGGAGGCGGAGCTATATATATATCGTCTGTGGTGAGTTAATTATCACGGGCGGTTTTAATAAAACCCGCCTCGTGATATTGGGCAATATCACGACGGTTCATGTTTGGAACCGTCGTGAAGTATCACGACGGTTCTAAAAACAAACCGCTCGTGATATTGTGTAATATCACAGACGGTTCATGTTTGGAACCGTCGTGAAGTATCACGACGGTTCCAAACATGAACCGCTCGTGATGTGACATCTTCCTGACGCACGTTTTTAGCGCGGAGAATAACATGCATTGGGTAACAAAAACCGTCTCGAGATTGTGTTTATCTGAGCGGTTTGATGAACCGTCTGTGATCAGGCGTCTAGTATTAGCATTTCTGTAGTAGTGTTGATCAAGCACAAGAATATCAAGATCCTCTTACCTATATCCAAGGCGAGTCAATACTTTGAACATATTGATCCTACATTTTATGTAAATTATATTCATTCAAATTACCAAAAATTACTTGATTTAATTCTTTAATCAAATGTATGTTAAAGCTTAAGGTAGTTAAATACCCATTTGATGATTAATTAATTAATATGCTATCCCTTGATAATTGAATCCATTATTCCATCTCACCTAGTAATTTATATGGTAATACTAGTTATAGGTTGTACTTGAGCGACATGCTAGTCTTGCTTAAGTACCGGGGTATTAAATACCCCAATCATCATCCTTTAAACATGAAAGTGATTTTGGGCAGTCATTGTGGGAAATGACTAAGATGGTTGAATTGATGTATTTTACTCCTCAAAAACCCTAGTAATTGCTGTTCCCATCTGGGCGGATGGTATGATGGATGATGTGATGGTGGGTGCTAATGCAGCCCAAGGAATACTAGTATGTTGGTGGGTGCTAATGTAGCCTAAGGGAATACTGGTATTTGGAATGAACCGTCCAGATAACCCTAAGGACTTAATCTTGTCATGACCTCCCGTGTAAAACAAGTACAACCACAAGTCCATAAAGTACAACCTGGCTAAATAATTTGTATCCATCAGTACGAGTTGCACCAGGTAGATGTCCTGCGACGCCGTAAGCCTTTGTGGCGAAGGGGGGGGGCGCACGACGTAAGTCGTTAAGAGGGCGCAAGAGGAGGTCTGGGTAAGGGTTAACGGATCTAAACAGACGTAACCCTTCGAAGATGAAACCTTAGCGGGTGTAACTAATATTGCTGGATGCATTGTAAAGGCCTTGTGGTGATCTCCCCTTGATTCACTTGTCTAGGGAAGCATATGTACATATCAGGACGATTATCTCTTGTGGGTAAAGTGTACAATCTCCGCAGAGTCTAAACTATTTAAACAGCTGTGCCTACGATCAAAGGCGGATATGGGAACTTAACTTGAGTTAGTTCTATTTCAAAAACCTTGTGGGTGGTATGAAAATGTAGAGGGCTTACCTAGCCCTGAGTTTAGATTTTACCTGAGCCTTCAAGCTCAGTGGTGGTAATAATGGAGGTAACTCCAATCAAAATAAGCATAAGGTGGAGGTAGCCTCTGCTGTTACAAATATTGCACAATTACTCTCTTTAGTAAAATGCAATTTTGTTAAAATGCTAAGTGATAGCACTTTGTATTTATGATAATTGAAAATGTTGCTTTAGCAAATAAAAGAACCTGAGCCATCCTTGTTAAACCTTACATGTATAGTATTGCATTATGTATTGGCTCGCGAGCACGGAAGTTGTGCTCATTCTCGCTCTTTCCCCCAAAACCCTCAGAAGCAGGAAAACCTGAAGACTACGCGTACTACGAGGATCCAAAAGCTAGAGGCCCAGGAGATGAAGTGTAGTTAGTCTTAGTTGTTCTTGTCTCGCCCCAGTCTAGTTGACTCCGTTGGTACTTGCGTGCATCCAATATTATCCAAGTCCTTGGTTAATATCGAGCGCACACGGGTTTCCCCAGTCGCTTGCCTGTGGAGAGATGTGCTCTCACCCCTTTTGCTTCCATTGTCGCTTCCGCTACTTTTGTAATGTAATCATTTTGGCCTTGTTCGGCCCCTTTTGTAAAACCCGACCCGATGTGGTCTATGTAAACTCTGCATGTTAATTAATGAATGGTATGGTTTAATCTACGCCTTGTATGAATTGATTCAGTAATGTGTCTGTGAGTGCTAGCTACTGATCTAGGGAATAGCACAGTGTTTTCACAAAGGGTTTGGATTCTCAGAATCCGGGTCCGACAAATATGCACATATCCTAAACAACATTGTACACAGTCATACAAAGGCCATATATTTATAACAGTAATTTGCAAGACCAGTATTTCAATACATAAGTTACATGTGTGACCCACGGTCAACTAGAAACAAAAGTTTGCGGCGGAAACAAATATAAACACCAAAAGGTACCACCAAGTGTGCCCAACACCCTAAGACAACTGAGTGGAGGTAGAAACAGCCTCATTCGTTAGTGCCATCATAATCGGCGCTAACGGATGGATCGTAAGCATAAGCATCCTCACCTGCAACAAGTGATTAATCTTTTTGAGTACAAAAGGTAATCGCAGGTCTTACACAAACTAATAAAAGAAAGTGTTTAATAGAGCCTATCCAAAGGATTAGAGGTTATACATGTTTAAGGCAGTCCAAAGGAAGGCTGTATTGGTATTAGTTTTGCATAAAGCAACAAGTTTTATTCCTATACTTTCTAATTTGCAAAAGCCATTTTGTAAACAAAGTTTAGACCAAAAGACAACAAGAAATAGTGTTATAAGCATAATTTCAAACATATCAAAGTGTTGTCCACTTTGATAATTCAAACCACATGGATACCCATCTATGCCGACAACCACAATTTGCAAAAGTCAATTTTTATTTCAGAGTCTAACGATGATGTCTATCAAAACAAGTGTCATCCGTAACCGTGGACACGGCTATTCAAATAGTTTTAAAACCCTGCAGGGGTGTACATCTTTACCCATACTACTTTCTTAGCCCGTAAGCCTCCGGATAATGGCACACTTCCTTAGGTATGCTGGCCGGGTAAAACAAGACTTTGTATTTTTCAGCAAGAAAATCTTATTGAGTTCAATCACGCTTGCGAGACGAGATCTCGTTTAGTACAAGCTACTAAGAGAACCTGCTAAGCGGGGCACTCAAGTTGTGTTAGGAATACCGAACCAATTAACAGAAATTTAAACCTGTGCTTACTCGCACATATTAAATTGCAATTGGATCCCTATGAACATATGATCAAACACATATGTCCTCACGCCACCTGTTTTCCAACTAAATAAAACCTTCCCCTTACTTAACCAAGCGGTGCCCATACACCGCGTGTGGAAGTACATATGGTACTTGAATTGACAGCTCAAAATTCGGTCCTTAATGATCCAGACAAGACTACCACATTACCCAATTCTCGTGCACGAAGGCACCCTCACTAGCAACCACTTGTCCAGATCTAAACCATGTTTTTAATAGACAATTTTAGATTTAAACTTCAGTTTCAAGAATCTGAACAAGTAAATAAACCATGATTGACAAGTTAATCTTGTCAACCCAAACTACCGACCTACTAATTTGCAAGGCTAAGCATTCACATAAGACTATGTATTTCATCACATGATTTCTATCTTAAGCTTAAGTGTATGAACAGATTAAGAGTAAGCCACAATAGTTAGGATATGACTAACTAGACTCACAAATTATTGATATTCAAAAATAGCATGCACACAGTTATCATTGCATTTCAAAATACTAAATTACCAAAAATTGGATCAAAATGATGCAAGAGGATGCTTGCGTTGATTATAATCCACTTGTTCAGTCTCTGGTTGTTCAGCAATATAACCACTCACGTCGAGTAAGTCAGAATTTAGAAAGAGCGATAACAAATGAACACCGAGAAAAATATCAAAAAGCCAAAATGCTAAAAAAAATGCATGATAAAATAACGGTAGTGATATTCTGTTTTTAAGTGAAATTAGGTGAAACTTTTAGTTCATTTGGAGTTTGTTTGAATTTTCTAAGGATTTATAAAGTTAAAGTTATTAATGAACAACTAATTTAATTAACAAAATTTTTCTGTAACAAAAACAACTTTCAAAGTTGTTCCAGATTAAAGTACAGTAAAAATATTAACAAACAAAATTGATTTCATTTGATTTGGAGTTAAAAAGAATTACTTATGAATTTTTGAAGTCTAAACCATTTTCAGCGTAGAAATAAACCATTTCGAGATTTCAAAATGTAATTAATACTTTTTATACCGAACCTCAACTAGCCCCAGGTGCTGACATGTGGGCCCACATGCGGGCCCTAAGAACAAGGTCTGACCCGGTCAGTGACTTAGTTCCAGTCAAGGACGTTGAAAATGTACTTCTATAAAAATACGTTTTCCAAATCTAAAGGCATATTTCCAGTTTTTAGCGTGTAAGAAATACGTATTCCTTAACAGAAAACGTATTACTCCAGTTTGCTCAAACGCTTAACAAATCACATGGGTCCACCTGTCAGCATCTTGGTGTGGAAACTAGTGGTTAAACCTCACTTGTTTTTGTGCTTGGACCCACATGTAAGCGGAACGTTACGCATTAAACACTTAGAGCTAATGATTGCTTAATCTAAACCGACAACAGCTAACACTAATCAGCTTCCTACAGCTCCGGTCGAAAATCTGACAACAGAGCTCTACGCTCCCGCACACTTGCTCGCCGGCTAGCTGACGCTGTGGTCCATGGCGGTGCAAGCTAAGGACTTAAATGGATTCACAATAGTCTAACGAACCTAGTGGTGGCCGGAGTTTTGTCGGCGGCGAGGTCTAGCGGCGGCGTGACAAGGAAGTGCAGCGGCGCCGCAAATATTGTTCTAGAGGATATGCCGTTTTGGTGGTGCATTAAGCAATCTAAAGCATGCTTAAGCATCTATGGAGCATAAAGAAGCTACCTGGGCTAAGAAAACGGCCAAAAGTCCAAGGAGGAGCTCTGGCGATGGTGACCGTGTGACGGCGATAATAGCTCCACGCAGACAAGACAACCTAGACACAATCAATCAAAATGAGTGGTCGGGATAGGTTGCATAGGCACAATGGATGCTAACACTGGAAGGAATTGATGAGTAACTCACTAGGCCGGAGATGAGAATGAAAGGCGTGAAGTTGGCTGGAGATGGAGAAAATCCAAATTCCCGTTGATCCTAAGAATCAAAAGACGAATTGATTGAGGGGTTTTACTAAGCATAGCCTAGAAAATGATATGCTACGCACAAGATTGGAGATATCTCACCGAGCACGAAGATAACATGGGAGTGGCGTTCAGGGCGCGCTCTGGACAATCCAAATGACACGCTTGCGTTCCCGGGCTACAAGCAATACCAAGATCTCCAATTAGCACCATGGATATGGCATGGTAAAAGAAAAAGAAAGACACAGAGGCGAGAGGATACGCTTCGTTGAGGAGGGAGAGCAATGGTCGCACTGGTTCGACCGAAAGAATTGCGAGATGGTGTTGATGGTCCTTCTTTGACCACAACTGACACAAGATGATTCATGGCATCACTAGGTTATGCGATCTCATCGACAGTGAAGCCAAGTGGCAATGCATGCACCGAAAAGTGCAGGTGCGAAGCCACCTCATGCTCAGAGCTAGCGCTGTGTTAACCGGTGCAGAGAAGACAAAGAAGAGAGGCTGACGTGTGGGCCCGAGTCGTCAGTCTCAGCGGTGAACGATGCAATCGCTAGCGGAAGGAAGCGGATGGTCCGATCGAGATTCAACGGTCACGATCGATAAGGCCGTTCGTATGGTCTGAACGTCCCACTCGATGCGGACGGTCTAATTAAGATCTAACGGTCCAAGGGCGAGGCGCGTTCGGACGGTCTGAATGTCATCGCTCCATCTGGCGGTTGAATTCAAATCGAACGACTCGTGCGCATTGGGCTCAACCAAATGAAAGCGGCACGGTCCGATTGAAAATTGACGGTCCAAATCGCGTGGGTAGTCCGGACGGTCTAAACGGCCCAATTGATCTGGACAGTCCATTTCAAATCAGATGGCGTGCGCGTAACTTAGAGGGTTGGGCTGAGCCATTTAAACGTGGCTCAGTCGGTCGCACGATCCCCTCGGTCGGTCCAAATGACACATGGTTGAGTCCAACCAAGTCGCGCGGGTTCGAGTCACTACAGTGCCAGTTGGCTTGGGCTGGGTCTATTTGGTTGACTAGATCCAAAATCAAACTTTAAAAGTTTGATCGGAGGGTTAAAAATATCAAACAAATTTATAAAAATACGAAATTTTTCAGAGAAGCTACTGGGATGATATAGATCCCATATAAATTTTGAAAACTCACTGTTCACTATTTAAATACTTACTTTAAATTCCTTAACCGAGTTGGTTTAAATAAGGAACATAGGTTTTTCTTAAGTTCAAACTGATTTCTAAAAATTTGACAAAAATTATATTTATTCAAGATAATTAATCTAGTATTTAATTAAATTATTACCCAGGGTTCTTTACAAGCATTAACTTCAGTTTTTCTTAAGGAGTTTCTTTTGAAGTTTTAAGTTTGACTTGAATTTGAATTTTTCAAATGCAACAAATTGTGCAAATGATCTAAAATGCCATGTATGCTCATGAAATGCATATAATTACCATTTATTAAAAATTGAGGCTGTTACAGTTTAATTACAACGTTTGGCCTAGGTTATGGTGATTGGAGGAGGGTTCTCTGGCATGGAGCAATAATTTGGTAATTTGGTAAAGATAATGGCGTCTCCCTGCTACCGGTTCCTAGAACCAATAATTTGTGATGAAGGGTCCCGAATATACACATCCTCTCAATTACTAACATAACTGAAAGTCTGGAGTTGCAAAGTTGACTATTAGATGAAACTCAATAATACATAGTCGGTGCACGAAACTCAATAATACATCAATTCAGACAGGTGTACAAGTACCTAGTCCTATAGTCCACACAAATATTTCAAAGATATAGAAGCATAATTCGCACAAGATTACACTAACAGTATAGCTAATTAATCACATCCACTATATTCCTAGGGCATCCAGTATATGTGCACAGATCAAATGTGCAAGCAAGTACTATCCAGTGATGACAGTGTTGAACCACACGCATACGAACATGTATGTCATCTCCCTCCTGAGAGGCTAGGCATTGTACCAAGGCTTGTTGTCGTCAGCTGCGGATATGACATGATGGACGAGCTCATCAATTCGTTCGTTTGCATGTAGGATAGAACGTTGAGGCTCAGATGAGATGTGTTGGTGTAAGCTCTGGGAGTGGCATGTCGCCATCAAGATACTGCATGACTTGTCGCATGCTAGGCCTTGCACTAGTAAATGGGTGTGAGCAACAGAGTCCTAGCTTTAGCACTAGGCATACCTCGTCAATGTTGCAATCACCTTGGAGCCTTTTGTCCACTATCTCGGTGAGCAATCCATTGTGCCAATGCTCCAGTACCAAGTCGACCAACATGACTTGGTTTCCTTGCGCACTCTGCATGATGGGCCTGCGCCCGCAAGTGACCTCAAGAAGGACTGTGCCAAAAGCAAACACATCTGTAAGAGGAGAAGCCTTGCCTGTACGTACAAGCTCCGGAGCTAGGTACCCCAGGGTACCAACAACATGTGTGGTTTGTAGGTCAGTACCATGGTCATATAACCTTGCAAGTCCAAAATCACCGAGACGCCCATTCATTTGTTCGTCGAGGAGTACGTTGCTTGCCTTGATGTCTCGGTGGATGACAACTTTCTCCCATTTTTCGTGGAGGTAGAGCAAACCACAGGCAACACCTTTGATAATTCGAAACCTATGTGCCCAATCCAGTGTGAGATCGTCCTCTTCACAATGTAGATACCTATCAAGACTACCATTTGACATGTAGTCATATACCAAAAGAAGCTCACCTTTCCGCCGGCAATACCCAAATAATTGCACAAGATTGCGGTGTCGAAGGCGACCAATGCTAACAACCTCAGCAATGAACTCCTTCATCCCCTGCCTCGACCCATGGGACACTCTCTTCACAGCAACCTCCAATTTTGATGAGGGGAGTACACCTCTATACACCTTCCCAAACCCTCCAACACCTACTAGACGGTTGCTCTTGAATCCATTCGTCGCAATAAATAGATCCTTATAGGAAAATCGATGGACCCTGAACTCCACCTCCCAATCTTCATGTAGTTCGGCGTACCTTCGGCGCCTCCGCACAAATAGAGTGCCAACAATGGCCACAGCAAGGATAAATGCCGTAGTGGCTATTGGTGGGATAACCTTGAACAGCACGGATCGAGTTGCCCTTGGGCCAACACGAGGCATCCTCGGCAGTTTTCTCGTGTCGATGGTTGGAGCAAGGCCATTCATGCCAAAGCTCCAGCCGAGCACGTAGTGCCGTGAGTTTATCCCGAGAGTTGCAGACGAGAAGCCAATGTACGATGGCTCCGTGAGCACTGTTGAGAGGTTGCAGGTAGTCGAGATTAGTGGCCGAATGGGTCTAGCAACTTTGAGGGGAGCCAAGGTGACCTTGATCAATGTTGCCTCTGCGTCGTAGTCAACCCACACTTGCATGGCCTCGCGGCTAATGAGGGTCAAGTTTTCGAAGACGCCAGTTTTGTCGTCGTAGTAGCCGGCATAGTAGGATTTCAGAGAGTGGAGATCGTTGACGTCAATTCCCACATGGTTGTTGTTGATGTCTTGGAACTCGTTGTTTTGGATAGTGTCAAGCTCAACTGCAAAGATGCGGTTGCTGGTGTTGCCAACGTTATGGTCGCTTAGCAGCCCTAAGTATTGGGCCGGTAGCGCGGTAGAGAAATTCTTACTTGGAGCGACGAAGAAGGCCATGCCGTGGGCGCTCAGATCACGGTATACAGAGATGATGCCGAACACGAAGGAGACTGAGAAGGACTGCACTGTGCCGGTGGGTGACTTGCGAAAGTGCAACGGCGTGGGGTAGAACGCGTGGCCTTTGAGGTTAACGGTGCCATTGGTCAACTCAATGAGGCCACTAGGTGTGACCGTGGCAGTGCCATCGAGGGTGAGGTTAGCGCCAGCAAACCCAGAGAAAACAAATTCTTCATCACCGGTGCAGAAAGCTGCAAGGTTAAGGCTAAGGGAAAGGATGCACAGAAGGAAGGAGAGATGCTTCATGCCAGCAGGCATAGCGAAGTTGCAAGAACAAAGCAAAGATGGGAGAAGAAGGAATTGGTTGGCCACTTGGCCCTAGTGTGCAGTGTCTTTTGCTTTTTTGCCGTTGCATTCTACTAAGTAGTTTTAAATAAGCGGCGAGGGCATCTCCTGTCTAAGCTAGTTTGCCACATACGTCCTTGTCTGAAAGTGTTGGCATTTAATGGGGAGAAGATTTTTGGGTTATCAGAAATATCTTTTTGATTCTATATCAAAGGAGAGACCCTGATTTCTAAATATTATAGTAATGTCCTTCACGGGATTGATTTGCTGAATCCTTAATCTCCGCCAAGAATATCAGGTGTTTTTTTTGTGGCTAGGGGTAGTACTTTGCTAAAGCAATCAAATATGATATTCTTAATTTTATTTTTTAGTTATTCTAAAAAAAAATCCAATCCGAAAGGTAACTTAAGATTAGTTTTGTAGTATATTGACAAGTTTGTATACGTCACTGCCAGTGCCAAATACCAAAAAAACATTATTTTGCGCTGACTGTCTCACACTTGTCAAGCCCACATTGTCAGTCTCACAAGACAATATTTTGAAACTTGAGAGCAACATCTATACAATAATATTTTCTGTATTTAAATGTTTGATGATCTATCAAACACCCTCTGCTCTACACCAGATATTAATTTGTGAAGTGATTGCTGATTGGTACAAGGACTTCTCTTGTTTCTTGTCTAATTAGTATATTTGAAAACAACTAGTGAAATATAAGGGACCACATCAATTCAAAAGGAAGAAAAATCCTAAAAAAATATTTTATTAATAATAAAGAAGGAAAACTAGAAATCCATACATAATTCAAGAGAAATAATCTGATCTTCATGATAGTGCAACCCATTAATTGGAGTTAAAAATTTGTTTGGCTAGAAGAGTCCATACAGTAACAAAAGTGTAACGTCCCGTTTTCGGATGTGAATAGTAACTACTATTTGGTTTTCGGTTTCCATTCGTATTTCCAAATTAGCTTATCTTCTCAAAATTTCTCTAGCTTCCTCTAAGCTCGGGTTTGTGTTTCAAACCTTTCAGCAAATTCTCGAATTCAAATTCAAGTTTGAATTCTTCTTTTCAGATTTCGGGCCTTTTCTCTTTTGACCTTCCCTTCTTTTCTTGGGCTCAGTCCACACCTTCTCCTTGGGCCGGCACGCTTTTCCCCTCCTCCCTTCTTGGCCCGCACGGCCTAGCAGCACCCCGGCCCACTTCCCCTCCTCCCAGCCTTTTCTCTTGGCCCAGTTCCCCAGCCCCTTCTTTCCTTCGACACTGCTTGGCCCGGCTCCCATCTGCCTCCTTCCTTCTTCCTCCAGCCGGTCACGCCCGAGCCCCTTTTCTTCTCTCCCTCGTGCGCTCTGCTACGCCGCCCCCCGCTCCCTCTACCACCACGAGCGCCCCCTGCCACTGAGCCACACCCTCTGCGCCACCAACTCCCGCGTGCTCCCTGACGTCGCCACCCACTCCTGTTGCCAACCATGACCCCGGCGCCCCTCCTCGCCTTGTCACCTCGGTCGGGTCACGTTGTGACGCCACCGCCGTCCTCGCTACTCCAGTGCGCCCGGTCCGAGCTCCGTGCCCGGATCAGCCGACCCTTCAAAGTCGTCACTCCTCTAACGCCTGGCCCTCAGAGCCACTGCTTCCACCCTGTCGCGTCTGCAGAGCTCCCCACGCCAGGCCGCCTTGGGACAGCAGCGCTTTCTCACAAGGCCAACGACTCTCCCTCACTACCTCCCTCTACCCTCCTCTCTTTGGGCTATAAGAGAGCCTCTAGGCCTCCCCTTGACCTCCCATTTGGCTTTCCCTCCCCACTGGTAAGTTCTCCGAAGAAAAATCGTCGTTCCGGTTTTCAGGCCACTGCACCACCTGGGGTCATTTCATCGCTCCAGTGGGACTCCCTCCTTCCTATCCGTGTCGCTTTGTGTTCTAGCACCCAAGGAAGCATTCCCCTCTCCTAATTCCTCTTTTGATTCTCAGGAACACCGTGCCTCGTCCCCTTCTCTAGTTTCGACCGAAAAGCACCACCGCCGACGCCGTCCTTCCTCCAGCAAGCCCCAGCCCAATTCCTCGCTGTGGGAGCTCCACCTCGACGCCTCGGACCTTCCCCAACCGCCGTCCAAGCTTCCCTGCCGCCCTAGACCACCGCCACCGTGAGCCACCCCGCGCCACCCCAAGCTCGCGTCGTCGGCCCGCTCCAGTACTCGTTCGCCTCCACGGACACCGCGGTGAGCCTCCTTGGACCTCCCTAGTGCCCATGCTCACCCCTCTTTCCTCTCCCCTCCCTTTGGCTGTCGTCGCCTCTATGTGGTCGCCACGCCTGCCGCCCAACCATTGCCGCCTCTGTTGATGTCTTGCCAAGGCTGCCGCCTCCCTTAGCCTCTTCCACCCCCCCAGCGTCCCATTTTTCTGGTCCTTGCCATCTCTCCAGCCACTATTCGCCGTTGGTAGGCCCACCACCCGTGTGCCCCCCTTGGCTCCCCTGCTTCTTCCTTTGAGAGCTGCCCTCTGCCTCTCTATCTCTATCTCCCTCTCACTCTTATGACGTGTGGGCCCTTGTTCTTTAAAGAGATAGTAGAAGCAGTAGTCTTTAGTCCATCTTGCTATCTAAAGATCATGCAAAGCATATTGTGATAACCCCTTTGTAAATCATGGTTAGTTAATTAATAAAATTAATTTAATTAATCTTCCACTAATGGGTAAAAAAACTAAGAGATGTAAGAAATTAAATTACAAAATCACGGGAAATTGAATGTGAAGCTATTCAAGAATAATTTATGTTGATCTCAACATCTTGCTCTAGAAACTTGAACAATTATCTTGCAAATTCTATCAAATCTTCTTTAGTCCATTTGAAAGCTATCGCCTCTTTATCCCCCGATCTAAAGTTATCAAAGATAATTAAAAATAATTAGTTTAAGAATAAGATCGGCAAAAGTATCTTGTATCATCTCCATACCCCAAAAATCATGAAGACCTTTAAAATGGTAATTTAATAATTAAGGAAAAAGAATCTTTGAAATCTTAAGTCCCTAATCCTTGTCTTAAATATAACTTATGCATGGATATACATGCTTGTGTAAGCGAAAAATAAGTTAAATAATAAGATAATTAACCATTATGCCCTTGCCATCTAATTTAAAAGGCAAACTTAATTTTGAAGTCTTCAAAAAGTTATAATCTTGCCCAATATCAATCATCCTATCTTTATCTCTAGATTTAAATCATCAGTGGTAATTAAGAAATAATTAATGTATCGACAGTTCTAGGCACAACCTCAAGAGATAACTTTGGTAATTTATGGACTCCAAGTTTAACTCGACAAATTAAACTTATATTCTTCGCATGTTGAACTAATCTCTAATGTTTAACGCTCTTCAAATAATGCTCAGTGTTCTTTTAGACTCATATCTATCATAAGTCTAACCCAACTCATGGGACTTCCTTAATAAATATCCAATAATTAAAGAAACCCTTGAATGTAAAAGATCAAGCTATGACATTCCCCGATCGGAAATATCTTGCCATCCTCCAATCCGAAGTGGTATATTCCTATAGATGTTCCTTCGACTTTGATCCTTCCTTGTTTTCCTTCCCGGCAGAGTTTCTCCACCGTTTTTCCTTTTCGCTCAAGTATCGTTTGACTTTGTCAAACATCCCTCATTCGCTAAATCTTCTCTCATAATCTCGATCATCACAAAACTTAATCGAGCTTATTTGAATTTAATTGGCCTTTTGAAGTTCATTGGATTTATTTGGTTTCTCGGTCGTCATCGTGTAATTAGAAGTTGGAGTCCCGAAGAGACAACGACTCGAGCGGGATCAAGATTTGAATAAAGACACGGGCCACGAATTCAAGACCACTGACCTGACTGAGAAGGCTTTGAGTAAGATCAAGGCCGCGGTAAATTGACCCAAGCGAGTCAATGCTTTGATCATATTGATCCTACATGAATTTTTTTTAAAATAATCTATTTTTTATTCGGAATTACAGAAATAATACTGGTTATTTTTTTTTTGCAGAAATAATCTCGTGTCGCCGTATGGTGTGGCGACTTGGGCTAATCGCGTAACCGTCGCACGACACATCTCCAAGTCGCTCATTGGAATGGCGATTTAGTGGTTCGAGGCATAGTCGCTTTATGGCATGGCGACTTGGACAGAGTCACCATACGGTCAAGCGACTAGGTCGAAGCTGGACCCAGGTCGCCCGACCGTATGGCGACTTGGGGTGGCTATAAAACTTCATGTGTGACGAGCGATCGCCATTCCAATGAAAGCGAGGCGAAAGAAAGAATAAAGAAAAGAAAGAGAGGAGAAGGAGAGGGAAAAGAGGAGAGGACGAAGAAGAGGAGGAGGAAAAAGTGGTTATTCGCTTCGCATCGACGACTAGGACAGTGAGTTTGTAGTATTATTTTGTATAAGTGTATTTTTGAAACCATGGTATGTTAGCAAGCAACATCATGTGTAGTGACATATTGTTAGCAAATATTTAGAGATAGCATGATTAATTAGTAACCATGGTAGGTTAGCGAGCAACATCGTATGTAGTGACATATTGTTAGCAAATGTTTAGAGATAGCATGATTAATACAATTAGTTTAGAAGTTCGTATGAAGGAAAAATGAGTCAGTGAAAATAAATTTAGTTGTACTGTTCCGCGTGCTGCGCTAATTGCGTACGGGCTAGATGAATGATAACATGTTACTTTTATATTATATAAACATGTCGATAACCCGTGCATTCACAAATGCTAGTTTATAGAATGTTAAATATATGTATTTATTTGCACAATAAAGAATTGATAGCATTTACTTTATAGTTTTGGTTGGATTAAGGAATCACAGATACATGGTTCCAAACACGTAGCATTCTTAAACATGTGAAATTTTGTTTTTTTTCCCTGAAAGCTTCACCCATTATAAATATGCATAGTAACGATGATGTTTTAAATATTTCGCAATCCATAGCAGCCAGTACATGTGTTAACGTAATATAGCCTTTTGTAGGGAAAATTATGTGTTTACCACATGGGTTTCATGAAATTGTATATGTATTACCACTGTGTTCGAGCAAAGTGTTTAGGTGCCACTAAGAATATATCAAATATGATTTATTTGACATTGGAATATAATTTAAATGCTTAATTAATATGAATGCTTTTAATTTATTAATTTGTAAGTATGGCTCACGACCCTGGTGGTTTGGACTAGTATTTCGGTCTGCTGGACCGGTTAGTCGACACGCAGCACCGCACGAGCCGCCCCGACGGGCTTGAAGACTGGACCCACGCTGGGTAGAGAGGTTTGTCCGCAAGCTGTGCCACTTTTTTGTATCATATGCCCACTATGTACTTACTTCTTCGTGCTTTGTAGGCTGAGTCGTGCCGATCTTCTACCTCTTGCGTGGATGGTGGAGGCCACCGAAGAGGACGGCAGTCTCGTTGACGACGACGGGGAGGTCTAGGCCAGTCTGGAGTGGTCACGATGGTTCCCGTTTGACCGGTCTCTCCTGACTGCCCTGGTGGATTGGTGGCGGCCCGAGATGCACACCTTCCACCTCCCTTTCGGGGAGATGGCCCCTACTTTGTAGGATGTCGCGATGCTGCTCGGCCTGCCTATCGTGGGAGCCCCTGCATTCCCGCTGGACGCGGCTGTCGACTGGCGCAACACCCTGTTGGGTAGGTTTCAGGGGGTTCTTGCAGCGGAGGCCGTGCCTCCATATTTTGACTTCTCAGAGCGATAACGGCATGGCCCATCCCTGCGGTGGCTTTCATAGTTCCGGGTACGTATACTACCTATTTTCCATGTTTAGCGATGCATTGAGGTCTAGCCATATGACGGGCTTACTAATTATTCGTTTCTACGTAGGTCGAGTGGATGGTCCCACAGCCCACCGTCGACTAGGTGTTGCGGCACCTCGAGGCGTACCTGCTGTGGCTCTTCGGCTGGGTACTGTTTACCAGTAGCCACGGTGACTCCGTCGACGCTCGCCTCGTGAGGTACACGAGGGCCATCGCCGACGGCGAGGAGCTAGAGATCAGTTGGGGATCAGCCGTACTTGCCGCGACATACCGCGTCATGTGCGATGCGTGCTGTAGGACGAAGCCCGCATCTATCCTCATAGGCTGCCCCCTCCTGCTGCAGCTGTGGTCGTTCGAGCGCTTCTCTCTCGGACGGCCCATGCTGGTTGACTCTAGTCCGTACGGCGCGGACATATACCATTGGGATACGGTGGACCGGCTGACCGTAGGGTCCCTTTGGTGCCGTAGACGGATACGTACTTTCCTATATCTTTTCTTCAGTCGTATTACAGGTAATCCTTTGTAACCACTTTGCTACGCCCGCAGTGCAGATGCACACTACGGAGTCACACGCGTGTACGAGCACCGTGTGTGGAAGCCGTTGGGCCGCTCTCACCGTTGACGACGTGTGCTGGGAGCCGTACTTTGTGGGGCTATCTTCACTGTGCTGGCGCGACCGGGCGTACTGGCGGACGCAGAAGAAGCTCGTCTTCGACGTGTTCGTTGAGGACTACGCAGTGCACAGGGTGATGCACTAGCTCGGCCTCCGCCAGGTTGTTCCAGTTCCCGTCGGGACGAGGGTGCCTGACTCGACCAACGCGTGAGTTACATACAACACATGTTCACATATGTTTTTGATAGTTCTGTTACGGTGGCTTCTAATTGCAGTGGTACGTTTTGCAGGCATAGTAGGAGGGGTGGCACCAGGACGCAGTGGCTGACCAAGATGGAGCCGTGGGTGACACAGTGGGCGAACACCCATGAGGACTGCGTGCCCGAGGACGGCTGTCACGACCTCGGTCGTCTGACGAGTACCTTTCATTGGTATGCCCCGCAGACACACACCAGGCTGGTGCATGTCGTCGACCCTCCCACTACTAAAGAAAAGGTATTCATAGACGGTTCAAAAACGTCATCACAGACCGTCTGTGATGCATACTTTCACAGATGGTTTCAGCCACAAACCGCTCGTGATACGATATATCCTGACGGTTTTGTGTTTGAAAACCATCTGTGATGACTTTTCTCTATAAAGCCCCAAGTAGTGGTACTTGTGCCATTAAATTGACATCATATATATATATATATATATATATATATATATATATATATATATATATATATATATATATATATATATATATATATATATATATATATATATATATATATCTCTCGGCCACTTTTTTGGGGGATGTAAATATGACATGAGAATGATGAGGCAGTAGCCACGGACAACCTCGTTAAGCCCTGCGAGTTTAAAACGTATGGATGCAAGGAGATCGTTAGGACATCCAATTACCCGGATGTTGTCGATGAGTAATGGACCTATGTTTAGAAAGTGACGTGGGTATTCCGGTTAGGGAAGTGGCATCATGTATCGACAACTAACCATTCTTGAGCATGTAATCGTCTTTAAACCCAACAAGAACACCAAGCAACAATTCTCACACTGGTTGCTTAGTGTTCTTGTTGGGTTTAAAGACAATTACATGCTTAAGAATTGTTGGTTGCTGATAGATGATGCCACTTTCCACCGGAGTACTAAGATCAACGCCACTCTTCGATATAGCGACATCCAATTACCTATCGACAACATCTAGGTAATTGGATGTCCTGACGCTCTCCTTGCATCCATACTTTTTAAACTTGCAAGGGCTCAATGAGGTTGCCCGTGGATACACTCTCACCCTTCTCATGCTGCGTGGATGACCCCCTGAAAGTGGCTGGGGACTACAAACAATATATATATGATGCCGGTTTTAATGGCACAAGCAGCCACTGCTTGGAGACTTTATAGAGAAGAGATTATGAATGGAATGGTAGGACGTACCTGGGACGCAAGAGGTAGGAGAATTTGACCGTCATGAACACAGTTACACAGGCAAAGGTGAAATGAATGGCGAGAGACAGCATAAGACTATTAACATTCAGCATAAGACTATTAACATCATTATATCACAGAGCAGAGGACTATTAATATGAACTAATTATCAAGTCAATTTCAGCATAAGACTATTAACATCATTACATCACAGAGCAAGGGGACTATTAATATGAACTAATTATCAATTCAATTTCAGTATAAGACCATTAACATCATTGAACAGTTCAACAGTAAGACAACAAGACCAAGGGTGTCCAAACCGACCATACCAGTAGTAGCCCTCGCCATCCATCGTAGAGCACTAGCCATTTTCATCACAGAGCAAGGGGGGTAGAGACAGAGAGGGAGTAAGGTAGGGTGATACCTCGATCTGTGCGAACCACGGTGGCGACCCCACCACCAAACAATCCTCATCCATCTCCTTCACCTTGCATAAATCACACAAACATCGAGGACACAACTTAAGGCTCAAGCATAAAAATCAAACTCAACAAAAGACATTAAGCTAACAGATCTAGAGGAGAATAGAGGAGGATGGGAAAGCAAAAGCCAGGCCAGGCCCGAGCGCAGAGGCCGAAAGCAGAGAACCAAGCCATGGCGGCGCAGTAACACGCGAGGTGGCGGCGTCACGTGGTTATGGCATGACCACGACCTTGCACAAGACACTACTATCGATCATTTGAGTGTCTTGTGCAATGCTGAGTGGTGTCACAACCAACAATGATCGCGACGGGTCAGCGGCGCGGTGATGTGGTCGGGTGGCGGCGTCGAGTGAGGGGAGACGGACGAGTAAATCTGCCTTGAGGAGTAGCGAGTTAGGGTGGGGTGCAAACCCTAGCTGCACTGGGGAGTGACGAGAGTTAGGGCGAGCGCAAACCCTAGCGGCCGGGCTCATACTAATAAAGAGACTTATCACAGATGGATCTATTATGGAACCGTCGGTGATAATTATCATAAACGGTTCCATAATGGAATGTCAGTGATATAGGGACATATCACGAGCGGTTCCATAATAAAATGATCCGTGATATGTCCCATATCACAGATGGTTCCTGTTGATGGTGTAAAACCAAACACAAGTGAGAGGGCGGACATCGGCCGTGCTACAGGCCGTCGTCCACGAGAGTGGGCGTGACACGGAGGTTTATCTGAGTTGAAGGTCCGAGAGGACCGCCTTACTCTGTCGGTGGCTGCATGGTGAGGTTCCTCCCGGAGGCTCACCTAGTGACTTGCTTGTATGTATTGCTCAAGAGACCTCTCTCCCCCAAATGAGAGAGGGATACATGGGGTATTTATAGGCTCCTCAGCCTGTACAAATGACCCAAATACCCCTTGGGGGTTGGCTACTCTATGAATACAAGCGAGGGGTATTACAGTCTTTTAAGAGTACAACAGCATTTCTTGGATCTGCATGCGCGCCTGTTCCAGAGCGGGCCCCAGGTCTAGGATTGATGAAATACTTCTCCAACAGTAGCTCCCTTGCCCCTTGGCGTTTCGAAGGAAATGCCAAAGGTGCAGTTTCGAATTGTGCCTTTCATGCGAGAATCCATGCTTGGGTTTGTACGGTAGTCGTGTCCTCTCTATCACTGTTCTGTCTGAGCAAGGCACTCTAGTGAAGGTTGCGTCTAAAGCTGTGTCTCAAAGACAACATACCTTCAGGCTTAACATGCAAAGTCTAATGAACCCAGTTACGTCATAGCCGCTGTGCGACACGATGACAGGGGGCGACGACTACTGAGGAACAGATATAGCGTCCAGATTCCTTGTTGTACCGGATTGGACAGAGCCATGCTCTAGCCGCACCTTCCTTCTTGGACTCAAATAAAATAGGTGACCACCTTTAGACCGGTTTGGACATCTTTAGACCAGATTTCCTTCTTGGACTCAAAAAAAAAAGATGACCACCTTTTGACCGGATTGGACAGCTCCTTTAAACGTGTCCCTATAGGCTTGTCTGGCTCTTTAAGACCAACGGCCGATTAAAGGACGCATCGGATGCTCTTGCCCAACTGAGTTAAAGCCTGTTGGGGTTGCTCTCCTTCCCGTGCTTCCAGTCTTTTTTCACCGTGCCACCAGTTTCTTTTCTGTTCTCTCAGCTGGTCTTAAGGCGCCATCATCTGCCACCGGTCCCCTTCCAAAGCTCAACAAGCGCGCCCCTTCATCTCTGATACCAGAAGTTCTCCCCAAGCGGACGGAGCGAGGCGGCTCCATCCTAAAGCTGACGGAGGCTGGCGAAGTCTTCGCTGGCAAGCAGCCAAATACGGGTCCGGCACCCGGAGAAAGCGAGACAGTCTTGTCGCCAGCGTCCTTGTCTTGGTGGGTCGTGCCGGAATTCAAGACGCGCTGGGAAGAGCGAGGCGATCTTGTCGCCAAGGTGTCTCCGTCACGAGATTGATGGAAGCCCGTGCCGCTCCTCCGGCCCCCTTTCATCCGAAGCCACCGGCCGGCAGTCAGCCAGATTTGGGGCGTCGTTCGCACGGGGAGTCCGGCTTGGAGCGCCGTCCGCGCGGGGAACCTGTCCTGGAGCATCGCCATGGCATCGGCGCGGTTGGAGCCTCGGGTGGCCGCTGACCAGTGGACCGCCGACCGGAAGAGCCGCAGCGCCACCACGTAGGTACCCTCGCAGCGCCGCTTCTTTGTTGTCTTTGATTTTTCCTTTTCATTATTTCTTCAGCCATCCGCTGGCGGAGGCGGCGAGGCTTGAAGCCGATGGCGGTCGCTTTCGGCGACACCCCGTCCGGAGATCTTAAACCTGTGGCTCCTCTTGGACAGCGGCCGAACACGGCACCATGCCCGAGATCTTGGGCGAACACGCTCCTCTTGGCGGCAAGCCAAACACAGCTCTTTCGATGCACCATGGCGTAGCCCGCTTGGCGCCTGTGGAGCAATCTTAAAGCACGGATGTGGCCGGCTCCATGTAAGACCGGGATTAACACTCCGAATCCTCTGTGCATTTAGAACTAGTCCCATGATCGGTAGCTAGTTCACACAATAAACAAATATGGTAACAAAATCATATCACAACTTTATTAATAAATAACATCGAGAGTTGATTACAAAGGAGGCTACGGCCAACAATAAAATAAACACAACGGAAGGCGAAGAAGTAGTAAGGTCAGGTTAATACGCCACGAGCAATCAAGTGAAGCGGCCTAGTCGTCGAGATCCACACCGTAGCAAAGTCCTTCTCCTCTGAAATTATTTGCATTAAGCAAGAATGAGCACAACTACTAGTGCTTCGCAAGTTACACCGTCAAGTAACGAGTAATGACATGCATATATGGATATCTCAAAGAAAAGCTTAATATGGTTGAATTTGCATAAAACAACATTTTCAGTAAATACTTGTACTAAGTTCCAAAGCGGTTATTCTATAACTAAAATTCATTTTATAAATCAATTTTATAGTCGATAACATTCACGCATGAATGGTGAAGGATACCTCCTATCACAATGGCTAACCGCCCAAATCCCATTTGGATAAACCAGTTGATAAAGTCTTTTAAATCAAATTCCAAGTCTAACTTTGAGTGGCTTTGCTAGCATGTCCATGATCATGACGCTGCTATTGAATAGTTTTACACTCTGCGAGGTGGTACACTTTACCCACATGATCTGAATTCTCTAGTTTGCTTGGCATCCGTCGATACCACCGCCACTACCTTAGGTAAGCGATCTAGAAACACGTGCAAGGCCTTTACAATCGCCATTCCACCGCGATTTCCTCGCTAAGGTTTCGCCCCTTTGGAATAGAAATCACAGAGTTCCTAGCCCTCTCTTGCGCCAAGGTGGGAACAATAGTCATAAAAGACTTTGTCAAAAGAAATGGCCATGAAAGACCGCCACGCATACAAAGCAGGTCAACCGCGATGGAACTTTACAAATTAATTAGCTGGTCCTACACCCCATTCTCGAGGACATGTGGTTGCACGGTGAGGCATAGCCCATTATAGGCATAGCAAATGAACGCTCGGAGGCCGGTCCTCAATTGACTTGGCGACTTTCCACAAAACCCATGGGCCTCGATCATGGAAATGACTCGATCCGTGCATTAACATGCACCATCAAAACAACCATTAAGCCCAAGTACAAACCATAATTTTATTTTATTTTTCTCAAATTCATTTCGACAAAACTTCCATGACAAACCAATGCCAGAGATTCTTAAACAATATTTGATTTTTGGTGAAAGTTTCCCAAATCAAACATTTTGGGTCTAAGCATTGTAAGCATAATCTTTCTCAAAATGTTCTAGTTCATACTATTGTATCAACTAGATTTTATCTAGGGTGAGGTTAAATGTCCAAGACTTGTCAAGAACGAGATCGATATGTAATCCATCGACATTGTGATAATCCAACCTTGACAATCCAAAATTCATTAGTCCAATCTACAAGTATAAGTCTATTTCAATGATCCAACTTCAATTGATCCAAATATTTAACTATACTCAAATTTTATAATCCGATATCTATCAATCCAATGACTATGTAATCCTATAATCAAATTTTTAGATAATCGATATCCAATGACAATCTATTTCTAGAATCCAATATCAACAATTCAATATTTGACTATAGTATCTATCTATCATCCAATCTTTATTAATCCAACATCAACAACAATCTACCTCTAAAATCCGGTATCCAATAATCATTTATTTCTACAATACAACCATAATAATCATGTATTTCTAATAATCCAACATCATTCATTCCAATATCCAATAATCCAATGATAATCTATATCTATGATTGACATCTAATATCCAACAATCATATAACTCTAATAATACCACAATCCAATCCTTAATAATAATCTATTTCCATAATCCAATACCAATAATCACCTATTTACGTAATCATTCATTATCTATTAACAATTTTCCTCTATCTTCACACATCCATTCACAATCTTCTTTTATTATCCAAACTCCAAAATATATATGCATTCGATAATAGTCTCCATACCACCTCTCTTGACAATAATTGGACATACAAAGGCATTGGGAATAACTATAAAGCTTAAAACAGAATTTAAATTTCTTGAATATAAATCGCATGCAATAATAATTTAAAAAGAATTTAAATAATTTTAAATACTGGGTGCAAATATGGTCAAGAATGTAACTTGCCTTGCTTAATGGATTATTCTCAAGCGGCGTTGAAATCCGATCGTCGAAGTCGCTTGAAATCTATCATGCATAAGCGATCCGAATTCAAATAATATTCAAATAAAATCCAAATAAAAATCCAAAATTATAACATAAATACTGGAAGTAGAGAATGAATTTAGATGAATTTAGGAGGAAGAATCGTTGGATTTGGAGTTAAGTAAGAGGAGAACGAATTTGTAGAAGTTTAAATCTCAAAGCAGGGTGCAAGTACTGTAGCTTGCATGGCACTGTTCATGCCATGCACGTAAACAGTACTAGTCTTTTAAACACAAGCACAGCGTAAAAGAAATAGCGGCGCTGGTGAAAGGAAAAGGAGAGGCGGCCTGGTAAGCACAAAATGGAATCCGGGAGCGAGACGGACCTAATGGTGGTGGTGGCGTCACCGTGGAGGTCCTGCTGGCTAGCGCAAAATAGTGTCGGATGAATAGTAGCACCGATGAGCACAGGGTGTTTGAGGAAAAGGAAGGAGCATGCGTGAAGCGTTGCGATCTGAAGCCAATAAGCGTGGACGATGTCATCGGAAATCAAAAAGACCGAAAATGATGACGAAGGTGGTTCGTAGTTTCGGAAAACCAATTTGCTTGTGGCGAGATAGAGGCGAATTCAAGGGTATGAAGAAAGCCAAAGAACGCAGCGGCGACATAGTTGGCTCGGCGAGATGACCTTCGATGGTGACGCATTCGACGGAGAAGACATCCGTGAACGAACATCGGTGTTCGGCGACGGAGAGGAGTTAGCGAGATGAGGTTTGCGGCGATTTGAAGAAGAACCACGGGAACGATAGCGCTCGTGTTGGTTGGGGTGGAAGCGCCGCGGTCGACGGCAACGGCAGCAGCAGCAAAATGGACCAAATAATAACGGAAAAATAAATAAAATCTAAAAATTATGAAATAAATAATAAAAATAGTAGATGAATTTAGATGAATTTAGGTGAAAGAATCAACGGATTCGGAGCTTGTATGTGAGAAACAAATTTTGGAATGAATAAAATGTTCCTGTACAAACTATGCATATGTGACTAGATAAATTGCACTGTAGCTTATCTTCTAGCTTCGGCCGAACAGCAAGTGAGGAAAAGAAATGGTGGCGCCTAGCAAAGGAAAAAGGAGGATGGCTGGCTATAGGAGAAATGGTTCGCTTACCCTGCGACGAGTCCGTAGGAGGTGGCGGCGCGGTCAGGGATGGCCGGTGGTGGCAACGGCGGCCTCAACAGTGTACGGTGGTGCACGGGGCGGCGGTGCTCCGGCGAGGTTCCGGCGAAGAGGGAGAGTGCACCGTGTAGAGCACGACGTCGCGATGCCGGCGGTGTGGTTGATAGCGAAGGTGCTCCACTACTTGCGGCGCTAGGGGCAGCGGAAGGAAGCTCGGTCGGCGACGAAAAATCTTCGATTGCGGAGAGGAGAAAGGGAGAGAGGAGCTAAGATTTTCAGGGATGAATGAGTGAAGCATTGCGCACCCGGTGCTTTCTTTTATAGGGGCGGAGGAGGCCGGGAGAGGGAGATCGAGGGGCGGCCGCTCCGAGTGCAAATAAAGAACGAAGATGAAACGATTAAATTAACTGCGTGTAGTGGATGAAATGCCCAATTGAAGGTGCTGCGACGTGCGTGACGATAATGCGGACGTTTCGCCTCCGACGGAATCAATTTTGATGGCTTGAGTGAAGAGAAAGAGGAGAGAGGTGGTGGCAGCCATTAATGGAGTATGGAGCTCCTTGCTTCGGTTGTGACTGCTCCGACGTGGAGAGGGAGCAAGGAGGGAGGAGAGGAGGCGCGGGATGGTGGGGGTGGCGGCCGGAGCCAGTGAGGGTGGCGGCAGGGTCGGCGGCGTTGCCATGGCTGCCCTCAGCAAAGAACACGCAACAGGAAACAAAACATTGCCTCGGGAGGAAGATGAAAGGAGGAGAGAAAAGAACCAAAGAAAAGAATAAAAAAAAAAGGAATATGACCAATTGAAAGAAAAAGCAAAGATGGCTAAGCATGCAAAGGAATTTTGAGGTTAAGTGTGCTGGATCCAAAGCAGCGTATGGAGGGTGACCCGATGGGAAGTTCAATTTTTTTTTTTATTAATTTTCGAAATTAATTCAGACTTTACACCATAAATCAATTATTTTTAGAACATAGCAAATAGAGTCCAAAAATTCTAGAAAAATTCATAAAATTCCTAGAATTATTTTGAACTTAATAAAAATAATTCTAATGTAAAGTTGGCTTTTATTTTGCACATAATTTATTTGGCTTTAAAATAATTAGGGATAGTTTTTTAAAAAAATCTCGAGAAAATTTTAGAAATTAATTAATTTTTATTTTTCAACTTTAACTCAAATAAAACTTCAAAAACTTTAATAAATTTTACTTTTGACTTTTAAAACTTGAGAAATTCAAATAAAGCAATCAAACTCTTTCAAATTTGAGAAAATCCAATAAAATAATAACTTTATTCACTTTTATTTTGGTAGCAGAACTTTGGGCTGTTACAAACTACCCTTAAAAGAATCTCGTCCCGAGATTGGAGTTAGCTAGAAAGAACGAAGATGACAAAGATAAATGAATTGAGAGATAGAAAGAGTCTATCTTCAAGTTGGCTTCATGTCCAAGGGTCGAAGTCTTGAATTATCAATCCGTCCTTCAAGTCTCGGGTGCATCGATAGGTTAGAAGTCCAATGGATTGTTAGAGAGGAAAATAGCAAAGGGTGAGAGAAAGCTATGAGGAGAGAAGTCTACCCATTTGAAGAAAGTGTTGTACATAAGATCAAAAGATCTCGTAGAATGTACCAAAAGAAAATATACCATACAAAATAAAGGAACAAAACAATGTTCTACTCGTCGATACTCATAAGTTGGTGAAACGACTCAATACATAGAATGAGTCTTGGCAACCATAAACTATATGGTTGAGGTGACATCGCGATCTTCGATATATCTTGTCAGATTGTCCTTGGATGGTAGAGGCGACGATACTTCTCGATGGCTCTATATCTTGTAGTCTTGAGCGTCGGGGTTAATAATCGTGTTGACCATCTATAGAGATTTTTCAAGGAAAGATGATCTATTTAACAATATAAAATGGTGAAAGAAGAATGAGGTAAGAAAGAATTGCCATAAAGAAGCTAAAGATAGATAGATGACCAAGATGAGGAGAGAACAATTTATTTTTCTTGTTATATAAAATAAATTTTGAAGTTTTTCAACTAACGACCATTCTAACTAGGTCACGACCTCACAATCGATATGGCTCGATACCACTTTGTAAGACCCGGATTAACACTCCCGAATCCTCATGCATTTACGAACTAGTCCCATGATCGGTAGCTAGTTCACACGATAAACAAATATGGTAACAAAATCATATCACAACTTTATTAATAAATAACATCGAGTTGATTACAAAGGAAACTACAGGCCAACAATAAAATAAACACAACGGAAGGCGAAGAAGTAGTAAGGTCGGTTAATGCACAGGCAATCAAGCTGGGAAGCGGCCTAGTCGTCGAGATCCACACCCAGAGTAAAAAGTCCTTCTCCTCTGAAATTATTTGCATTAAGCAAGAATGAGCACAACTACCGTGCTCGCAAAGTTACACCAATCAAATGTGAGAATGACATGCATATATGGATATCTCAAAGAAAAGCTTAATATGGTTGAATTTGCATAAAACAACATTTTGTAAATACTTGTACTAAGTTCCAAAGCGTTTATTCTATAACTAAAATTCATTTTATAAATCAATTTTATAGTCGAGATAACATTCACGCATGAATGGTGAAGGATACCCTCCTATCACAATGGCTAACCGCCCAAATCCCATTTGGATAAACCAGTTGATAAAGTCTTTTAAATCAAATTCCAAGTCTAACTTTGAGTGGCTTTGCTAGCATGTCCATGATGGCGATGACGGCGCTATTGAATAGTTTTACACTCTGCGAGAGGTGGTACACTTTACCCACATGATCTGAATTCTCTAGTTTGCTTGGCATCCGTCGATACCACCGCCACTACCTTAGGTAAGCGATCTAGAACACGTGCCAAGGCCTTTACATGCGCCATTCCACCGATTTCCCTCGCTAAGGTTTCGCCCCCTTTGGAATAGAAATCCATGAGTTCCTAGCCCCTCTTGCGCCGGTGGGAACAATAGTCATAAAGACTTTGTCAAAAGAAATGGCCATGAAAGACCGCCACGCACAAAGCAGGATCAACCGCGATGGAACTTTACAAATTAATTAGCGAGTCCTACACCCCATTACGA